>CM054062.1:266802506-268002506 GCA_028641055.1 Alopecurus myosuroides
CAATGGGAGAATTGATGGATGCATGCAACAAACATGCTGCAACGGACACTACGGAAGAGGAAACTGACGATAAAAAAGCAAAAGAAAACATAAGTAATAACGGAAGAACCGGCAACGGATCAGCGCCGGGTAACAACAGCCAGAACAAGCGCCCTTTTGAAGGAGGCTCCGAGTTTGTCGCCAATACTGAAGCTGGATCTTCCAGACCCAGGGCAGAAGGAAATTTCAATACTGGAAATCACAATGGAGGAAACTATCAAGGGCCACCAAGGCCGAGTAATAATTGGGACATATTCAGAATGGCATGCCCGAAGCACAGCAGGAACGGTAGGCCAGCTAACCACTCCTTGGAGCAGTGCGCCGACCTACAGAGATGGAAGAATGAGGAAGTGAACAGAGCCATGCGAGGTGCAGGTCGGGGAGGAGGACCGGGTCCAGGTGGAAACCCGGGCAACGGCCCACCCCCAGCCGGTAACCCGGCAGCTGGAAATCAAGGTAATAACCAAGGGGGAGCAGGAGGTTTCCAGGCCAACCCCAAACAGTTGGGTCAATATCACGTGCATACCACAGGAGGTTCTAACAAGGACAAAAAGATACTGAAGCAAGCGGTCAACTCAGTTTCTTCGGCTGTCCCGAGATACCTGAGATGGTCAGAACATGACGTAACATGGAGCAGAAGGAATCACCCGGAAAGAATAGAACACCCGGGAGTCTTAGCATTAGTAGTCGCACCGCAGGTCAATGGGTATGAGCTGAAAAAGGTTTTGATGGACGGTGGAAGTAGCATCAATATACTGTATTGGGAAACCTTCTTACGCATGGACCTCAAGGAGTCTCAGCTACAGAAAAGTTCAACAATTTTTCATGGGATAGTGCCGGGTCATTCAGCGTGCCCCGAGGGAAAAATCGCATTGGAGGTAGCTTTTGGGGAATCAAAGGATAACTATCGAGTTGAGTGGCTCACTTTTGAGGTGGTCAAATTGCGCAGTCCTTATCACGCGCTATTCGGAAGGCCGGCTTATGCTAAATTCATGGCTAGGCCGTGTTACGTGTATCTACAGCTAAAAATCCCGGGTCCTAAGCAGACCATTACCATACATGGAAATCGAGATATAGCAGCGGAATGCGATGAAGGAGACGCAGCAATGGCCGAGCAAGCATGTAGAAAAGAGGAACTCAAGCATTACCGGTCTCAAGCAGACCCGGAGGACAGAACCACATCAAAAAGGCCGAGCACTGAAGGCGAAAGAGCAAAGTCCAAAGCAGCACAAGATGCTAAGATGGTGGCTTTTGTCAAGGATGATTCCTCCAAACAATCTGGTATAGGAGAAGAAACTGCACGGCCGCTCACAGCCAGCCGCGTTATGGAAACACCTCACCCGGGTTGGCTAGTAAACCCGGTACTTATCATGAAAAAGTCCAGCAAATGGAGAATGTGTATCGGTCACGTCAGCCCGGGACCGGTTCCCAAGAAGAACTAAACAATGTAACGGGCAGCAGGTTTCAGACGCGCTCTTTTCCTACCCAGGGTACCTAAGGGGACTGGAAGGTTTTTAATGAGGCGGCCTGCTGATCCAAACTTTCTCATATCAATAAAGAGATGGTTATCAAGTCCTATTTTGTTACGATCTTTACTTCGGTTACATGTAAGTAGTATCCATTGCTATCAATACATCAGTATCATTAAGTACGTTGAATATATATAGGTCTCGGGGGCTGATTGCTTGAATAGCACAGCCACAAACCCAAAGACCCGGCCTTGATGCCTATGAGTTATAAGGGCCGATTACTTGTAAACGAGTACGGCTGCAATCTTATAACTGGTCAAAGGAGCCAAATTTTCTTGACTTTTCTTACTTAAGCTCGATGTGACTCGCACTAAAGTGGCATGATTTGCTCGCTTACGATTACAATCAGCCATGAAGCCCAATGGGACTTGTCTGACCCTGTTTTCGTATAGATGTAACAACATGGTATCCACGCGAAAGCCGGCTTACAGTACAAGATAGTCAAAAGGGTCATCTAAACCACAGGTTATGCAGAGTACAAGGCTAATAGCTGGAAACTCAACGTTTATCAAGCATAACTTCATTATCTACATGAAACAATTCCGGGTTTCTGCTTAGCAACAACAAGTTTGTTCTCTTCGAAAAGACCACACACCACAGACTCGGAAATTCGGGCCTTGGGGACTGTGGGTTTCGAAACATAATCAAGTTGTTTCGTCGCTAAGCTCGAAAGACCCCAATGTCCGAGTCGTGGGGACTTGGGGACTTAAAGAAAAGTCCGCCTGTCAAAACTCACGATACTCGGAAATAAAGAGGGGAATAAAAAGAAATGAAAAGAAAGTTGGATATCAAGAATAAGTTCAAAAATAGACAAGTGTCAAGTTCATCAAAAGGCCTAGAAAGGCACGAAGTGTATCACAGAATTAAAGTGCGTCACAAATTGCGACACCAGTATCAAGGGTGCACAGGTGCACCGTCAAAAGAATACTTGTTTTGAATAAAAGCATCAGATGATCGAAGTATTTTGATGGCATTTGCCTATTCGGCTTCCTGAGTAGGGTCCACATCTTTGCCCTTGCCCTCCGGGTCTTGCTCCTGGACTTGTTCTTTAGCTATCCCGGCATCATCACCCGGATTCTTCGCGACAGGACGGACATGCGGAAGAACAGCTGGTGTAGAGGTGGTTGGCTCTGATCCTAACTCGGCCTCTCTCTTCGCAGTTTCTTCCCTCTTCCTGGCCGAGTCAGCAGCCCATTTCTCCAAAATATCAAAGGGCGGGGGTGCGTCCTCCGTAACGATTTTGCCTTCCGCATCGTACGCACTCATAATTGTGTTCAAATCCATACTATCGTCCAAAGTGGTGGCCGAATGGCGCACTGCGGACTGTATGGCCTTGGAGTCCTTGGGTGCAAACTTGGAGCCATCCGCTTTGAATTCTGGAAACCCGGATATTACCTTTGCTGGATCAAGCTTCGGAAAATAAGCCTTAGCCAGGGTAAAGGCCCGGGTCATACCAATCCGGCATGCCGAGCGTTTCCAGATTTCAATCCAGGCAGGCACGGTGGAGCAGGCTTGGATACGATTTTCTTCACCCGGATATACCTCAGTAGGCCACTTCACGGCGTCCAGTATAAACTTCGTGCCGGCAAAGAAAGTCCGGAGCACAGTCTTTAAAGTTTTAGCCTTTGCAATGGCATCCTCCTCTGGGGCCGCAAGGTTGGCACCTGCAGTTGAAACAAAGGAAGAACGTATCAGTAATCCCGAGTATCATGTAATAAAGTAAAGGCATGACGTCAGTCGGCAGCAAAAACTTACTAAGCAAGATGCGATAGGTATCGGTAACCTGGTCCGATAATTTCTTCAGTGCGGTTTGAGCAGTATTGTGCTTCTTCTTGTATTTAGAAACATCCTTCTTCAAGGTTTCCACGTCAGCCTCAAGGGCTTCTCTACTCTTTACCTCGGCAAGAAGAAGTTGTTCGGTCTTGAGCAAAACTTCATCAGACCGGGTCATCTGTGCCTGTAAAGAACAAGGAGCACAAGTATCAGTCGGGTATCATGGCAAGCCGACTATTGCATAAAGTACCAAGCATAACTTCAACAAAGTTATGCTCGGAACTTGGGGACTAAGTGTATACTGCGAGATATCAAGTGTTATTACCTGGTGCTCTGCGGCCATGCGCTCTAGAATGTTGCTCTTTGAGGTCTTCATAGTGAGGAGAGTGCTCATCAGCTGGTCAAAAGTATCATTACCCGTGTTAGAGGATCCGGGGTCTCGGAAACTCGGAGAAGGAGTTTTCTTCTTAGCGGGAGATGGCATCCGGGTCATCCGAATGTTGGAATCCGGTGCTCCTCCCCCCGCACCCAAAGTTGCAGCTTTTTCCTTCTCGCTTGCATGCGAGGCTATCGGATACCCGGCTCCTTGATTGGCCGGGTTCATCGGTGACACTTGTCCTTCGCCGCCAGCTGCGGCTGCCATATTATCAGTCGGGGTCCCCTTACCCGGGTCATCGGTCTCTATATCCTCTTGGTCGCTAATAATGACCGTGGCCCTATAGATAGTATGAGTGAGCAGTTAGTGTACAACCAGGAAAGGGTGATGAAAATGTGATAGAACGTCAGGAAAGGAACTTTACCCGGGATTCACCGCAAAGTCCGAAGGGAATTCGCTGCTGGACCCGGGCGAAACTGAAAAGTATCAAGCGAGATTTCGTAAGGGAATGGTTCAGGAAGATTGTTTCGTCCGAGAAAGGATAAGGTAAATACCAGCGCGCCGAGTCGGAGACAATGAAATACCCGGGTTAAGAGCATCATCACCCGGGTAATTTCGAGTCGCTCTGCGTTTGGTCATGGGCGACTCCTTCAAATATGGCCAGTGGAATAACGTCAAGTTAGCTCATGTATATCATCAATAGAATACGAATTGAATACAAGGAGGCGATATGAAACCTTGAAGACGACCCCTCGGGGTTTTCTCTTAGATCCGACTTTGATTGTCGGCTCTGATGAGGGGATAGTAACCCGGTATGCCGACTCCCAGGTGAGATCCGGCCCAAACGACGGATGGATCAAATCCGGCTAAGGACAAAGAAGCTTCTAGAAGGCCCAGGACTTGTAAGGATCGTAACCCGGATTGTGGGTTACGGTAAAGAAAGTTAGGGTTCGTATGAAGAGTTCGAATAGGACTCGAGAAGCGCTTTGTAAGGCAAGTCAAGGGGGATATGAGTACTATATAAACCAACCCCTGGGCTTCGCCTAAGAGAGATTCAGGTCATAACTGTAACACCTATTATCGAGTATCCAGTATAATCATATCGAGATCCGGCGAGTTGTTTTCCGGCTCTTAGATTGCTTTTCGCCATGTCTTCCTTCGAGCTAAACCCTCTCCCAAATACCTGTGTCGACTTGCCCCTAGATCAGTTACCCCCGGTAACATCTGCCGTGATTATCCCACGACAGTTGGCGCCCACCGTGGGGCCTGCGTCCAAAGGTGTTTACATCACGGGAGAAGCTCGGAAGAACATGAGGAACCTCGTCGTCGGAGAAATCTACGTCAACAACCAAGGAGAGAAGATGGTAGACGATTCTGGCTGGGGGCCAGAGTCGGATCACCTCGAAACCGGATCCGTCGTGACAGTCGGCCGCATCAACGTCTTCATCGGTATGGTATGTGCTTCCAATTCGAGCCGTGATAATCTTGAATCTGATTCTGTGTCAGGGGAGGACACGCGTGTTCAATCGGAAAAAGAAGAATCGATCGGAACAACGGGTCCGACAGAGAGGGAGGAAGGTACCGAGTCTATACGGGATTTATCGGAGGACCGATACGAGAAGGAAAATAGCGAAGAGGAAGAACGGTACGGATCTACGCCAAGTATTATGCGCCGGGTTGCAGTTTATGCGGCCCCCGCAATCAATACCAATCAAGGAAACGCAGCCGCGGCGCCAGTCGGGGCGGCGCAGGTGCTGGCTCAGCAACAAGGTACGGCTGGCCCGATCTTGGCCCAGGTCGATGGAGAATCGGCATCAGTCACCAGTCGCCCAGCGGAGGAGGAGCGACACGCAAATATGTTCGGGTTCCAAGCAAACCGGACACCGGGGGCGGGCCCCTCGAATCCTCGTCACCCAGCTCTGTTTGATAATAATTTGATCTTGGATCCCACAGTCCTAGCTACAGTTATCACCCCAGAAAACGCAGCAGAGCGTGTAAGAGATCTGGACGTGGCTCGTCGTGCATTGGAGCAGCAAAGAAGGCAGGTAGAAGCAGAAAAGCAGGGGATGGCAGCGCGGCAGCGGGAACTGGATGGCCTAGAGACCCGGCTTCGGGAGGAGACGACGAGGATTCACCAAAGGCACCGAACTATGTTACCGGCAACAGGAGGGGTTATCAACCCGACTGCCCTGGTGTTCACGCCTCAAGATCAGCCAATCCCACCGGCGAACCAAGGGACCATACCGCAACCAGCAACGGGAGTGCAGCCGGTAAACGCGCCAGCCGGATTACCCTTGCCTCGGGCGGGGGCGACAGCCGGCAACACCATGCCGCCTCCACCATCGCGATTCCGTACCCCAGCAGGTCACTACAACAACCCCATGGACAACGTGTACGCAGCAACGCTCGCATTAAACCAGATCCCTGTGGGAGACTCGCCTCATGCGGAAGGAACCCGACGAGCAATCGATCTACTACACACCGCGGTAGCACAGCAAGCTAATTATCCGGATCATAGGAGCGGGATGCATGGGACGCCGTACGCCAGCCAGCAACAGGGCCATGTTCAAACGAATGCGGCGCAACGAAGGGAAGAGCAGCAGCAAATGCCGCCTCCACCGCGTATCCAGACAGCACCAGTAGTATCAGCAGC
Source organism: Alopecurus myosuroides (assembly GCA_028641055.1). Lineage (NCBI taxonomy): Eukaryota > Viridiplantae > Streptophyta > Magnoliopsida > Poales > Poaceae > Alopecurus > Alopecurus myosuroides. Next base: position 266,808,877 of record CM054062.1, read on the forward strand.
GCAGGCGGTGGTGAACAGTTCCAGAGCCAGAAGAGCCGGGGCCGGGTCTGCAGCGCACGAGTTACCAGTGGTGCCGCACCCCGCGGTACCCCCAGCCGGGTCACGCGTTTCCCGGGCAAGACCGGCCCCAACCACCCTTGCGGGACCAAAGTGCCTTTCGGACGATATCAGAGCAGAACCTTACCCGGAGAAGTTCAAAGAACCGGGGAAAGTAGTAAATTATGAGCCAACAATGGATCCAGAAACGTGGCTGAGCAGCTATGAGATGGCAATGTCAATTCGCAACGCATCCGAGAATCTCCAAGCCAAATTCATGTACTTAATGATGTCAGAGGGAGCAGCAAAGTTATGGTTCACCAACCTACCGGAAAAATCGATCAAATCGTGGGAGGAGCTAAAGACCGCATTCATCAAGCACTTTCATGGGACATGCAGAAAGTTATTTACTATTGATGATTTAGAAAGATGCGTTCAGAAGAAAGGAGAATCGGCACGCAGCTGGGTACGCCGGGTTATGGAGATACTCCACTCGTCTACGGATATCCAGCCTAAGGACGCGCTACAAGCTATGGCAAAAACATGTAAGTACGTTCCTTTAGTACAAAAGCTAACTCGCATGAAATCTAGTAGGAATGCAGCGGAGGTTACAATGGGAGAGTTAATGGATGCGTGCAACAAACACGCTGCAACGGATACCACAGAGGAGGAAGTTGATGACAAGAAGGCAAAAGCAAACGCAAGTAGCAGTGGGAAGACCGGCAATGGATCGGCACCAAACAACAATGGAAATAGCCAGAACAAGCGCCCGTTTGAGGGGAATTCCGAGTTTGTAGCCAACACGGAGGCCGGGTCTTCAAGACCTAGATCCGAAGGGAATTTTAATACTGGGAATCACAATGGGGGACACTACCAAGGACCTCCAAGACCAAGCAACAGTTGGGACATATTTAGGATGGCGTGCCCGAAGCATAGCAGGAATGGCAAGCCGGCCAATCATTCACTAGAGCAATGTGCCGACTTACAAAGGTGGAAGAACGAAGAAGTGAACAGAGCTATGCGAGGTGCGGGCCGGGGAGGAGGTCCGGGTCTAGGTGGAAACTTGGGTAATGGGCCGCCCCCAGCCGGCAATCCGCCACCTGGAAATCAAGGTAACAATCAAAATGGAGCAGGAGGTTTTCAAGCTAACCCCAAACAGCTGGGTCAATATCATGTGCACACTACAGGAGGCTCTAACAAGGATAAGAAGATACTGAAACAAGCAGTTAATTCGGTCTCTTCCGCTGTTCCAAGGTATTTGAGGTGGTCAGAACAAGAGGTAACATGGAGCAGGAAGGATCACCCGGATAGAGTTGATCACCCGGGAGTCTTAGCTTTGGTAGTGGCACCACAGGTCAACGGCTACGAGCTGAAAAAAGTCCTGATGGATGGAGGAAGTAGTATCAATATCCTGTACTGGGAAACTTTTCTGCGAATGGGCTTAAAGGAATCGCAGCTGCAAAAGAGTACAACAGTTTTTCACGGGATAGTGCCGGGTCACTCAGCATGTCCTGAAGGAAAGGTGGCACTGGAAGTAGCTTTTGGAGAGTCAAAGGACAATTATCGAATCGAGTGGCTTACCTTTGAGGTAGTAAAGTTGCGAAGTCCTTATCATGCATTGTTTGGAAGACCGGCTTATGCCAAGTTCATGGCAAGGCCGTGTTATGTGTACCTACAGCTGAAGATCCCGGGTCCTAAGAAGACCATCACCATATATGGAAATCGAGATATAGCGGCTGAATGTGATGAGGGAGATGCGGCAATGGCCGAGCAAGCTTGCAGGAAGGAAGAGCTCAAACATTACCGTTCCAAGGTGGACCTAGAAGAAAGGACGACGACAAAAAAGCCAACTCCTGAAGGGGACAAGGCAAACATTAGGGCAGAAAAGGACCTTAAGATGGTAGGTTTCATCAGGGGCGAGCTTTCCAAATCCCCTAACAGAGAAGAAGAAGTACTGCTACACGCAGCCGATCACGTTTCAAGGACGGTATACCCGGATTGGCTACCAAATCCCATATTCATTATGAAAGGGTCTAGCGAATGGAGAATATGCATCGGTCACGCCAGTGTGAGGCCGATTCTCGAGAATAACTAAAGCAGTGTAATGGGCGGCAGGTTTCATACGCACTCTTTTCCTATCCAGGGTACCTAAGGGGACTGGAAGGTTTTTAATGAGGCGGCCTGCTGAATCAAAAAAGAAATTTTTATCAATAAAAGAAGACGGTTTCGAGTCTTATCATGGTCTTTGCTTCAGTTACAAGTAAGTAACATTGTTACTATCAATACATCAGTATCATCGAAATACATTACATGAATATAGGTCTCCGGGGGGTGATCTGCTTCAATAAGTAATCACAAGACCCGGAGACCCGGCCATGATGCCTATGAGTTATGGGGGCTGATTACTCGAAAAAACGGGTACAGCTGCAATCCTATAACTGGACAAAGGAGCCAAATTTCTTGGTTATTCTTACTTAAGCTCGATGTGACTCGCACTAAAGTGGCATGATCTGTTCGCGTACGATCACAATCAAATTATGCAGCCCAGTGTGGCTTGCTTGATCTTGTTTTTCGTATAGACGCAACGACATGGTATCCACGCGAAAGCCGGCTTATAGTACAAGATAATCAAAAGGGTCATCTAAACCACAAGTCCATGCAGAGTATAAGGCTAAAAAAGCCGGAAACTCAACAAATATTAAGCATGACTTCAGTATTTATGAGAACAGCTATTGGTCTTCAGCTTGGTAAACAGCAGTATGTCATCTGAGAAAGCCCACGCCCCCATAGCTCGTACTTTGGGTCATGGGGACTGGGAACTTCGAAACAGAAACAAACTGTTTAACTACCAAGGTCTGTAAACCTTAGTTGCCGAGTATTGGGGACTTAAAGAAAAGTCCATCTATCAAAACCTACGATACTCGGTTAACCGAGTCTCAAAAGGAAATTGAAAGCAAGAGTTCAAAGTATCGAGAATAAGCTTATACGTAACACAAGTATCGAGATTATCAAAAGCCAGGGAAGGCAAAGAGTTATCATGAATTAACAAGCATACAGGCGTAGTATCAGCATCAGTGGCGCACAGGAGCACCACAAAAATCATATCAGTCTTAAGAAAACGAAAAGCACTAGTAGCATCCTACTTGGCATCCTGAGAGCGATCTTCCGGGTCTAGATCTTGGACTTGCTCCTTGGCCTTGCCAGCAGTCTTGCTCGGGCTCTTCACATCTGGACGGACAGGCGGAGGCACGGCCGGTGTAGAGGTGGACGGCTTTGCGCCTAGCTCTGCTTCTCTCTTTGCGGCTTCTTCTTTCCTCCTGGCCAGGTCAGTCGACCATCTTTCCACCATATCAAAAGGAGGAGGTGCATCCACCAAAATAACTTTGCCCTCAGCGTCATAAGAACTCATGATCTTGTCCAGTTCCATTTTGTCGGCCAAGGTAGTGGCTGAGGAGCGTACAGCACGTTGAATATCTTTGAAGTCCTTGGGCTCAAACTTGGAACCGTCAGCTTTGAATTCTGGAAACCCGGATGTTACCTTGGCCGGGTCAAGCTTAGGAAAATAAGCCTTCGCCAGTGTAAGGGCCCGGGTCATTCCAATCCGGCAAGCTGAGCGCTTCATTATCTCAATCCACCCAGGCACCGTTGAGAAGGCCTGCATAAGATTATCTTCTCCCGGGTATACCTCAGAAGGCCACTTGATAGCATCCAGTAAAAGTTTAGTGCCGGCAAAAAATGTCCGAAGCACAGTCTTCAAAGTCTTAGCCTGAGTAATGGCATTCTCCTCCGGAGTAGCAAGGTTGGCACCTAAAATCGAAAAACACAAAGGCATATCAGTAATCTTGATTATTACAACAGCATGGTAGAGATACGCAAGTTAACGGCAAATAAAAACTTACTCAGTAAGATGCGGTAAGTGTCCGTGATCTGAGCCGACAAGTTATTCAGCGAAGATTGGGCAGCGTTGTACTTCTTCTTGTAAGTGGAGACATCTTTTTTCAGAGTCTTTACCTCTGCTTCAAGGGTCTCCCTACGCTCTACTTCAGCCTGTAAGAGCTGCTCAGCCTTAAGTAATGCTTCATCTGATTGAGTAATCTCTGCCTGCAAAGACCGGGCAAAGCTGTAAGCCGGATATCACGAGAGCATTTCCTCCGAGAAAATGATTACCGAAAAAATATTATGCGAAGTACCGAGAATAATTGCAAAAAATTATACTCGGAACTTGGGGACTAGTTGTATAATAAGGAGTATCAAGTGAAAGTTACCTGATGTGCTGCAGCTATACGTTCTAAAACAGTCCCTTCTGAAGCTTTCAAGGAGAGAAGAGCGCTCATCAGCTGGTTAAAGTCAGCGTTATCCGAGTTAGATGGCTCGGGTACCTGAAAAGTGGAAAAAGGAGCATTTCTTGTAACAGGAGGTGGCACCCGGGTTATCCGAATATCGGAGTTTGGTCCCCCTCCCGCGCTCGAAGCTGCTCCCGTTCCTTCCTCGCCTGCGTGCGAAGCAATGGGATACCCGGCATCATGCTTAGCCAGCTCCGGCGGCGACGGTTGCTCGTCACCAGCGTCGTTAGCCGGCCTATTCTCGACTCGGACCTCAGTTTCCGTGCCCTCATCGTCGCTAATGACAACTGTGGCTCTGCAGAAGGTGCAAGGATGCAGTTAGTCTTTGGTTGTGAAAAAAGTGGTAAAAGAATGGCATAATGACAAGGAAAGAAGTTTACCCGGTGTTCACCGGGAAGTCCGAGGGGGAGCCGCCGCTAGACCCGGAAGAGACTGAAAAAAGGCAGGAAAGGTTCGGGGTTACGTTGCAAAGGTTAACCCGGAAAGAAATTGTGTTTACGATGAATACCAGGGTGTTGAACCGGGGGCGGCGAAGCGACCGGGTTAAGGGTCTCGTTGCCCGGATGATTCCGGGTTACTCGGCGCCTAGTCATGGGTGGCTCCTTCAGTTATGATCAAAAGGGGTGAAGATGGGGTTAGCCCCGGAGTGACGTTATGGGAGCAAAAAACCAAAGTGTAAGGGGATGAAGTAAAAACCTGGAGGGCTATCCTCTGGGATTTCCTCTTTGTTCCGGTTCTGGTGGCTGGCTCCGGCTCTTCCTCCTCGCTGGTGGACCCGCCCCTGCTGTCCGTTTCTTCTTCTTCGCTTTGGTCCTCTCGCTCTGAGAAATGTCCGAGTTACAGCATAGAGAAGAAGAAAAGGCAGGATATAACGTGTGCAAAGGAATCAAGTAGGTACCTTCATTCGAGTCAACGACATCGTCTTCCTCCTCCCCGTCTTCGGAATTAGGAGTGGAGTCGACCGTCCAAAAGTCATCATCGGCCTGAGGAGAAGATGCCAGGATAGTGATTAATATCGAGTCAAGAGAAGCGAATAAAAGTAAGTGTTAGAAGTCAAAATCAAAAGGCAGAAAACTTACTCCAGGGGTTGGATTCTCGAGGGTAAAAGGTTCTAATCCGGCTATGCTCCGGATTACTTCGAGCTTCTCTGTCAGGAAACCCTTAATTGTTTTGTTAATGTCACCCGGAGCAAGGGTGCGGGTAGAGAATCGGATTGGGTCCGTGGTTTGACCCGAGTATTCGCACATCAGCTTCTCACGAATGGAGTTTGGCTGAATGCGGAAGCTAACCCAGGTCTTCACCAGGTTTAGCCCGATGAGGCCTCGGGCGGACAAGATGGAGATCCTAGCTAATAAAGGCAAGATCGCCTCCCTGTCCGGTTCAGACGCGAAGGCGTTGAATTTCTCGGAGATATCAAGTTGACCCTCCGAGTAACCCGGCAACTTCTTTTCGCCGGGTGGAGAGGTATCCTGGCAGTAGAAGTACGAAAGCTGCCAGTGCTTTACGTGGGAATTGAGAGAAATAGGAGGCATCAGGGAGTTCTTGCGACGCTGGATAGAGACCCCGCCGCAAGTGAGAAGTGCGCCGTCGCCGCTTTCGCGACACGGCTTGCACTGAAAAAGTTCGACGAAGAGGGCTAGACTTGGCGGTGTGCACAAGTAAGATTCGGAAAGAACAATAAAATGGGAGATGTTCAAAATGGAGTTTGGACCTATATCGAAGATACGGAGGTTGTAATGGTCTAGGACGTCACGGAAGAAGGGGTGACCCGGAGGCCTAAAGCCCCGGGTCACATGTTCAACGAAGCATATTACCTCATTCGTCGCTGGAGAAGGCCGGGTTTCATTGCCTGGCACTCGCCAGTGGATAGACTCCTGTGGAGGTAGGGTTCCAAGCTCGACCAACTCCTCCAGCTTGGCCTTGGTGACGGAGGACTTCCCCCAATTGGCCGATATGGAGCTTGTGGATTTAGCCTTATTCGGCTGTTTCCCCTGCCTCTTGGGTGCCATGGGATTGACCTGGTAAAACATCGAAGGAAAAGACGTAAGGAACAAAAACTTGGAGGTTAGCAGGCAAGCAGTTACCCGCAATTTGAACATAACCCGGCTATTGCCTCGCTGGGTCAAGAATGATTTATCCGGGTATCAAGTGACCTTACAAAATACATGGAGCTTTCCGTAAAAGCAAATGTTTGGAGGAGTTAGGGGGATGCTTATATGCTTACCATCTGCGAATGAGTCGGAGAAGTAAGATTTTCTGAGGAAGGAGAACAAGGGCGGAAATTTCAGATGGCCCGAGCTTAGATTGGGAATCCTATTTCTAAAATTGTGACCAGATTAACGATTACTGGAGTTAGGGGAGTAATATAAGCTATGAATCCTATCCATAGGAATGTTTATGGTAAGTATCAGTGAGTTAATCCGGCGCAGCCCGAGAAATTGCGGACCGCTCGATTCAGATCTAATTAGAGGAAGAACTAAGAAATTGCGGGGGTAAGTTGGAGGATGTAAGGGACTTACTGAAGGAGATTGGAGTAAGGCCTTGCGGAGACAGATGGCGCAAGATTCGTGTCCTTTCGTGGTCGTTGGCCGGCGAATCGGAGGCTTGACGGTGGATTCGGGAGCTGGTGCGGCTCGCGCGGCGGCGGAGCGCAAACGAAGGCGGAGGGGCTCCGGCGAGATACGTGGGGTTCCCGTGGTGGCGCTCTGCGAGCTTGAACTTGGGGAGAAGAGAAATGGGGAAAGTGAGCCGTTAAGGGTTGAGTTTGCCTCCTGGGGCTTATTTATAATAAGCCGGGTGGAAAAGCTTATCCTAACGGGCGAAACCCGGGGGTTGCGGAGTAATAGTTGGACATTTTGAAATTTGAAGACGTGCTTTATGTGCACTTAGATATGGTCCCGAGAAAAGAGAAGGGGGGAATCTCTTTCCTGGTATTAGCAATAATTATCGAAGAAGGTGCGAAGTCATGGAGTTCCTTACTAAAGCTCGAGTCTGGAAGATTAAAGGAGAACCCTTGAGGGAGAGCCGGGCTTTTGCTTGGCTTCCTTGGTACCAGTCACGGCTATTCATCAGCGCGCTGCGTCCTGATTTTCATATGTTTGTGTCTTATATTTCTGTAGGGAATAGCCGGCGCTTCGAAGAGTAAATCTTGGAAGCCCAGGCTATTCTGGGGACTACTGATGAGGGGATAGTAACCCGGTATGCCGACTCCCAGGTGAGATCCGGCCCAAACGACGGATGGATCAAATCCGGCTAAGGACAAAGAAGCTTCTAGAAGGCCCAGGACTTGTAAGGATCGTAACCCGGATTGTGGGTTACGGTAAAGAAAGTTAGGGTTCGTATGAAGAGTTCGAATAGGACTCGAGAAGCGCTTTGTAAGGCAAGTCAAGGGGGATATGAGTACTATATAAACCAACCCCTGGGCTTCGCCTAAGAGAGATTCAGGTCATAACTGTAACACCTATTATCGAGTATCCAGTATAATCATATCGAGATCCGGCGAGTTGTTTTCCGGCTCTTAGATTGCTTTTCGCCATGTCTTCCTTCGAGCTAAACCCTCTCCCAAATACCTGTGTCGACTTGCCCCTAGATCAGTTACCCCCGGTAACATCTGCCGTGATTATCCCACGACAGGCTCCACTTCCTCCTCATCACTGGCGGATTCTACCTTGCCGTCAGTTTCTTCTTCTTCGTCCTTGTCCTCTTGCTCTCGAAGTTATCAAGGTCACAATTGGAAAATGAAGAACGGGACACGACGAACTCAAAGGAACTAAGTGAAGTTCGAAACATACCTTCATCCGAGTTAGTGCCATCCTCTTGCTCCTCTGGATTTTCAGAGTTAGGAGGAGTTTCAATCTTCCAAAAGGGATCATCAGCCTGAGAAGAAGGTATAAGAATAAGGGTTATTAGTTATATCGAGTAGAAAGTGTGAAAGCAAAAGTATGAAAACCGAGTCTTTACCTTGGGGGCTGGGTTCTCACGCGTGAAGGGTTCTAACCCGGCTATATTCCGGATTACCTCCAGCTTCTCTGTCAAGAAGCTCTTGATAGTCTTGTTGGTATCTCCGGCTGCAAAGCTAGGGTGGAGTACCAGAGCGAGTCCGTGGTGTGCCCTGAATACTCGCACATTAACTTAGTGCGGATGGAGTTGGGTTGGATCCGGAAATCGACCCAAGTTTTCACCAGGTTAAGCCCAATGAGACCTTGGGCCGACAGAACAGAGATTTTGGCTAGTAAAGGCCGGATGGCCTCCCTGTCCGAGTCAGGGGCAAAGGCGTTGAAAGTCTCGGAGATATCGAGAAGGCCCTCCGAGTAACCCGACAGTTTCTTTTGGCCGGGTGGGGAGGTGTCTCGGCAATAGAAGTATGAAAGTTGCCAGTGTTTGACGTGGGAGTTGAGAGTGAGGGGTGGCATCAGAGAATTCTTGCGGCGCTGGATAGAAACCCCGCCGCAAGCGAGAAGTGCCCCGTCACCGCTTTCGCGGCACAGTTTGCACTGGAAAAGCTCGACGAAAAGAGCCAAACTTGGCGGAGTGCACAAGTATGACTCGGAGAGAACGATGAAGTGGGAGATATTTAACACGGAGTTAGGCCCTATGTCAAAAATGCGAAGGCCATAATGGCTCAGAATATCACGGAAGAAAGGGTGACCCGGAGGACGGAAGCCCCGGGTCACGTGTTCCACAAAGCATATTACCTCATCCTTCGCCGGTGTAGGCCGGGTCTCGTTGCCCGGCACCCTCCAGTGGATTTCCTTTTGAGGGGGTAGAACCCCTAACTCGGCTAGTTCTTCTAACTTGGCCTTCGTAACCGTGGATCGCGCCCAATTGGCGGATATGGAGCTGGTGGTCTTGGACTTGGCCGGTGTTTTCCCCTGCTTCTTGGGAGCCATGTGATTGACCTGCAAAGCACGAGGTAGAAGGATACAAGGAATAAGACTCGGAAGCCATGAGTTGTCTGAGTATTGGCAAGTGATATCGAGACAACATGGAAGTTGCATACTATCCGGGTATCAATCTGCAGAGTAAGGTTCAAACTATCCGGGTATCAAGCATCATAATAAAAGTTATGGAGGCCTATGCATTGAAAGAGCCTTTGAGGGCGATGGATGGTTGCACAGGTACCTATTGCGAATAAAAAGAACCGGAAAAGGGAAGATTTTCTGGGTGACGGAAACAAGGGCGGAAAATTTGGGCGGCCCGAGCCCAGATTGGAGACTCCGTTTCTAGATTTGTGGTAAAATTAACGACTATGGGTGGTAGGAAAGTGAAATAAAGTCTATATCCAATTTATTGGATGAGCTAGAATGAATACGAGCAACTTAATTCGGCGTGACCAGGAAAAGGACCGGCGAGTTGACTTAGATCTAATCTGGAGAAAATCAAGAAATCGCGGAGGCTAGTTAATGGATGAGAGAGGCTTACTGGAAGGGGTTGCAGTGAAGCTCGACGGAGGCAAATGGCACAAGCCTGGTGCCCCTTTGCGATTCCCGGCGGGCAGGTCGGGGGTCCGGCGGCGGATCTGGGCGGTGATGCAGAGCGCACCGTGGCGGAGCGTAGCCGACGGCAGATGGGCTCCGGTGATGCACGCGAGGCTTCCGTGGTGGCACTCTGTGAGCTAGAGCACTGAGGAAGAAAGGAAGAAGAATGGGGGGAAATGAGCTGTTGGGGTTAGGGTTACCCTAAGAGCCAATTTATAATAGCGTGAGTGGATAAGCCCAGTTCAACGGGTGGGAGCCGGAAGTTACGGAGTAACGGCTATCTGTTTAAGTTTTGCGAGATACGCTTTAAATATTGGGCGAGGTATCCGGACAGAAATTGGAAGGAGATATTCTTCATAATATCAAGATCAATTATCGAGTAAAGTACAGGATCTTGACATTTTTATCAGGGCTTAGACCCGAAAAGCTAAGTGTTTGGAGAGAAGCCGGGTTATTATATGGCCACCGTGGAGTTGGGCCTAGCTATTTATCAGAGCGCTTTAACCCGGCCTTCATGCATTCGTGCATCTGATGTTTTTGCAGGGAATAGCAAGCGCTTCAAGGAAGGATCTGTGAAGCCCAAGCTATTCTGGGGACTACTGATGGAGGGATAATAACCCGGTAGGCCAACTCCAAGGTATAACCCGGCCCAAAGGACGCTGCGCAAGATCCGGCTAAGGATAAAGAAACTTCTGGAAGGCCCAAGTTTGTAGGTCTCGTAACCCGGATTGTGGGTTACGGTAAAGGAAAGTTAGGGTTTGTATGTGGTGTCCGGGTAGGATCCAGGGTGCGTCTTGGAGGACAAGCCAGGGGGTACGGGTGCTTTATAAACCGACCCCTAGGATTAGTTGAGGGAGATCTAAGAACCCTAGCAATATCGCTTTGTATCGAGTATCCAGTGTAACACGAGAGTCGAGTTAATATCTTGAGATCGGAGACTCGGCGACTTGATTGCCGGCTACCAGATCGAGTTCCATCATGTTTTCCTCTGAGCTATACCCTCTCCCAAACGCCTGTGTCGTCTTGCCCCAAGATCCGTTACCCCCGGTAACGTCTGCCGTGATTATCCCACGACACCCGTCTTGACCAACTTGTCCTTGATCATCATCATTAACAACAAATTATTCAACACTAGCTTCAACTTGAGTAGAGGAGGATGAGGATGGTTGATCTTGGCCTTGACCTTGACTACAATGAATGATAGGAGTGGTTGCATCTTGTGTAGTAACTTGGTCAATGAGAGGAGGGTCTTCAACATGTTCTTGGTTAGGTGCATCACTTGGCTCCTTGGCTTGTTCTTCTATTGTAGAGGAGGGCTCCACTTGAGTAGAGCATAGTCCTTCTCGAGTCGCCATAAGGTGTCCCTCAATGGGGCGGAAAAATCCCACACCCATCCTTCCTATGGCTTCTTGAGGCATTTCAACATCTACATTAGAAACATGAAATTGCGCCACTTGGAAGCCATCATTTTCCACGAAAACCACACTACAAGATTCTATGACAATCTGTGAGGCTTTGAAAAGACTCTATAAGTGTGGGATTCGACACCGTAACCAACAAAATATACCCTCAATAGTTTTGGATTTAAACTTAGACAACCTAACACCCTTGATCAAATAGAAGCACATACAACCAAATACACGGAAGTAGGAGACGTTGGGTTTGTTGCCTGTGAGGATCTCATATGGAGCCTTGTCCAAGCCCTTGCGGATGTAGAGGCGGTTAGAGGAGTGGCATGCGGTAGAAATAGCCTCCGCCCATAGATATTGGGGAGAAGAATACTCCGCCAACATTGTCCTTGACATATCCAAAGAGTTCTATTCTTCCGCTCGGCTACACCATTTTTTGAGGGGTGTAGGTAGCGGAATATTGAAGACGAATACCATCATCACTAAGGAATTCATTCAAAGTGTAGTTCTTGAACTCGGAGCCATTATCACTCCTACTGGCCATGATTTGGACACTATGTTGACGTTGCACTTGGTTGGTGAAGTAGATGATAGTTTGTTGGGTCTCACTCTTGCACTTGAAGAAATATACCCAAGTGTATATTGAATAGTCATCGGCAATCAACAAGCAATACTTCTTGCCTCCAAGACTTGCCTCGGGAATGACACCATAGAGATCAACATGGAGAAGCTCCAAGATCCTCTTTGATGAGATAATAGTCTTGGCCTTGTGGGCGGCATCATGCATCTTTCCTTCAACCCACGACCTACAAACGCGATCTTTGGAAAAGGAAACATTTTCTTTTAGTCCAAGGATAAGGCCACCTTTGTGAAGACTTTGCAAAGTTCTCATGTTGATATGGGATAAGCGGCGATGCCACAACCACCCCACATCCGCCTTTCCGAAAAGACACATTGATTGAGAGTTGGTAGACTTCAAAAAGTCCACCACGAACAACTCATTTTCAACATGTCCCACGTATGCGACGTCAAGAGTCTTGCTCCTCAAAAGGACCACAATATTTTCATCAAAGAAGACGGAGAAACCCATCTTCCCAAGAGAACGAACCGAAAGTAAATTGAAACCAAGGGATTCAACAAGCATGACGTCCATGATAGTAATATCAGGAGCAATCACAACCTTGCCAAACCCCGATACTTTAGACGAGGACGTGTCTCCATAAGTGACGGTTGCATTAATATCATTTGGGCGCAACTCCGTCACAAGTTCTTTGCTTCCGTTCATATGACTAGTCCATCCACTATCAATTATCCATTTAGACCTACTGAAAGCATAGTCCTGCAAGAGATCATTGACTAGAGTTAGGACCCGAGGAGGGTCCCTTCATGTTAGCAACAAGGGTCTTTGGAACCCAAATGGTATAGTCAATGTAAACCTCAATAGGACCAACATATTTAGCTTGCACAACACCATAATAATCAAAAGATAAGAAATGGCGTGGATTGTTAGTTCCCGCGGAAATGCTACGAGTAGTGTTGTCCCTCATGACACCACCACTTGAAGCAACATTGTTAGCTTGTGCGGGAGTGCTACGAGTAGTGTTGTCCCTAATGACAATACCACCCGAAGCACCATTGTTGGCCTTCTTCTTGATCTTCTTCTTCTTGTTCTTCTTATTGGCAACATATCCAAGACCTTTCTTGCCCACTTGTTGCCTTGGAGCACTCATTTGTGGTCTAGCAACAACAACATGTGGGATAGGGGAAAACACTTGTGGGTTAGAGGCCACAACCTTCTCAACTTGAGGGCTCTTGCCCTTGAGCCTTGTTAGCTCATCCTTCAACCTAGCATTTTCATCACTAATATTTGCATGATCACAAGAAGAAGTAGAGGTGTTAGGGTTGTTAAGTTTATTAAGTTGAGTTTGAAGATGTTCATGCAACTCTTTTAGGGAAGTGTGTTGATTCTCCAAGGCCTTGTGAGCCTTGGTTATCTTTTCAAACTCCTCGGTTAGTTTACCATGACCAACACCAAACTCAACCTTATCCTTTTTAGCCTTTTTGTATTTAGCAATTGCAAGGTCACGTTCCTTAGTGATATTAGAAACAAGTTTATTATGTGACTCTTCAATAGATTCAAGTTCCTCCTCAAGAGAAACTCTACCATCATGCTCTTCCTCAAGAGTCATGGAGAGGGATGCTATCTCATTCACATCCCTTCTTTCAATCTCACCTTTCTTCTCAAGAGCTTCATGAGCCTCTCCCAATTGGCTCATGAGATGATCAAAGTACTTCTTGGTCTCCCCTTGCATGTTAGACATAAAATGTTCCAAAGAGAGAATTTCATCTTCTACTCTAGGACTAGCATGATTTTCTAGTTTACTTGGGGTCTTGGAGTTGGGAAAAGGTGATACCTCCGAGGCCTTAGCCATGAAGCACTTGGCATTTGGTTGAGAATGATTCTCATTGGGGGATTCAAAAAGATATGAAAATGATGGAGTTGAAGCACTAGCAACTTGGGGTCTTGGAGTTGGGAAAAGGTGATACCTCTAAGGCCTTAGCCATGAAGCACTTGGCATTTGGTTGAGAATGATTCTCATTGGGGGATTCAAAAAGATATGAAAATGATGGAGTTGAAGCAATAGCAAGAGCGGCCACTTCACTTGTGGTTTCTTCTTCTTCATCACTTCCGAAATCATACTCCTCTTGAGTCACTAGCACAAACTTGGTGGGGAACTTCTTGTTGAATGGTTTCTTCTTGAAGTGAGGTTTCTTGTAAGCAACCTTTGACTTGTCCTTGAGAATTAGTTTGCCACCATGGAGTTCTCTATTTTCATAGGGACACTCCGCAATGAAATCGTGCTTGTCTTGACAACTGAAGCAAGACCTCACTCATTGAGTCCCATCATTGCCATAGCGAGACTTGGTATTCTCCTCAACATATGCCTTGGACTTGGGGGGATTCTTCCAAAACTTTTGCACGGTAAGAGCAATGATATCTTTGAGAACGGGATCATATTCTTGATCCTTCAATGGAGCCAATTCCTCATGGCACTCTTCTTCATACTCAACCTCCCTTGACACAACCTTGGCCTTCAAAGCAACTGATGCTCCTTTGTGCATTCCTATGGCCCTAGCACGGTTGTCAAGAGCATTCTTCGTTTGCACTTGATAGGAGCACACCTCTTGCATAAATTGAGTTGAGGTCAACTAAGAAAATTCATGTCTTCCTTGAATGCTCTTCAAGTCCGTGGGCTCAAATGGAATGAGAGAAATCATGTACTTCCTCTTGATCCAAGAATCATCAATGTACTTGGCACCAACATTGTGGAATGCGGTGGCAAGAGTCTTGAGCCTTCGGTACATTCCATCATGCATATAGAACCCTTCGGCCTCATTGCTCAAGGCATCATACTTATTCATTTGCATGCTTTCATTGCCCACAAACATGACGGCAAGAGCGTCCCATGTTTCCTTGGCGGTGGAATATTGTTGGAGATGAGGCATGTGGTTAGGACTTACGGCTTGTTGAAGAATAGACAAGGAGGTGTAGTTGAGTTGACAATCTACGGCTTCTCTTATTTTCAAGTTCTTGGGGTCATGAGGCTTGTATCCATCACGAGTGACCCTCCAAAGTTCTATACAAGAAGATTTCAAGTGATTTTCCATGTAATATTGCCATTCACGAAAAAGAATGTGCATCAATTTTAGGTGGATCTCCCCGAGGGATTATATGAGGGTGTGGGACGGGAGGATCGGGAGAATAATGTCCTTTTACGGAGTGATATTCTCCATCTCCTTTCGTACCCTTATCGATGGAGTTCTTAGCGGAAGCATCTTTAGATGGATCACCATTATCACCTTTCTCGGCGCCCTCCGAACTTTGTCCGAAGGAGGTGCAGTAGAGACTTCCGGTTCCTTGAGTTTCATGAATTGCAACATGAGCTGTTGCAATTCATTGATTTTGTTCTCCATGGATGAGGTCAATGAATTTTTAAACTCATTGAGATCATCCATAGAGACATGCACCACAGAACCGACGGTCTCCGACTCATCGGCCATACTTAACTCTTAGGCGGTTAAGCCCGATAAAAGAGCTGAGGCTCTGATAGCAATTGAAACTAATGTATGGGCACCTAGAGGGGGGTGAATAGGAGTTACGACCAATTTTAATTTTTCTACAAGATTAGGCTTGACACAAAGGTAAATTCTCTAGATAATGCAACTATGGTGAATTTACCTATATGACTAGAACAAGCACAAACACAATACAAGCACAAGTAAAGGAGGAAGGGAACGAGGTAACCGATATGAAGCACACGGGGATGCGATGTATTCCCGAGTTCCTCCTTGTTAAGGGAGTACGTCTCGTTGGAGGGGTGTGAGCTCGCCACAAAGGCCTACTCAAAGCCACAAAGGCCTTACCCTATTCTATGATGAACCCCGCCACAAAGGCCTAGTCCACCTTCCACTATTGATCCCCTTTGAGGCGGGAATCAAGTCCTTTACAAACAAGCTTGGGGCACACACCCACAACCAAATTGGGGGCTCCCAACAATCACAAGAATCACCAAGAGTAGCAAGAAGTCTAGGTTCTCCACAAGAGGAAACCCTAGACAAGATCCCTCAAGCTAATGAGGGGGAAATGGAAATCTGGTTGGTCAAGATGTAGATCCGGGGCTTCTCCTTCAATCCTCCAAGTTTCAACAAGTTTGGGTGGAGGAGATGGGAGATCTAGCTTGGTGGGTGAGCTCAATCAATGGATCATTTAATTCTGGATGAGCTACCCCTTGGGGAAGAAGGGGGTCTTCTATTTATAGGTCCACCAAAAACTAGCCGTTTTTCTCGCAGTCAAAGTTCATCCCGAAATGAATCTGGAACTTCCGGAATAAATCCGGGCTCCCGGAATAATCCGGAGCAATCCGGATCCTAACCGAAGAATTTGCGTTCATGTCGCAATGAATCCGGATTGGTCCGG
The DNA here is from genome assembly GCA_028641055.1 of Alopecurus myosuroides. Lineage (NCBI taxonomy): Eukaryota > Viridiplantae > Streptophyta > Magnoliopsida > Poales > Poaceae > Alopecurus > Alopecurus myosuroides. The sequence goes on from CM054062.1 coordinate 266,825,120, forward strand.
AATGATTCCGTATTGCAACAAAGGATTTCACGGCAAAGTCGGAATGGCTCCGGAATGAATCCGGATCCCCGGAATCACCCAGAATGATTCCGGATTGCAACAGAGGTTTTCACGGTCAACCCAGAATTAATCCGGATTAATTTCGGATCACAGTAAAAACCCCTTCTAGCCAGAAAAACGTCCGCCGGACTTTTTATTATTCACCATTTCTTTGACACCGTTTATGTGCTGATATTGTCTATAACCTTTTTCAACAAATAGCACACACGGTTAAAACTCATTTATGTTGTTAACAAGCACAAAAAACATAGAGATATCAAAAATGCGCTTTCAACGCTAAAACGACTTTCAAGTATAGAGAAAACATGTCAAACTTATATTTCGCTAGTCCTTAAGAGTGGGGAAAAACATAAATGACATGACACCTTCAAAGTTCATGAGGAAGACTAGAACAAATAATTAGAGAACAAGCAATAACACATCATGAATCAATTAATAATGTTTCTGGGACAGATGCACATAAAACTCAAAATGGCAACTATGCTCTCTCAATTGTGCATAAAGTTAGAAGATGGAGACTCAACATAAAAGTAAAAGAAAGGCCCTTTACAGAGGGAAACATGGATAAACCCATGTGCTAGAGCTTTTATTTTATTAAACAGAGGTGTAAATTTTTTTAAGAGAGGTGTATGCTTATGTCAACGAATGGTAAACAGAAAATACAGTACGTTATAAACCAACTAGACTTCACAAGAGCGGCTCCCATAGAAGGACGCATCTGGGTAGAAGGTCATCCCTCTTTCTTTTTTTGTTTACAAAATTATGCTTTGACTAATAAATCAGGGGCAAAAAATAGTGAAGATAATTTGTTGTTATTAATTTGGGGTTGGGCGCCCCGCTGCCAGCTCTTCTATCATTGGATAAGCGGATGAAACTACTAGTCCAGGGTGTGAAAGTCCAATCAACAAGTGAGATAAATATTCTCTATTTACGTCATCATCAGCTAAAACAGGAGTAATTTAGAAAGTTCTAAAGGTAACACACGAGAAATTTACTTTGGAGTGGCGGTTAAATACCACATGTAGGTAGGTATGGTGGACACAATGGGAAAACTTTGGTATTTGGGATTTGGATGCACAAGTAGAGCTCATACTCAGTACAGGTGGAGGCTAGCAAATGACTGGGAACGACAAATCCAGAGAGCACAAGAACCATAATCATGCATAGCGACATAAACATCATTAATCAAAGCATAAGTGGTACTACAAGTTCAAAAACTAAATGATCATGGAGGCTATTAGTGACTGGTTCATAGTCATAAATATGGTGTGAGCATGCGCCAAGTCAACCAAATAAAACATTCAAAGGAGAACACCACAAGTTTATGCTTCAATATGACAAGAACAACTCATGATTCTTTCAATGGCACATTAAACACTCTAAGATATTTGAGGCTAATCATGCTACTAAATAACCACAAGGCCTTATAATTAAAATAACATCTAGCATGATATGAAAAAGTCTAGCCACAATCTATACAAGCTTCTACTTGCACCGTTACAAATTCAACTACAAGCGGCAGTTTCTTTAACCAACAAGCACCATACAAAACATGTTTTAACAAAAACTCTCTAAATGCCACATCAAGCAAACATGAGATTACTCACATAAAACTACTAAAACTAACAACTCTGAACAAGAGATGCAATGAAAACACGAGCTAAACAGGAATTTTGCAGCAGTTAGAAGAAAAACTAAGAATACTTGCATAACAAGTATTGAAACGAAAAAGCGGAGCGTGTCTCTCTCCCAAAAAAGTAATTCTAGGGTCCAACTATATTATTGCATCAAGGAAAACACAAGAAAACAAAAGAAAAACAAACAGACACTCCAAGTAAATTTCATATGATGTGACCGAATAAAAATATAGTTTCACTAGAAGTAACCTGTTAGATTGTTGATGAAGAAGGAGATGCCTTGGGCATCCTCAAGATTATATGCTTGAGTCTTCTTAAAATATTCTTGGATGAACCACGGGGGCATCCCCAAGCTTTGACCTTGCACTCTTCTTGATCACATATATCACCCTCTTCTCTTGACCCTTGAAAACTTCCTTCACACCACACTCAAAGAGTAATTCGCATTAGAGGGTTAGTGCAAAAATAAAAAATCCATTGGTTCTGTATGGAACTAGTGCTATTGATACTTTTAAACATTAGCTACATCCACTGATGGTTCGTGAAGCAAAGAAATCCACTAGACATCGCAAAAGAGCAAATGCAAGAAAAATGGCAAACTCTGTCAAAACCAGAACAGTCCGTAAAGACGATTTTTCCGGGGCACTTATGTTGCTCAGATCGAAATAAGCACAAGAAATTTCAGGTCATTTTGATTTTTCTGTGAATTATACGATTTTTTACGGTGGACAGCAAAAGTCTATTCCATGCGCAGAAATCTGAAAACCAACTCCAACTCTCGTCAGAAACCTTACTTGGCACTATTAAAACATGAAAAGAAAGATACAAAGGAGTTGCTACAGAAGTATACAACCCCTTGACTCAAAGAAAACAGAGAAAAACAAAGCAAAAAAATAAAACCACGGGTTATCTCCCAAGAAGTGCTTTTCTTTAATGCCTTTTAACTGGGCAGAAAGAAGAAAGATGCTCACATAAGAAATATGAATTCAGAAAAGAGAGCATGAAGAAGCAAGTATAAAAAAAATTAAGTCTAAACCACTTCCTATGCATAGGAATCTTGCAAAGAAATAAATTAAATAAGCTCAAACTAGAAATCGTGAGAAGGTAGAATAAGAGCAACTTCAAAACTTTCAACAAAAAGAGAGGTGTTTGAGTAACATGAAAATTCCTAGCACCATATTTTCCTCTCTCATTATAATTTTCAGTAGCATCATGAACAAACTCAACAACATAATTATCACATAAAGCATATTTGTCATGGTCTAAAAGCACACAATTCATATCAAGCTCCAAAACAGTGGGATCAAAATTTAAAATCAACTCTTTTTCTTCCCACTTTTAGCAATAGGAAAACAAGATGATTGATAACTCATAAAAGGTATATGAAACATTATAGCAATCCTATTTTCAGTAGCATTATAATTTATAACATCAAATAACATAGTACCATCATCAAGAGCATTATCATATAAATTTTCTTAACAAACTTCCTCATTATCATGCATATCAATAGTTGGAATAAATAGAGGATTATCATAGGATTTATCCAAGTAGCATGGATTATCATAAATAACAGTAGCAATATCATTCTCACAAGTTTCATTCATAGTAGTATCAAGATCACAAGTATAGCAAGTATCAACTTCGTCAAAAAGGGATATTTCAAGAGAATCAATAGGATCATCACTTTCATCAAACAATGTATGAGTTAAAGAGTTACTATCATTGGAAGGTAGACATGGGTAGCTACTCCATTCTTCCTCCTCTTGATCATCACTCTCCTCCTCTTTTTCATCCAGTGACCTTCCAGATTCAGCAGTTTCTTCTTCCATAAGATCCTTCAAGGCATTAGTCTCTTCCTTAGGTTGAGAACATTTATTAAGATATTCCATTATGTAGTAATTAAAATCCTTGTAATTATCAAAGCAATATTCGAGTATAGCATAAATCTCGTATTTATATGGTGCATCATCAATACTTTCAAGTAAATAGGCAATTTCGAATGGACCCCCTTCCAAGCAATAAATTCTTCAATTTGTTCCACATCATATAATTCATAATTTCCCTTAACATAAGAAGATATGGTAACATCATCATTATACTCACATTGAAAAGGGAGGTGTTTATACCTCCTACAGCAGCAAGATTTATCAAAGCAATAAGTAACATTATAAGTAGAGCACAAGTTTTTAGCATAGTCATGCAATTTATTATTTTGCTCCCATAAGTGTATTCCTTTTTGTGACAAGTGGTGTTCCTTATAATATTTTTGTTGTTCATCTGTGAACCCACCTTTCCTATAAGATCTAGTTTCAAAGGCATCAAACATTGATAGCAAACATGACAAAGCAAGATTAAAATAGGATAAAAACTACAGCTTGAATACGAACTATTTTTTTGTGTTTTTGATAAAGAGAAGCAAACAAGACAAAATAAAATAAACAAAGAAAAACTAAAACAAAGTAAAGAGATTGGAAGTGAGAGACCCCCCTTGCAGCAATTCTCTTCCTCCCCGGCAACGGCGCCAGAAAAGCTTTATGGGAGATACTTGCTCTCATTGAGAGACCCCAAGAGCAAGGTGTGAAGAGTGTAGCAACCAGTTTTCCCTCAGAAAAGAAACCAAGGTTGAATCGACCAGTAGGAGGACAAGCAATCTCTGAAGGTCGATGCAGCTGAGGTGGCAGGGCGCACTACCGGTCCAGCAGCAACGTGGAACCTACACAACACAATCAAATCACTTTGCCCCAACGAAGCAGTGAGGTTGTCAATCTCACCGGTTTTGCTGAACACAAAGAGGTTAAACGTATGGTGTGGAAAACAGTAGGAAAACAATATGAAAGCAGTAGTAACAGTATGAAAGCAGTATGAAAGGAGTAGGTGTTTTATCAGTATGAGGAAAAAGGACCGGGGTCCACAGTTCACTAGTGGTGTCTCTCCGTGAAAGATAAATAACATGTGTGGTGAACAAATTAGAGTTGTGCAGTTGACAGAAATGAAGGATGCACCGTAGTGCATATTCAAGACATAAAGATTACTATGTGATTCATGCGGGCATTACAACAAAATACATAGACCGTCATCCAACTGCATCTATGTCTAATAATCCACCCTCCGAATATCATCCGAACAAACGTTGGGTATTAAGTTGCAAGCAATAGATTATCACAGTAAGCAAAGTGTGTAATGTAAACTACGTAAACACTGTTGTTTTCTCCCTAATGGAAACAACACATCCTCCATCCGTCACGTTTCTGTCACTCGAGCACAGATGCAAAGGAGGCATGAACCCACTATCGAGCATAAATACTCCCTCTTGGAGTTACTAGCATCTACTTGGCCAGAGCATCTACTAATAACGGAAAGCATGCAAGATCATAAATAACATATGCATGAAGATAACATGATAGATTTATAATCAGAAGACATAGCATTCAAAATTCATCAGATCCCAGCAAACACAACATGTAGCATTACATAAAGATGATCTAGATCATGTGAGGCAGCTCACGAGATCTAAACACGAGGTACAAAGTGGAGAGAACAACCATCTAGCTACTGCTATGGACCCGTAGTCCAGGGATGAACTACTCACGCATCACTTCGGAGGAGGGCATGGTGGTGTAGACCCCTCCGGTGATGAATTCCCCTCCCGGCAGGGTGCCGGGGAGAGCTCCAGAACCCTCCCGATCTCGGGATGATGATGACAGCGGCTCGGGTGTTTTTCGGGACGAAGTGGTATATCTTTAGGGTTTACATCTCGGGGGGGTATAAATAGGCGAAAGGGCAAAGACAGTGGAGGCCTAGGGGCCCCACAGCACCCCATGGCGCGGCCAGGGGGCGCGCCACCCTATGGTGTGGGCCCCCCTGTGCCCCTCCTTCGGGTCTCTTCGGGGCTCCGTGGAACCTTAGGAAATTCTATGACCTCCGTACTTCGAATTTTCCAATTCCGAGAATATTTCCAGAACAACTTTTCTAAAACTAAAATCAGGAGAAAACAGGGAACTGGATCTGTGGCATCTTATCAATAGGTTAGTCAGGAAAATCGATAAAAATGACATAAAGTGTATAGCAAACATGTGGGAAACAACATGGAACATCAGAAATTAAGGATACATTTATGACGTATCAACATTGTTTTGTGGAAGTCTTGCAAGCAGACCATCTTAACGAGGTCAACCATGGAAGCAGAACACACAACATTAGACACAACCACTGTTGAAGCGGACTGGCTTCGTGAGCTCTTGATGGACTTGCCTGTGGTTGAAAAACCAATACCCGCAATCCTAATGAACTGTGATAATCAAAATGTGATCATCAAAGAGAATAGTTCTAAGGATAATATGAAGTCATCAAGACATGTGAAGAGGATATTGAAATTTGTCAAGAAATCGAAAAACTCCGGAGTTATTTCATTGGATTATATCCAAACATCTATAAACTTGTCAAATCCCTTCACAAAGTATTTATCACGTAATGTGATAGATAATGCATCAAGGGAGATGGGTTTGAGACCCACAGTATGAGTTGTCCATAGTGGTAACCCACTCTATGTGATCGGAGATCCCGTGAAGTAGAAGTGGGAGACAAATTGTTGATCAGCAGAGAGGAGAGTATCCTTATATTTTATCCCGCTCTGTGAAGATGCAATGGTCTCCTAATCTGTATGGTAGGTTGATATTTGTCTTAATGTGTTCCAAGTGGCTTATTTATATAAGCAGAGATGTGTCCTGCAGAACATCTCCTAAGAAACTCACCTATATGAGCCTGACTGTTAAACGTTGCAATCTGTGAGAATTAGTGCTCTCCAATAAACTCATTAAAGGCCTTCGGAGTATGACATATATTCTCCACCCACGGGGAAGCCTTGCGGAAGCCTAGTATCGGTCTAGACATTGTGTGAAACTAATATCACATCAAAACTTATAGTTGAAGGCGTAGTCCACTATCCAAGTTGTGAAATAGTGTAACATAATGTTCTAAGTGGAAGTTAAACTTAATAGTGTCCACTAAGCACCGGTATATAAACAATGTTTTGGAAATGAGATTATGAGATGTGCTAATGACACTTTATGGGGGATTGTTGGAATTTATATGGGCTTTAATACGTCGCCAACATATCTATAATTTCTGATGCTCCATGATCATATTATGTCAATTGGTACTTGTTTTCTCCCTTATTTATAGCATTTTTATACGTTTTCCAGGACTAACCTATTAACAAGATGCCAAGTGCCAGTTCCCTGTTTTCTGATGTCTTTGGTTTCAGAAAAGTTGTTCTGGTACCCGGAATTGGACCCCATAAAGCCCGAAGTGCCTATTTTCCCCGGAAGCATCCAGAACACCGAAGAAGAGTCGAAGACGGGCACCAGGGGGGCCACACCATAGGGTGGCGCGACCCCCTGGCCTCGCCGGCTATGGATGTGGGGCCCCTGGAGCTCCACCGCCTTTTCCCTTTCTCCTATTTAATCCACCCGGATGGAAAACCCTAAACACCTGATAAAAAATCCCCGAAAAGTTCTGTAGCTGCCGTCACCGTCAACCCTAGATCAGGGGGGTTCTGAAGCTTTTTCCGGCACCCTGCCGGAGAGGATATCATCACCGGAGGCTCCTACATCACCATGCCTGCCTCCAGAGTGATGTGTGAGTAGTTCATCCTTGGACTACGGGTTCGTAGCTGTAGATAGATGGTTGTCTTCTCCTCATATGCCTCCATGTTTAGATCTCGTGAGCTGCCTATCATGATCGAGATTGATCTTATGTAATTCTATATGCTGTGTTTGCTGGGATCCGATGAATATTGAACTTATGCCAAGTCGATTATAGTCTTTATTTGCATATTCTATTTATGATCGTGCATGCTTTCCGTTTCTAGTGGTTGCTCTGGCCAAGTAGTTGCTAGTGACTCCAAGAGGGAGTATTTATGCTTGATAGTGGTTTCATGCCTCCTCACCACCTTGCTCGAGTGACAGAAACATGAAGGGGGAGGATGTGATGTTGCCATTAGGGAGAAAACATCGGTGAGAGTGCCCGCGTGCATAATCATTGCTTACATTACACACTTTGTTTAATGCAGTTATCTGTTGCTTGTAACTTAATACCTAAGGGGGTTTGGATGATAACCTAAAGGTGGATTATTAGTCATAGATGCAGATGGATTTTGGTCTATGTATATTGTTGTAATGCCCGCACTAAATATCATAGTAATCATCATGTTATATCATGCACTACCGTGCAACCTCTATTTGTCAATTGCCCAGCTGTAATTTGTTCACCCAGCATGTTATCTTTATGGAGAGACAGCACTAGTGAACCTATGAACCCCGGTCCATTTGTTCACTGTTAACGAAACCACAACAATTTTTCCTGCTCTCTTTACATACTGCAAGCATACATCATTTTCCACACTATTCATCTAATCTTTGTTTTCAGCAAGACCGGTGAGATTGACAACCTCACTGTACCGTTGGGACAAAGTATTTTGGTTGTGTTGTGTGCAGGTTCCACGTTATACACCGGTGAAGCGCCATCACCACCGTTAGTGGCATCAACCTTCCGAAGGTCCTCTTTCTCCTACTGGATTGATAACCTTGGTTCTTAACTAAGGGGAAAACTCCTACCGCCGTGCTCATCACACCCTCCTCTTGGGGTATCCCAACGAGTGCAAGATCTGCACCATCAAGGACTTTTTCTGGCGCCGTTGCCGGGGAGAAGGAAGTCTTGTGGCAAGGGGAGTCTCTCACTCTTAACCTCTTTATTTTGTTTATTGTCTTGTTTTTTTATCTTGTTTTTCTTCTCTTTATTAAAAACACAAAAAAAAATTAGGTTACTTCATAGCTGTTGTTTGTTTGCTTGCTTTTATTTCACTAGAATGAGTATTCCTGCAGTTGAGGTTCGTTCTTTTAGGCAACAAGGGGGGAGAGAGTTTAAAAGATGCTTGGTATAGAATAAATGATGCTCATAATAAATGTACAAAAAATATTCTACCTTGATACTCCCAAGGAACTTTTATGTTGGTATTTCTGGCTGGTATAGGCATGTGTTAGATACTCTTACGGGTGGAAATTTTCTAGGAACTCCTGCTTTGGAAACCTGCAATTTGATTGAAAGTTTAGTAGGAGCACCCCCCATTACAACTGTTAAAACTGAGATCATCTTGGAGGATCTTACTGATAAACTAAATTCTTTGGAAATGAACTTACCAATTTTCCTTGATAATGCTAGCAAAGTTAATGAATTAATAATTACTATTGATAAAAGAATCACTGCTCTAGAAGCTAGCAACACTCATGATAATCAAAATTTTAGGATTGGTAAACTAGAGGATGTTATGGGAGCTTTAAGCTCAACCTTTTCATCTCTTAAATTTAAAAAGGAGAAAGCCTTTGTGGGAAAGGAGCAAAAATTCATGTATGTTCCCAAGATAACTAAACCCAAATCTCAATATGTGCTGAAAATTGCTAAAACAATTAATGAAACTCAGAGTAACCTCCATGTTGAATCTTCAAAAACATCTAGAGTGCCTATTGCTGCAAATAATGGTTTAGAGCAAGTTATAGAGTATGCTTCTTCACCTGAAAATACTTGAGTTGCCCTTTTATGCCTAGCTGAAAGGCGTTAAAGAAAAGCGCTACCGGGAGACAACCCGTTTTATTTCGCTGTTTTCAACCCGTTTTATTTCGTTTTATTTGGTGTGCTTTGCACCTGGGTGTTGTCTATTTCCTTAGCAACCCCTATATATCTTTTATTTTGTGTTTTTCTTGAACCAAGTAAAGCCTCTAGTGGAAAGTTGAGGCTATATTTCGGATTTCTGCGCAGAAAACAGATTTCTTCTGTCCTCTGTTAATTCCATAAAAAATCACAGAAAATTCAAAATGACCTGAGTTTTTTTTTGCATAATACTGAGTTATATATGAAACTTTTCTTAGTCGACCACTTTTTGATTTGAGAAACATAAGATTTTTGAAAAAATCGAGCTTTACCTGCTGTTCCGTTTTGACAGATTTCTGTCATTTATTGCATTTGCATCTTAATCTCTTTCTTTTGGTGTTCTTTTGAGAAAAAGAGTTTTAAAAGAAGTTGTGACAGTATCTAATGTGTTTTTGAGTGTTAGACTTGTGTTGAAACTGAACCATGTGAATTTATTATTTCGATTGCACTAACGTTGCTAATGAAGATTGTGATAAGTTTGGTGTGAAGGAAGTTTTCAAGGGTCAAGAGAAGAGGATGATATGATGTGATCAAGAAGAGTGAAAAGCCTAAGCTTGGGGATGCCCCGGTGGTACATCCCAGCAAACTCCAAGAAGACTCAAGCCTCTAAGCTCGGGGATTCCCAAGGCATCCCCTTCTTCATCAACAAATTATCAGGTCACTTCTAGTGAAACTATATTTTTATTCGGTCGCATCTTATGTGATTTACTTCGAGCGTATTTTATTTTTGTTTCCAGTTTGTTTTTGATTTTTCTTTTAGTTTGTTTTTACTTTTTCAATAAGCTTGGTTGGACCCCAGCATTCTTTTATTTGAGAGTGACACGCTCCACTTTTTCATGAGCATACTTTGTATTCTTAATCTCTGTCTAGCTGCTGCATTTATTTAGCTCCTGTTTTGCATGCATCTCTTATAAGAGCTGTTAGTTTTTGTAGTGTTATGTGAGTACTCTCCTGTTTGCTTGCTGTATCATAAAGAGTATTTTTTTTAAAGCATGTTTCGTATGGTGCTTGTCACACCCTCCTCTTGTTGTGCTCATCACACCCTCCTCTTGGGGTATCCCAACAAGTTCAAGATCTGCACCATCAGGCTTCACCCATCAAGCCCAACAAAGCCCAATTAAATTATGAAATTTTCATTGCACATTCATGAATAAATCAAGTGGAGAGAGTGGGACTATAGTTTAGTCTCACATTGCTAGTTTGAATAGAGTGGCACCACCTTATAAGGTTGCCCATTCTAGCTCATGTATGAGTTGGTGTGGCAAGAGGAGAGGAGTGCCACACGCGCGCTCCTCCTCCGCCGCCCGCCTCGCTATGACACCTCACGCCACGTCGCACTGCGCCGCGGGTTGGGGGAATGAGCCGACTCGAGAACTCCGGAAACTCGCCTCTTGTGATCTTGTACGAGAGAGGGCGGATCAGGTTTTTGGGAGCCCACTCGCGCGATTGCTGACGACGACTACTTCCCCAACGACGACTATTTCCCAGATCTCGAGAACCTCTTCATCGGCGACATGGGCAACAACGACAACACCGTAGCTGCTACCGCTGTCGTCGAGACATCGTAGTAAGGATCATAGACGGGGTGCCATGAGCCTATGGGTAGAGACGTGGGGGACGTGGTAGTACGACAATCGAGAACACCAGGTTTTACACAGGTTCGGTACGATGCAACTAGGCGGCGTCCCTACTCATGCAATCTCACTAAATCAGGGCTGAAGCCTGAAGTATACAAAGTACAATGTGAGTATGGATTCGCTAACTCAGCGAGGATCAATTTCTCGGCGAGTTGGATTCTAGCTAATTGTTGTCTACGTTTCGTCTCTCCCGTCCGGCTTTATATATATAGCCGGGTTAGGGCTTACAGAAAGGAAACCTAGAGGACTACGGAAAGTATCTAACTTGGAAAGTAAGGAATTCGTCTTCTTCTCCAAGACGCACCACTTTGGGCCGTGGTCCGGGTTCTTCTAGAATCCGGCTTCCTGCGCATCAGCTTACTAGGCTGCCCAGTGGACTGTGATCCATTACCAATATGACACCCTGGTAATCCGGCTCTTTAGGCCAATGCCGGACATACTCTTAATCGGTATATATCCGACAGTAGCCCCCAAGAAGGATTAAGACTTCATTCTGCCGCGTTTTGTCGATTTAGCAATCTTTTCCGAGAAATGTCGGCGTTATGTCTTGATTCTTCTTTTCCCCAAAATCTCTTAACTCAAAACTCGGATTTTCATCAAAGTCCGGCTTTTCTTCCACGAGCCTTCGTTGAGAAGGAACTTCGTGACGTCAGCGATGTAATCCTGCTGACATCATGGACGTTTAGGTTCAGTCAAAACCCTGAAACGTATTTTCTGACAGATTCTCGCGGGAAACAAGGAGATAGCAATTATCACCACGTCCCCTCATTTCCCGGAAATTTCGGGCGTAATATGCGTCGATCATCCAAAGGTCAAAAATAGACGTTGGAGCTAATCTCTGCCCATCCGGCTATAAATAGCCACCTCGAGGTCTCCGGATTTCCTTCTGCACCATCTTCTTCCTCGAGCTTCCAGCGCCATACCAGCAACCAGAGCCCGAGCACGAGTGCGAGTACAAAGAACCGAGCCCCCAATCCTTCCCCAAAGATAACCATCGGAGGATCCAGCTCACGGCTGCGCCACCCAAACATGGTCGACGGAGAATCTCTCTGTGCCTCGGACTTGGCAAGCGCTGCCATGGACATTGAGTCCATTATAAACAACATGGACCCCCTCCTTGATTCGCTGGTCCGCGCAGCGGCGACCATGCCGGAGGGGGCCGCCAACGAGTTAGCCCGCGAGGATCTGCCTCCTACGGCTGGAGCTACGGCACCGTCAACCTCTACTGCTCCTCCTCCGCCTCCCTTCTCCGTGCCCACGGAGGAAAACATTACTCCCGGCGGCGAAGAGGTCACCGCTTCCGGCGCCGCCGGAGGTGAATAAGAAATGGAGGGGAACTCCGGGAACTGGAGCCACTGCAACATGGTTCTGTCCCTTCTTCCGGCTACGGAGAAGGAAGGATTCGTGATAGAAGGCGACGAGGACGACTTCGAGCCATCCCCGAAATCCGGCGAACGGGTTCTCCTCGCCTCTCACATAAACAGAGGTATGGGATTTCCGCCATCCGCCTTCTTCCTGCAGATCTTAGATCATTATAAGATCCAGCCACACAATCTTCCTCCCAATTCCATTCTTTAACTAGACGGGTTTCAAGCCCTCTTCGAGGGGTGTCTAGGAATAGAACCTAGATTAGATTTCTGGCAATATTGCTTCGGGGTGAAACGCAATCCCTCCGAAGGCGCCCTTCCGACATGCGGGACCATCTCCTTTACCCTCCATAGGTTTAGGGAGGATTGGTTCCTTTTTCTATCACTCGGATGTCCCATTTCCTGGAAAGGAAACGGGCATTCCACCTTTCGTCAATTCCGTGGCGAGTACCCAAGACAATTGGGCAGTGGACGCGGTCCATACTCTGCTTCTAGATCTGATGAGGATCAAGAGGCGAATCGCCAAACTTGTTTCCGCCACTCCCCCTCTTACTGGCACGGATACCGTTCTGTTTTGGCTCGGAATGCGGATTCAGCCTTTGGCTCATCGCGGGAAACGGATCATGTGCGACTACTCGGGCCCGGAAGACGCGATGAGAGCGACGAACAAAGATCTGACAAAAAAGGACTTCAAGAAGCGGCTAAATTAGATGGTCTCTACTCGTGACCAGTGCGAGGAGAGCCGGCAAATGTACCACGTTGGAAACCGAGCTCCAAAGGTATAGTTTTATCTCTTTGGGGATTATCTTGAGTTTTTGTTCTTCTCGGATTTTTTCCTTACTTGAACTTTGCTTCTTTTCACAGCTTCTCAAACTTCCTGAAGCTGAGCTTGCCTCCGATGCCGAGTTGGATGCACTTCGTGCAAACTTCCAATCGGGAGGGCGAAAACGCAAGAAGCCATCCACCACTCGGGATGTTATCGATCTTGACGACGTTGCCGTCGCAACTTCCAGGTAAAAATCCCAGGCTTTTTATTTCTATGCTTTTTATCGCATGTTTTTCATTTCTCGGAGTTTTTCTTTTCTTTTTCTTTCCAGCCTTGCCCCTACCACTCTGAAGGGAAAAGGCTGGAAGAAGCATAAGGTTGTTGCTCAAAGAGGAGCAAAGCCGTCTCCCGCTGCTCCACCAGATACTCCGACAACAGCAGGGGAGGAAAACTCGGCCGCTAGGGAGGGAGAATATACCTTGCAGTCCAGCCAGCCCATTGCATCCGACTCGGATGCGAGGGAAAGGGCGGTGCTGGAAGAGGAAGGCCTTCAAACATTCCGAAGGAGGAGCCAATCCCTAATTTTAACAAGGAGTTCAAGGTAAAACAAGAAGAACATTTTGACGAACACGGATATATTCATCTGTGGGCGAAAAAATATTTCGCTCGTGCTCCTTTAATCCGTCCATGTCCGCAAGGCGGACTTATAGTTAGGAATAATTATGTGTTCTCGCCTCGGCAGGTCATTCAAGACGGCCTTTGCCATGTCAGAATTACCTTTGCAAAGTATGGAAAGGAATTTACCGAGAATCTGGCGAGTTCTCTACCCCCAAGCATTTTGACAAATGTATTCTTTTTGACTTAATGCTTTCTTCTTAGTCCTGCTTGTTTTTTGACATAAGCGACTTTTCCCTTATCTATGTTTCAGCAATCTGCCGAGACGATAAACATGGAAGTTTTCAACAAACTTACCATCAATAATAAGGAGGTTAAAACTCTCCTTAGCATTTTTTAAGATAAAAACTCGGAGTTGGCCTCTGTTCAGCGGGAGCTGAAGGAATCAGCAGGTAAATATTTCGTCTATTCGCACTGCTGCTTGATGAAAAAAATTCTAAGTCATTTTCCAAGTTTTAAACTCTTCATTTTTCCTGCTTTTCAGTTTCTTTGGTGAAAGCCAAACAGATCGCTGAAGATGCTGGCAACGCCGAGAACCTCTGCAAAGAGAACTCGGAGCTTTACAAGATGACTGTAAAGCTCCAGAAGGACTCGGAGGCCAGCCAGCTGGTTGTCGGGATTGCCGAGTCCCGCGCATCTTTTCAATCTGAGAAAGATGCAGCAACTATCCGGGACCTGGAGAACGCCCTCAATCAACGCCTTGAGCAAGGCGTTGAGATGGACAAAATACTCAATAAGTTTTAACGTCTTTTACCGGGTTTTTCCTTATATTTTTTTACAGTATGTTTCCTCTTTCTCCTTCTGCAAGTTTCTTTTTCTTGTTATGTTTGAACATAAGGGAACCCCTTGCTTACCCGGATTGACAGAATCCGGGCTTTCGGGAAGATCTTTTCCGCCCTAAAGACTACGGGGATGTTACTTGTGAACAAGTACATTCCCGACAAAGTGGAAGAAATCTCGGAAGTAAGCAAGCTTCCGGAGGCAATTGAGGAAGTGGCGAACCAGAAAGAATCTTGGTTCCGCTTCGCAGCTCGCGTGGTGCGCGCATGGACCTTGGGCTAATGCGTATGCATTACACCATCGCAAAATCCTGGCGTGTGGCGACCGGTATCCCTCAAGGATACATAGAAGCGCAGAGGGCCGACATCTTTGATTCTGTCAAGGGGCACTCCACCAAGATAGCACAAATAGTGTCGATCTCAACCTTCTACCCGGAGGAAGAGATTCCGGCAACTCCCGAGAACCCCAGCGACAATGACGAAGAAGACTCGGATTCTGAGGAGGCCGCCTGATTCCTGAGTAGTTTGGCAGGAAAAAATAGAAGCATTTCTTTTAATGTAAAATCCATTGTAATGCTATCTATCATTTGTATAAACAAGTATTCCCCCTTTTGTAGTGAAATTTTTAGTCTTTGCAAGTTTTCTGGGTTTTAATTCCTTTTCCTTCTAAGTTCTCTGGCTTATACGTTTTGACTGTCCTTAGTGTTGAATTGGCTCAATAGTACTTAATCTTCATGCCAAGTGACTGGGTTCAAGCCTATCAGTCGAGACTCGGAATAATGGATTGTACTTAGACATTTTTTACTTACTAATTCTAGTGACCCAACATACAAACTATCAGATAATACTTAGGAAAAAGTAAGGAATTTTAAAAAATTATGAAACCCAGGCACGCATGCACAATCTCGGTTTCCTTAAGCCTTCTTAGGCCAGAAAAGCATTCAGATTTATAACTCCGAGCATGCGGGAAAATTTTGGGTTAACATTGAAGCAATTTGAAAGATCATTGGGAAATAGATAAGACGGTACTTATGCTTTGAACAATAACAACAAGGCAGATAAAAATGCATGAATTCCGACAACTTTATTTCATGATCTCAAAGATGTTTACATAGAATTTGAACTAAGTGTAAAAGGGACGTAACTGCTGGATGTTCCAGGGTCTCTTTGTTTCTCCCAGTTCTACATCTATCTTTCTCTTTCTTTTGGAATTCGGTCTTTTAGGATCATCTTCTGTATCCCGAATGTCTACAAGATAGTAAGATCCATTTTCATAGCCTTGCTAATGACAAATGTTCCTTCCCAAACTGGGGCTAATTTGTGCTTCCTTTCCTTCACCAATATTAGCACTAAGTCACCTTCTTTCAAAGAACGGTGTCTGATTTTCCGACTATGATAACGTCGCAGTCCTAGCTGATAAATGGAGGATCTTTGTAGCACAAGGTCTCGTTCTTCTTCTAAGAGATCGACGACATCCTGTCGTGCGTTTTCGGCATTCGAGTCTTCGTATGCTAGCAATCTTGGGCTATGATGGAGCATGTCCGTAGGAAGCACTGCTTCTGCACCATAAACTAGGGAAAATGGAGTTTGTCCAGTTGATCTATTTGGCGTCATTCGAATACTCCAAAGCACGGAAGGTAATTCTTCTGCCCATGCTCCAGCTGCTCTATGAAGAGGAGATTCAAGTCTTGGGCGTATTCTCTGCAGGATAGAACTATTCATTCATTCAACCTGTCTGTTGGATTGTGGGTGTGCCACTTATGTTAGATCTAGGTGAATTCCCGTTTGTCGGCAATATTTTGCCAACTCTCCAATAGAAAAAATTGTACCGTTATCCGTGATTATGCTGTGTGGAACGCCATATCTCATGACTATGTCAATGATGAAATTCCTGGCAGTCACACTGTCAAGTTTTTTGATGGGTTTCGCCTCCACCCACTTGGTGTATTTATCTACTGCAACCAGTAGATGTGTAAGTCCGCCTCTTGCAGTTTTGAATGGTCCCATCATATCTAGCCCCCAGATTGCAAATGGCCATGTTATAGGGATAGTTTTGAGTGTTTGGCCTGGCATATTTGTCTGCTTGGCGTAATACTGACATCCGGCACACGTGTTTACTATGTGCTCCGCATCTGTCTTGGCTGTGAGCCAGAAAACCCCCGCGCGGAATGCTTTTTTGACTATGATTTTTGATTGAGCATGATGTCCGCAATCTGCTGCATGGATTTCTTGCAGGATTTCTCGTCCTTCTTCTGGTGAAACACACCGCTCAAAAATTCCGATAGTACTGCGCTTATACAGGCAACCATTAATTACCGTGTATCCTTTGCATCGGCGTTGTATCTGCCTTTGCAAGACTTTGTCTGCTCCACCCGGGAACTTCTGACCGACTAAGAATTTTAAGTATGCAATTGTCCAATTCGGGTTAACAACCAGGACTTCAATTGACTCGGAAACGAGAGGATAATCAACATCTCCACCCTTGATTGATGGTTCATGCAAGTGTTGGAAAAACACACCAGGTGGTAGGGTTTTCACTCTTTCCGATCCCATGCGGGCTAATGCATCGGCGTTCCAATTTTGTTCCCTTTTGATATGAAGTACCTCAAATCCTAGGAAGCAAATGGCAAACTCGTCCACAGTTCTCCGATATTCGGCCATGATGGGGCTTTTGGCATCCCATATTTGGTTTAGCTGATGTTGTACCAAGTCCGAGTCACCATAACAAAGTATACGTTTGACGCCTATCTTCTTTGCAATATGCAAGCCATGAAGCAAAGCTTCGTATTCTGCCACATTGTTGCCGACGTTAAAATGTATTTGTATTACATATTTCGTTATGTCACCTTTTGGAGATTTAAGCACTACACCAGCTCCAGCGCCTTCCTTCATTTTGGATCCGTCAAAATGCATGATCCAATATTCTGACTCCGGCATTGGTGTGTTTTCCATTGCTTCTGGCCAATCAGCGACAAAATATGCCAACACCTGGGATTTAATTGCCGTCCGGGGTTGGTACTTAATGTCGAACACAGCTAGCTCAATGCCCCATTTGGCGACTTGGCCTGTTGCGTCAGCATTGTTGATGATATCCCCTAGTGGTGCTTTTCTTACCACTATTATGGAATGTCCTTGGAAATAATGGCGGAGTTTTCGAGATGCAAAAAACACGCCATATGCCAGTTTTCGATAATGTGGATAACTTTGCTTTGACTCGGAGAACACTTCGCTGACGTAGTACACTGGATGTTGATCTGGTACACTTTGCTCTTCTTTCCGTCTTTCCACAATTATCACCGCGCTAATAACCATGTTTGTTGTTGTAAGAAACAATAACATGGGTTCTTCATCTTTTGGGGATGCCAAAATCGGAGCTTTCATCAAGATTTCTTTTAGCTGGGTTAATACTTTATCCGCCTCTTCTGTCCATTCAAATTTGTCGGATTTCTTCAACAATTTGTATAATGGCAGAACTATGTCACATAGCCGTCTTATAAACCTGCTAACTGCGGCTGCAGAACCCGTCAATCTTTGGACATCTTTTAAGCACGTAGGCCTTGTGATATTCAAGATTGCCTTGATCTTTTCCGGGTTTACTTCTATTCCTCTGTGAGAAACGATAAAACCCAGAAGTTTCCTGAGGGAATCCCGAATACGCACTTTAATGGATTCAACTTCATCTTATAAGTGCGCAAATTTTTGAAAGTTTCTCGTAGATCTTCAAGGAGTGTATCTTTTCCCTTGGAAACTACGGCAATGTCATCCACGTAAACATGGACGTTTTTGCCTATTTGACTATGCAAGCATCTTTGCATGCAACGCTGGTAAGTTGCATCGGCGTTCTTCAAGCCAAAAGGCATGGTTATGTAATAGTATGTTCCATACAGGGTTATGAAGGAAGTTTTTATTTGATCCTCCTCCTTCATACGTATTTGATGGTACCCGGAATAAGCATCCCAAAAACATAAAAGCTCAGAGCCAGCAGTAGCATCTATTATTTGATTGATTCGCGTTAGCGCGAACCTATCTTTTGGACACAATTTGTTCAAGCCGTTGTAATCTATACATATCCTAAGAACAATACTGTCTTTCTTCAGGACTAATACTGGGTTCATAGACCAACCAGTATGCATAACTTTCTGGATAAAATCAGCTGCTAAAAGCCGGATAATTTCCTTGCCTATAGCCTTCCGTCTTTGTCGTGGGATAATCACGGCAGATGTTACCTGGGGTAACTGATCTTGGGGCAAGTCGACACAGGTATTCGGGAGAGGGTTTAGCTCAAAGGAAGACATGGCGAAAGCGATCTAAGAACCGGAGAATAACTCGCCGGATCTCGATATCAATAATGCTGGATACTCGATAACAGGTATTACAACTATGACTTGAATCTCTCAGGCTAAACCTAGGGGTTGGTTTATATAGCACTCATACCCCCCTGGGCCTGCCTTACGGAGTGCTCTCTGAGTCCTACTCGAACTCTACATACAAATCCTAACTTTCCTTACCGTAACCCACAATCCGGGTTACGAACCTTACAAGCCCTGGGCCTTCCAGAAGTTTCTTTGTCTCCAGCCAGATTGGGCCCAGCCGTCGCTTGGGCCGGATCACACCCGGGAGTTAGTCTACCGGGTTACTATCCCCTCATCAGTAGTCCCCAGGATAGCGCGGGCTTCACGGATTCATCCTCGGAGCGCTCGCTATTCCCTGAAAAAGATGTGAGACGCCCAAGCCTATGGGAACCGGGTTAAGTTGCTTTAACAGATGACCAGGCACAGCTCCATGTCTGTCATGTGATAGCTCGATCCTTCCTTGAATGCTTAACTGGCCTTTCCAAATTTAAACCCTAAAATGTCAGGGCCCTACTCGATAAAGATCCCTGATATCTCGGGGCAAGCTGCACTTCCCCCGTCAACGGGATATTTTGCCTAATTCCGAATGCATATGCCGCCAGATCCGCACGGATAATTACTGTTCCGTAATTTCCGGCTTTCGGGCCGTAGGTGAGCTCACCACCTCCCTTATAAATATCAGCCGATGGTAACCCTAAGCCATTCATCTCGTTTCATCATCCCCTTTCTCCACGCTCCCTCGCAATTTCTGCCACCGGGCTCGCACGCTCCAAGAAAGATAAGGCCACCACCGGCCGCACTCGTCCTCGAGCTATCCAGCACCGCCATTAAGCATCGCTGTCACACCCGCGCTTCCCCATCGAGGGCCGTGACGTGACACTCAAGCCGCGCCACGCACCACCCTCACTTCGGACCTCAACTCCTTTGGTAAGCCTTTCTCAACCATTCAATTGAAACTCGCAACCTCTTCAATCTGACCAAGATTGGATCTGGGTCAACCCGTAAACTAATTTTCTGATATCATCAAATTGAACCGCTTTGATAGACCTTAGTTCCTTCAATCACCTGATGCGTAGTCGCAGCTCATCCCCGCGCCTTTATTGGCCATCCAACTTTGCATAAGATTGCTTGCAAGCTTTTCGATCTAGATCCATTCCACCTTGTTCTTTCCGCCTGTCACATTAACACCCGGAAAATCCTCTTTTTCCAGCTAATCCCTCCACAATAAAGGTATGGGCAACCATCCATGTTCACCCAATTCACCTCAACGCGTAAGTAATTAACAATTTACTCAACCTCATCTGACACCCGGAAAGTCTTCCGCATTTAACATCGTAGTGCATTATCCGGGTTTCATTTTAGCCTTCAACGCCTTGACGTCTCCAGACTCGAATGATTTGATGTTCCGAATCTTACTCCATACATTTCCTGTCCCTTGCAGGTCAACTCCATGGCTCCTAAAAGACAAGGAAGACACCCGGCTTCTGCAAAGGCCTCTCAAACCACTTCCGCCAACTGGGGTCGGTCTTCAACGACAAAGGCCAAGCTAGATGGGATGGCCGAGTTAGGAATCCTTCCTTCTCAAAAGGAAATACACTGGAGGGCTCCTGGCGATGAGACCCGTCCCACTCCCATCGGGAACGAGGTAATTTGTTTTACCGAGCATGTGACCCGAGGATTTCGTCCTCCGGGTCACCCTTTTTTCCGGGAAATCTTGAGCCACTACGGCCTCCGGGTGTTCGACATAGGGCCTAACTCTATGCTGAACATCACCCACTTCATAGTTTTGTCCGAGTCGTACTTATGCACTCCACCAAACCTTGCTCTTTTTACCGAATTATTCCAATGCGAACCATGCCATGAGAGCGGTGACGGAACGCTTCTTACCTGCGGCGGGGTATCCATCCAGCGCCGCAAACACTCATTGATGCCACCTCTCAACCTGAACTCCAACGCCACAAACTGGCAATTATCCTTCTTTTATTGCCACGACACTTCTCCGGATGGTGAGAGGAAACTACCGGGTTATTCGGAGAGCCTTCTCGAGCCCTCCGAGTCTTTCAGTGCTTTTGCATCTGATCTTGATAGGGAAGCGATTCAGCCCCTTCTGGCCAAACTAGCAGCTCTCTCAGCCCACGGCCTTCTTGGGCTCAATCTAATAAAGACTTGGGTAGACTTCCGGGTTCAGCCCAACTCGATTCGCTCGAAGCTGTTACACGAATATTCGGGTCACGTCACGGATTCCCTCCGCTACTCCACCAAGAACTTCCCTGCCGGTAACACCAACAAGACCATCAAGGGCTTCCTGATGGAGAGACTAGATGTTATAAAGAACACTGCCGGGTTACCCCCGTTTATTCGGGAAAATCCCGCCCCAGCGGTAAGACCTGACTCCTTTTTCTTATTCCAGTACTTTCGTCCGTTATAGTCTCTAACCACCACTTGTGTGTATTGGTTCACAGGATGACGATCCCTTCTGGAAAGTCGAAAACCCTCCTCCTTCTCAAGACCCCGAAGAGGAAAACGAGTCTGTTGATGATGATGAGGGTACTCTCCCATACCCTTTACACCTGCCTTTCATCTGTGTTATTTCTCTTATCTGATACTTACTCGGCTCTCAGGGTCGGGGGATGAAGAGGAGGAAGAAGAAAATGACCCGGAAGCCACCGAGTCTGACCAGGAGCCCCCAGTTGGAAACAAAAGGAAGGCTAGAGGGGTAGTTGAAAAGGTTCCCTTCTCTTCTATGTCTCGTGCGCCTTACTCCTTTGCTGCTATGCATGAACTTAACGAGCGATTATCACATTCACCCTTCTTGAAGGACCCTCTCCCGACTAAACGTAGGGTGACCCGGAATTCTCCGGGGGATGATCCCCTTAACCCGGGTATCTCCACTTCACCCACTCATCGAGCCAGTACCCCTCCAGCTCAACTTTCCCAATCTCCTCAACGTCATCCGTCTCCTAAACATCCACTTGCCGGGCGATTTCGCGTGCCGCAGCCAGTGCTCTTACCGACGTCATCCGCCTCCAGCGGCGAGCTTCCCCCGGATTATGCCGTGAACACCGGGTAAACTACCTTTACTTACATTTTCTCGTACTGGTTACCTTTCTTTTTTCCGTATATTCCATTGATCAATGTCTCCCTTCTTTTCTTCAGCGCCACAGTTACGCTGAGCGACCCGGATATCCCTGAATCAGAAGAGCAGGGAGAAGAGAAGCCTAGTGATGACATGGACGTTGAGGTTGAGGACGAGGCCGAGGACGGAAATGGAGAAGATCCTTTTAAGGACCCAATTCCACCAAAGACTGCACCACCCCAGCCCTCTGAAGAAGTGGACGAAGACATCATTTTGGAGACCAAGTCGGGCTCTCCTAACCCGGACGTTCAAACAATCCGGGTTTCGACCCCCAAACCCGGAACAACTCCTCCACAAGAGGGCCAATCCTCCGGCCCTTCTCAGCTTCGCCCTGAAGATATGACCTTTGCTCAAATGCTAGATGCCCTCCATACCTTGAAGGGCGACGAAGAAAACATACTAGATGCCTTAATAACCAGGCACGAGGTAATCCCGACTAATCATCAATTGTTTCCATACATAGTCCCCAAGTTCCGAGTAAATTACTAGGTAACTTGCTTGGAACTTTGTATAATGTTTCTGGCTGATCCCTCTTCATGCTTCTTTACAGGATTATGTTTCACAGTTGGAGAAGAAGCTGGCCAAGTCCACCAAGCGTATTGAAAAAGAAACGGCCCTTCGTGAAGCTGCTGAGACTGAGGCTCGCAGGTGCCAAAAGATGACGAAAAAGTACAGGAAGAGAGCTCACAGGGCTAAGGACAAACTTACAACTCTTTCTGCTCAAATTGCTGATGTTCACCGTACTGCGACTGGTAAGATTTTTAAATTTCACCTTTTTATGACTCGGATTGCTTTGATTTGAACAACTGCACTTGCTTGCCTACTATCTTTGCTCCTTTTGCCTTTTTTAGCAGGCCCACGTGATTCTGCCCCCGAAGAAGATGATGCTGCCAAGCTTAAAACCATCAAGAATACTCTTCGCCAACTTTGCAGCGGAGTCAGTTGGATACTTGACGAGTTGCGACTGCCGGGTGTCAGGCCAGATAACATGAAGAGATTACTGGAATGCTGCTCTACAATCCCCGAGTGGATTTGGCACTGGAAACGGTCCTCCTGCCGATTTGGGGTAACCCGGGGACTCGCGTTGGCTAAGGCCTACGCTCCCAAGCTAGAGCTGGCCAAACTTATGAGCGGATTCCCAGAGTTCAACTTGGATGGGTCCAAGTTTTTGCCAAAGGACTTCAAGGCTATTCAGAAAGAAGTCCGTCATCCGGCTAGTGTTATCGCTGATGCCCTAGAAATTGATGTGATTCTCCCGGCTTATGATGCTAATGACAAGGTTGTCAAGGCGAACCGCCCCCAGCCGTTCGATATGCTTGCCCGTTGGAGGGAGGAGGCGATCAAGATGAAGGAAGAAGCCGCCAAGAAGACCGAGGCCGACTCTGTTCCTGCAACTTCTGCTGCACAACCCGGGACTGCTGCTGACCCGAGTGGCGCCGCAACTACCGGTGGCGACAAGGGCAAGGCCAAGATGGACCCTGCAGCTTGAAGTAATACCTATCATTCCACATACGTCGGCCGGCAAAGCATTGTTAAAACAGCTTTACTATTCGTTTAAGCAGAGCGCCTGTGCTCTTTTGATACTTTATGGCTTTTGTAATACTTTTATTTAAACTCCCGATGCACTTTGCGCCCCTTTGGGCTTTTGATGAATGTGTCTTTGCATTTGCTTGTTCTTGATATCCACTTGCTTTATTCTCGATACTTTATACTTACTTTTTTTTATACTTTCCTTAGCAAGACCCGTCCTCCGGGTGTCGTTGGCGTCCAGGGAACGGTTTTACACCTGAATCCCTAAGCTCCTGAGACCCGGATGCGTGGCTCGTTGCAATTTTATCGGCTGGATGATGCTGTTTCTTCCTTAGAGCTCATAAGTCCCCAGTCCGGGTTTCCGCGTCTAGGACACATGATTGTTTTTTTTTTTTTTTTTTTTTTCAAGGAAACGAATCGCCTGTCGCTGAATGCCCAAGACTTCAGGACAGCTTTTTATGAGGTTTGAAGTTATGCTTGATAATCGTTGAGTTTCCGGCTATCGGCCTTATACTCTGCATAACTTGTGGTTTAGATGACCCTTTCGACTATCTTGTACTATAAGCCGGCTTTCGCGTGGATACCATGTTGTTACATCAATACGAAAACGGGGTCAAGCAAGTCCCGTTTGGGTCTCATGACTGATGGTAATCGTAGGCGAACAAATCATGCCACTTTGTTGCGAGTCACATCGAGCTTAAGTAAGAATAGCCGAGAAATTTGGACTTCTTTGTCCGGTTATAAGATTGTAGCCGCACTCGTTTTTTCGAGTAGCCGACCCCTATAACTCATTGGCATCAAGGCCGGGTCTCTTTTGAGTTTGCAGCTGTGCTTGTAGGAGCAACCAGCCCTCAAGACCTGAATATGCACGCCGTATAAATAACAATTGCCTCTTTTCTTGATAATCCCCTTTTTATTTGATATGAGAAAATTAGGCCAGCAAGCCGCCTCATTAAAAACCCATCCAGTCCCCAAGGGTACCCCGGATAGGAAAAGAGTGCGTCTGAAACCTGCTGCCTGTTACATCGTTTTCTGCTAAGTATAGTACGGACGTAGCTGAGCCACGTTCCATGGTCTATCTCTTTCTTGCATAGGTGCAGTAGTGTGGGCAGTATTGTTGACTGTAGCCGATTCTTCTCTTGCATCTATCAAGTAATATGACCCATTATGTAGACTCCGACTTACGATGAAAGGTCCTTCCCACGGTGGCGATAGTTTGTGCTTTCCCTCGTTTGTCTGAACCAAGCGCAGGACCAAGTCTCCCTCCTGGAAGACCCGGCTTTTCACCCGCCGACTATGATATCTTCGCAAATCCTGCTGGTATATGGCTGACCTTTCCAAGGCTTGCTCTCTTTGCTCTTCTAACATATCCACAGCGTCTTGCCGGTTCTTCTCGTTCTCCACTTCGACATAGGCTGTCACTCTTGGTGAATCATGAATGATGTCGCTTGGTAATATTGCTTCTGCGCCGTAGACCATGAAGAAAGGTGTCATCTGGGTGGATCGGTTAGGCGTAGTATTGATACCCCAGACCACGGAAGGAAGTTCTTCAACCCATGCCCCGGCGGCCCTGACACAAGGAACCCTCAGTCGTGGTTTCAATCCTCGAAGTAGCTCTTGGTTCGCCCTCTCCACTTGCCCGTTGGCTTGCGGATGTGCCACTGATGCTACATCAAGCCTGATTCCGTTGCTGCCACAAAATTTTTCCATCTCTCCAAGGGACATGTTGGTTCCATTATCGGTGATTATACTGTGGGGATATCCAAACCGGTATATAATTCTTTTCAGGAACTTGACTGCTGTGGCTGCTTCACAATTGGTGACCGGCATAACCTCCACCCATTTGGTAAATTTATCGATAGCCACTAAAAGATGTGTTTTCTTGCAAGGTGACATGTGGAAGGGACCAACCATGTCCATACCCCAAACAGCGAACGGCCAAGTTAATGGGATGGTCCGTAACTCCATAGCCGGCACATGAGTTTGGCGAGCGTACCTTTGACATCCGTCGCACCTTGCCACTATCCGCTCCGCATCTGCTAGAGCCGTGAGCCAGAAGAACCCATGCCGATAGGCCTTGGCCACAAGGGATCTTGTGGACGCATGATGCCCACAATCGCCTTCATGGATCTCCTTAAGGATCTGTCGGCCTTCTTCCGGTGTCACACAGCGCAAAAAGACTCCTGCTGCGCTTCTCTTGTACAACTCCCCATTGATAATAGTATATCCTTTTGCCCGCCTCAGGATTTGCCTTGCTAATACTTCTTGTTCTGGCAGTTCGCCTCGATTCCTCTCTCGGAGACTATAAAGCCGAGTAACTTCCCGGCCGGAACTCCAAATACACACTTCGTTGGGTTGAGCTTCATCTGATACCTTCTCAAGTTTTTAAACGTCTCCTTTAAATCATCAATGAATGTCTCTGCCTTCCGGGTCTTAATAACCACGTCATCTACGTATGCGTGCACGTTGCGCCCAATTTGATCCTCGAAGCACTTCTGGATACACCGCTGGTAAGTTGCACCCGCGTTTTTCAATCCAAACGTCATGGTTTTGTAGCAGAAGGCCCCAAATGGGGTTATGAACGACGTTTTCTCCCAATCTTCCCTCTTGAGTTTAATCTGGTGGTATCCCGAATATGCGTCTAGGAAGCATAGCAAGTCGCTTCCGGCTACCGCGTCTATGATTTGGTCTATCCTTGGCAGCGCGAACGGATCCTTTGGGCAATGCTTGTTGAGGCTCGTGAAATCGATGCACATCCTCCATTCATTTGTCTTTTTCATCACAAGAACCGGATTTGCTAACCAGTTAGGGTGGAATACTTCCATGATAAAGCCTGCGGTTAACAGTCGCGCTATTTCCTCACCTATAGCTCTTCTCCTTTCTTCATTCATTTTTCTCATACCTTGCTTCACAGGCCTGGCCTTGGGATCCACATGCAAACTGTGCTCCGCCAACTCGGTGGGGATACCCGGCATGTCGCTGGGTGTCCAGGCAAATACATCCGCATTTGAACGGATGAACTCTACTAGAGCCTTTTCTTGCGCATCCTCTAAATTGGACCCTATAGTGAATTGTTTGGTGGGGTCTCCTTCCACAAAATCTACTTTCTTGGTGTCTTGAGCCGCCTCAAACTTTACTCTTTCGTCTTCGGCATCTGGTCTTCTCAATGCTGTACCATCATCCGGATCCACCTGAGACCGGTAATACTGAAGTTCCTCCTTCCTGCAGGCTTGCTCGGCCATTACTGAATCTCCCTCATCGCATTCGGCTGCTATATCCCGGCTTCCGTGGATAGTGATGGTCTGCTTGGGGCCTGGCATCTTTAGTTGCAGATATACGTAGCACGGCCTAGCCATGAACTTAGCGTAAGCCGGCCTTCCGAACAGAGCGTGGTAGGGGCTATGCAGCTTGACTACTTCAAACGTGAGCCACTCCACCCGATAGTTATCTACCGATTCTCCAAAGGCTACTTCCAGTGCAATTTTTCCTTCGGGGCGTGCCGAATGACCCGGCACGATCCCGTGGAACACCGTCGAACTTTTTTGTAGCTGGGACTCCTTGAGGTTCATGCGCAAGAAAGTTTCCCAATATAGGATGTTGATGCTGCTTCCTCCGTCCATCAACACCTTTTTCAGTTCGTAACCATTGACCTGTGGCGAAACTACTAACGCCAAGGTCCCGGGGCGCTCTATTCCTTCTGGATGATCTCTCCTGCTCCACGTTACCTCTTGCTCTGCCCATCTCAAGTATCCCGGAGGGCTCGAGAAGGCTGGATTCACTGTTTGTTTCAACGCCCTTTTGTCCCTGCTGGAAATCCCTGTAACATGCACATGATATTGTCCTTTCAAATTGAGCGTACGTACCATGCCGATGAAGATACTGATTTGGCCGATTGACACCATGGATCCGGATTCGAAGTGATCCGGCTCCAACTCCCATCCGGAATTGTCCACTATCTTTTCTCCTTCGTCATTGGAGTAGATCTCGCCGATGACAAAGTTCTTCATGTTCTTCCGAGCTTCTCCCGTGATGTAAACACCTTTGGACGCAGGCCCCACGGTGGGCGCCAACTGTCGTGGGATAATCACGGCAGATGTTACCTGGGGTAACTGATCTTGGGGCAAGTCGACACAGGTATTCGGGAGAGGGTTTAGCTCAAAGGAAGACATGGCGAAAGCGATCTAAGAACCGGAGAATAACTCGCCGGATCTCGATATCAATAATGCTGGATACTCGATAACAGGTATTACAACTATGACTTGAATCTCTCAGGCTAAACCTAGGGGTTGGTTTATATAGCACTCATACCCCCCTGGGCCTGCCTTACGGAGTGCTCTCTGAGTCCTACTCGAACTCTACATACAAATCCTAACTTTCCTTACCGTAACCCACAATCCGGGTTACGAACCTTACAAGCCCTGGGCCTTCCAGAAGTTTCTTTGTCTCCAGCCAGATTGGGCCCAGCCGTCGCTTGGGCCGGATCACACCCGGGAGTTAGTCTACCGGGTTACTATCCCCTCATCAGTCTTCTTCCATCGAAACGACAGAGACCTTGTTTGACGGGTTTTGATCCTGGAATTTCTTTGAGTTAGTGCTCAGCAAGTTTCCTGGGCACACCTGGCATATCAGCAGGACACCAGGCGAAAATGTCTCATTTCTCACGTAAGAACGTGATGAGCGCGTCTTCTTATTTGTCAGTCATCCCAGTTCCTACCACGACAAACTTTGTCGGATCTTTGGGGTCTAGAATAACCTGTCTTGTATTTCCCGAGGCCTTGAAACTATTTTCCGGCTTCCGGCTTTCTTTCCTGCCGGCATTTCCATCGGCGAAACTTCTTTAGCTAGCTCCTTCAATTCCTCCTTCCGAATCACCTGTTTGACGCAGAGGGCATTTCCTTTCTCCAGCTCGTTCGCCAATTTGTAATCGCCAGTTATGGTAATTACTCCTCCTTTTGGCCCTGAGATCTTCGCTTTTTATAGATATAACATGATCTTTCCATGAATTTGGCGAAAGCCGGACGTCCGAGTATTGCGTGGTAAACACTCTCGAACGGCACCACCTCGAATGAGATCTTTTCTTGGCGGAAGTGTGTTCTATTTTTCCAAAGGCTTCCCAAATTGCGAATGGTGGACACAGTTTTCCGACTTTATCTTTTCCCACTCTTCCTTAGAGTAGGAGATTGGTTTTGTGCTTCTTCCTTTTTATTTGCTGCCATTATCCTTTCCAAAGGTTGTGTTTACTTCTTTGGGTTTTGGCTGTGCCTCCGTAGTAGCCTTCTTTTTAGAACAGGGCATCTTTTTGGCTTGAGCCAAAACATCCATATTTCCACCTCTTGCTCTGATATCATCTTCAGCCGCTGCGTGCTCATTGGCGGTGTTAAGCATAGATCCGAGATCTTTGTGCTCTTTTGAACCAACCATGAACGATACACGGCCGGGTTTCAGGCCATTGATGAAAGCATGCATTGCTTGTACATCACTTACTCTAGAGCAACTGTTCTTCATTGTTGTCCATCTTGAGATAAAGTCGACATACGACTCGTCTTCATATTGGACGCAACAGTTCAGCTAGTTTATACTCTTAGGACGTTTGTACGTGCCCCGAAAGTGCTGAGCGAATACTTTGGCCATGTCTTCCCAGCTGCCGACAGTTCTTGATGGTAACCCATTGATCCAATCTCTGGCTCCGTCCAATAACATGAGGGGAAGAAACTTCATAGCCTCCAAATCGGTCCCTTTGTTAATCTGGACGGCAGTATAGTAATCTGAAAGCCACGTATCCGGGTTTGTACTTCCGGTATACTTTTGATAAGTTGGACCAACTTTGGCGAAACCAGAATGTAGACTAATTGTTTGGATCCTGTCAGTGAAACACTTAGGTACGAAGTATAGATCATCTCTTTCCACCTTATCAACGTGTGCGGGATATCTGCCGGCTGAATGGGCAGAAGGGGATCTGCTCCTTTCTGGCCCATTGTTGCGCGAGTGCGCTCTTTCGGGATTATCCCTGTTTAGTCCATTGTCGTGTCCTTTGGAATAAGGTGTAGTTCTACTCCTTGGACTTTCTTTGTTCCTAGGAGGAGTCCGGGATCTCTCACGCCTGTGAGGATTATCATATCTTCCAGCTTTTTCAGCCGGGCGTCTCAGAGGCGGCACTATTTTCCCGTCTTTCCGGTTTTGTACTTCCCTTTCCTTGTGATCATGGGGATTATTTCCACCTTTCGGCAGATGAGATCATGTTCTGGGCGCTGCATCCTTATTGTCGGGGATTCTCTTGTCCTTCTTGGGATCTCCCTTCTCTTTCTTAGAATCGCTTGAATCTCCAGGTTCGCCTGGTCCAAGTGCTCCAGCGGCGCATGCGGCAGTTTTGCATAGGGTTGAGTCATCATATAACTTCCCTGGTATTGCCTGTCCTCCCTGTTGTTGTAATGCTTTTCCTAGGAAAGCATACACTCCCTAAAGTTTTTCGTCGTTGGAGTACAAATCATCATTAAGGATGGCGAACGCGGCTTCCGCGTTTTCAGCTGCGGTTTTGTAGATGCGTTCGCCCTTAGCGTTGACGCTGTTAACCTGTCTTTGCGAAGAAGGGTTTTGCAACCGTTCTTTTGCTGGCATTGCATCCGGCTTTGCAATTCCGGGTAATCTCGTGGGTTTTATCCCGGACATATTCCGTCTTTCGAATTCGTCAATTTCCTCCTGCTTTGTTTTTACAGTAGCTTGGGCTTTGAGGAGGTTTTCTTGAGATCGGGATAGGTGTTGTTGCTGCCGCATAAGGGATTGCCTTCTGGCTTTCAGGACTTCCGGTGGTTCATGAGGTCCGACCGAAGTTTTGATTAGATCGATCTCGTCCTGTTCCGACATTTGGGGAACAAAGATATCTTTGTTTTTCTTCTCCGCAGGTGTGACTCCGCTTCCTCCTCCTACTTCCAGGTTTTGGTTGCCAATATGTGCCAACGTTTTCTTCTGGAGTTTATATTGGAGTTTCTTGGCAGTCTTGTTTTTCTTTTTGGAAGAGGGAGGCTTTTTTCAGGTTCTTCCTCTGTCAATTCTTTGACATCGGGGTAAGTTGGACTAGTTTCGCCATCCTCTCTTTCCTCATCTGTCGGAGGTGTTTTGGGGTCTTCATCTTCTTCGCCATCTGAGTTTTCAGTCGGTTTTGCCATAAGTACTTCATGGAAGCTCCCCTGCATAGATTTGAACTTTCTCTCGAAAGCGTCTTCATCTTCATCTTCGGAATCTATGTCTTCAGATCCGGGTTCCGTCTCCAATCTTGCTTCTATAGCATCTAACACTGAGTCAGCTTCCGAGTTCACCGTTTCGCTGACGGGTGTCGGATCTTCCACTTGTTCTGTGGGATTATTGTTTTCTGCTTCTTCCACGGGATTAGTTTCTTCCGTGTTATCCGTGACCTCAGATTTCACCATGCCAATGAAGTGAGATCTGATTGCAGGCGTCTCCGGAGAGGCGGCAATTTCAGCACGGTTTTGGCGATTTGAGCAGAATCCGGTATCGTAATTTTTCTCAATTGGGTATAGGGCGGGTGGGATAAATTTACTTCCACCACAAAATCCCATTGCCTCTGCAGTTAATCCGATAAAAATATTCGCAGATCCGATTGGTAAAACGCAGGCACTTACCAGGTGATTCCGTGTTGGCATGTACGTTCCATTGTCGAGGAAGAGTCCGACGCCGCCGTCGAAATGCAAGCTTCCGACAGTTATTGTACTGCCGATTCCGCCGAGTATTCCCGATCGAAACGTAACTCCTGACGCCGCTGGCCCCATGATGAGCGCGAACTGTCGAGACATCGTAGTAAGGATCATAGACGGGGGTGCCATGAGCCTACGGGTAGAGACATGGGGGGCGTGGTAGTATGACAATCGAGAACACCAGGTTTTACCCAGGTTCGGTACGACGCAACTAGGAGGCGTCCCTACTCCTGCAATCTCACTAAATCAGAGCTGAAGTCTGAAATGTACAAAGTACAATGTAAGTACGGATTCGCTAACTGGGCGAGGATCAACTTCTCGGCGAGTTGGCTTCTAGCTAATTGTTGTCTATGTTTCGTCTCTCCCGTCCGGCTTTATATAGATAGCCGGGTTAGGGCTTACAGAATGGAAACCAAGAGGACTACGGAAAGTATCTAACTTGGAAAGTAAGGAATCTGTCTTCTTCTCCAAGCCGCACCACTTTGGGTCGTGGTCCGGGTTCTTCTAGAATCCGGTTTTCTGCGCATCAGCTTACTGGGCCGCCCAATGGACTATGATCCATTACCAATAGGCCACCCTGATAATCCGGCTCTTTAGGCCATTGCCGGACATACTCCTAATCGGTATATATCCGATAGCTGCACCGTACGTATTTCTCTCACACATGTACGAGATCTTACTGCAATTCCTATGACTAGTTTTTGCCATAGATCGAATCTATTTGTCTACTATACTCGATATTTGCATGCTCATTTTAATTGCTACTGTGTAATCATATTTCAGATTAAATCATATGTTAAATTGCTGATATATTCAACAAATACTGGTGGCGGCACCCATTAGGGAATATGCACATAGGCGAGATGTGAGATATGAGATGTAGCCAAAGCATTTGACCTAGCAGGTTGTCCTAACGTTCTTGATTTCTTGGGTTGGGTCAGTGATCCGTCGGGTCGATCCGGCCCATTCCCATCACTAAATATTTTGTGCATTCACATATAATTGAGGCTAGGTTACTCTATTTGTGCAATTGAATCTTTTAGAAACCAGGCAACTTTATTATGCCCTACTTTAACTTAATAAAGCAAGCAGTTCACGCAAATAAGGTTTTACATGCTGAGGCCTACAGCTTAGCCGCAAATAGAGTAAAGAGCAAGGGGCCGGCCTCCCCAAAACAGACCGGAGAGCGACTAAGGAGATGGAACCGGCGCCAGTGAGCGGTAAATGGTCTTCAGCCCCGCCGTCATCTCGAGAAGTGCGTCCTTATCACATGGCTTTGCGAGATTTGCCCAAGCCTGCACAAATAGAAGCATTTTGAAAATAATGTCAGCTGGGCGTCTAGGCACGATTGCTTCTATTGCTAGTTTGTTACGAATGAGCCACAACGACCAACTTAGGGCCGCAAACAGCACCCAGCTGATGCGGCGCTGCTGTCCCAGCAGCGAGTTGTGAATAGCGAAGAACTGAGGGAAGGAGGCGGGACACCAGCCACATCCCAGCAGCTGACGAATCGCACTCCAACCTAACTTAGCTAGCGAACAATGGAAAAGAATATGGGCGGGATCTTCCTTGGTTCCGCACAGCGCACAGCCCTCTCTAGCAGCGCCCAGGTGACCGAACAGCCTCTCACGCGTGGGTAGTCTATCTGGTGCGCAACTGACAGATAATTGCACATTACACATTGTGTGCAATTGAAACTCACTAACATATGACGTGTAACTGAAAAATAAGTAGGTACAAACATTAGTAGATACGCAAAAACGACATAGTCCATATGCGATATTTCTCTCTCGATTTTCTATTGTTTTTAAGATCTAAGATAATAGCTTGGACCTCACGTTGTTTTTCAAGAAAAAGAAACACATTCAGGAGTGGAGAGTTGGTGCACCTCGACACCAATGCTCCTGCCAAATAAAAATAAAAAAAATTATGAGTTTTAAAATTCTTTAAAAAAAATCCATACGTAGCAAGTGGTATATACTACAAACCTGCAAAAAATCAACTTCAAATAGTTCATATTCTAAACTATACAAAAATGACAAAATTGTGGGTCTGAGTTTTGCATGTTCGTGGGATAAAACATTGACTGGCACTAGATTTATTTTCAGAATTTTTTGATACTCGTAATTTTTTTAAATTTTTTTAAATTGGCGGGACCATTGGTGCTCCGAAGTCAAAAGCACTTTCCGGCTTCCGCTCATTCAGCTCTTTTTATTTTTTTGAGGAATAGAATCATGTTCAGTCGTTGATTGTCATGATTTCATGGCCTATTTTCCTTTTTTTTTGTGGGCCAGATGCATTGACAGAAGCCCAAGCTAGCTAAGTAGAAAGAGCCCAGCTCCAAAACACGGAGACATAGACAGGCCACGTCGAGACTAGAAAAATTAAAGGGAGTACCCTCAAAAAAAAAAGAAAAATTAAAGGGAGAAAATGAAAAACGCACGCAAAAATTAGCCGGGACAGACAACATCTATCAAAACCAGCTATTCTTAGATGAGCCAAAGAGACGATAAAAGGAAAACTAAATACACGTGCATAAAAACCGGAAAGTAATTTTGGCTTCCGATCTCCAATGCTCCCTCTGTTTAAAATAATAATAATAATCTAAATAATTCTGGGGATAGTTCACGATATAGCCTACAAACGTGTATAATCAAAACACGAAATTATTTATATTATGAGCAGCACAAAAATGACAAAATCTCATAAAATTTGGAGATTTAAAACGCTATATAATAGATATGTACACTTGTCCTTTTTGCGTAGCTCAAAATACAATGTTTTTCAAATTAAAATTTTACAATTTATACAGTAAATCATAGATAAAATCAAGATTTGTTTTCATGTTTTTTTTCTAAATTTATAAATATGATTTTCGGATTTTTTTTTAATGGAGAGAGCACCGGAGCTCGGGTGCACGAAATTCTCACTCAAAAAAAACCCTTCATAAGAAAACAATACTATTGGTTAAAATGGATGGTGAAGACCATCTCCATATAATATGGTTGGCTATTCTAAGTGTTTTTTTTTCTTAATAAAGAGAAACTTGTCATTTTTTATTTTTGGGTCTAGGAAATTTTTTTATAACTTAAATGACTTAATAAAAACTTTTTTTTTCATTCTTTTAGTTACTATTTTTTGTTGGATTTCATCCCCCGTGGTTGGGAACTAGTAATTCCTTGGATCTACAACGATATTGGAGGGGCTCCTAATAAGCTGGCTTTTATTATTTTTGTTGTAGTTTTTCAGTAATTCTATATACACGTTTGAAATTTGGGTATTTTCTCAATCAGCCGACTGAGATTTAGTCAGCTAAAGCTTTAGAGGCGCACTTATGAAAAACCCATTTTTCCTGAGAGGATACAAAATATTGCGCAAATCACCATCGATTTGAGTTCAGTTACCTTCATAACAAAAACACATTCATTCATGGGTAACACGAAAAGTAAACACGCTAGCTGCAGCAAGGAATTACAGAAACAAAACGCTGCATCGAGTTCATATATGCGACTGTTGCGCTAAGAACTACTCCCCATGGTGAAATTGAAGTTGCCGCATCCAGTGCGGATTCCAGAGAGCAGGCCACTGAAGCCGAACGTCCCGTTGTTCAGATCGAAAATCAGCAGGTGTTCCGCCATCTGGAAACCCCCGAGGATGACCGCCGGCGAGTTGGCCGCCGCCGGCATGGACGCTTCCATCTCCACGAACGCGAAGCACACCGTTTTGCTGTTCACCGGCACCAGCGAGCTGCCTCCGGGCAGCGTCCAGTTCCGGCCACCGTCCAGCATGACGTCGATGTTGGCCACGGCGTAGCCGAGTTGGGTGGAGCCGAGCGCGGACGACTGGTAGCATAAGTCGAACGGTTCAACGGGCGTCGCGCGCGCGATGCCGCTCGTCGCAGCGTCGAACGAGTCGTGGAGCGGGCGGTAGATGTCCGAGCGCAGCGCGGTGTAGGGCGTGACAGTGCTGAAAACGGCTCCGCCCGTGCCGCGGTCGGTGTCGAGGTCGAAGGCTCCTGGCGGCGTGGGCACCTTCTGCTGGTTCACGGCGATGCCGGTGATCCGGAAGTAGTAGGCGCCGTTGTTGATCATGGGGTTCGTGAGGAGCGGGAGCATGTTCTGTCGGAGGCCGGCGGCGAGCTCGACCGGTGGCGCCGCGAGGAGCTGGAACGGACCGCCGCCGAAGACCGCGACGCCGTCGCTGCCGCTCCCGCCGGGGAGGCAAAGCGCGAACTGCTTCGCCACACCGAGGATGGACGCGAACTGCGACGGCAGTGACAGCTTAAGCCGCGAGAGCCCCGCAACGCCGCCAGCTCCGGCCGGGAGCGACGCCAGGAGCTCCACCGGCGCGCACGACCCGGCAGCGCGGAAAGACACCGGGAAGAGCGGGTTCTTGCCGTCCGTGACGTTGGCGGCGAGCGTGATGGTGGTGGCGTCGTCATGGGCGCAGCGCCCGTTGACCGGGTTGTACGGGTAGGCCGTGCAGACGGCGCCCTTGCGGCAGGCGGTGTCGGGCGCGTAGGGGCAGTTGGGCGGGTGGCTCTCGTTGGCGTCCTTGCAGGTGTCGGCGTTGCAAGGGATGGTGCGGTGCGAGGTGGGGCAGTTGGCGAGCCAGAGCAGCGGGCCAGCGAGGTCGAGGAGCAGCGGCACACCGCCGACCTTGATGATGATGGTGTAGAGGGAAGTGGTGGCGTCCTTCCTGACGCGCGCCACGATGGGCTTGTGGTCGTCGGCAGCTGCCGTGCACGGGGCCGAGCCCAGCAGCACCGAGGCAGCGAGCAGCGCCGCCAGCGCAGCCGAGCTGCGGTGTAGCGACATGGTCACTGGCACGAGCGCGAATTGTTACAACTTCGTGAGTTAACCAGTACCTGCCTAGCTAGCTACTGATGCATGGCTTCGATCAGCGTCGATGTGCCTGTTATATAGAAGTACTAGTAGGGTTTGGGTGGAGTCAACTTGAGCTGGATCGATGGACAAGGTACAGAAGAAAACTCTGAATTTGATCTAGTTGCCGACGGAATCGCGTCGATCAAGGCCGGCCATGGAGTCGCGGTGGGGGGCGGCGTCAACTTCCAATTAAGTAACACCTCGCGTGCTTGCCCGAGGTCGGCTTCGAAGCATGCAGCAGTGCGGGCTCGCCGGCTCGGCACCAAGTCGCACGAGATGGGCGATTTCGAAATTGTCTAGTGCATATCCGTCGATGTCAACCTGCACGGACTCCAAGAATGTCAACGTGCACTTGTCCCCCAATGATCCTAAACTTACGGATAAAATAACTACGGACTAAATGTTACGGACATACTGTACGTGGCCTTGTACGGATGGAGAAATACGGTGGGCAGTTCCGGAAAAAGCTCAAACCGCTCGCCACCTCATCAGTCCGTAAGAGCATCTCCAGCGGATCCTCTACCCGAACGTCTAAACCAGAATAGAGGATACTGTGCCGAAAATTGCCTCCCAGCGGCTCGTCCACAACGTCCTCTATCCTTTGGAGGACCTAGAGGAGCAGCTCGCGTCCTCCATACCTATAGGACAGATCGAGGATCCTCCATCGCTCTACGGCTCGCCCCCGAGCTTTCGCGCGCCCATCTGGAGCATTCCCCCTGTGCGTCGGCGACCTCCTCCCTGCAGACAAGGTTTGTGAATCCTTCCCCTACCGTGAGATTTTGCGAGAGAGAGAGACGGGGGCATCTGGGGCACCGTGGGTAGGCCGTCGCCGCATCCTTTTGGCCGGAATCGAGCCGGTGGGAGTGGAGGTCGTGGTGGAACGCGGGCGGCCGGTGGGGGTCGTGGTGGAACGCGGGCGGCCGGTGGCTGTCGATTTCATGGTGGGAGGCGGCCGGTGGCGATGGCTCGGGATGGGAGGCGGCCGGTGGCGGTGGCTCTCGGGCTGGGAGGGACTGGACCCGGCCGGCGGCGCTCGGGATGAGGGCAGGGAGCCGGCCGTGGTCGGGAAGAGAGCGGGGAGGGACCGGACCCTGCCGGCGGCGCTCGGGAAGAGGGGCGGGGAGGGACGGGACCCGGGCGGCGGCGCTCGGGATGAGGGCAGGGCGGCGGCGCTTGGGAAGAGGACGGGGAGGGAGCCGGCGCCGCTCGAGAATAGGGCAGGGAGGGAGCCGGCGGCGCTCGGGCTGGATGCAGGCTGCCGAATCGGCCATGGCCCTGCTCGGGCGCGGGGATGGTGGGGGAACTCGGGGTGGAGGATGGTGGGGGGGCTCGGGTGGAGATGGAGGGGGTCAGGCGTGGAGCTCGGGCGGCGTGGAGGATGGTGGTCGAGCTCGGGCGGCATGGAAGATGGTGGGGGAGCTCAGGCTCGTTGCCTGTTCTGCTCGGTGAGGTAAAATGGGACAGGTTGAGGTGAACTGGGCAGATGATATCCTGCCCTGTATGTGTGCTAGACGTATTGAATGTGTGCTATGCAGTAGGCAGATGAATATTTTGTCGTTGTTGTTTGCACTGATACATACTGCCATTGTTCCTACAGATGGATGACTCCCAGGAAGACAACAACACTGCATTCCTGGATTTGTTGAATGTTGGATCCGGTGAGGTGAACTGGGGCACCACACAAGATTGTAGCCCTTTTGGAGAACAAGGCACACCGTCAACCCAAAATGTCGGCGCATCTGCAAAATCAAAATCGACAAAAGGAGGCTCCGCAAAAGGGAAAAATTGTTCAAGTGACGAGGACAAGGTGTTGATAGAAGCATGGGCAAACACTGGTATTGATGCGGTTACCGGGACGGATCAAAATTCAGATTCTTATTGGTTAAGGATTACAGATTACTACAACCAGCACAAGCAACCATCATGGCAGGAGCGTAATAAGGGTTCGGTCAATTGCCGTTATACCACTATATCATCAGCTACAAGCAAGTATTGTGGATGTCTTCAACAGATTATAAATAGAAATCAAAGCGGAAAGACTATTGGTCAGAAGGTATGCATCCATCTTCTTATTCGCTTCAAATATTTTACATGTGATTTCTATATGTTTTAATAATACATATTTTTTTGCAGCATGACGAGGCACATCTTCTATACATTGAGTTGGATCCAAAAAGGAAGCCTTTTCCATTTATGCATTGCTATTTGGAGTTTTCAAAGTATCCAAAGTGGGAGACTAGAGAACAAGATGTTTCTCAAAAAAAGCAAAAGAAGAAGTCAAATGCAAGTCCAGGTACAACCTCCAATGACGAAGACTTTCATGTATCCCCTACTATTATTGAACGAGAGGAAAGACCTTCTGGGAGCAAGCACGAGAAGAAAGAACGTCTGCGGAGAGGTAAAACCCCTATGTCTGATGATAGTGCTTGCAAGTTATCATTAGAAACTGTGTGGGCACAAAAGCAAGAGAATGATGCGGTCAAAGAGGCCGCAAAAGCTGCTCGCTATGCTGAAGCATTTGTATTGCAAAGGGAGGAGCTTGTACTGAAGGAGAGGGAGCTTGCACATAAACAGTTTGAATTAGACGAGAGGATCATGCGCATGGACACTAGTGGTATGAATGGTGCACTGAAACAATTCTACGAAGACAAGCAGAATGAGATCATTGCTCGCCACCGCGCTATGTGATGCGTGAGCTATTTGTTGTTTGAACTATGTGATGCGTGAGCTATTTGTTGTTTGAACTATGTGATGCGTGAGCTATTTGTTGTATGAACTATGTGATCTGTGAGCTATTTGTTGTATGAACTATGTGATGTGTTAGCTATTTGTTGTATGAACTATGTGATCTGTAAGCTATTTGTTGTATGAACTATGAAAGGAAATGCATTTTATTGATAACACAAACATTACATCACTTCGTGCATAAGGAAATGGATTACATCACTCACTGCATAAATGTAAAACTAGATGAAAGGAAATGGATTACATCACTCATTGCATAAATGTAAAGCTAGATGAATAGAAATAGGTTGCATCACTCGTTTCCAAACTTTTGCCAGATGTGCTCAACTAGATCATCTTGAAGCTGAGAATGATCCGCTTTATTTTTAATCCGGTGATGCATCTGAAGAAAATCACTGAGCTCTTCTGCATAACTACGAGATACGGTGACTCTTTCTCCCATTCCATCATAAATGTAGTTCTGCCCTCCATTGTCTCGCTCTTCTTCAACTATCATATTATGCATAATGACACAAGCCGTCATGACATCACTTATTTCTTTACGCTTCCATCCTTTGGCAGGTCCTCGAACAATGGCAAAACGAGCCTGCAAAACTCCGAAGGCTCGTTTCACATCCTTTCTAGCTGACTCTTGCATTTGGGCAAATTTCTTCTTCTTGTTGCCTTGTGGAGCAGTTATGGTCTTCACAAATGTTGCCCACTTTGGATATATGCCATCTGCAAGGTAATACCCCATTTTGTATTGATGACCATTGATACTATAATTCACCTCTGGAGCTTTACCTTCGGCTAACTTGGCAAACACAGGAGAACGTTGAAGAACATTTATATCATTGTTGCACCCCGGTACACCAAAGAAAGCATGCCAAATCCAAAGATCCTGTGAAGCAACTGCTTCCAAGACCATGGTGGGCTCTTTCGCATGGCCTTTAAACATCCCATGCCATTT
Organism: Alopecurus myosuroides; assembly: GCA_028641055.1. Taxonomy (NCBI): domain Eukaryota; kingdom Viridiplantae; phylum Streptophyta; class Magnoliopsida; order Poales; family Poaceae; genus Alopecurus; species Alopecurus myosuroides. The sequence goes on from CM054062.1 coordinate 266,865,055, forward strand.
TTTGGGGCAATTTTTCCAAGCCCAATGCATGCAATCTATACTCCCTAACATACCAGGGAATCCTCTTTGCTCTCCTATTGCAAGCAATCTTGCAGTATCTTGTTCATTTGGTGATCTCAGGTACTAGTCCCCAAAGACTTCACAAATTTTGATCACAAATTTCTTGCAAGACTCTAAATTAGTAGATTCTGCAGACCGGATGTACTCATCCGCAAAATCGGCAGCTATTCCATAACTTAGCATCCGCATTGCCGCGGTCATCTTCTGTAGTGGATGCAACCCAAGAGCTCCAGAAGCACTTCTTTTTTGAGTAAAATAACCATCATAGTCATGCTCAAGTACACCAGAAACTATGCGGTTAAACAAAACACGAGACATCCTAAATCTGTTCATAAAAAGTAAATGAGACAGGGAGCTGAAAAAGAGGCAAACACAAAGTAGTTTGATAATGACGAACCTTCGCCGGAAATAGCTCTCGGGTAGCGAGGAATTTCTCTGAAGTAGTCATCCCAGAGAAGAACAAATCCGGCATCTCGTCCTCTGTTGATTGTTTGACGTCCAGGCTTGGAACCGCCATGGCGTCGAGCATTTCTCTGATCTTCATCGTCGCGCTCGGCGAATGCAACCTGAATGAGCTCATCGTCGCTAGAGGAAGACGACGATGAATTCCTGATCATATCCCAAGATGTGCTCATTGTATGTTGAGAGAGTGGTGATAGGAAAATTTAGAAGAGATCACAGAAGACACAGCTGTAACATCCCAAGTATGAAAACCTACCATTTAGAATGTTTGTTTTCTTGTTATTAAAGTATTGCATCATGTCATCATGTTTATTTCATTGTTTGCATTTGTTACTATTTGTTTTGCATCTGTTTTATCTTGTTATCATAATGAAACTCAAACAAATTCAAATGGTTATTTCATACTTGCTCTGTTACAACATTTGGAATAAAAATCACAAATAAAAAACAACCAATTTGTTGTCATATTATTCCATATTGATCCACTAATAAAATGGTGCTTCTTATTTTCCACTAATTAATTCCAAAATGGTTTCAAATTCAAAGCAAATCATCTACAGCATCTAATTTGGAAATTATAAAAAATACCAAACTATTATAATGATTGGATCCACTTAATAATAGGGGTCACCCTAAATAAGACATTGTTTTCTATATTAATACATTGATTAACAAAATTATTCAAATTCCCATCAAAAACATTCAAACAGCACCATTTTTCAAATTATGAAATTACCCAAAACCTTTTATACTCTTTTGTTTCCAATTAAAACATTTGGGTCACTCTATTAAAGTGTTGTTTTAATAATCATTTTTAAATATTAAAAATTCATTCAAATTTTGGTGTAATTAACGAACAGCAATTTTTGAAAAGTTTTGGAAAACAAAAGTTGGTTTCTAGTTGCTATTTAAAAAACTAAACTAACCATAATTTTTTCCAAATTTTTGCTAACCTAAAAACCTTCTTTTCTTCCATTTTGTTTCAGCAAAAAAAAAATGAAACAGAAAAAAATAAAAGAAGAAAAACGGCCGCGCGGCACCTAACCTACCCAGCCCACCTAACCCTCTAGCTAGCGCAGCCCAGCCCGCTAACGCGCGTACCGTTTCGATTAAAACAGCCGCCGCCGTCGCCCCGCGGTACGGCAGCGCATCGGAGGCTGCCACGGCGGCAGCCATCGCCTCCGACGGCGATCCGAGCTCCCGAGGCCCTATTTATACCCCCCTAGGGCACAGCGCGCCGCCAGACCTAACCCTACCCCCCTATCTCCCCTAGACCGCCGCCGTTCTCCCCTCGCAGTCACCACTCTGCCACCGTCTGAACCTCGCCGGAGACGATCTCCTCTGAACCCGCCATGGCGTCCGCCGCTGCCACGCACCACTTGCCCTCCTAGACCCAGGAACCGAAACCCCGTCACCCCCTCTCTCGTTTGGACACCGCCGCCAAGCCCGCCACCGACTGGATCACCGCCGCCATCTACTGCATCGCCGCCGGCCGCGCCACCTCGACCATCTGCTTCCACGACGCACCGTGGTGAGCACGCCACCGTCCCATCTCCCCTTCCTCTCTGTCAGCTTCGCAAGCACGCACGCATCCAGCCCTACATCGCGCACAGCCTCCACGCGCACGACGGTGATCGCCGCCGGCCGCTGTCGGTCTCCGTCAGTTCGCGGATGAATTCGTTCGCCAGTTAACTGTTTATCCCCGAGCAACACCATATCCTCCCTGCGCCCTGCTATCTGACAACAAACTCGACACAGCTGCACTGGTTCAGTCGTTGCGCGCAGCGGGGGAGATCGCGGGTTCGAGTCCCGGCTCCCTGGGATAAAATCCCCACCTTTTTTCTACTGAGTGCTGATAGGGAGGGCCCCCTGTCAGTCACTCATGTGGCCACGCAAGCACAGCGGGACTTGGGCCCCCCCGGGCAGTGTCTGGGTAGGTCTCCTGTGCGTATAAAACGATTTTAGACTTTTCTGTAATAAAATCCAAGTCCTTTCTTTTTAGCAGATTGGTCCCTGGTTTTAAAAACCCCATAACTTTAGTTTTATTAATCCAATAAATGAAAATAAAATATGTGGGCTAGTCTAAATTAAATTGTCTACCCATTGGTATCATTTGTTTCCTGTTTTGAAATTTCAAAATGCAATTCAAATTTGAATTTAAATAATTCAAATGCAATTTGCTAAATTCAATAACTAATTCATTATTAATCCAATAAATGCAAATAAAATATGTTTTCCATGCTATTTCAAATAACCTATTCAAATATAAATTTTGTTTCATTGTTTGAATAATTTAAATTGCTTAAATAATTTAATACTTGTTTAATTCATTTAAATTTGATAAAATCATAACTTGCTCGATATAAAATATTTTTTTGAACAGGCAAAATATGTTTTCAAACCATCAAAGTGTGAACTTTTCAAATGTGAATTTGAATTTATGTTTTGAATAAATAAAATTCAAATAAAATTCAAACTTGTTTTAAATTCATTTAAAACTTGTTTAATATTGTTTAAGTCATAATAAATTCATATCAACTCCTATTTCAAAATTTGAAACATGTAATCCAACTAAAATTTGATGTTCTTTCAAATATAAATTTTGTTAATTGTTTTGCACACTTTAACTTGATGAAAACAACAATTGTTTGTGTGACATCTTTAAGTAACCAAAATTTCCAACTTAATAAATAATTTTCCAAACTTGTTAAATCCTTTTACCACTTGCATCTATTATTGTTATTTGTTGTTATTTTGTTGTTATCATCATGCATGCATCATGCTAACAACTTTCACATAATAATTAATTGTAAATCATTTGTTTCCAACTTAATCCATGAACCTTTTCCCTATGCAACTCAAAATTGCATAGGGGTCCATTTAAATTGTGTTACCATGTCACTTAGTCTATTTTGATGCAGCTATTAAATTGACATGCATCATCCCATGATTGTGCACTATGCCATGATAATGATTGTTTATATTTCTGTCTTGTTTGTTTGCTTCTTCTCGGATAGACGACGACGTTGAGACAGACGATCTTTACAGCACCCCTTCTGAGGATCTAGCTCAGTACCCGGCTGCTGAGTTTGCAGGCAAGTTATCACTCACATGAACCATTGTGTTCCTTTCAACCCTGGTTACCGATACTTTCCGTTGTCTATTTCTGCTAAGCCATAGTGGTAGTTGTTTCTGTTACAAACCTATCACATGAATCCCTTAACCCTGATATTGCCTCACCACCACTCCTACAACCCTATTGTTTGAGCCAGTGTCTTACTAGCATGCTTAGGTTGTTTTGCTCGAGTCTGTTACCCGTTACTTTCTGTTACTATTTCTATTATGTTCTGGGGGCTCGATGTTTAATCAATCAATCATGCTAATGTTATTACTTAATAATAATTTGATGATAAGGCACCGGCAGGAGGCCCTGTGTGGTTTTGAGGCCTGCTAGTGTCGACCCTAATAGGAAAAGGGTCTTGTCTACTGATCCATGATGAGCGCACTACCCGCATGTGGGAAGCGAGTATGGGCGCCCCCCTCAATTTGATTCGATTCGCATCTCGTCCAAATCATCTCATTTAGTTCGTGTTTTCCATTTGCCGCATGCATTTTTTTGCGAGCCCAGCGCAGGGTGGAACTTTCGTAGTCGGCATATAGGGGGACACGTTCTTAGAGTGCTATGAGGGTCCATTTTCTTCTGGGCTCGATTAGCCGTGCGCCCAAGGTGCTTTGGGCTTGATGCGAAGAAGAGTTGAGTTGTGTTGAGTGCCCCGCTTGGTGGGAGGCATCCCATCTGGCGGGTTATTCATACGTGTACAGCCAAATTGGTGCAACCCTGCAGGGATAATCTTCTCGAGAAGCCGTGTTATCCGCGGTTATGGTTAACTTGGTGAAAGTACTGGCTAACAAGTACTCAGGACAACTTAAACCTAATGACTCACAATCTCACCCCATGATTAACAACTTGACTAGTAATAGGATTATTGACACAATAACTTGATTCATCTTTAATCCAACTGTGTGAGTTATCCTTGGATTGCTTCTTTGGATAAGGGGCGAGATCCAGGATGGGTTTGTTTGAAGTTACCTTTCAGTTGGTTACAATACTCGATCTTATCCCCTTTCTGTTAGCCGGAAGTGGCAGAATCTCTGTAGTTGGTTAGCGCAGCCAGATGCAGCATCTTATATATCCCCTTCCTTCCGTTGAACCCAAGTCATCTGTGCTTGTGTTGACGGGCTATACTTTGGTGAACTGTGAGTCTTGCTTGCCAGTACGTCTGTGTACTGACCCCTTTGGGGCTGTGGTTTCCGCAGACTACGCTTACGAGGATCCAGGTGACGGCTACTACGTGGAGTTTGACGAGGCTGCTGACGAGTAGTTAGCGGACCCGGGCAGGATCCGAGACATCGTGGATGGGCTCCGTCTTTATTTCAGTTTCCGTCTTCTTAAGCCTATTTGGATTTGTCTGTACTCAGACCCCTTGAATGCTTCCGCAGAGATGTAATGATGTTATGTTGGGACATGTGTCCTCTGGATGATTGTATTTGCTATCTCTGCCCTAGTGAGGGCCATTTGCAACTTATTTCAATCTTTTGTGTCTTAGAGATATGTTGTGTTATCAGTTTGTTCAAAGCCGTTGACGTACCATGTGTGTATGGTATGAAGTACGTCAATGGTAGTGTCCTGATTTCTACGGGATAGTTTACATCGACGGTGAACAGTAGCGATGGGTTGTCACGCATAAGTGTTGGCCTACTCGTAAGAGGACGCGGGTGCCGGTAAGGCCCGTAATCCCATCAGAATACTGTTCAGTTCGTATGGTGAGTATCCTCTAGAAGTCCGGGTGCGACAAATGGTATCAGAGCCTGTCTGCCTGTAGGGTCCCTTTTTACTGGTCGCAGTTTAGTCTAGAAACTATTTTGTAGCTATATAGGAAAAATGAAACGTGAGAGTAGGAATTCTGCCATTTTTCTTCTTTCCCCACCCACCCTCCCTTTTCTGGTAAGGAAGTGCAACGTTGTTTTTCTCTTCTCACCTAAACTTTCAAGTTAGGATTTCACGTGTTTTGGGTTCTCCGTAGTACCTCAGGAGTTTTTGGTCTCGTGTTTCCCGATGTTGCTTCAATATCCTGTTCTTTTCAACATCCTTTTCGTCCGTTGAACCTTGTTGTTGCTTTCCACTACAGTTCTCTACCGGCGTCTAATCAAAACCACCCAAATCATCTGCAGATGGATCTCAGGTGCTACCCGCAGGTGGTTCGGATGACACGTTGTGAGAGCACCGCCGGTTATCCGGAGATGCTGAGAGACATGGTCACTTATCTGGGGTTCCATTGGGCACCAGAGTACCAGGTCTACGAGCAGCAGCGAGAGTTTGACCAGACCTACTACCAGGCTATCGTCTACATTCTGTCAGATGATGGCATGAGCGTTGTCCACCGCTACGAGGCAGTAGGTTCCATAGTGGATATGGCCGTGCAGCAGGCAGCTTACGTGAGTCTCACCGTCCTCCGTGCTGACTACTGGGGATTTGACGATTCTATCTATCGCCACATCCCCGTGGTTACATCACGTCATCGGGAGCTCACTTCACCCTCTACAACAACCTGGATGTCTACGAGCATGATAACACCAGGCTGCACACCACCGCTCAGTTTGTGAGGCACAGTGACGCTGTTGCCACCACACTTTCTCAGGAGTTAGCCTCAGTCAGGGAGCAGCTCTACCTTGCTTTGACTCGTCTAGCTACGTACACCACAGACTTTGTTGGAGATGAGCGCATTGCCCGTTTCCATCAGACAGTTGGACGTAGTTTGCCAGATGCTGGAGGTTACGACCCGATCAGAGGTCCACTCCTCAACCTCGGAGCTGGTTACACTGGGATTCCACGCTTTGGAGCACAGGGAGACGACGCTTTCTACTTCACCACACCGAGATTTGCTCTCAGAGCAGTCCCGATCTACGTGGATCGTCGTTCTACCTACTTCTGTGGGATTCCTCCTCACCGTATCTCTCGTCGTACTACTCACCGCCGTCCTACGTGATGAGCATGGGAGTACCGATGTATCCATTCCTAGCTATGTTAAGTTATCCTTTGGCTTTCGAACCATGTATTGGTGTGTTGGATATTCTGATGTATTTGAACATGTGATGATGTACCTGTTGGTTATCTATTCATGAGTCGGAATAATCTATCTTTCGGTTACCAAGTCTATCCTTTTCTGTTGTGTGCTAAAATGAATGTCTATTCAGGATGCCGCCAACAAGGAGCAACCCGCCTGAACCACCTCCGCTCACGGAGCTGTTGACTCAGATGACTCAGGTCGTGGCTCAGATGGTCCAGATCCAGGCTAACCAGCACAACAACCAGAATGCTCCGCGAGTCAGCATCAAGGAGTTTCTGAGTATGGGTCCGAGAGCTTTCGTGGCAACACGTGAGCCTCTGGATGCTGATGACTGGATCAGGGAGATGACCAGGGCTCTGGACATTGCTCCCGTTGCTGAGGAGGATAAAGTCAAGTATGCCACCTACCTACTGAAGGGTCAGGCAGCTACCTGGTGGGAGAACTACCAGACCATGAGAGTTGGCTATCCTATCACCTGGGGATGTTTCAAGGATGCCTTCCTGAAGCACCACATCCCAGATGGTCTCATGGAAAGGATGCGTGAGGAATTTTGCTCTCTCAGGCAGGGCAAGCTGGACGTCATTGGCTACCAGAACGAGTTCAATCGTCTCGCTCGATACGCTGGTGATGAGGTGTCCACTGAAGCCAAGAAGATGGCAAGGTTCCGCCGAGGTTTTAACCCGGAACTGAAGTACGCTCTCACAAACATCAGGTGCAAGGACTTCGAGGAGCTCGTGAACACAGCGCTCAATGAGGAGAATGGGCGCAAGGCGTTCGAGGAGTCCCGTAAGCACTCGCGTGAGGGTGGTTCCTCCTCCAACATGACCACCCCTCCGCAGAAGCGCCGCATCTGGGTGCCAAATGCTGCTGTCACTAGGGCTCCATTTGCCCAAGCTTCTCCAGGCTTTGTTCCCCGCCCACCCAACCCATCTCAGATGCAGGGTCAGAGGGTTCCAATGGGGCAGCCAAGGCCAGGTCCTTCTCGTGTCGTCACTTGCTACAAGTGCAAGGATACTGGACACTATGCTGATAAGTGCACTCAGAGGCAGCTACCTCCACCTCCTCGCCCCAACACCAACCAGGCAATGGTTCGTGCTCCCCCGGCTAAAGCCTTCAACTCCAACAACAGGCCTGTCGGGAGGACCGCGAGGGTGAATCACATCAAGGCCGACAAAGCTGAGGAAACTACTGACGTCGTTCTCGGTATATTACCCGTAAACTCTATTCCAGCTAAAGTGTTGTTTGATACCGGAGCATCGCATTCTTTTGTGTCAAAGATTTTTGCAAAAGCATACAACCTAGTTGTGGTTCCGCTAAGCAATCAAATGACTGTTCACTCTCCGGGACCGCAAATGTTGACTTCCAAGATAAGTATGGACAATCAGATCCTAATTGGAGGTCGCATATTCCTTGCTTCACTCATGTTGCTGGGAAATTCTGACATTGATGTCATTCTGGGCATGGATTGGTTGAAGACCCATGAAGCAAAAATTGACTGTGCTCAAAAGTCAATAACTCTCTCTCACCCTTCGGGCCAGATAGTCTATTCTCCATATGGATCAAGTTCTGTTCAGCTGTTCAACCTCGATGCTAAACCTCTTCCTGCAATTGAAAATGTTCCGGTGGTTTGTGAATTCCCTAACGTCTTTCCAGAAGAGTTGCCGGGAATGCCTCCGGACAGAGCAGTTGAGTTCGTGATCGAGCGTGAGCCAGGTACTGCTCCAATCTCTAAGCATCCATACAAGATAGCTCCTCCTGAACTGAAATTGTTGAAGGAGCAAATCGATATGTACATGGAGAAAGGTTACATTCAGCCTAGTTCCTCCGCTTGGGGTTGCCCAACTCTGTTTGTTGCCAAGAAGGATCAAACAAAAAGACTCGTGGTTGACTATCGTCCTCTCAACGAGAAAACCATCAAGAACAAGTATCCAATTCCCCGTATCGATGATCTTTTTGATCAACTTGCTGGAGCCTCAATATTCTCAAAGTTGGACTTGAGGATGGGTTACCATCAGATAAAGATCAGAAAGGAAGATATTCCTAAGACAGCTTTCACCACTCGTTACGGTCTATATGAATACACCGTCATGTCCTTTGGTCTCACCAATGCACCGGCGACATTCTCTCGACTAATGAATTCTGTCTTCCATGAATACCTCGACAAGTTCGTTGTGGTATATCTTGATGACATTCTAGTCTACTCCAAATCCGAGGAAGAGCATGGAGAACACCTTCGTCTCACTCTCATGAAACTTCGCGAGCATCGTCTATATGCCAAATTCTCCAAGTGTGAGTTCTGGATTCCAGAAGTTGCTTACCTTGGTCATATCATCTCTGCCAAAGGCATAGCCATTGACGCAGAAAAGCTTAAGGCAATTGTTGATTGGAGACCCCCTAAGACGGTGAAGCAAGTCAGAAGTTTTCTTGGCTTGGCTAGCTATTGCCGTCGTTTCGTCCAAAACTTTTCCAAGATTGCCAAACCTCTCACTGATCTCACAAAGAAGGACAAAAAGTTCGTTTGGACTCCACAATGTGATGAGAGTTTCAATCTCTTGAAGACTAAACTCACTTCCACCCCAGTTCTGGTTGGCCCAGATACTACCAAACCTTTCCAGATATTCTGCGATGCATCTCTCCAAGGTCTAGGTGCAGTTCTTATGCAAGAACGTCAAGTTGTGGCTTATGCTTCACGTCAGTTGAATTCACATGAGCAAAACTATCCCACACATGATCTTGAACTTGCAGCAGTTGTGTTTTCCCTCAAGAAATGGAGACAATACTTGTTGGGTAACAAAACTGAAATCTTTTCCGATCATAAGAGTCTGAAATATATCTTCACTCAGCCAGATCTAAACCTCAGGCAAAGGAGATGGATTGAGAAGATTAAAGACTTTGACCTCACCATTTCTTACACTCCAGGCAAGGCAAATGTTATGGCCGATGCTCTCAGTCGCAAATCCTATTGCAATAATCTCATGATCATGGAAAGCCAACCTCCACTTCATGAAGAATTCCAGAAGCTGAACCTTGGTCTTGTCCATCAAGGTTACCTTGCTAGCTTGACAGCCAGTCCAACTCTCGAGGACAAGATTCGTTCTGAACAACTTCGTGATACTGAAATCAAGAAGATTGTAGAGCACATCAAGGAAGGCAATGATAAATTCAAGTCCTTCTCAATTGATGACAAGGGAACTGTGTTCTTCGAAGGACGCATTGCAGTTCCTCAGATTCAAAGTCTCAAAGATGTCATTCTCAAGGAGGCTCATGAAACTCCTCTCTCCATCCACCCTGGAAGTACAAAGATGTACCAGGATCTCAAGACTCTGTATTGGTGGCCTGGCATGAAACGTGAAATTGCTCAATACGTTTCTGAATGCGACGTTTGTCAACGTGTTAAGGCAGTCCATCATAAAACAGCCGGTCTACTCCAACCTCTGAAAATTCCTGAGTGGAAGTGGGACATGATTGAAATGGACTTCATTACTGGTTTTCCAAAGTCCAAGAAGGGCAACGATGCAATCTTCGTTGTTATTGATCGTCTCACTAAGGTAGCTCACTTCTTTGCTGTCAAGGAAACTATCTCAGCTAGCCAGTTAGCAGAGCTCTACACAGCAAGGATTGTTCCTCTTCATGGTGTTCCATTGGAAATAAGCTCAGACCGTGGAAGTATTTTCACTTCTCATTTCTGGAAAAGCTTTGGGCACCAGACTTCTGTTCAGCACAGCTTATCACCCTCAGTCTCAGGGGCAAGTCGAAAGAGTCAATCAGATTCTCGAGGATATGCTCAGAGCATGTGGTCTCTCCTTTGGCATGAAATGGGAGGATTGCCTTCCATATGCTGAATTCTCCTACAACAACAGCTACCAGGCAAGCCTAGGCATGGCACCATTTGAGGCACTGTATGGCCGCAGATGCAGGAGTCCAATCAATTGGTCTGGAGCTGGTGAACGTTCACTCTTAGGCCCTGACATTGTTAAGGAAGCCGAGGAGAAAGTTCGAATCATTCGTGACAATCTCAGGATTGCTCAGTCTCGTCAGAAGAGCTACTATGATAGCAAGCACATGGATATGATCTATGCACCTGGTGACAAGGCATATCTCCGTGTAACTCCCCTCAGAGGCACTCATCGTTTTGGTGTGAAAGGAAAGCTTGCACCAAGATACATTGGTCCTTTCAACGTTCTCTCAAGGCGGGCAGAAAATTCCTATCGTCTTGAACTTCCAGAAAAACTATCCAAGGTGCACGATGTGTTCCACATGTCACAACTCAACAAGTGTTTCAAAGATCCAGATCGTGCAGTTGATCATGATTCCATTGAACTGCAAGATGATCTATCTTATGAGGAGCACCCTATTTGTATTCTCGATGAGGCCGAGCGTAAGACTCGCAACAAGAGCACCAAGTTCTTGAAAGTGCAGTGGTCGCATCATTCCGATAAGAGGCAACGTGGGAGACCGAAGAGGATCTTCGCAAGAAGTATCCGGACCTTTTCTCTTCTCAGTAAGGAATCTCGGGGCGCGATTGCTTCAAGGGGGGGCGTTTTGTAACATCCCAAGTATGAAAACCTACCATTTAGAATGTTTGTTTTCTTGTTATTAAAGTATTGCATCATGTCATCATGTTTATTTCATTGTTTGCATTTGTTACTATTTGTTTTGCATCTGTTTTATCTTGTTATCATAATGAAACTCAAACAAATTCAAATGGTTATTTCATACTTGCTCTGTTACAACATTTGGAATAAAAATCACAAATAAAAAACAACCAATTTGTTGTCATATTATTCCATATTGATCCACTAATAAAATGGTGCTTCTTATTTTCCACTAATTAATTCCAAAATGGTTTCAAATTCAAAGCAAATCATCTACAGCATCTAATTTGGAAATTATAAAAATACCAAACTATTCTAATGATTGGATCCACTTAATAATAGGGGTCACCCTAAATAAGACATTGTTTTCTATATTAATACATTGATTAACAAAATTATTCAAATTCCCATCAAAAACATTCAAACAGCACCATTTTTCAAATTATGAAATTACCCAAAACCTTTTATACTCTTTTGTTTCCAATTAAAACATTTGGGTCACTCTATTAAAGTGTTGTTTTAATAATCATTTTTAAATATTAAAAATTCATTCAAATTTTGGTGTAATTAACAAACAGCAAGTTTTGAAAACTTTTGGAAAACAAAAGTTGGTTTCTAGTTGCTATTTAAAAAACTAAACTAACCATAATTTTTTCCAAATTTTTGCTAACCTAAAAACCTTCTTTTCTTCCATTTTGTTTCAGCAAAAAAAATGAAACAGAAAAAAATAAAAGAAGAAAAACGGCCGCGCGGCACCTAACCTACCCAGCCCACCTAACCCTCTAGCTAGCGCAGCCCAGCCCGCTAACGCGCGTACCGTTTCGATTAAAACAGCCGCCGCCGTCGCCCCGCGGTACGGCAGCGCATCGGAGGCTGCCACGGCGGCAGCCATCGCCTCCGACGGCTATCCGAGCTCCCGAGGCCCTATTTATACCCCCCCTAGGGCACAGCGCGCCGCCAGACCTAACCCTACCCCCTATCTCCCCTAGACCGCCGCCGTTCTCCCCTCGCAGTCACCTCTCTGCCACCGTCTGAACCTCGCCGGAGACGATCTCCTCTGAACCGGCCGCCATGGCGTCCGCCGCTGCCACGCACCACTTGCCCTCCTAGACCCAGGAACCGAAATCCCGTCATCCCCTCTCTCGTTTGGACACCGCCGCCAAGCCCGCCACCGACTGGATCACCGCCGCCATCTACTGCATCGCCGCCGGCCGCGCCACCTCGACCATCTGCTTCCACGACGCACCGCGGTGAGCACGCCACCGTCCCATCTCCCCTTCCTCTCTGTCAGCTTCGCAAGCACGCACGCATCCAGCCCTGCATCGCGCACAGCCTCCACGCGCACGACGGTGATCGCCGCCGGCCGCTGTCGGTCTCCGTCAGTTCGCGGATGAATTCGTTCGTCAGTTAACTGTTTATCCCCGAGCAACACCATATCCTCCCTGCGCCCTGCTATCTGACAACAAACTCGACACAGCTGCACTGGTTCAGTCGTTGCGCGCAGCGGGGGAGATCGCGGGTTCGAGTCCCGGCTCCCTGGGATAAAATCCCCACCTTTTTTCTGCTGAGTGTTGACATGGAGGGCCCCCTGTCAGTCACTCATGTGGCCACGCAAGCACAGCGGGACTTGGGCCCCCCCTGGCAGTGTCTGGGTAGGTCTCCTGTGCGTATAAAACGATTTTAGACTTTTCTGTAATCAAATCCAAGTCCTTTCTTTTTAGCAGATTGGTCCCTGGTTTTAAAAACCCCATAACTTTAGTTTTATTAATCCAATAAATGAAAATAAAATATGTGGGCTAGTCTAAATTAAATTGTCTACCCATTGGTATCATTTGTTTCCTGTTTTGAAATTTCAAAATGCAATTCAAATTTGAATTTAAATAATTCAAATGCAATTTGCTAAATTCAATAACTAATTCATTATTAATCCAATAAATGCAAATAAAATATGTTTTCCATGCTATTTCAAATAACCTATTCAAATATAAATTTTGTTTCATTGTTTGAATAATTTAAATTGCCTAAATAATTTAATACTTGTTTAATTCATTTCAATTTGATAAAATCATAACTTGCTCGATATAAAATATTTTTTTGAACAGGCAAAATATGTTTTCAAACCATCAAAGTGTGAACTTTTCAAATGTGAATTTGAATTTATGTTTTGAATAAATAAAATTCAAATAAAATTCAAACTTGTTTTAAATTCATTTAAAACTTGTTTAATATTGTTTAAGTCATAATAAATTCATACTAACTCCTATTTCAAAATTTGAAACATGTAATCCAACTAAAATTTGATGTTCTTTCAAATGTAAATTTTGTTAATTGTTTTGCACACTTTAACTTGATGAAAACAACAATTGTTTGTGTGACATCTTTAAGTAACCAAAATTTCCAACTTAATAAATAATTTTCCAAACTTGTTAAATCCTTTTACCACTTGCATCTATTATTGTTATTTGTTGTTATTTTGTTGTTATCATCATGCATGCATCATGCTAACAACTTTCACATAATAATTAATTGTAAATCATTTGTTTCCAACTTAATCCATGAACCTTTTCCCTATGCAACTCAAAATTGCATAGGGGTCCATTTAAATTGTGTTACCATGTCACTTAGTCTATTTTGATGCAGCTATTAAATTGACATGCATCATCCCATGATTGTGCACTATGCCATGATAATGATTGTTTATATTTCTGTCTTGTTTGTTTGCTTCTTCTCGGATAGACGACGACGTTGAGACAGACGATCTTTACAGCACCCCTTCTGAGGATCTAGCTCAGTACCCGGCTGCTGAGTTTGCAGGCAAGTTATCACTCACATGAACCATTGTGTTCCTTTCAACCCTGGTTACCGATACTTTCCGTTGTCTATTTCTGCTAAGCCATAGTGGTAGTTGTTTCTGTTACGAACCTATCACATGAATCCCTTAACCCTGATATTGCCTCACCACCACTCCTACAACCCTATTGTTTGAGCCAGTGTCTTACTAGCATGCTTAGGTTGTTTTGCTCGAGTCTGTTACCCGTTACTTTCTGTTACTATTTCTATTATGTTCTGGGGGCTCGATGTTTAATCAATCAATCATGCTAATGTTATTACTTAATAATAATTTGATGATAAGGCACCGGCAGGAGGCCCTGTGTGGTTTTGAGGCCTGCTAGTGTCGACCCTAATAGGAAAAGGGTCTTGTCTACTGATCCATGATGAGCGTACTACCCGCATGTGGGAAGCGAGTATGGGCGCCCCCCTCAATTTGATTCGATTCGCATCTCGTCCAAATCATCTCATTTAGTTCGTGTTTTCCATTTGCCGCATGCATTTTTTTGCGAGCCCAGCGCAGGGTGGAACTTTCGTAGTCGGCATATAGGGGGACACGTTCTTAGAGTGCTATGAGGGTTCATTTTCTTCTGGGCTCGATTAGCCGTGCGCCCAAGGTGCTTTGGGCTTGATGCGAAGAAGAGTTGAGTTGTGTTGAGTGCCCCGCTTGGTGGGTGGCATCCCATCTGGCGGGTTATTCATACGTGTACGGCCAAATTGGTGCAACCCTGCAGGGATAATCTTCTCGAGAAGCCGTGTTATCCGCGGTTATGGCTAACTTGGTGAAAGTACTGGCTAACAAGTACTCAGGACAACTTAAACCTAATGACTCACAATCTCACCGCATGATTAACAACTTGACTAGTAATAGGATTATTGACACAATAACTTGATTCATCTTTAATCCAACTGTGTGAGTTATCCTTGGATTGCTTCTTTGGATAAGGAGCGAGATCCAGGATGGGTTTGTTTGAAGTTACCTTTCAGTTGGTTACAATACTCGATCTTATCCCCTTTCTGTTAGCCGGAAGTGGCAGAATCTCTGTAGTTGGTTAGCGCAGCCAGATGCAGCATCTTATATATCCCCTTCTTCCGTTGAACCCAAGTCATCTGTGCTTGTGTTGACGGGCTATACTTTGGTGAACTGTGAGTCTTGCTTGCCAGTACGTCTATGTACTGACCCCTTTGGGGCTGTGGTTTCCGCAGACTACGCTTACGAGGATCCAGGCGACGGCTACTACGTGGAGTTTGACGAGGCTGCTGACGAGTAGTTAGCGGACCCGGGCAGGATCCGAGACATCGTGGATGGGCTCCGTCTTTATTTCAGTTTCCGGCTTCTTAAGCCTATTTGGATTTGTCTGTACTCAGACCCCTTGAATGCTTCCGCAGAGATGTAATGATGTTATGTTGGGACATGTGTCCTCTGGATGATTGTATTTGCTATCTCTGCCCTAGTGAGGGCCATTTGCAACTTATAATCTTTTGTGTCTTAGAGATATGTTGTGTTATCAGTTTGTTCAAAGCCGTTGACGTACCATGTGTGTATGGTATGAAGTACGTCAATGGTAGTGTCCTGATTTCTACGGGATAGTTTACATCGACGGTGAACAGTAGCGATGGGTTGTCACACATAAGTGTTGGCCTACTCGTAAGAGGACGCGGGTGCCGGTAAGCCCCGTAATCCCATCAGAATACTGTTCAGTTCGTACGGTGAGTATCCTCTAGAAGTCCGGGTGCGACAACAGCCAGGAATGATGTGAGAGAGGTGGGAGGTGCTGTTATATATAGACCTGGAATATAGCCGTTGCAAATAGAGCCGTTGGGAATATAGCCGTTTGAAATATAGTCGTTGGGAATATAGCCGTTAGAAATAGAGCCGTTGAAAAATTCACGGTGAAAATAAAGCCGTTGAAAAATTCGCTGTAAAATTAGAGCCGTTGAAAAAAAAACTGTTCAACAGTAGTTATAAGATATTATTAAAAAATATGAGAGAGAATATAGACGTTCTGAATATAGACGTTCCACTGGAAAACTAGGAACCTCTAAAAAGGAATCTTTTTAGATGATCCTCTATATGGAGATATAGAGGACCAAATTTAGAGGATCCACTGGAGATGCTCTAAGAGATTTTTTTTAAAACAATGCAAAAGATTTGATCGGTAAAAAGGGTGCTCTATACCTCTACGGCGAGCGAGCAGCCACTGGTACGGTTCATTGTCATGCCCGATGTTGGCTTGGAAACAGTGGTGCAGTCTCCGCATCAAGTCCCACGTCTCGTTCTCGGTAGCGCGGACGCCGTGATCCGGAAGAAACGATTTGTGACAAATACCGAGTACGTCAAACGTTGTCCCCGATCCTTGCTATCTCTCTCCATTACATGGAATCTGTCTGTTAGATACCCCTCTGTTCACCGGTTAATCTGCTCAAGTTTAGTCCTACCTCGTCTATACGAGGAGACCACACCCAGATTATAAGTGAGAGCATCCTTCCTCCTTTCAGTCCGGGTTTTGGGGATAAAATGGGCTCTCACTTGTAGTTGAGTCATTTGCGCATAAACGTCCGAAAGTAGGCCAATTGTTTGGCTGGACTTGAGTGGACACTGACATTTGCTATCAGAGCCAACATTGCCATGCATGCCTGGGGCTTCCTTCCTAGGAGATGGGATGTTAGGAACCCCTCTGTTGACCGGTTAAACTGCTCAAGTTTAGTCCCAGCTCGCTTATGGGAAAAGGTCACACCCAGGTTATGTGGGAGAGCATCCCTCCTCCTTCCAGTTCGAGCTTTTGAGATGGAATGTGCTCTCACTTGTAGTTGGGACGTGTGCGTATAAACGTCCGAAAGTAGGCCGAGTGTTGGGCTCGGCTTGAGTGAACGCTGACATTTGGTATCAGAGCCAACATTGTCGTGCCCGCCTCGGTGGCTTCGTAGGGGGATGTGATGTTAGGAGACCCCTCCGTTGACCGGTAAAACTGCTCATGTTTAGTCCCACCTTGCTTATGGGAGTAGGCCACACCCAGCTTATAAGGGAGAGCATCCATCATACTTTCAGTCCGGGATTTTGGGATGGAATGGGCTCTTAGTTGTAGTTGAGCCGTGTGCGCATAAACGTCCGAAAGTAGGCCAGGTGTTGGGTTGGGCTTGAGTGGACGCTGACATTTGATATCAGAACCAGCATTGCCATGCCCGCCTAAGGGGCTTCCTAGGGGGATGGGATGTTAGGAGACCCCTTTGTTGATTGGTTAAGATGCACAAGTTTAGCCCCACATCGCTTATGGGACAAGACCACACCCAGATTATAAGGGAGAGCATCCATCATCCTTTTAGTCCGTATTTTTGGGATGGACTAGGCTCTCACTTGTATCCGGGTCGTGTGCGCATAAACGTCCGAAAGTAGACCGGGTGTTGGGCTGGGCTTGAGTGGACGTTGAGATTGAAACTACGAATTCGATTGATCGGGGGTGGATGGTTTGCCTCGAATTGGTTACAAGCTGATACAGATTTCTTGCAGGGAGCTAGGGTTCCAAGGAAGGAAGGACGGAAGAGTGGGGGAAGGGAAGAGAGTTGCCGCCAGTTTGTGATCCTATAGGATGCCCAATCTTATGGTCTTGCTTGCCTTAAGTAGATGATCTCTTGTTTTCCTTCAGACCAACCCACTCAGGGTCTGTGTAACGTGGGTTGGGCCTTGTTCCTCTCCTGGGCCCGGTGTTGGTGTCTGCTCATTGTAGTTGGTCCGCTAACAATCCTCCCTCCTTGAGTTTCAGCTTGTCCCCAAGCTGACGTCTTCGTGTAGGTGCGTCGCATGTGCTCTAGGTCTTCCCACTTGGCCTTGTCGGGCATAGAGTGGTTCCACACCACTAATGCCTGAGGAAGAGGCTTGCCATTCTTGTGATGTGCTCGATATGTCAGTACCTCCAGAGGCCTCCATGCTAGTGCCAAAGGAAATCGTTGATGAAGTTCCTCGAGGTTCTCCCAAGTTCCTTCCTCTGGTAGCGAATTGGACCACTGAACAAGGCCTTGTGCCTGTTGACACTGATTTTGTCTCAGATTGTAAATACATATGAATTTCAATAAAATATTTAATTATGTTTCAGATGATAACAAAAAAAGAAGAATTAATTTACATATCGCCATCATTGGCGACGGTGTTCCAATATTGACCTAAATTTTAGCATCACCATCAACAATAAATCTCCAAATTAAAAGATATTCAACCGCTCGACAAATCATCAAAATCATCCCAGTCACATAGATACATACACACCGCTATTGTTGAGACGCTGCCGCCGCCGGCCGGCACACCGGCCGCCGCTGTATTCATCCATCCGTGAGAAGAAGGTTAGAAGAAGGTGAGATTATGGTTCTTCCCTTGCTTCTTGGTTGGTCATATTGGCACAACCAAGGAGCTTTTCACCTCTTGATCGTTGGTTTGGTCATATTTGACACAAGCCAAGGATTTTGTCATATTATTTGCTGCATGCATGTCTCCTTACTTCTTGGTTGGTCATATTGACACAACCATAGAGTGTTCTCCTCTTAATCGTTGGTTTGGTCATATTGACACAACCCAAGGATTTTGTCATATTATTTGATGCATGTCTCCTTGCTTCTTGGTTGGTCATATTGCCACAACCATAGAGTGTTCTCCTCTTGATCGTTGGTTTGGTCTTATTGGCACAAGCCAAGGATTTTGTCATATAATTTGCTATATGTTTCTTTACTCTTTGGTTGGTCATATGGACACATACCATGGAGTTTTCTTATCAAAATCATGAAAACTAACCCTTGCTTTGGTGAAATTGACATAAACCAGGTGGCACTAAATGCATATGTTTCCAAAATTCGGCTCTTGGTTCGGTCATATTGACACAAACCAAGTTGCTCTAAATTCATATATCCATAAAGTTGGCTCTTGGTTTGGTCATATTGACATGAATCAAGTTGTCTTAAATCTACATATATGTCTTGCTAAATTTGGCTCTTGGTCTGGTCATATCGACACAGAGCAAGTTTTCTATAAAATTGATCTACCACCAAATTATGTGCTTGGTTTGGTCATATTGACACAAGTCAAGTTACTCCAAATATATACATATATCGCTAAAACCGCGTCCTTGGTTTGGTCATATTGACACAAATTAAGAGCGCATAAATTTCATATCATGAAAAATACTTCTTTGAACTGATTTAAAATAATCATAAATGAATAAAGTAGTGCTAATTAAATTGTACTCTTCATATATACAATAGTCGCATATCCGTTTCATGCACATGGTCAGAAAATATGCTACTGTTACATATTGTTATAGAAAACGATTCATATTTTTACCCTAGCTAATTAAGTTGATAAAATGCCTTCATATAGGTTCTCAACGTAGCTAGAAATATTAAATATAAAATAAAATCAAGTGAGGTACTAAACCCAATGCTTAATACAACACGTGCATGGCCCAATGCCCAAATTGCATGCACTGTTTCGGATATTCTTAGTCGGATGTTCTTAGTCGGCTAGTTAAAAATAACCAAACAGTACCACCAAAACCATAAATGCCTAGCCGATTGAATAAATTAAATGTCCGATGCATTCACACTTCTTGTACTGCTAATATTAGTGCAAGTAAAAAAATGTGAAATATATGTTAAAGGATAAATGACATCAAATCATATGGTAGATGAAAGAAGATTAAGTGCTCTTTCAAGCATCCGGCGGCGACGACGGCGAGGAGGACTTCGTAGTCTAATTTTCATTTTGTAATAGCCATATGTGATGTAATCTTTTGTATTAGAAATGTTGGAATTCTTAATCAGGGGTTTTCTCTTCGGAGATGTAATTAACGGTTCTTTTATAAAAAATGTAAGAGTTCCGGAAATATGTACTCGCAATATTTGATATTTGTCTCATTTATGTACGCGTACTTTTAAATTCAAATTTTATTTTATCTGTTTCTATGACGTGGACACGAATCGTAGTGTATTATTTCGATCGCCCCATTTTCCCGTCATCAAGGCCATTCTCCCCTTGCTCTAGTGATAGTCCAATAGATTCTCCGGTACCTGAAACATGGATTCAGAATTGGGTAAAGTTGTTAGCACTCCATCTCTTGGTTTGTTCGCCGGTTTCAGTTGTGAGACATGAAAGACTGGATGGATCCTTGCGGCTTTAGGAAGCATGAAACGGTATGCTACATCACCCATTCTTGAAAGCACTTTGTAAGGACCATAGTACTTGAATGAAAGCTTGTGTTTTTCCCTGCGCACCACTGACATCTGCACATATGGCTGCAGCTTTAAGAATACACTATCCCCCGTCTCAAACTTGTGATCTGATCTGCGTTTGTCGGCTTGATTCTTCATTCGCAACTGAGCATGCTAAGTGCTGTTTCAGCAGGTCCAACATCTCACGCCTGTCATCCAACCACGCCAGCACATCCGCAATGGACATCAAGTTCTTTATTACCCAATTGGTGTGGTTCAGGGCCATATAACATCACAAAGGGAGACTTTCCCAAAGCTGAGTGTGTACTGGTGTTGTACCAGTATTCTGCCAAGGTCAGCCACTTGCTCCACTGTTTTGGGCAAGCATGTGTGAAACATCGAAGGTATGTCTCCAAGCATTGATTCACTTTCTCTGTTTGCCCATCCGACTGAGGATGATATGTTGTGCTCTGCAGTTCAGTCCCTGTAATCTTGAACAATTGCTGCCAGAAGTGACTCATAAATATTTTATCCCTGTCTGATATGATTGCGAGGGGCATACCATGTAGTTTGAATACATTACTCATATATGCTTGAGCAACATCTTGCACTGTAAATGGGTGAGAGAGTGGAATGAAATGAGCATTTCTCATCAGCTTGTCCACCACTACAAATATGCAATTGAATTTGCTTGATTGTGAAAGTCCTTCAATAAAGTCCAATGAAACCACTTCCCAAGGTTCTTCCGGAGTCGAGATAGGTTGAAGAAATTCTGGATATTTAGACCTATCTGGCTTAGACTGGAGGAAAATGTGACAGCTTTGAACATACTCTTTAATTCCTGCTTTCATCTTCGGCCAAGCAAAGTGTTGACGTACTCTACCATACGTCATAGGATATCTCGAGTCCTCTCCAATAGGACTATCATGAAGAAAATGGATAATATGGAGATGCAACTTAGGATTATTGCCAATCTAAATGCGATTTTTCTAGCGGATGAGCCCACCTTCGAGTGAAAAGGAAACCGAGTTCTGTTGAATCAACAAGGCCAACAATTCCTAGGAATGTGGACCTTGTTGGTACCCTGATACCACTTCTTCTAGACAGGTAGGTTTCCAACTGAAATTGCATGCAAGTATTGAATTACTGAACTAGCCAACTATTCCAAAACTCCGAACTGATGGAAAGGGTTATGCTGTATATTTATATTCTAACACTTCTCCTTACGTCTAGGCTATTTTAGTTCTTAGTGTGGGTATGGTGCAGTCCGCTAGATATTTTTTATACTGCGTGAACAGGGTCTTGAACTTGAGACCTCTTGGCTCTAATACCATATTGAATTACTACAGTAGTCAACTATTCCAAAAGTACGAACTTGTTTATACTTCTCTATTTGTAACTTAAAAAAGCAGAATGTCAATAACCTAATTTGTTTTCTGATCGTGATGACACTAAGCTGAATATCGTGTGAGTCTGGGCATTCACACTTGTACACCAGCCTAAAAACTTTGATGGACGGATAGTTCCCTTTCTCATTCAAAATCTGCTTTCTTTGTCCCACTCATACATCAGACAACACACATACAAGCAGGTTATCAATTGTATTACAGTCTGTATTACAATGTCCTTTAATTGGACAAGTTCTAAAGCAGAAAGCACATGACATGAACCTGAAACATAAGCTGATAGGCAGCGTTGCGATTTTAGACTCTGTCTATCAATTTTTGACCCCTCATGTGGTACCAATTTGCGACAAAGGGCGCATTAGCTCTAACAAAATTGTTGTCACCGTCGTATGCGCGCCGGAGCATGTACACGTTCATCGAAATGCCTGCCCTGGGAGCTCCATCAGAATGAACAGGGCTCCAAATAAAGAACAGACTCTCTACGCTAGCGATGCTACCGAATCCGTAGCGTAGAATCGATAAGGAGAGATTTGGCACACAGCTAGAGAGCGAACTGACCTGGGACGTGGATGTCGTCGCCAATAAGCTGGAGGGCAAGAAAGCTCTACCGCTCGTCAGCTCGCTCGCCATGCATCTCCTCCAGGCTACGCCCGTTGTCGCCATCGACCCGGCCATGGATCCCCTCGCTTACAGATGCTCCGTCCACCTCCGGATCTGCCCCTGCAAGCATCCTTCGCGATGAAGCTTCTATTTTTGGAGCAGCGCACAGGAACTGACGATGACCTGTCCCTCAACGCGAGAAAATGGAGCGGCAGATGAATGACAGGGAAGAAGAGGGAATCAAACGAAAGGGAAAGGACAAGCCGTATGCCTACATCTGAGTCCAACGGGCACACCGCGCGTCCACATGGCAGCACCACCGGCCTATCTAACCTACACGTTACTCACTGCCTGCGCACGCGGCTGCCAGCTCTACAGCATATAGCCTCTGCTACCTATACGATATGCCACACACTGCCCTGCTACGCGGCTCCTCGCAACTCCCGCACCCTTTCACTCAGTAGTACTCTTGTTAAATCCACCTCCATCCCTTCCACGGTTCCACCACATCCACACCGCACTGCTCCGCCTGTGTTATTCCTCGGCTCTTTATCCCTTCCTACTACGATCTACCTACAGGAACCGGCGCCCGCGCAGCCATGCCCCTCTCCGCAAACATCCATGCTCCATTCGTGGATCCTCCACAGCCGCTCCTTTCCTTGCCCATCCTACCTGCGCTGCCGGTAACGCTGCTCCTTCTCAACCATGTTCGCTAGCTGTTTCACGTCACAACTGCCCTTCTAATACCATCACGTTCTCTTGCAGGAGAACCCGCCGGTGCCCGTGCCGAAGAGGCTGCTCTTCGAGACGCTCCCAGAGCACCTCGGGCTCATCACCAAGTGGGTGTGTGTGCCCATAGGCGACGGGGGCTTGTTCTCTGGAGAAATGAAGGTCGTAAGGCGCTCGGGCGCCTCAGTGGACATGCCCCGGAGACTCGTCTTCCTCGGCGAGCCCATGCCCACATACTAGGAGGCCCTCGCGTCGGTCTACGCTACAGGCATTGAAGAACTCAAGACCGGCGTGCGGCTCGTCTTCCACGACGACAACTATCCCGAGCTGGTGAGCACGTGGGCTGACCTCGGAACCATGCGCTTCTGGGCCCTCATGCTCAGCCAGAAGTGCCGCGACCACCAGGCAGCTGCGCAGGAAGCCGCCGCGACGCGGGCACGCTACAGAGACCAGCTTATCGCCCTTTGCCAGAGGCACAGGAGCATCCTCTCGCTCAAAGTGTCCGACGGCGCTACCTCGGCCCAACAGGAAACCACGCCGGCCGTTCAGCCGTCCGTACAGTATACGGGATCAGCAGTGCCGGTCACCGAGCTGGAGAGGCTCTCTTCATCCATCGTCCAGATCATAGGCGACCTCAACGCAGCCGTGTAGTCCTACAACGATCGGTCCTTCATAGCTTTTGTCCCTGGTCATCGCGCAATATCTTTAGTGCTACGTGCGATGTTTCTTTTGCCCATGTAATTAAGCTACGTCGTACTTTGTATTGGTTCCCTGTTCTTAGTCGTATGTCCTCCAATCCGTTGTACTCGTATTTGCTATGTGGTGCGTGTTGTGTATACGTTTTGTACCTTTAAGCGTGCCTTTCATGTTTATGTTTCTTATGTACTTATTAGTAAAGCTATTTCCTTCTTCGTGTACATATCCTATTCTGAATTGTAGCTTCATTTACGGCTTTGTACTCTATTTCTACATGCGATCCTTTCCTTGCTTTCTATAGTAGGTTCTATACTCTTTGTCACTTTTTTGAGATACATCTACGAAACGCCCAAAACGCCGACTGCCTGACCCCGTCGCATCCTAAACACCGACGGTCTGACCCTGTTGCACCCTAAACATAGAAATCGATTTTGCCCTCGTTCTCTTCGACTTCATTGACGTCATCGACAGAAGACAACCCAGAGGAGTTAACTCAAAGTAAGATCGACCAAATTTCATTAGCCAGAACTTGACATCTTGACTGGCTTCTCCGTGAACCGCACGTATATCCGTCTGTTTTTTAAACCTTAGCCTCTTAAACTTCATCGACATCATCGACAACCGACAAACGAGAAGAGGTGGCTTGGACCAACATCAACCCGATTTCGCTAGCTACAACTTCATATCTTGCCCTAAGCATTCAAATCCATCTCCCGCTCGTGCACCTCTCCAACGACATCACCACGCAGGAGAACTGGGAACGACCCTCCACGACTCCGCCATGGAGGCCAACGAGTGCCACCCATCGTGTCCAGACAATGATGTTGAGCGGTGTTGGCGGATCATCTCTTCCTTCCTCGCGACAATGATGTTACGCGGTGCTGCTCGAATAGAAGTTCCAAGCGCTACCTCGGGAGGGAAGGGGGAGGGCGAGACCTACCGACGACATCATGTCCAGACAGACGTGACATGTGGCCACCCATCTAGGCCTGTCGACTCTATACCATGCGTGCAGTAAACTGCATAGTGACGTCGTCTCTTCGATGTGACGGCAATGCATAAGAGAGGGACAACTATGTCGATCCGCCGGGTCGCCGCCTTCCTTGCCATCGAGAGCCCCAGACAACACCCCCTCTAGCCACGCACCCCCTCCACCCATGCATCAAGAGCACGGTTACGCCACCAAGCCATTCTGGCCTACGGACCCACCTCTTCAGCAAGCTCCACTGCATCATCCTCGATGATAATCAGTGCCTCTAGCGATCGGTGGTGGACCCGCGCGTGGTCAACACAGGGTCGCCCGCTCATCGGTGGCACACTATCGATTCGAATGCCCCTACCGGACTTATCAAAGGCCACGTGTCCCCTCCGACCCCGCTCTACCGCCCCCACTCCCGTACTCCACTGCGTCCCCACCCGCACACGCCCGTTCGACTCCCCTACTCCACACGCATCCAACCCCCCTCCTGCCCGACATCGCTCCACCGCCCCCACGAGGCTCGGTCTTCATGCCGTCGCGCCCCAACCCGTCCACCCACGCGCCTCCTCCGCCCCACACCCCCTCTACTCTTTCAAATAGCGACGTCGTTCGCCCCCTCCCCCCCCCCCCCCCCCCCCGACACCGCGGGGTACTGGAACAATACGATTCCATTACCATGGACGAACGTCCGTCTCGCGAAGGAGTGGCACCTAATTTCGAAGAGGATTCCCATGCCACCGGTCCCCAAGGACGACTTGGAGCGAGAAAATTAGATTCTACGCCATCGAGAGGAGTTGCCGAAGAACTTCCGCATGCACCTGGACCTTGCGACGGACCGGTGGGTTCGTCTTTGACATATTTCCATTCTCTACCTTCTTCACACCAATGATGTTAGACGGTGATGCATAAGAGAGGGATAGCTATATCGATCTGACAGGTCGCCTCCTCTCTTGCCATTAAGAGCCCTAGCCCACACCCCCTCCACACACACACCCCCTTCGCCCATGCATCAAGGGTCCGGTTACGCCACCAAGCCTTTTTGGCTTACCGGCCCACCTCATCAGCGAGCACGACTACGTCATCCTCGATGATAATCAGTTCCTACAGCGACCGGTGGTAGGCCCACGCGTGGTTAACACAGGGTGGCCCGCTCGTCGGTGCCACACTACCTGTTCGAATGCCCCTCCTGGACTTATCAAAGGCCACACGTCCCACTCGACCCCGCTCTATAGCCCCCCACTTCCCTACTCCGTTGCATCCCCACCTCGCTGACGACGAAAAGCCTAGCGCCCCGAGGCCTCCTTTCCGCCACCGCAATGCCCCGTCGCTGATGGCTACAAGGCAAAAACAGCGCCGAGGTTTGATCTTCATGCCGTTGCGTCCCAGCACACATCTCGTCCACCCACGCACCTCCTCCACCCCGCACCCGAGGTGAATCAGGAAGGCAACACTATTCCAGTACCCTTGACGATCATCCATCTAGCGAAAGGGTGGCACCTTAATCCAAAGAGGATTCCCGTGCCAACGGTCCCCGGGGATGACCAGCAGCGAGAAAATTAGATTCTCCGCAATCGAACGAAGCTGCCAAAGGACCTTCACATGCATCCGGGTCTCACGCTAGACTGCCGCCGCTGGGACACCTGGTTCGCGGGGGACCACGACCTCTGCCGCCATGCCTTCTTAGGGACACGAACCACACGAAGTACCACTTAGTGTCCTACGGCAAACCTCCCACGTCGCCAACGTCGCTGCGCTGCTGCTGCTGCTCTGGTGCGCATAGGCAACCCCATACATCGCCAATCAAGGAAGAGAACGTGCACCTCTCCAACGACATCACCACGTAGGGGAACTGGGAACGACCCTCCACGACTCCACCATGGAGGCCAACGAGTGCCACCCATCGTGTCCAGACAATGATGTTAGGAGGTGTTGGCGGATCGTCTCTTCCTTCCTCACGACAATGATGTTAGGCGGTGCTGCTCGAATAGAAGTTCCAAGCGCTACTCAGGAGGGCGGGGAGAGGGCAGGACCTACCGACGACATCGTGTCCAGACAGACATGACATGTGGCCACCCATATAGGCATGCCGACTCTATACCATGCGTGCACTAAACTACAGAGTGCCGTCGTCTCTTCGATGCGACGGCGATGCATAAGAGAGGGACAACTATGTCGATCCGCCGGGTAGCCGCCTTCCCCCTCCACCCATGCATCAAGATCCCGGTTACGCCACCAAGCCATTCTGGCCTACCGGCCCACCTCTTCAGCAAGCTCTGCTGCATCATCCTCGATGATAATCAGTACCTCTAGAGATCGGTGGTGGACTCGCGCGTGGTCAACACAGGGTCGCCCGCTCATCGGTGGCACACTACCGATTTGAATGCCCCTACCGGACTTATCAAAGGCCACGCGTCCCCTCCGACCCCGCTCTACCGCTCCACTCCCCTACTCCACTGCGTCCCCATTAGCCCATGCCCGTCGACTCCCATACTCCACACGCATCCACCCCCCGACAGAGCTCCACCCCCCCCCCCCCCCCGACAGCGCTCCACCGCCCCCACGAGGCTCGATCTTCATGTCGTCGTGCCCCAACCCGTCCACCGACGCGCCTCCTCCGCCCCACACCCCCTCTAGCCTTTCAAATAGCGACACCATTCACCCCCCTCCCCCCCGACACCGCGGGGTACTGGGAAAACACGATTCCAGTACCATGGACGAACGTCCGTCTCGCGAAGGCGTGGCACCTAATTTCGAACAGGATTCCCGTGCCATCGGTCCCCACGGACGACTTGGAGCGAGAAAATTAAATTCAACGCCATCGAGAGGAGCTACCGAAGGACCTCCGCATGCACCTGCACCTTGCGATGGTGCACTTGGTTCGTAGGGGACCATGACCTCCGATAGCGTGCCTACTTACGTGCACGCACCGCACGGGGTACCACGGAGCACCCTACGACAAAACTACAGTGTCGCCAAAGCCGCCTCAATACTTCTGCGCCGCTACGCATCAGCAACTCCCCGCGCCGTCGATCAAGGAAGAGAACGACCGGCTCCCCAACGACGTCACCACGTGGGAGAGGTAGGAACAACCTTCCACAACTCCGCCATGGAGGCCAAGGACTGCCACCGACACCACCTAGGCGATTAGGCCACCAAACCCTTTCGACCTCCCAGGAAACCTCTTCAACGAGCCCGACTACATCATCTTCGATGAGATTCTCATGCCGCAGTGTCCTCCCTAACTCAACTCGACATCTAATTCCAGGGAGGATTCCCGTGACCCCGGACCGCAAGGACAACTTGTAGCAGGAGAATTAAATCCTCCGACGTCGAGAGCGGATGTCAAAGGAACTCCGCATGCAGTAGGCTCTCGCGCTACACTACCACCACTAGGACGCCTGGTTTGCGAGGGACCCGGTGGTTAGCCCGCGCGTGGTAAACACAAGGTCGTCCGTTCGTTAATGTCACACTACCCGTTCTCCTCCAGTAAGTCTCGCCTCGGCGCTGAAATCCCGAACACCATGGTTGGCTACAATGACAAGGAGGCCCGGCAACGGCGATGCATAAGCGAGGGACAGCTATACCAATCCGCCCGGTCGCCGCCTATCTCGCCATCATGAGTGCATCGACGACGAAGCTCGACTTCGAGGACAAGGAGGCCCGCCAGCGACGATGCATAAGAGAGGGACATCTATACCAATCGGCGTGTCGCCGCCTCTCTCGCCATCAAGACTGCGCCGACTACGAAGCTCAAGTTTGAGTTTAAGCTGACCTTTGCACACACAGAGCTCACGTTGTCGTCGATCACGACGCTCCCAAGCCACACAGAGCTGGAGTACGTACCACAATTACCGCCAGGCTGCACGCATGGTTACGTTTTTAAGAAAGAAACGCACGCCTTCTGTCTATTCTCTGAACTGTCAGCCCATGCGCATACCATTTACTACACGGACAAAAAAACAAGCGTGCCATCGCAGCTCAACCCGTCACGACCAGCTGCCAGGCGCCTAGGAAACTGAAACGCTCAAATTTTCATGATGGGAATGGGCCGGGTCGACCCGCTGGGTCACCGACCCGACCCAAAAATTCAAGGCCAATGGGTCAAATGGGTCGGCCTTAAAAAAAATTTGGGTCAATGGAGCCGGCCCTGAGTGACCCATCGGGTCTGCCGGGTCGACCCAAAATTTCAGTATTTATGATGTATTTGAACGTTTATATAGAGTACTCCCTCCGTCTCAAATTAAATGTCTCAAAGTTTGACAAAAGTGGATGTATCTAACACTAAATCATGTCTAGATGCATCCACTTTTTTCAAAGTTTGAGACCATTAATTTGGGACGGAGGGAGTACATCCCTGTATTATTTCACTTCGTACACAGTACTGCTATTTTTTTTTTTTGAAACAAGTCGGTACTGCTACTCTTTATCTCTTACATCAAATACTAGTAGCATTTTCTTTTGCTTGACTCGGATCACTACATGCCCTGTACCTGTAGCACACGGTGATTTTACCATGCATGATAGGTACAGTGCCCGGGGCAAGGTTCAGCATGCCGTGCACATTGTGATAACGTTTTTTACGTACAGACTAAGTTGATTAATCGTTGAACTCACAGATAAGTTACCGTGAGAGTAAGCTGTAGTTTGCACAAAAATTATCATGCATGCGCAACTATTTTGAGATTATAACCTATTTTTTGGGTCGGCCCGGGATACCCGTTGGGTCGGCGAGGCCAGTGACATTTTAAAAATGGGCCGGCCCATGGCCTCGCAAATTGGCCTTGAGGCCGTAGGGGCCAGGTCCAAGGCCAGGTCCGGGTCAGCCCATTCCCATCCTGATCAAATTTATCGTTGCTGGTTCACCACAGTACATGTCTCGGTACAAGTGCAACCACACCTAGCCTCTAGACTGCTTCCACGTACATACGCTGCAACTGTGCAAGCGCACCGATGCGAAGCAACACTACTTACCTCAGGCACATGAACAAATCAACCATCATCTTCCAGATCATTTGCACATCCAAACAGGATCGGCACAGGACAGCGCAGAGCTGGCCATGGATGCAACCAATGCTCCACCGAACATGTACTCCCTCCGATCCATATTAATAGGTGCTGAAGTGGATGTATCTAGCAATAAAACATGTCTAAATACATCCACTTCAGCACCTATTAATATGGATCGGAGGCAGTACTAATTTCTGCTTCAGATTCCTTTCTTTCCAAATCAGCGTCTCCATACGGGATTCTTTCTTCCGCTGCCTCCTTTTCCCTCTCAGTGTTACCTTGCCATTCTAAACATACTGCCGATTAAGGGAGTTCAAGATGAACTAGATCAAAATCTACTCGCCAGCCATCAGCTCTGTGGATTCCAAGACATGATTCATCGTATTGAGATGGCTGGTCTTTAGACCAAAATAACAAAACCACAACTGCCTTGCCTTTTTTTTCCAAAGACTTATCAATCTTGTATGCTTTATGATCCACGGTTGTCTCAAAGTGATCCATTAATTTGTTCGTACTAACAGTGTATGGATTACTCCGTAAATGAAATCACACGAAACAACAACACTGCTGCTGCAAATTGACCCAGGCAATATCCAGCAGGCGTGATTCTACAGGATGCACCAGAAGATAGAAACAATGCTCTATCCTAATCCAACACAAAGTGCATACAATAAATATTGAGGAAGCTCCCGATGCAATTTTCATGACTTCCATAGATGACAAAAAACATTACTTTTCACGTAGTCATTGAGTTCATGAATTTTTTTGGCATCCTTCAGAATTGAAACAACACATAAATCAATACAGTTTTCAACACCAAACTTGATATCTTCGCAATCCTTATGTGTTCTAGCACAATCACGTTAGAATTCCTGCAGAACTATGTGACAATTGAACATGTTAGAGAAGAAACAAACAAACCTGCTATGGAGGACAGTGTTGTGCTCTTTCCTCGTGCATTAAGGTGGTGCCTTGATCTCAGCTCTCCACTATCACCTACTACATACTTGTTGTATCAGCTGTTTTCGACTTCACCGCAAACGACATTATTCCTCCTGTAACACAAGCAATGTACCGGAAGATTAGTAACTGTAACATTTTGTATCATTTACTTGCAAAGAATAAGAATTAATTTAAAACACAGCCAAATAATCTGACAAATTGAAGGTAGTACTACCTTTGATTCACAATATGAGTAGTTTTTAGGACTTCATCTTTTTCCCTTTCCAGAAAAATTTATATTTGCAACTGCCTCTCTTTAACAGCTAAGACACTACAACATGCAACTTATGCCTATGATTCAACTACAGGTCCCAACAAGATGACCACACAGTCAGATACAGAGAGTGCTACGTCTCGCTTGCGCAGAAGGAGGCGCTCGGAGTAAACTCAATCCACTTCCCATTGGTCGCAAGGTGCTCCGGAACAATCACTGGCCACACGCTTGCACAGCTTCTACGAAAAATGCAGCCTTTGATCTGCGAGTCTGGGACCTTCAGCATCCATGCCGCTTCGCCTGGAGAAGTGATATTTTCAATCACAGATGACCATGACGCGCGTTTTGCGCACGCTGTCCTTACGTCCTGCGACGACGCCGTCGTGGACGGAACTGTCATCAGGTTCAAGCAATGGATGCCAGCTGATGAGCTAGGGTTCGATGGCGCTGAACAGCGAATCCACATTAATATCAGGGGTTTACCGCTTCATTCATGCATCAGTAGACGTTGATCACATGCTTAGCCAATACTGTGCGCTTGAGTATGTGACTGCGACCACAACAAACCGCAGTGACCTCCTAGGCTACAAATGCATCGCCTGGGCACAGAAGAGGATCCCAATTCCTCTATCTATACTGCTCTGCATACCTATCACCACACCTGATACAGATATCATCATGGAAATGCAGCCTTACAGGAGAATGCTCACCTACCGGATCAGCCTCGACATCCATCAATATAATTATGGGAACCTAATGGAAGCAGAGTACATACCAGAGACCAAGGCGCCGCGCTATGAGCAGGGGTACAACACCAACCTCTCCGCTTCTATCCTCGCAACGACCACCAGCTCAGAAGCCCAACTCATATACACTGAGATCAAGCAAGTATGCCCTGAATTAAACTTGAGCACCATCACTATTCAGCCAATCAGTCACATCCATGCAAGAGACCATTGTAACACCCCGGCCACCTCGTAACCGGCGGCTGTCACCCTGGTAGCTCTCTCGGATCTCTAGACTGGCCCCACAGACCAACACTAGTCTTTCCTGCGCACTTTGTCCTCACTCATGCGCACCCGGGAAGGACTTCCTGGTCGGTCACCCATCCTCAAATTGCTCCAGGCCAAGCACGCTTAACACTGGAGTTCTTTTAAGATGAGCTTCCGGAAAAAAAAGTTGCAACTTGTTGATATGAGTATCCTATTAATCCTATTGAGCCCTGCGCCAGGATCTCACATCCTCCCCCCTTAGAAGACCGACGCCCTCGTCGGTCAACCTACAGTCCAGGAACTTCCCCTCTTGGCACTCGTCTGTGCGCCCAGTGCCGTCACATGTCCCACATGTCCACCCACTGACCCGCACACGCCCGTGTAACCGCGAGGGTCGGCTCTGATACCAAATGTAACACCCCGGCCACCTCGTAGTCGGCGGGTGTCACCTCTGGTAGCTCTCTAGGATCTCTAGACTGGCCCCACAGACCCAACACTAGTCTTTCCTGCGCACTTTGTCCTCACTCATGCGCACCCGGGAAGGACTTCCCGGTCGGTCACCCATCCTCAAATTGCTCCAGGCCAAGCACGCTTAACACTGGAGTTCTTTCAAGATGAGCTTCCGGAAAAGAAGTTGCAACTTGTTGATATGAGTATCCTATTAATCCTATTGAGCCCTGCGCCAGGATCTCACATCGGATGTAACACCCCAGCTACCTCGTAGCCGGCGGCTGTCACCCCTGGTAGTTCTCTAGGATCTCTAGACTGACCCCATAGACCAACACTAGTCTTTCATGCGCACTTTGTCCTCACTCGTGCGCACCCGGGAAGGACATCCCGGTCGGTCACCCATCCTTAAATTGCTCCAGGCCAAGCACGCTTAACACTGGAGTTCCTTCAAGATGAGCTTCCGGAAAAGAAGTTGCAACTTGTTGATATGAGTATCCTATTAATCCTATTGAGCCCTGCGCCAGGATCTCACATCCTTCCCCCCTTAGAAAACCGACGCCCTCGTCGGTCAACCTACAGTCCAGGAACTTCCCCTCTTGGCACTCGTCTGTGCGCCCAGTGTCGGCACATGTCCCACATGTCCACCCACTGACGCGCACACGCCCGTGTAACCGCGATGGTCGGCTCTGATACCAGATGTAACACCCCGGCTACCTCGTAGCCGGCGGCTGTCACCCCTGGTAGCTCTCTAGGATCTCTAGACTGACCCCACAGACCAACACTAGTCTTTCATGCGCACATTGTCCTCACTCGTGCGCACCCGGGAAGGACATCCCGGTCGGTCACCCATCCTCAAATTGCTCCAGGCCAAGCACGCTTAACACTGGAGTTCCTTCAAGATGAGCTTCCGGAAAAGAAGTTGCAACTTGTTGATATGAGTATCCTATTAATCCTATTGAGCCCTGCGCCAGGATCTCACATCCTTCCCCCCTTAGAAAACCGACGCCCTCGTCGGTCAACCTACAGTCCAGGAACTTCCCCTCTTGGCACTCGTCTGTGCGCCCAGTGTCGGCACATGTCCCACATGTCCACCCACTGACGCGCACACGCCCGTGTAACCGCGATGGTCGGCTCTGATACCAGATGTAACACCCCGGCTACCTCGTAGCCGGCGGCTGTCACCCCTAGTAGCTCTCTAGGATCTCTAGACTGACCCCACAGACCAACACTAGTCTTTCCTACGCACTTTGTCCTTACTCGTGCGCACCCGGGAAGGACTTCGCGGTCGGTCACCCATCCTCAAATTGCTCCAGGCCAAGCACGCTTAACACTGGAGTTCCTTCAAGATGAGCTTCCGGAAAAGAAGTTGCAACTTGTTGATATGAGTATCCTATTAATCCTATTGAGCCCTGCGCCAGGATCTCACAACCATCCTCTCCAAAGAACTATCCACTGCAACTAAAATAGAACCATGGCTGCCAACAGCTGGATCGATAGAGCATGTCCTGCATGTTT
Organism: Alopecurus myosuroides; assembly: GCA_028641055.1. Lineage (NCBI taxonomy): Eukaryota > Viridiplantae > Streptophyta > Magnoliopsida > Poales > Poaceae > Alopecurus > Alopecurus myosuroides. Next base: position 266,898,911 of record CM054062.1, read on the forward strand.
GTGCTCGTTTAACCTTTCACAGGTTCCAGCACACTTCTGCATAGAGAAGCTAATGCACCTGTTCCTTGGAGGTTTTGCCTACATGGAGGTGGCAGATACAGATGCAGAGAGATTAGTTACCGCCGAGACCTATCGCTGCATTGTTTGGTGCCAGGATGCTTCAAAGATACCACGCACGCTCCTCGCAAAGGTCGTGGACCTAGACATGAGCTCTACAACTGTGCTCCACCAACAACCGAATGTGACCCTGAGAACCACGAACATGTCCATTGACGTTCAGCATACGGCATCTTCCATCGATCACCTGCAGGACATGGCAAAAAACAAGTGTAAGATTGTATTGTCTTGTCTCTTGTTAACAAGAAAGACAACAAAAATTATAGCCTTCAGTCTACTACACCACATCTGACATTTCTATTATTAGCATGAGCAATCACAGAAGGGTAGAACATGCTCCGCCCAGGTTTCAAAGGATAAAACATCTATAAGTATCGTTTGCTATGTAAGCTTGGCCGAGTGTGTCAGAGGAAGACGATAATCGATTCCCTAAATAGACACCTCCAATCTTTAGGCCTCTGTTTGTTTCTGTTCATGTAAATTAAAGGCGCTTGAGGCCTGCTCCTAGAACTCTAAGTAAAGCGTCTGTACAGGGTATCAGGATGCAATCGCATATAACTTGTGAAATACATGTTCTTTCTAATAGCACTGAATATCCTACCTGCAAAATAATTTCCACACTGCTCCAGTAACTTCCTGCATCTCCTATATAATTTCTGCAATAGAAAGCTAAGACTAAAACTCGGTCCACTCTATTTTCTTTTGCCTTCGATTATACCTAAACGCATATCAACTACAGCACTTAGTCAGCTACTGATCTTTCCGGTACCATGCTCTACTGATTTAGCGGACAATTCACGTCAAGGCACGCCAGCATCCATGTTTCCAGTGCATGCCAGGTTGTTACTGAAAACCTGTGACAGTACAAAACAGAGAGAACCCCAATTCTATCTAAAATGGAGCCACAAAAGACATCGATATGTTTGCTTACAAAATTTTAAACTGAGCAATGGGTTCGTACTATTGCTTACCACATGACCTTGAGGGTGAATGAAAATAGACCAAGAATCTGTTGCTACTTGATGTTTGAGTGTACAGGGACAAGTAATTTCTGAGCAGCTCTGTGTTTTATCAGCATTATTTCTCTCTATGCTAATATGCTATCTGGTTTTGTAATGGTCCTCTCGTGTGAGTTTTTTCCTCCATCCTTTCTTACTTTCAAGGTTACAAGTTCATGTTTGATACTCATTTCAGTTTATTACACTCAATCTTATGTGGGTTTTCAGTCACTCTAAAAGATCGCAAGTTCAATTTTCATATGAATTTGAAGTTATTGCTCTCAACCGATTAATATTGGTGACATTAATCTTATGTTCTCCAATTTTGCTATACAAGAGCATATCAACAAACAAGTGGTCAGATTTCATGTGTAGGTTGGTGTGCCTAAAAAGTTCCAAGTCCTACACAACTGTGAGTTTATTCTGTCGAGCTCGTGCTTCTCATCAGATATGTTGTTTATGTTATTTGTGTGATTCAAGCCGTCTCTGCAGCACCCTCGGTATAACACATGTTTCTGTTGTTACCCTCCTCAATTCAATTCTGCAAGCCAAGTGGCCATTAAACGAGGCCACCCGTGTTCCACGAAGTCGATAAGCGACCTCCCTAAATGCTATCTGTTCTGCAAGCTATTACCGAAGCTCGTGTATATTTTTTAAACGAAGCTTCTGTTCTACAAGCTATTAATCAGGTTCATGTATATTCGTTTCAATGAAGCTCGTGTATATACGAAGAGGATTAACGTCTTCCCTACATACTATATTTTCCATACCGCTTTCTATGTTTTTCATAGGTTTATCAGGTTTCATTTCACCTATAGGAATCCTGTGACTTGCATTTCAGCAACAGAGGATCAATCCTTTGTAAAAAAGGACAGACGAACTTATGCTATTTTTCTAACAAATACTACCAGTAATGGACTATTCAACACCTCAGTTTCCCTTCATCATGTAATGTTAAATTCTTCAACGGCACACAATCTATGTAACATCCAATACAAAGCTGGAGCGTCATTGTTACAGCACAGAGAGATAAGTCTAGGTCATCATCCACTTACCGTGTTATATTAGATATTCCATGCTACTTTCGAGCATTCCTCAGCGCCAGCAAAATAAGTGCCCAACGACACCAGTTCAGACAAAGCACGCCCGCCACAAAGAACGGTGCTATCTTCGAATACTACACGAAACAACACCGCTTAAACAGTGCACACATACATTGAAAAGCCAGTACACATCTGGCACAGTCTACACCACAATCAGCATAGAGACATAGCTACAACACAACTGGCACATAGGTTCTACATGACAGACGGAGATATACATAGAAACATAGACACTTTAAGTACTACCCTTCATCCGCGAGGATCACCAGTCACTTTGAAACTGTCTGAAGCCAGTCACAAAACCATGGTACCGCAGCCAGCCCTGCTCCAGCTCAGACATGCATGCCTGGTACACCCTGCCAACGGTTGCTGCACACTCCTTTTTCACATTTAACTCATCACTACATGAAGCCTGCACTTCATGTTCCTTCACAGTCTTCCGACAATACATATAGCATTCACTCAGATCATCCAGCTTGCCTTCCCATTCAGCTCTTATCACAGAAATAAGAGATGAAATGCAATCGAGGACAGCTTCGCCTTCCAAAACATAGGATTCAACATGTGATCTTTTGTTATAGTTCACGTCTACCACACAGATTCCAAATTGCTTCTCTAGCAACATGATTGCTGCTTTGGCAGCGCTCTCCATAGCTTCTTCCTTGGATTCTTCATCCGATTCAGCAGTAATGATATAATCATCCTTGACATCAACGATATTCCCTCGGGGCTGAAGCTCGACCTCACATCCATACGGGTGTTTACGAGCAAACCACATCGTGCCATACGAAGGTAGATGCCATCCAAGGGAAATCATCATCTCATAGAGAACAAGCTTGATGCCGATCTCGACAACGCCTCCATCTACATCTTCCAAGTCCTGCATATAAACATAGTGTTCAGATGACTCAGCCAAATTATAGCACATATTAGACATTTTTGGTGCTCAGAGATGCTATTACCGTTCCAAGCAGATGATCATTAAAATACTACCTCGCTGAATCCAGCGCCTTAAAGAGACGAACTTTCAGAACCCTAGCCTCGCCATTAGCGCTAGCAAGCTTCTCTTTCATCGCCAGCAGGATTGGAGCCAAACGTGTTGCAACAGCCTCCTTCACCACAACCACCGCCTTGTCGTTTCGATGACGCACGTCTTCTCCAATCTGGCGACATAGGGACGTATACATATGCTCTATCCGACCAAGGCAATCACCCCCGTCAGATAGGAGCATATCTAAACCATGTCGCAGATGATCTCCCTTCAGCAGCACAAAACACCGCACTTCCTCCTCATTTCAACGCACCAAAGATGACTTATATCCACGACGTTGCTTCCCACATGGAACGAGCCCAGGCGCTGCAGAGCAGCAGCCGCAGCCTTGCTCTTCGCTTCCCAGAGGGTGAAGCAACAAGTGCCAATCGCACTCACATGCCGTTCTTTCAGCCCTGGCTTCTCTGCCGGAAGCAGTAAGTCGACACGCTGCTGGAACATACCACTTGGTGCTTCTTCGCACCGGTACACGGGTTCGGCACCCCCGGCGATAGCGACTGCACTGCTCAGAATATATTTCCATCGAACCTGAACCTCGTAGAACTCAGCCTGGAAACAACGGACGCCAGAATTGCAAATCAATACGTTGTCAAAAGAAAACTTGATAACTATACAGGAACCAATGAGGTGTGATTTCAGGGTTAATGCATAATAAAAGGACAAGAATGTGTTTTATGTAATATCAGGTAAACATTTTCAATGAATTATTTTATGTATTACTATTCGGTCACATGAGATTACTTGCAGCATATTCTTATTAATTGTTTCACTCTGTTTTTTCCTAAATAAAGCTCCCAATGTGTCATGTTATTTTATTTATGATCAGTATGGAGACGCATGTTGGATCTTGCTGTCGAAATAGATGTGTCATCAGTTTGCTTGAAGAAGCTATTCAGCAGTTTACATCTATGGAAATCATGGATGCAGATAATAGATACCAACATGCCAGGTTTGGTTACTTTGTTGATCTTTAGCTTTCGATACTTGTTCATTTTGTGCCATTTTTGTGTTCATTACATTACTCATGTTTGATCAGCAGATTATAGTCTTTGATCTATCACTGAAACTTTACCAAGCTCGACTCACTATAGTACTATCATGCAATTTTCAATTGGATTATAGGCCTCCAGACTTCTTAGATCACCTAAACACGGTGGGAGTTAGGGGTGATAATATTATCCCTTCATTTAGCCGGAGCTTTCATGATGAAAATGCAAACATTACCATACATGTAGACTTGAGCAACAGAAACATACTTGAATGTAAAACAAGACAAATGATATGTATGTCAAAAATATTCATGTGTCCAGGCTAAGACTAGGAAAACAACAAATACATTGTAAGGTAACCAAGTGATCTGCTTATAACAGTTACAATTTTTACTCATGTCTAATATATGTTGGTTGTGCCATTTGTATGCCTCTTGCTTTGACTACCTAAGATAGTTGTGTGTGACCATGACATGCTGAACTTTTTCAATCTAGGCTGCTTGTGTGCTCTGAATTGTGCCAGATCATCATCTTACTTAAAAGGTTTGAACGGCTAACTGCAAGATGGATTTTCAAATGGTAATACTTTCTGCCGTGTAATGTCGGATGTAAATCATATGAGCGTGCTAAGAAGAAGTTGATAATACCAGAAGCCCCAAATCTCCTGAATATTGCATTGAAAAGATATCAGGTACCATATAAAATCCCAACCTATTTCTTTTCCTTCAAAATGAACCGTCAACTTGACACATGAATGGGTAGACGCCAAGGCTGACTTGCATAGCTCTCTTTTCAGTCGACAAACTCTTAATTGGATGCATTTAAACTTTTTATCTGGAGTACATAGTTAATGGGTTGTAGTTTTGATTAATTAAGTGTTACAGGTTGATATCCACTACTAATCAGTTCCCCCTTTGTATATGTGTACAGTCTTTGGAAATTTGGGAAGATAAGCAAAGCCATTAGATTCCCAGAAACCTGAACTTATCTTGTTACATGAGCACAAGTGACAACAATTCTCATGTTTACAACTTATACAGAGTGGTTGTTCACCGCATCACCTAAGAGATTGCAAAGCCACGCGAAGAATACTGCTCACAGATAGCACTTTAGATCGGAACGATGAACTCACCCCCTCTCCGGTAGCGGGAACTTCGAATCTTGGAAGCAAATACGGCCGGCTGCCACACAATCCGACCGCGCTGCATCTCCTGGCCCCGGCTGCTCGTTTCACCACCGTGGAGGACATTTCGGTGGGGAAAGATGTGCTTTGGAAAATCTATTTTCTCTCTCTCCTACCGAACTGCACGAACGGGTAAAGAAGGCCGCCGCCAGCTCTTGACGTTTCGCGAGGCACCCTGCCGCTTCTTCGCGCAACACCGTCCAGTGGCCCAACATGCTCACAACGGATGCACAGATTGAGAGTGGGCCGATATTGGGCCGCAAACGACCGCCCAGAAGGCGCCCCAGGGGGCGCCCCAGCCTCTAGTCGCCATCATTGGCGACGGTGTTCCAATATTGACCTAAATTTTTAGCATCAACATCAACAGTAAATCTCCAAATTAAAAGATATTCAACCGCTCAACAAGTCATCAAAATCATCCCAATCACATAGATACATACACACCGCTATTGTTGAGACGCTGCCGCCACCGCCGGACGGCACACCGGCCGCCACTGTATTCATCCATCCGTGAGAAGAAGGATAGAAGAAGGTGAGATTATGGTTCTTCCCTTGCTTCTTGGTTGGTCATATTGGCACAACAATAGAGCTTTTCACCTCTTGATCGTTGGTTTGGTCATATTTGACACAAGCCAAGGATTTTGTCATATTATTTGTTGCATGCATGTCTCCTTACTTCTTGGTTAGTTATATTGACACAACCATGGAGTGTTATCCTCTTGATCGTTGGTTTGGTCATATTGACACAACCCAAGTATTTTGTCATATTATTTGCTGCATGTCTCCTTGCTTCTTGGTTGGTCATATTGACATAACCATGGAGTGTTCTCCTCTTGATCGTTGGTTTGTTCATATTGACACAAGCCAAGGATTTTGTCATATAATTTGCTATATGTTTTCTTTACTCTTTGGTTGGTCATATGGACACATACCATGGAGTTTTCTTCTCAAAATCATGAAAACTAAGCCCTTACTTTGGTGAAATTGACATAAACCAGGTGGCACTAAATGCATATGTTTCCAAAATTCGGTTCTTGGTTCGGTCATATTGACACAAACCAAGTTGCTCTAAATTCACATATCCATAAAGTTGGCTCTTGGTTTTGTCATATTGACATGAATCAAGTTGTTTTAAATCTACATATATGTCTTGCTAAATTTGGCTCTTGGTCTGGTCATATCGACACAGAGCAAGTTGTCTCTAAAATTTATCTACCACCAAATTATGTGCTTGATTTGGTCATATTGACACAAGTCAAGTTACTCCAAATATATACATGTATCACTAAACCCGCGTCCTTGTTTGGTCATATTGACACAAATTAAGAGCGCCTAAATTTCATATCATGAAAAATAGTTCTTTGAACTGATTTAAAATAATCATAAATGAAGAAACTAGTGCTAATTAAATTGTACTATTCATATATACAATAGTCGCATATATGTTTCATGCACATAGTCAGAAAATATGCTACTGTTACATACTGTTATAGAAAACAATTCATGTTTTTACCCTAGCTAATTAAGTTGATAAAATGTCTTCATATAGGTTCCCAACGTAGCTAGAAATATTAAATATAAAATAAAATCAAGTGAGGTACTAAACCCAATGCTTAATCTTTATGCACGTAGAAAACAACACGTGCATGGCCTATGCCCAAAATGCATGCACTGTTTCGGATATTCTTAGCCGGCTAGTTAAAAATAACCAAACAGTACCACCAAACCCATGAACGCCTAGCCGATTGAATAAATTAAATGTCCGATGCATTCACACTTCTTGTACTGCTAATATTAGTGCAAGTAAAAAAATGTGAAATATATGTTAAAGGATAAATGACATCAAATCATATGGTAGATCAAAGAAATTTAAGTGCTATTTCAAGCATCCGGTGGTGACGACGGCGAGGAGGACTTCGTAGTCTAATTTTCATTTTGTAATAGCCATATGTGATGTAATCTTTTGTATTAGAAATGTTGGAATTCTTAATCAGGGATTTTCTCTTCGGAGATGTAATTAACGGTTCTTTTATAAAAATGTAAGAGTTCCGGAAATATGTATTCGCAATATTTGATATTTGTCTCATTCATGTACGCGCAATTTTAAATTCAAATTTTATTTTATCTGTCTCTATGACGTGGACGCGAATCGTATTGTATTATTTCGATCGCCCCATTTTCCCGTCATCAAGGCCATTCTCCCCTTGCTCTAGCGATAGTCCAATAGATTCTCCGGTACCTGAAATATGGATTCAGAATTGGGTAATGTTGTTAGCACTCAGCTCTTGGTTTGTTCGCCGGTTTCAGTTGTGAGACATGGAAGACTGGATGGATCCTTGCGGCTTTAGGAAGCATGAAAGGGTATGCCACATCACCCATTCTTGACAGCACTTTGTAAGGACCATAGTACTTGAATGAGAGCTTTTTATTTTCCCTGCGCACCACTGACATCTGCACATATGGCTGCGGCTTTAAGAATACACTATCCCTCGTCTCAAATTTGCAATCTGATCTGCGTTTGTCGGCTTGATTCTTCACTCGCAACTGAGCATGCTATAAGTGTTGTTTCAGCAGGTCCAACATCTCACACCTGTCATCCAACCACGCCAGCACATCCGCAATGGACATCAAGTTCTTTAATACCCAATTGGTGTGGTTCACGGCCATATAGCACCACAAAGGGAGACTTTCCCAAAGCTGAGTGTGTACTGGTGTTGTACCAGTATTCTGCCAAGGTCAGCCACTTGCTCCACTGTTTTGGGCAAGCATGTGTGAAACATCGAAGGTATGTCTCCAAGCATTGATTCACTTTCTCTGTTTGCCCATACGACTGAGGATGATATGTTGTGCTCTGCAGTTCAGTCCATGTAATCTTGAACAATTGCTGCCAGAAGTGACTCATAAATATTTTATCCCTGTCTGATATGATTGCGAGGGGCATACCATGGAGTTTGAATACATTACTCATATATGCTTGAGCAACATCTTGTGCTGTAAATGGGTGAGAGAGTGGAATGAAATGAGCATTTCTCGTCAGCTTGTCCACCACTACCAATATGCAATTGAATTTGCTTGATTGTGAAAGTCCTTCAATAAAGTCCAATGAAACCACTTCCCAAGGTTCTTCCGGAGTCGAGATAGGTTGAAGCAATTCTGGATATTTAGCCTATATGGCTTAGACTGGAGGAAAATGTGACAGCTTTGAACATAGTCTATAATTCCTGCTTTCATCTTCGGCCAAGCAAAGTGTTGACGTACTCTACCATACGTCATAGGATAACTCGAATCCTCTCCAATAGGACTATCTTGAAGAGCATGGATAATATGGAGATGTAACTTAGGATTATTGTCAATCCAACTGCGATTTTTCTAGGGGATGAGCCCACCTTCGAGTGAAAAGGAACCTGAGTTCTGTTGAATCGCCAACCAGGCCAACAATTCCTAGGCATGTGGACCTTGTTGGTACCCTGGTACCACTTCTTCCAGACAGGTAGGTTTCCAACTGAAATTGCATGCAAGTATTGATTTACTGAACTAGCCAACTATTCCAAAACTCCGAACTGATGGAAAGGGTTATGCTGTATATTTATATTCTAACACTTCTCCTTACGTCTAGGCTATTTTAGTCCTTAGTGTGGGTATGGTGCAGTCCGCTAGATATTTTTTATACTGCGTGAATAGGGTCTTGAACTTGAGACCTCTTGGCTCTAATACCATATTGAATTACTACATTTGTCAACTATTCCAAAAGTACGAACTGATGGAAAGGGATATGTTGTATATTTTTATTCTAACAGCAATTTCTCTGATTGATCATGCATGCGCCTCGAAAGGGCATCTGCTGCCCTACTGTCATCTGCTTTTTTGTAACAGATTTTGTATTGCGGCCCTATGAGTTTTGTAAATGCCCCGTGTTGCCAAACTATAGTTAACCTATCCTCTTCAAGATGGACCAAAGTTCTTTGATCGGTTCTTTTGATGAATCCCTCCATTTGCAAGTATGATCTCCACTGATCCACTGCCACCAGAATCGCCATGCATTCTTGTTCATATGTTGATAAACCACTTGATCTAGATCACAAAGCTCTACTCATGTAAGTCAATGGGTGACCCTCCTGTTGTAGGAGTCCCCATATACCTTTGTCACAGGCATCTGTTCCAATGACGAAGGTTTTAGTGAAGTCAGGTGAGGCCAACACTGGGGCAGTTGTGAGAGATTGCTTCAATGTCTCGAAGGCCTTCTCACATTCACTGGTCCAACTGAATAAGCTGCCCTTTTTAAGCAAGGTTGTCAAGGGTCTATAAATAATTCCAAAATGACGCACAAATTTCCTATAGTAGCCTGCCAGCCCGAGGAAACTCCTAATTTCCTTGGTATTAGTTGGTGTGATCTACTCCCTAAAAGTTTTGATCTTATCCTCCTCTCTAGCCACTCCATCCCCGCTGATCACATGTACCAGATTAGAAAGTTTTTGTTGATCAAAGGAACATTTGGACCCTTTCACCTGCCACGTGTCCTTGCACAAAAGCCGAAGGACACACTCGAGGTCTTGCATGTGTTGGTGCAAGGTAGGACTATAAACTATGATGTCGTCAAAGAACACTAGTGCACACTTCCTCAACAAGGGTTCAAGGTTCCAATTCATAGCTTTCTTAAATGTGGCTGGCGCTCCCGACAATACAAAGGGAATAACCTTGTATTCATAATGACTGTGGTGTGTTTGGAATGCAGTTTTATACGCTTCTCCTTCTACCAGTCTGATCTGGTGGTAAACCTGCACGAAGGTCCAATTTGGATAACCAAGTAGCTCCGGCTAGTTCATCGAGTAATTCATTAATAATCGGTAAAGGAAACTTGGACTTTCAAGTCAGAACATTCAAATGCCTATAATCAACACACAAACACCAGGTGAGGTCGAAAATGAGCTATTACTGAATCGTATCACCCATGTTGCTAACAATTCCTTAACTTGTCTCTCCACTTCATCCTTAAGGGTTGGTGAATGCCTGCATGGTCTTATAGAAAAGGGTTGTGCACCTAGAATAGGAGGGATTTGGTGATCGCAAAATCTAGCTGGTGGTATGTCTATAGGCTCAGCAAAAACGTCCTTGTACTGATTCAGTAACTCTTTGGCGATTTCTGGAGGTTCAGTCGATTCTAGTACTTCCACTTGACAGACTTGTACCCAATTGGCATGTTGCTGTGTGTCCTGCATTGTTTCCTGTTGACACCTCGCCTTCTCAGATTTTGTGCTATATGGTAAAATTCCTTGTAATTTTATCTGCTCACCCTCGTATTAAAATTGGAGGAATTTCTTAACCCAATCCACCTTCATTGGACAATAGTATTCTAGACAATCCATGCCTAATATGATATCATAGCTGGCGATAGGAATAATCTTCAGGCTACCAGTGAATTGAAAACCTTGGATCCACCACTCACAGTCTGGTATTTCATGAGTACATAGCAATTCATTACCATTAGCCACCTTCACCTTCAATCTCCTAGTCAGTAACTTGGTGACCATCTTGTCAGACACCAAGGCCTTGTTAATAAAAGAGGATGAGCTGCCCGAACCTATAAGAAGCTTGACCTTCTGATATCCTAACCATCCTTGCAGTTTGAATGTCTTTGGTGAATCTGTGCCCTCCAGTGGCTGTCCTGATAATGCCGCAATTTGTTCATCGCCTCTGGCATTGCGTTCTTGTCCTGATTCAGATTCGGTATCAGATTCCTGCAACATCTGCAACAACTCTTTCACCACATGAAGTGAGACTGTTGCTAGACAGGGATGGTCCCTGCCCTCCTGGGGGCTTCCTAGGGGGATGGGATGTTAGGAGAGCCCTCTGTTGACCGTTTAAGCTGCTCAAGTTTAATCTCACCTCGCTTATGGGAGGAGGACACACCCAGCTTATAGAGGATAGCATCCCTCCTCCTTTCAGTCCGGACTTTCGGGATGGAATTGGCTCTCACTTGTAGTTGGACCGTGTGCGCATAAACGTCCGAAAGTAGGCCGAGTGTTGGGTTGGGCTTGAGTGGACGCTGACACTTTCTAGTATCATTTTTGTCATATGCACCTATGAGCAAGATGTTGCAATTATTTCTAGGCGTATACTACAAATGGATTTTTCTAACTTGTATTCATGTGATGTTGTATGTGTTGGGAGTAGATGTTACATATGGAGAAAAAAAATTATATACTTTTGGCTGATAAAACTGTAATTTGTTGCATACATTATGATATTTTACTACATGAGCATATTTAAAATACTGCAGTATTTCTTACACAACTTTATAGATCATGGAAAACATTGCAAAATGATGTTTTATTTCTAAAATATGTTGCACGAGGATGTTTTGTCAGTCTCAAACTTAAGATTTCCCACTTAAGTTAATCGGACGGCTGAGAGCCTGACATATTCTTCCCCACTGATCAACCGGTAGTCGCCTAGCGTTAGTCTTTATTTATCTAGGATTCTTAGTGGTACTCAATTTTTAGTAATCTATGAGCCCCATGTCTCTATTCATTAAGAAGGTGATTTAAGTTTCCTTTATTTTATTTATCCTAAGCCTCCCGGGCCGGCTTCACTTGGCTCCTTCCTAGGCTTCGTGTCGGCCGTCGCCGACCAGGTTTCTTCAGGATCGACCCATGGGAACTTCAACACCCGCGCACTCACTTGGGCCTTTACATGCGTTGGGCTCTGTCGAACCTCGAGGCCTTATGTAGTTGAGCATCTACTCCTACCGGCCCGGTAACCGGTATCCAGCGTGGGATTGTGCATCCCAGAAAAAGAACCGATGGTAACATCGCCTGGAGCGTAGACTATTTCGTTGCTGCTGTCACTACTGTACCACGGGAACATCTGTTGCGCTCCAAATTCCGCATCGGCCGTCTTCTATGGAAGATGAGTACTCGACCCTCCTTCACAATGGTACTTGGACCCTGGTTTCTCCTACTCCTGGTATCAATCTTATTTCTTGCTAGGTGTTCAAGGCTAAACTGCACTCTAATTGTTCTGTTGATTGATATAAAGTGTGCGCTATTGGAAGAGGATACAAACAACACTATAGCTTGGATTATGATGACACCTTTGGACCTATAGTCAAACCAGCTACCATTCCTTTGTTGTTTTCCTTGGTCATGGTTGGCTCTTCGTCACCTTGACGTCCATAATGCTTTTCTCGATGGGGTTCTAGAGGAACACGTCTACATGAAGCAGCCTCCTGGTCTTGCTGATCATGGCAAGCCCAATCATTATTGTCGGTTGATCAAGTCCCTCTATGGTCTCAAACAGGCACCTCGTTCGTGGAATGCTCGCTCGCGCTAAGTTCTGGGACACTTTGGTTCTCTCCCTTGACGGTTGACACTTCTCTTTTCATCCTTCATCATCCCGATGTGATAGTTTACCTCATGGTGTATGTTGAAAAGATTATAGTAATCAATTCGACCGTTTCTACCATTTTGAAGTTGATTCCTGGGCTTCGGGCTGAGTTCTCTCTTCATGGTTTTGGTACACTGCATTATTTTCTGGGCATTTATGTTGAGTCCAAGTCTCCTAGTTGTATGCATCTTCGGCAATGCAAGTATGATTTGAGCTTCTTGCACGGACTGGTATGCTCAAATACAGTCGTTCCCATGCTTTGATAGTTGTGTCTGAGCGACTCTACATCGCTGGTGGAAATGTTCTCTCACCTAATGAGGCCACCATGGTATCTTTTTCTTGTTGGACGTCTTCGGTACCGCACCATTACACGTCCTGGTTTTTCATTCATGGTCAATAAGGTGTGTCAATATCTTCAACTGGCCTCGTAGTTCTCACTAGTCTCCTTTCAAATGGATTCTTCGCTATGTGTTTCATACTATTGACGGTCGGTGTCTGGTTTTGGTCCTCCTCTTCCACTTCACTTTCTACCTTCTCAGATGGTGAATGGGCCATCATAGCAGAGGATCGGCGATCAACCGGGGGATGAGTATAGAGTATGAGTATAGAGCTCTTGCGAGTGCTACAACGAAGCTATTTGGTTCATTCATTACCATAGGAACTTCGTATTCCATATGTTTAGCCCCCAGTATTATCGTGTAACAAAATTATTGCCACTTATTTGTCATCAAACCCAATATTTCATGCACGGAAAAAGCACATTGAGGTGGATTTTTTACTTTGTTCGTGAGCATATTTCTCAGAAACAATTTCAGAATGTGTTCATCTCCTCCAAAGATCAGATTGATGGCATACTCACTAAACCGTCACCGTTACCTTTGTATGAACATTGTAAACACAATCACAAGTTTCTTGAGCCGGTTGAGATTGAGGGAGGGCGATCGTATACGTACATATATTGTATGTATGTGTTGTAGTCGATTCAGTTAGGTTCCTTGCATATCAAGGGTTGTACCTCAAGTAACCAACATGTAGCATTTTAAACACCGGTTGCAATATAAAAGGTATCCATACACATCGAAGAGTGTGCAATAACACACTAAAACACTAACAAAGATATAAGTGAAGCTCAATATAAATACATGAACAAACTGATCATAATTTCATGATTCATCGGATCCCAGCAAATACAACATGTAGCAATTATATAAGAATGAAGCTTGATCATGTTAGGCATCTCACAAGACCGTGGCATGATAGCACAAGTGAAAGCACAAATGTGCCAAAATCTTGTTTTGGATGTTTGTTAACAACACAAATATATATATTTATGTGTGTTGATGTTTTGAGGGTCATTTGATTAAATTACATATGGTGGTGTGATATCCAAAAAGGTCGAAGAGATCTACATTGCTTAGAAGTTGTAGGAATTTATTCCAGACCAGAGTCTCCGGTCTCTCAGACCGGAGTCTCTGGTGTGAAGAAACTCCTGCGAGAAGACCGAGTTGCGCAAGTGGTGTCACCTGCTGCCATCGGTCCAGAAACTGTCCGGAGTCTCCGGACCTGAAGATTTTTTGCGCCAAGAGTAGCTGGTGTCACCCGTTGGCATCGGTCCGGAGACTGTCCGGAGTCTCCGGTTGGAGACCAGTCCGGAGTCTTTTCGGAACGGACTCTCCGGTCTTAACATCGGAGTCTCCGGCGTGATTTTCGCAGGACTGCTTCAAACGGCCAGAATTTGGGTGAGGGGTATAAATACCCCTCCCCTTCTTCTTCACTAGAGTCATCTCGACTAGAATAGATTCCCCCATTGCTATAGCTCACCCACCTTGCTAGATCTCCCAATCTCTCCCACCAAAAGTGTTGATCTTCGGAGGATTGAAGGAGAAGGCCCCAATCTACGTCTTCACCAACTGGTTTTCCATTCCTCCCTCATTAGCTTGAGGGGAACTAGACTAGGGTTTCCTTGTGTGGAAAACCTAGACCTCTTGCTACTCTTGGTGATTCTTGTTGATCGTTGGTAGCCCCAATTTGGTTGTGGGTGTGTGCCCCAAACTTGTTTGTAAAGACTCGATTCCCACCTCAAAGGGGATCAATAGTAGAAGGTGGACTAGGCCTTTGTGGCAGGGTTCATCAGAGAATAGGGTGAGGCATTTGTGGCGTTGAGTAGACCTTCGTGCTGAAACTCACACCCCTCCAACGAGACGTACTCCCTTAACAAGGAGGAACTCGAAATTACATCGTGTCTCCGCGTGCTTCCGTTATCGGTTACCTTGTTCCCTCTCCTTTACCGTGTACTTGTATTGTGTTTATTGTTGTTCTTGCCATATAGGTAAATTCACCTTAGTTTCATAATATAGAGAATTCACCTACTCACCCCCCCCTAGGTGCCCATACTATACGTTCAATTGGTATCAGAGCCTCGACTCTTATTTTGGGCTTAACCGACTAAGAGTTTTAGTATGGTCAACAAAGGGGAAGCCGTCGTGC
The DNA here is from genome assembly GCA_028641055.1 of Alopecurus myosuroides. Lineage (NCBI taxonomy): Eukaryota > Viridiplantae > Streptophyta > Magnoliopsida > Poales > Poaceae > Alopecurus > Alopecurus myosuroides. Next base: position 266,914,222 of record CM054062.1, read on the forward strand.
CCGCGTCTAGTGTCACTATGGATGGTCTCAAGGAATTGAAGGATTCCTTGACCTCATCCATGGATGTCAAAATGACGGAGTTGCGAGAAATGATATTGCAACCCATGAAAGCCAAGGGCCCGGACTCCTCATCATCTATCCCTCAGGAAGAAATTCCGAAGAATACGGAAGATGGGGAGGAGGATGGTAGACATTATAAAAATTAATCCCGCTCTAAGAACAAAACTTCTAAGGGATCAGATGATAAGGGCGAGTACCACAATGTCGAAGGACGGCACTCATCCTCATATTAACCCTAGAGGAAAACCCCCTAAAATTGATGCACATCCTTTTGATCATTGGCAATATCTTATGAAAACTCACTTGAAATCTTCTTGTATTGTGCTTTGGAGAGTCACTCAAGATGGATACAAGCCTCACGACCCCAAGAACTTGACAAGAAGAGAACTGGTAGATTGCCAACTCAACTACACCGCTTTGTCGATCATTCAACAAACCATGGGTCCAATCCACAAGCCTCATCTTCAACAATATTCCACCGCCAAAGAAACTTGGGACGCTCTCGTCACCATGATACCTTTTGCAATGAGGTTAAAGGGTTCTTTATGCTCGATGGTGAGAGCCATGAGGAGATGTACCAAAGACTCAAGACCCTAGCTACTTCCTTTAGTGCTCTTTGCGCTAAATATGTTGATGATGCTTGGATCAAGAGAAAGTGCATCAATGCCCTCTTGCCATTTGAGCCCGTGGATGTGAAGAGTATTCAAGGCAAGCACATATTTGCTACAATGACCTCTACCGAGGTGATGCAAGAGATGGCCTCCTTCAAGGTGCAATCAAATATAGCCCATGACACACATGCTCATGCTATTGGGATGCACAAAGGAGTCTCGTTGCTTTGAAGGCCAAGGTGGTGAGAAAGACGGTGGATCAACATGAAGAGGTTGCCTTGGAGGAACATTTGTCTCCGCTCAAAGATGATGAATATGATCTAGTGCTTAAGGCTTGCATTGCTCTTGCGGTGCAAATGTTTTGGAAGAATCCTCCCAATGCCAAGGCATATGTTGAGGAGAAGACCAAGTCAAGCTATGGAAAAGAAGGGACTCAAAAAGTGAGAGCTTCTTTCAATTGTCAAGACAAGTATCATTTTGTTGTTGAATGCCCTTTCGAGAATAGGGAACACCATGGAGGAAAGCTAGTCCTCAAGACAAGCCAAAGGCTCCCAACAAGAAACCTCAATTCAAGAATAAGCCTTTCAACAAGAAACCATCGTCTAGATATGTGCTTGTGACTCGAGAAGAGTACGACACCGGTGATGAAGAAGAAGAAGAAATCACAAGTCAAGTGGACGCTATTGCTATTGCATTTTCATCATATTCATTACTCTTTGAATCCACCAATGAGAATCTACCTCATCCCTCCGCCAAGTGCTTCATGGCTAAGGTCGCGGAGGTATCATCTTCTTCCACCACTAAACTTGCTAGTTCTAGTGTTGAAGATGAAATTGCCTCCTTGAACATATATATGACTAACTTGCAAGGGTAGAACAAAAAGTATTTCACACTTCTCATGATTCAATTGGGAGAGGCCCAAGAGGCCCTTGAGAAGAAATGTGAAACCGAGAGGAATGATTGCTTTGAGAAGGGTTCCCTCTCTAATTCTCTTGAGGAGGAAAATGAACTTCGAGTATCTCTTGAGGAGAGACTTGATTCTATTGAAGAGTCACATAATGAGTCAGTTTCTAAGCTCACTAAATAACGTGACCATGCAATTGCTAAATATAAGAGAACTAAAAAGAATAAGGTTGAGTTTGGCGTTGGTCATGAAAAACTAAACGAGGAGGTAGAGAAGCTCACCGAGGCTCATAGGCTTTGGAGAGTGAACTCTCTACCCTCAACAAGTCTCGTGACAACTTCAAACTCAACTTGATCAATTTAATGTGTCTAGTACTTAGACTTCTTCTTGTGATCATGCAAATATTATTGAGGAGAATGCTAGGTTGAAGGAAGAGCTAGCAAGAATCAAGGGCAAGAGACCTAGTGTTGAGAAGGCTTGTGGCTTCTAAGCCTCAAGTGGCTTCCAAGCCACAAATGGTTGCTCCTAGACCACAAGTTGGCAAGCAAGGTCTTGGCTATGTAGCCAAGAGTAAGAAAAAGAAGAACAAGAACAGGAATAAGGCCAAGCCCGCACAAGCTAAGAAGAATATTGGTGCGAGTGGTATTGTTATTAAGGACAACACTACTCGTAGCAACTCGCGGGAACTAAAAATCCACACCATTTCCTATTTGTTTATTATTATGGTGTTGTGCAAGCTAAATATGTTAGTCTTATTGAGGATTACATTGATTACTCTATTTGGGTTCCAAAGACCCTTGTTGCTAACATGAGAGGACCCTCTTCGGGTCCTAACTCAAGTCAATGATCCCTTGTAGGGCTATGCTTCCGGTGGTGCAAAATGGATACTTGATAGTGGGTGTACAAGTCATATGACCGGAAGCAAAGAAATTGTGATGAAGATGAAGCCAAATCTAAATCAAGCAATCGTCACTTATGGAGATAAGTACAAGTATAAGGTAACGGGGTTTGGCAATGTGGTTGTTGCTCCTAATATCACCCTTGAAAATGTCATGCTTGTCGAATCCCTTGGTTTCAATTTGATTTCAGTTCGTGCTTTAGGGAAGATGGGCTTTTCCGTCTTCTTTGATCCTGACAAGGTTTCAATTTGCTAGTCTCTTGATGTTGCTTATGTCGGGCATGTCGAAAATGAGTTGTATGTGGTGGACTTTTCAGAGTCCACCAACTCTCAGACGATGTGTCTCTTCGGTAAGTCCGACGTGGGGTGGTTGTGGCATCGAAAGTCCACCAACTCTCGGACGATGTGTCTCTTCGGTAAGTCCGACGTGGGGTGGTTGTGGCATCGCCGCTTATCCCATGTCAACCTGAGAACTTTGCAAAGTGTCCACAAGGGTGTTCACATCCTTGGACTAAAAGAAAATGTTTCCTTCACCAAAGATCATGTGTGTAGAGCTTGTGTTGAAGGAAAGATGCACGACATCGACCATAAAGCCAAGACAATCATTTCATCAAAGAGGATCTTGGAGGTTCTCCATGTTGATCTCTTTGGTGTCGTGCCCGGGCAAGTCTTGGAGGCAAGAAGTATTTCTTGGTGATAGTGGATGACTATTCAAGATACACATGGATATATTTCTTCAAGTCAAAGAGTGAGACACAACAAACCGTCATTGACTTCTCCAATCAAGTGCAACGTCAACACAATTTTCCTATCTTGGTCATTCGGAGTGATAATGGCTCCGAGTTCAATGTAGTAGTACAGCCCATCATAGGCTATACTTTTGCGTGTAGTACTGGCCCCTGGACCGTTCACCAGCACACACAACACAGATAGTAATCAAAGGAAACAAATGTATTGTATACTATCGAACATCCAGAGTAAAGTAATTTATTACAAACTGCGTAGCGAAGTGCTAGCTCAAAATAATTATTAATAATACAACAAAGCAGCGGTAGACCTCCATCTTCTTGTTTGCACGCCACATGCGAACAAAGGTTGATGTGAAGCCTCGAAAACCTACGAAAGCTAATCCGAATCCGAATAACCTGCACGTTGGACTATGCAGCCCCCAAAAGGAGGTCATATCATTCTGAGCAATGGTGGCAAGTGACACTATGGTGGTATGTAAATGGCAAGTACTAGTCTACATGCATATTTAGCTGGTGGAGTTTCTAGGCTATTTTGCATAAAGGCATTTATCCTATCTTCTAATAGAAAGTAAATTTGCACATATTGGACACATTGGTTGATAGAAAAGTGCTCCTACCCTTTGGATTAGCACACTGAAACACCATCAGGTACTTCTCCAATAACCCATAGTAATATTGGTAGTAATTAATAAAACAAGATGAACGAGATATGTCATGTTTCCCATCTAGTTGTTGAATTGTCCCTAACCAATGGAACACGGCTAAGATCTTAGTTTTAACCCTGGCGAGGTTTGTGCCCTTTACCCGTGTTGCCTAATCGACCCCAAACACCATGATACACCATTAGTAACACGGAAGGAAAGAAGATTAAGCCATAACTCATAAGAAGTAGATCCCCAAACCGTCCACGAGCCGGACCATCCTACCACTATTCTACATCTCTGGACACGTTGGGTTCGAGTCACCACAACCTAAAAATTATGTCTAGCCCATACTAATATGAAACATGGTTGCACGCAAGAACAATTATATAAAGAAACTAAACATAATCTCAATATACTGGGCGGCGGTCCCCACCAAACTTTGTACTCTGATGACATGCTAGAAATCCGCCAGTGGTTAATTAATTATCACGTTGTTTTTATAAGCAATTAAAATAACGAGCAATACTTTAACATGATAATAATCTCAACCACGATATCTATATCATGGCTAAGCAATCTACAAGTACGATGTTTGCCTAACAATGGATTGCTACAATCTAGGATAACATATGATCACTCCACTTGGGTGTTAGTGAAGCAATCTAGCATAGCGATATCACTCAACTCCTACTCATGCATAGCAACTATAAAATCTAATGCATATAATAAAATAGTGGGTTCATGTGTGTCACTTGCCTTGACAACACGAGCAGTTGTTCACACAGTCCTCGCAAACGCACTCGTTGTAGTCGTTGTAATCTACACGTTGCAATAGACATACATAAACAACAAGACATTACAATATGAAACACATGCATGCATGATAGTTTATTTATGTAAACATAGATCTATTATCATCCTCTGGTTGGTAATGACATGTATGATGCAAGAAAAGGGTTTTTTTGTTGCAAAGAAAATAATTAAGGCAACTATAAAGATTTAATAGTGCTAGATTAAGAACATGCAAGATCTAACTTGAATTAAGCATCTAAACAAGTTAATTTTATTTTTCCTGGATAGATCTAATCAAAACAAGATTATCCAAAAAGATTTGATGAAATTTGAGCTAAGGTTGATTTTATATGATTTAAAAAGCTTAAAAATCATATTTGAAAACAGAAAATAAATATAGTTCAAAATATGGATTTGATTGCGTAGATGTATAGATCTCATTTTTCTCTTTCGTTTGGTATATTATATGTGTAATTTGGAGCTATAGATCTAAAGATATAGATTTTACAAGATTTAAGCAAAATCTGGAATTTTTCAAACAAAATAAGAACGAAAAGTTGACTGGGTTGACCGTGCTGACGCAAGCGTGACGTCAGCACGACGTCAGCGCTGCGTTGACCGCGGTCAGATCCGATCTGTGCCGTCGGATCGAGATCCGACGGCCCAGGATCAATCGCATCGGGATCTCACCGGAGTTGGCCGGCGGCGGCGCACGCGAGGATGGCGGCGGCGATGTGGGCGTCCTCCGGCGGGGGCGACGGCAGCGGCGGCTTCCTCTCCTCCTCGCGGTCCTATGAGTGGTGGCGGCGGCGGTGATTCGGCGGCGGCGGCTAGGGTTTTCAAGGGCGGCGCGCGCTGCTCGAGGCGGTTTGGGTGCGGACGTCGAGGCCCGGGGCGCGGTATATAAAGGCGGAGGGGGTGGCTTGGGCGAGGGGCGAGCGGGGCGAGGCCGTTGCGGATTCCGCGTGGTGGCGCGCGTATCCGGGACGAACTCCGGCGCGATGACGTCATCGCTGACGTCGTGGGCGGGGCCCACGCGTCAGCGGGCGCGGGAGGGTTTTTTTTTATCTATTCCTTCCGCGACGAAGCGGTACGAGCTGGGCTCGGCTGGCCCATTTGCGCGCGCGCTGGGCTGGCTCGGCCGGCCCGTTTCGTTTCCTATTTTTTTTAACAAAACTAAAATGCTTATAACTTTTGAAATACAAAGCCAAAATGCGTCAAACCAATTTCAAAATTTTTGAAATTTGAAAACCTATCACCCTAGCTCACTTTTAAGGTGATTTTTGGGAAGAAAATAATAAAAAGGTTTGGCCTAAAATGCCTTAAAGATAGTTTTTGCTTCTTTAAAACCTGAATTTGATTTAGGGCTTTCAATGCAACAAACAAATGCAAATTTTGAAACCATGCCATGCTATGCAGATGGTCTAAATGCAAAACATTCCAAATGTAAGATTTGGGATGTTACAGACTAACCCCCTTAAGATGAAGCTCGCCCTCGAGCTTCGGAGTGGCTAGCAAATAGGTGTGGGTGGTCTTCTCGAAGATCCTCCTCTCTTTCCCACGTAGCCTCTTCTTCGGTGTGATGGCTCCACTGAACCTTGCAAAATTTGATCGTCTTGGTCTGTGTCATTCTCTCCATTGTATCCAAAATTCTGACAGGTTTTTCCTCATATGTGAGATCACTCTCCAACTGAACCTCCTCCAGCGGAATTGTATCCCTTAATGGTGTATCTGCCATTTCTGGGTGACACCTCTTTAATTGAGACACATGGAACACGTCATGGACGTTAGACAATCCTTCTGGCAATTCCAGCTGATAGGCTACTTCTCCCTTGTGTGACAAAACCTTATACGGTCCAATGAAACGCGGTGCTATCTTTCCCTTAATACCAAAATGCTTAACTCCGCGCAGTGGCGATACTCTTAGATATGCCCTATCACCAATCTCGTATGTCACTTCCCTATGTTTTGAATCAGCATAACTCTTCTGTCTTGATTGAGCTACCTTCAACCTATCGCGAATCAGTCTAACTTTCTCCTCAGTGTCCTTGATTAGGTCAGGACCAAAGAAACTACGTTCTCCTACTCCATCCCATAACAAAGGATTCATGTACTTCTTGCCATATAGTGCTTCGAATGCGGCCATCTCTATGCTAGACTGATAGCTATTGTTGTAGGAAAACTCCGCGTAAGACAAACTCTCATCCCAACTAGAGCCCTAATCCAGAGCGCAAGCTCTCAACAAGTCTTCTAGAATTTGGTTCACTCTTTCTGTCTGACCATCCGTCTGAGGGTGACACGCTGTGCTGAACTCTAGTCTTGTTCCCAATGTTTCGTGCAAGTGACGCCAGAAATGTGATGTGAACTGTGTTCCTCTATCAGACACAATTCCTTTTGGCACCCCATGTGCACAGACGATCCTACTCATGTATAGCTTAGCCAATTTGGCGCTAGTGTAGGTGGTCTTCACTGGTATGAAATGAGCCACCTTAGTCAAGTGATCGACCACTACCCAAATAGAATCATAGCCATACCTAGTTCTAGGCAATCCTGTGATAAAATCCATCCCAATCTTATCCCATTTCCAATCTGGTATTGGTAATGGCTGCAATAATCCTGCCGGCTTCTGATGTTCTGCTTTTACTCTACTGCACACATCACACAATGCAATGTACTCCGCGATGTCCTTCTTCAAGTTATTCCACCAAAATCTTTCTTTCAGATCCATGTACATCTTGGTATTCCCTGGGTGAATGGAATATGACGAGTCATGAGCTTCTTGGAATATCAGCTTTCTAATTTCAGGATCCTGAAGGTACACAAATACGCTTCCCGAACCATAATGTACCATTGGCATCTTCATGAAACTCCTTCATCTTTCCTTCACTCATTTTCTCTCTTATTTCCTTTATTCCTTCATCATCTTTCTAGGCTCCCTTGATCCTGCCCATCAGTGTTGGCGTTACCTCCATGGTTGCCAAATACCCTTCATTCACTAATTCCAAACGGAGAGACTTGAATTGTTCACACAATTCATCTGGTACCTCCCCTGCAGTGAGTCCATTCACATATCCCTTGTGACTTAATGCGTCTGCCACAACATTAGCCTTTCCTGGGTGGTATTGGAGATTCAAATTGTAGTCCTTTATCAACTCCAACCATCTCCTCTGCCTCATATTCAGTTCCTTTTGAGTGAAGATATACTTCAAACTCTTGTGATCCATAAAGATGTCACATTTCTTGCCCATGAGATAATGTCTCCATGTCCTGAGGGCATGTACAACTGAAGCTAGCTCTAAATCATGAGTCGGGTAATTCTTCTCGTGATTTTTGAGCTGTCGTGATGCGTATGCAACTACTCTCCCATCTTGCATCAATACACTACCCAGTCCTCGACGTGAAGCGTCACAGTACACTTGGAAATCCTTCTGGAGATCCGGTAAGCATAGAACTGGTGTTGTTACTAATCGTTGCTTCAGTTCTTGGAAACTAGTTTCACAATCCTCAGTCCATAGGAACTTCTTTTCCTTCTTCAGCAATTCTGTCATTGGTTTAGCAATCTTGGAGAAATTCTCAATGGACCTACGGTAATATCCCGCAAGTCCTAAAAAACTCCGGATATCCTTCACATTCTGTGGTGATTCCCACTCAGTTACAGCTGATACTTTGGCTTGGTCTACTGCAATACCATCTCCTAACACTACGTGTCCTAGAAATCCTACTGTATTCAACCAAAACTCACATTTTCCAAACTTAGCATATAACTTATGTTCCCTTAGCTTCCCCAGAATCAAACGTAGGTGTCCTCCATGCTCCTCTTCATTCTTGGAGTATACTAGAATATCATCTATGAATACAACTACAAACTTATCCAAGAACTCCATGAATACATTGTTCATCATGCTCATAAAGTATGCCGGGGCATTGGTCAATCCAAAAGACATGACGGTGTATTCATATAGACCATACCTTGTTGTAAAGGCGGTCTTTGGAATATCCTCCTTCCTAATCTTCAGCTGGTGGTATCCAGATCGCAAATCGATCTTAGAGAACACGCTAGCTCCCTTCAGCTGATCAAACAAGTCATTGATGTTAGGGAGTGGGTATTTGTTCTTTACCGTCACCTCATTCAGTGAACGATAGTCCATAACTAGACGTTGTGTCTTATCTTTCTTTTCCACAAACAAAACTGGTGCTCCCCATGACGAGGAACTCCGCTGAATGAACCCTTTATCCAATTGCTCTCTAAGTTGTTTCTTGAGTTCCTTCAGTTCATCCGCATCCATCTTGTACGGTCTCTTAGCTATAGGTCCGGTTCCGGGTATCAAGTCAATGACAAACTCGATGTCCCTATCAGGTGGCATCCCTGGTAGTTCCTCCGGAAACACGTCGGGGTACTCCTTCACTATGGGTACATCCTCTAGGCTAACCCCCTTAAGAGAATTCAACTTGGTATCATTAAGAACGTGCGTGGACCTATATTTGATTCTTCTTCCTTCAGGTGTAGTGAGTGTGATTGTTCTCTTGGCACAATCTATCTGACCTTCATACTTTGCCATCCAATCCATTCCAATAATCACATCTAAACCTTGTGAATCCAACACTATGAGGTCTGTGGGGAAAGTGTGTGTTCCTATAGATAAGGCTAGTAGGCGACACCCCTGGGTTGATAGCATTTCCCCACCTGGAGAGCTAATTCTAATAGACCTCTTAAGAACCTCAGTAGATAGCTTATTTCTATCCACAAATGCCCTTGATATGAATGAATGCGATGCTCCAGTATCAAATAGTACGAGTGTGATGTAAGTATTAACCAAGAACTTACCGAGCACGAGGTCTAGTTCAGCATGCACCTCCTCCATGTTCACATGGTTAATTTTTGCTTTCTGGGACATGTTGGCCTTTGTTCCCTCTACGACCTTCTCCTCAGTGCACCTGTCGGCGAAGTGTCCCGTTTTCTTGCATTTGTAGCATTGCACCTGGCTAAGGTCCTTCTTGAAGGTGTGGTTGTGGTTGCGGTTCTGTCCGTTGCCTCCCTGGTGCTGGTTGTTGCCCCTGTAGCCACTATTATTGTGACCATTCCCTCCATTGTGATGGTGGCCCCCACGATGGTTGTGCCCATTTCCTCCAGTCCTGTGCTGTCCAGAGTTCCCACCGTTGTCATGGTGAGTGCGTATTCTCTGATGTGTGCCTGAGTTGTGGTTTCCTCCCATGTGTTTCCTCTTGCGCTTCTCAGCCTGCTTGTGTTTGCCCTCCAGTATGATAGCCTTGTCAATGAGTGACTGGAAGTTATTGATGTGAACCACTGACAGTTGAATGGCCAGCTCATCATTGAGGCCATCGAGGAACTTCTCGCGCCTTTTAGCATCGGTGTCCACATCCTCTGGTGCATAGCGAGCTAAGTTGCTAAACTATTCTATGTACTCAGTAACTGAGCGATGGTACTATCGCGGGTTGCGGAATTCCCTCCTCTTGAGACTCATCACTCCAGACGAGACATGGGTGTTGCGGAATCCCTCTTGAAACATATCCTAGGTGACCTCCTCAATGGGGTGGGTTATCTGATAATTATCCCACCAGGAAGCAGCTTGTCCCTCCAGTAAGTGAGCGGCAAACCTCACTTTCTCTTCCTCGCTGCACTCAATAGTCACTAGGTCCTTCCTCACAGAACGCGGCCAATCAAGAGCAAGCATGGGCTCAGATGCGCTAGAGAACTTCTCTGGCCTCAACCTCAGGAAACGAGTGAGCATGTCCACCTGTGGTGGTGGTGGTGGTGGGGGATTGTTGTTGTTGTGGGTGATGTACTGGGCCATCAGTTGGGCTAGCTGGGTCACTGCATTCTCCATGTTGTTGTTGTTGTTGTTGTTCTCCTCTTCCTCGTTATTGCGGCTGGTGTCGTGACGGGAGCCATTTAAAGGTTAGCATAGACGAGTTTAGATGGATAGAACTAAGGAGAATAGCTACCCATACTATGTATGAACCAAACAACACTTAGCAAACATCAATCAATCCAATCAAACACTTCATATAGCTTTTAGAAAATATGCCTAAAATTCCTGCGAAATTTGAGGTACTTAATGTTTACAAAACTTATTGAAAATACTCGAACTACTATTGCCATACCACAACTTTTAGTATGGTCAAACCTATCACGATTTATTCCCTATCGAAGACTAATGGTGGGCTAACTATCTACTTCCGGGAGCGCTTGCCACTTGGAGACTTCACTCCCTTCTTCCTCTTGCGATCCTCATTCACATCATAGTCCTCATCATCCGCGTCTTCTTCATCCTTCTCATCTACCACCTCCTCTGGATCTTCCTCCTCTTCTTCAGGGCCTTCCATTTTGATCTCCTCATCACAGCTCTCCTCACTATCCACGCGACTAGGTGGTAGCGGTAGTGGAGGTGGTTGAAGGAGCTCCTCAGGTAAGTCCACGCTAATCCCATTCCTTGCGAGTATGTGATCCTTCTCCACTAGCTCCATAGTTAGTCTAGTGTCACTTGCCTTGAAGTTCTCTATCTGGGCCTTGAGTGCGTCCATCTGAGCATTGAGAGCATTCAGCTGGGCGTTGAGAGTAGTGATCTCCTGTGCTTGGTGAAATGCAGTGGCCCTTGCCTCCTCACTCTGCATCATGTACTTGCGAGCACACTCCTCCATTCCAGTGCTATAGGACTCCAAGTCTTCCACGTGCTTCAGCATCCTGGTCTTGTCTGGATCATCACTCACCATGGCTTTTCCATCTTCATTCCTCCTCCCAAAATCTCTATAGATAGAGTCTTCAGGTATCTGGTCACGGTAGTCATAGTTTAGCCGAGCCAGTGCATACTTCATTGCTGCTACGAGTCCCAATTCCCAGCTGGCGTAATTATCCCGGTAGATGAGGACTTGTGCTACACCATTCACAATATCCACCACAATGGTGGTCGTGAGGTCCCACATCTTGTCTCCGGGGACGTTGCTATCCATCTTGTAGCCTTCAATCTTAGGTAAGAAGAATCCGAGCAGCTTGGTTAGGTTTGCTAGCTCATTCTCGAACTCCACATCCGAATTCTCCTCAACATGGTAGACTTCTTGAGTACTCATCTATAAGGAGGTAAGAGTGAAAGTTAGCAAAGACAAGTGGTATGAGACGAAAGGTAATGGACATAAAGATAGAAGGTAAATTAGAATTTTCATCCTATGGCTTCCTATTCCAAACTTAGGTTTTCGAGCCTACAGTCAACATTTGCTCTGATACCATCTGTAGTAGTACAGCCCATCATAGGCTATACTTTTGCGTGTAGTACTGGCCCCTGGACCGTTCACCAGCACACACAGCATAGATAGTAATCAAAAGAAACAAATGTATTGAATACTATCGAACATCCAGAGTAAAGTAATTTATTACAAACTGCATAGCGAAGTGCTAGCTCAAAATAATTATTAATAACACAACAAAGCAGCGGTAGACCTCCATCTTCTTGTTTGCACGCCACAGGCGAACAAAGGTTGATGTGAAGCCTCGAAATCCTACGAAAGCTAATCCGAATCCGAATAACCTGCACGTTGGAATATGCAGCCCCCAAAAGGAGGTCAGATCATTCTGAGCAATGGTGACAAGTGACACTATGGTGGTATGTAAATGGCAAGTACTAGTCTACATGCATATTTAGCTGGTGGAGTTTCTAGGCTATTTTGCATAAAGGCATTTATCATATCTTTTAATAGAAAGTAAATTTGCACATATTGGACACTTTGGTTGATAACAAAGTGCTCCTACCCTTTGGATTAGCACACTGAAACACCATCAGGTACTTCTCCAATAACCCATAGTCATATTGGTAGTAATTAATAAAACAAGATGAACGAGATATGTCATGTTTCCCATCTAGTTGTTGAATTGTCCCTAACCAATGGAACACGTCTAAGATCTTAGTTTTAACTCTCGTGAGGTTTGTGCCCTTTACCCGTGTTGCCTAATCGACCCCAAACACCATGATACACCATTAGTAACACGGAAGGAAAGAAGATTAAGCCATAACTCATAAGAATTAGATCCCCAAACCCTCCACGAGCCGGACCATCCTACCACTATTCTACATCTCTGGACACGTTGTGTTCGAGTCACCACAACCTACAAATTATGTCTAGCTCATACTAATATGAAACACGGTTGCACGCAAGAACAACTACATAAAGAAACTAAACATAATCTCAATATACTGGGCGGCGGTCATCACCAAACTTTGTACTACGATGACATGCTAGCAATCCGTCCAGTGGTTAATTAATTATCATGTTGTTTTCATAAGAAATTAAAATAACGAGCAATACTTTAACATGATAATAATCCCAACCACGATATCTATAGCATGGCTAAGCAATCTACAAGTACGATGTTTGCCTAACAATGGATTGCTACAATCTAGGGTAACATATGATCACTCCACTTGGGTGTTAGTGAAGCAATCTAGCATAGCGATATCACTCAACTCCTACTCATGCATAGCTACTATAAAATCTAATGAATATAATAAAATAGTGGGTTCATGCGTGTCACTTGCCTTGACAACACGAGCAGTTGTTCACACAGTCCTCGCAAACGCACTCGTTGTAGTCGTTGTAATCTACACGTTGCAATAGACAGACATAAGCAACAAGACATTACAATATGCAACACATGCATGCATGATAGTTTTTATTTATGTAAACATAGATCTATTATCATCCTCTGGTTGGTAACGACATGTATGATGCAAGAAAAGGGTTTTTTTGTTGCAAAGAAAATAATTAAGGCAACTATAAAGATTTAATAGTGCTAGATTAAGAACATGCAAGATTTAACTTCAATTAAGCATCTACACAAGTTAATGTTATTTTTCCTGGATAGATCTAATCAAAACAAGATTATACAAAAAGATTTGATGAAATTTGAGCTACGATTGATTTTATATGATTTAAAAAGCCTAAAAAGCATATTTGAAAACAGAAAATAAATATAGGTCAAAACATGGATTTGATTGCGTAGATGGATAGATCTCATTTTTCTCTTTCGTTTGGTATATTATATGCGTAATTAGGAGCTATAGATCTAAAGATATAGATTTTACAAGATTTAAGCAAAATCTGGAATTTTTAAAACAAAATAAAAACAAAAAGTTGACTGGGTTGACCGTGCTGACGCAAGCATGACGTCAGCACGACGTCAGCGCTGCGTTGACCGCGGTCAGATCCGATCTGTGCCGTCGGATCGAGATCCGACGGCCCAGGATCAATCGCATCGGGATCTCACCGGAGTTGGCCGGCGGCGGCGCAGGCAAGGATGGCGGCGACGATGTGGGCGTCCTCCGGCGGGGGCGACGGCGGCGGCGGCTTCCTCTCCTCCTCGCGGTCCTCTGAGTGGTGGCAGCGCTGGCTCCCGTGGTGAATCTCGCCGGCGGCGAGGTCTCCCGAGCGGCGGCGGTGATTCGGCGGCGGCTAGGGTTTTCGAGGGCGGCGCGCGCTGCTCGAGGCGGTTTGGGTGCGGACGTCGAGGCCCGGGGCGTGGTATATAAAGGCGGAGGGGGTGGCTTGGGCGAGGGGGCGAGCGAGGCAAGGCCGTTGCGGATTCCGTGCGGCGGCGCGCGTATCCGGGACGAACTCCGGCGCGATGACGTCGTGGGCGGGGCCCAGGCATCAGCGGGCGCGGGAGGTTTTTTTTTATCTATTCCTTCCGCGACGAAGCGGTATGAGCTGGGCTGGGCTGGCCCATTTGCGCGTGCGCTGGGCTGGCTCGGCCGGCCCGTTCCGTTTCCTTTTTTTTAACAAAACTAAAATGCTTATAACTTTTGAAATACAAAGCCAAAATGCGTCAAACCAATTTCAAAATTTTTGAAATTTGAAAACCTATCACCCTAGCTCATTTTAAGAGGATTTTGGGAAGAAAATAATAAAAAGGTTTGGCCTAAAATGCCTTAAAGATAGTTTTTGCTTCTTTAAAACCTGAATTTGATTTAGGGATTTCAATGCAACAAACAAATGCAAATTTTGAAACCATGCCATACTATGCAGATGGTCTAAATGCAAAACATTCCAAATGTAAGATTTGGGATGTTACATTCAAGAACTACACCCTTAATGAGTTCTTAAGTGAAGAGGGTATTCGTCATCAACATTCCTCTGCATATACCCCTCAACAAAATGGTGTAGCCGAGAGGAAGAACCAGACTTTATTGTATATAGCTAGGACCATGTTGGCGGAGTTTAACTCTCCCCAATATCTTTGGGCCGAAGCCATCTCCACCGCTTGTCATTCGTCAAACCGGCTCTACATTCTCAAGGGCTTAGTGAATACTACATATGAGATTCTCACCGGCAACAAACCCAACATCTCCTACTTCCGTGTCTTCAGTTGTAAGTGTTTCTATTTGATCAAGGGTGTCCGTTTGTCTAAATTCCAGGCTAAAACTATTTAGGGTACATTTGTTGGTTATGGTGTCCAATCCCACACTTATAGAGTCTTTGACAAGGCCTCACAGATTTCCATTGAGTCTTGTAGTGTGGTGTTCGAAGAAAATGATGGCTCCCAAGTTGGGCAATTTCGTGTTTCCGATGTAGATTTTGAAATACCTCAAGAAGCCATAGGAAGGATGGATGTGCGATTTTTTCACCCCATCGAGGGACACCTTGTGGAGACTCGAGAAGAACTATGCTCTACTCAAGTGGAGCCCTCGTCTACATTGGAAGATCAAGCTCAAGGAGCAAGTGATGCACCAACCCAATAACAAGTTCAAGCCCATCCCATTGTCGACCAAGTTTCTATGCAAGAACCAACCACTCCTATTCCTCAAGATAGACAAGATCAAGGCCAAGATCAACCTTCCTCATGTCAAGTTGATGCGAGTCATGAAGATGATGATGTTGACGATCAAGGCCATCAAACCGGTCAACGCGGGGACCCAAATGATAAAGATGATCAAGTGATTCCTCGTCGCGATAATAAGGAGATCGAAGCACGTCGTTCTAGTAGGATTAGAAGAGCCTTTAAGTGTATTGATGCATCCGATAACAAGGTGTTAGAAGATGTTCAAGCTATAAGATCCACAAGAAGAAAATTGGTAAACTTTTGTGAACATAAAGCTCATATCCATGGTGGAACCAAAGGAAGTGTTTGAAGCTCTTGAAGACTCGGATTGGTTGGAAGCTATGCACGATGAGCTCAATAACTTTGAGCGCAATAAATTTTGGAAGCTAGTTGAGAAGCCTAAAGATTTCCACAATGTTATTGGCACCAAGTGGATATTCAAGAACAAGCAAGATGAGAATGGTATTGTTGTGAGGAACAAGTCAATATTGGTGGCTCAAGGATACACTCAAGTGGAAGGCATTGACTTTGATGAAACATATGCTCTCGTGGCTTGTCTTGGGTCCATCCGTATCCTCCTTGAATATGCTTCTCTCACAACTTTGAATTGCAACAAATGGATGTCAATAGTGCCTTTCTTAATGGTCCATTGGAAGAGGAGGTATATGTTAAGCAACCTCCGGGTTTCGAGAACCCAAATTTCCCTAACCATGTCTACAAGCTCTCTATGGACTTAAACAAGCTCCACGTGTGTGATATGAGCACCTTAGAAAGTTTTTGCAAGATCTTGGGTTTGAAGTGGGGCAAATCGATCCCACCCTTTTCACAAAGAGGGTAAAGGGAGATATTTTTATATGTCAACTCTACGTGGATGACATTATCTTTGGCTCAACTAACAAAACTTTCAATGATGAGTTTTCAAAGCTTATGACTGACAGGTTTTATATGTCTATGATGGGAGAGCTCAAATTCTTCCTTGGCTTTGAGATCAAGCAATTGGCTTGTGGGACTTTCATTTCTCAAGCCAATTATACCCAAGACATGCTCAAGAGGTTTAACTTCCAAGGTGAAAAAGAGAAGGTTTCTCCTATGAAAGTAAAATGCCAACTCAAGCGCAATCCGTACGGTAAAGATGTGGACCAAAAGTTGTATCATTCTATGATTGGTTCTTTGCTTTATCTTTGTGCATCTAGGCCCGATATTGTGTTAAGTGTAGGTGTGTGTTCAAGGTATCAAGCGGCTCCTAAGGGAAGTCACTTAGTGGCGGTCCATAGTATCTTTCGGTATTTGGTTCATACCTCAAGGTTTGGTTTGTGGTACCCAAAGGGGGCACAATTTTCTCTCAAGGGGTACACGGACTCGGATTGGGCCGATGATCAAGATGGTAGGAGGTCGACTTCCGGGGCCTGCCAATTTATTGGTAGGTCTTCCAAGAAGCAAAATTGTATATCTATCTCCACCGCCGAAGCCGATTATGTGGAGACCGCTAGTGCTTGCACCCAATTGCTATGGATGAGGCAAACCCTCAAAGAGTATGATGTTCACTTGGATAAGGTGTCACTCTTGTGTGACAATGAGAGTGCCATGAAGATTGCCTACAACCCCGTGCAACACACAAGGACGAAGCAAATTGACATTCATCATCATTTGATCTGTGATCATGTGGAAAGAGGTGATATTGAGCTAGCTTATGTCCCAACAAAGGATAATATCTCGAACATCTTCAAGATTCATGTATTTGACGAATGAGCTAGCTTGTGGGCACTCAGTAGAATTATAATGTCAAGGCTATTCAGCAGTCCTTCGCCACATTCACCTTTGGAGATGATGATGACATTACATTGACATGGATGACAGGCCGCATCCAGTGTGAGTCGTCTATCTTTAGGCTCTCCGAGCTGATTGGTTATCCTCTCCATGGTGACAACTTGGGCAAAAGGATGCATGTTATCGGTGTTGCTTATGACAAGAACAAGATGGCTCCTATGTATGATAAGCTCTCTAGTACAGGCACCGCCAAGGACTTGAAGTGTGTCTACAACATTATCCTCCGCCTCTTCTGTAACAACATTGCTCCCAAGGCCGGTAATGTTGATGTTATTCGTGGTGGGATTGTGAACCTGCTCTATCATGCTTTTCATTGCCACCATGCTGGACCGGACTGTGAGGGATATGAGATTGACGTCATGAACTTCATTAAGGAGGAGATTTATTCTGCCATGATCGAGATCAAGAAGGTTCCAGTGTATGCTCCGTATGTGATGAAGATCAATCTTGATCAGTGCTCGGGTCTTGTGTGTGAGACAGAGCATCCTACTGGTACTCTTCAGGTTCTTTCTTCTCACTTGGTTGCGGATGAGGACACTCTTATGAGTGATTATGAGGCTAAGACTCCGAGGGCTAGGAGGACGAATGCCGACCCTCCTACTCGTTGTCAGGGCAAGGAAGAGGTTCAGGATGAGATGAAGAAGCTCACGTGGTTCCAGCGCAACATTTTGTGCATGACTATTGTTGTACACAAGGAGAATCAAGAGGCCTATAAGGAAAGGAGGGGGATGAATAAGTTGCTCTCTCGTCTTCAGGATCATGCGGGTATTGTGACCACCCCTCCACTTGAGCCTCCTCCTGAGTCTGTGACCATGTCCTATCATGAGTTGAACACCTCCTCTTTTTCGTGGGGTGATTTTGAAGAGGTCACTTCAGCTCCGTCTTCTTCCAACAATCGTGGCAAGTCTCCTATGACAGAGGAAGAGGAGCAAACTGAAGAAGAAGAATATGAGTATCAAGAAGGTGCTGAGGAGAATGAAGGGGATGAAGAGGATGAAGAGACTGAGCAGCAAGATGGTGATGATGAGGACTATGAGGATGATGATTGCTCCTTGGGTTACGTGTAGTTGTTCTTTTTTCCTTTTTGGTGTCTCGATGCCAAAGGGGGAGAAGTGGCTATTCTATACTTCTCGGGGATTTGCAAGGGTTGCTTTGATTTGATTTTCTTTGGGACACAAGTTTAACGTCCCTATTTTGCTAAAATAGGGTTGTGGTGTTGTGTTCATGTCATAGCATGCATGAAAATTTTGAACCAAATTTGCATTTGAATTTTAATAACCATTGCATAAAAATCACTTAAAGTGAGCACTTCCAATGTGAATTTAAAACAGCTTCAAAGTTGGGAAACCAAGTAATGGTTTGGTTGGAAATTTGGTGAGCTTTCCAAATATAATTTTTGCCAAATTTTATCTTTTCAAAAATGGCCCCAAAACTTGTGTTTCGTTTCTGTTTTTAAAGGAAGAAGGGCCTCTCTGTAATTTTACAAAGGTTCCAGGGGGTTTTGTGGGAATTTGTTTTAATTCCCTTTCTTCTTCCCTCACAGCCGGAAGGAGCAGCTGCGTGGCAGCCATGCCGCCGTCGCTGCCACCTCCTATTCGGCCGCCTGCTTGCGTGGCCGAGAAGACCACGAAGATGTCGTGGCCCTCACTTCTCCTCATCCTCGCAGTCGAGCTCTCTCTCCCTATGTTTTTTCTGCTTACCAAAATCCTAGCTATCTCCGGCCGCCGTGCCGTGCGCGGAGCTCCGGCCAGCCCCTGGACAAATTGAGACCTCCTGCATCTCCGCCTCGATCCCGTGCTTCTCCTCGCCGAGCTCTGCGAGCCGGGAAGGAGGGACGACAGCGAATCGGGCCGTCTTCTCCGAGCTACGGCCGCCGCCGCGATGGGCGATTCCGGCAAGCTCCATCGCCCCCTCGCCTTGTCGCTTGCACCATCACACCCCATGAGTTCCGGTGAGCTTCCCCATGCCCTTGCCTTGGCCTCCCGTGCTCCGTAGCTAGCTCGCATCATGCGCCAACCTCGGCCGCCGCTAGACCTTGTCGCCGGCGAGGATTCTGGTGACCATTTGGTCAACCGCCGGCACCCCTCGACTCCCCGTGCTGCTCTCTCTCTCTCTCTCGTGGTATACACCGATTCCCGATTCGCGCACCAAATCGATGGATTGGAGGTTCATCTGTGAATATCAAGGCAGGGTGACATCATCATTGTGTCACGCTGATGTCATAGCCCAGTTTTCCTGTTTTGAAAATAATTAGAAAACTTTTCAAACTCACACGTGGGCCCCACCCCTTTAATATTAGAGAAAATGTTTAAATTTTGTAAAATCAATAACTAATGTTTTATAATTCAGAAAAATAAAAGTGAGGTACCAAAATGATCAGAGAAATAAACTCTACCTGAATACGTCATTTTCACACATGTTTGTCAAATTTGATTTTGACCATTATTTTAATATTGTTTAATTCATTTAAAATAGAGAAAATAAGTTTTTAATCAATAAAATTAGAAAAATAAAAGTTATATACCAAATTGCTCAAAATGACAAATGCAACCTAGTTATGATGTTTTCAAACCCATTTGAGCACTTTAAATTTTATATACTTTCAGAATTGTCCGAAGTGCCCCTCTAGGGTCTATTTCGGGCTAGTTTCTGTTAAATTGCATAATTAGCATACGAACCCTAGCAACCCCTCGAACATGTTTAGGGCTTTATTCAGTGCATTAATTTTCTCATGCATACATATTACGCATTGCATTGATGCCATGTTTGATTGTTGTTCTTCTTTTCGGTGTTGTTCTCCCCGGTAGAGTCCGACTCCGAAGTGAAGGCCAACAACTCCAATGGCGAATACTTGATCTTAACCGACAAGTCAAGCACTTATTCCAGAATAGCTTTATCTGGTTTTATTAACCAAGGCTAGCATAACCTCTTATCTGCTCATATATGCTTTCGAACGACATTTGATTCTCGTACTTGCATTCGATTCCAAATTATATGATGCTAGTAGATATAGTTCACCTATATACTGCATTGCCTCAATATCCCGATCCACTGCTCCTAGCCGCCATAGATTTGGTTGTGCGCATCGCTAGAGCCTCATATTTGCTTCGCTTAGCCATACATGTTTGTTTACCTCTGCTCCATCCGGTTGATGAATCAGAGCTACGAGAACCTAGTATGATATGATGACGTGGTGAGATGAGCATTGTGTGGTTAATTTGACTAAAGCTTGGATAGGGAGCCGCTTGGGAAGTGGTTGTTTGTCCTATACTTGCCAACCCTAGGATTAAGGTCTCGCCGCGGAAACCAAGACTGAGCGTGCAACCACACGCGAGGCCTAAGAGACCGCGCTCGACTAACTAACTTGTTTGGTTCTATCTGTGAGTCATGTAGTTTGGGAGTTCCATCTGCGTGTGAGTCAAAAACCTTTTGGAGCTGTTTAAGGCGTGACCGGGACAAGTGATGGACGTACACGGATCTTGATCCCGGCTCACAGAACAGGTGCCTTCAGGAGGTGGCCAACTCCCTGTTGACGGGGTGGCCCTATTTGGCTTTACTCATGGATAGGGATCGACAAGGTAAAGGTCGTGGCCAGCCACCCTCTGCCGCGCTCCCAAGGATCGTACATGTGGCTTTAAGAGTCAGATGGTACGTGTGGGTAAAGTGTACCACCCTGTAGGGATAAATCTTTCGGAAAGCCGTGTCCATGGTTAAGGACGACTTGGTGGAAGAAACGAGGTCATAGATAACTTGAACATGACGTAAAAGATGTTGACAAGGATTGAAGGGTGCCTCCTCGGGGATGCCGAGAGGGTTGATCCTTGTAGCATGTGAGATGGAAGGAAATGATATCGGTGGAATGAAAAGATGATGATTTTAGTAGTTGAGTTTCTCATCTGTTTCGAAAACATTCCATAAGACGTGCTATTCTTCCTCGATTTGGAAAACAAACTTTGCTTTACGCAAATCAACCTTCATAAAACCCTTTCTGGAAATAGCAGATATATAATAGGTTAACTAAGTCTTGTTGAGTACCTCCCGTACTCAGGTTTGCTTAATTCTGGTTCAGGTGAAGTTCGTCACTCCGGTGGTGTTTCAACGTGGACTTCGACGAGTAGTTCGGGGTTCCCAGGTAGCAGCCTGGAATCTATGGGTTGGGACGTCGCCTTATGTTGCAGCCTCTTAGGTCTTTTGGTTCTTGTTGACTAGCAACATAACTTGCCTTCCGTTGTCTGATGTAATGTTGGGTCGTGTGACCTCTGTTTGTACAGCTACTCTAGTAATACCTGTTTAATACAGCTTCCATGTCTAGAGTGTTGCTTTAATCAGTTGTTGGTTTCGAGCTCATTTTTATACAGTTTTGGCTATGCCTTCATAGTTGTCGTAGTCGAGGGGTTGTGGAGCCGATGATCTATTTCCGAGCACGCATGCCGATGTGATTCGGCCTGGGGCTTGGTAACCCCGGTAAACCTCGATTGTTGTTGCACTTTCTGGACACATAGCATCTCTGTATAGCTTTGGTCCCGTTCCTTCAGTTTCATACGATTTGTGGACGCTTTGATATGCATAGTTGGTTATGACTAGCATGGACACAAGGAGTAGTAGTACCGTGGTGATCTGGCCTGCGTGCCGATGAATCCGGACTGCTTGCCGTTGTTTGTTGCGGTCAGGGCTAGTAACCCTTAAGCCCTTGTGGGTCCATGACTAGGAGCGCATAACAGTATGTATACCTTTGGAGTCCGGGGTCGTGACAACAAGCCTTTGGACTTTGCTTTTATGGCTTGTGTTCCCATTATCTTAGTTCCTTTCGAGTTTTGTTTCCTGGTGGACCTTAATTTTGTGTATGGTGAGACTATGTGGTGAAGCTATCTTATGTTAGTGCTATATTTTTTCTTTACTTATCTTACCATTGCAAGCATTATACTATTCACTACGAAAAATCTAATTGTAGAACGGTCCAACAGTTGCCTTACGCGCAGAACGTGTTCCGGGCCGTTCATTTGCCGAAGAAACGAACGCTCAAGATTGCCCCGTTGTGCATACAGGGGACCGCCCCACGCGTCGTATCATGGCCACGTGGCAGGGAGGTTCCGCACCTGGGATACAGACAACGTCGTTTCTCCCTCCCCCCCCCCCCCCGCATTTCTCGACAGTAACGGCTCTCATCGCATCCATCGATCTTCCTCTGTGCTCCATTTCTCAGCCCTCGCGATTGGTTCCGTCGCGCCGATAACTCCACCGCCCTCACGCTGCGCCGATAACTCCACCGCCCTCGCAGAGCAGGTCAGTCTCGCCGTATATGTGCTCAGTGTCATTGATTTCCCATTGTATCCGCGGATTCGAGGCGCTCGGGGGAGGGGGGAGGGGGTGTGGTGTCCATCGTGTTGTGTGCTCTGCCAGCGGCGCTTAATCAGCAAGTGAGCGTCTCTGCGGACGCCATCACTGCGCGTCTCTCTTCCTCTACCCCCGTCTCTGTCGATTCACTATTTCATCGCCCGCGCCGTCGTTGTTTGAGGGTTCTGTCGATAGAGGATGTACAACAACTGAGGCTATTCGTGGATTCCTCAGCCGCCGGCACTCAAGTAGCAGTTGAGCATCCCCGAGGATTCCAGCGGTTCTAGGGGGGTGAAGAGGGGCTCCCGTTCCATTTAATTCAAACTAAGAATCGATTGCAGTTTAGGATTTCACATTGTCATATTTTTTGTCCCCAGTTTTTGTCAGAAATTGTTGTTGTGTTTTTATCCCCATCAATTCCACTTAATGCAGTATTTCCATTTAGTGTACATCACTCATGACTTGTTAGGCATGTGCATTGTTCATCCATTAACCATTGTTGGTTAATTTTTTTTCTCAAATTTGTTGGTGTATGTGTGTATGTTTGGTGGACATGCTTATCTCAATCAGGGCATTTTTTGTCGTTTTTTTCTTCGCGTATTGGTTGTCCATACTTTGCTTGTTTTTCGATGGCGTCATCAACCATGATGTTGTGCTCGTCCATGTCGATTTGTGTTGGGCGTCTTAAGGTGTGTTTGTTTACATTTCCTACATAGTCATTGAGAAAGACCTCGAGTCCATGCAATCCGCAAGTTCCCTGCTATTTTTTTGTCACCCATAGTGTGTGTATAGTTATCACTGCAAAATCGATATTAGATAGCCTACTATTTGAATACCAGTTACCCATTTATTTACTTCTGCAGTTATCCATATGTTTATTGTGTAGTTATCATCACCAAATCAACATAGTTACCCTAATTGATCTGGGCTTTTTTTTTCTCTGTGAGCATTGTTATTATTTAGCCTTTTCCATTCCCCTTTTGTGTGTAGTTTGTGTTTTAAGTTTGTTGTTTTTTCAGATTAAGAACTGCCAGTAGCAGGGTTTATGTCCTTTTTGTTTTATGATTTTATGTTTCATTAGTTGTCATGTTATGTGTTATCAGGGCAAGCTTTGGTCACTTTTTTATATCTTATTGTCTTGCATTTTTCCTGATAGTAAGCAGACAAACTCTTTTTTGTGTTTTGCAGGGAGTTACAATGGTGAAAAAACGTACCGTTATCGACGGTGCAATTGTTCGGAGTAAGAGTGCTGATGGTGGTAATGCGGTGAATAAGCGGAAGGCTGTTGTTGTTTTTGATAAGGACAGTGTAGTAGAGGGCAACAAACGTGTGCGGAACAAGGCTTCCCCAATTGCCATTACCAAGCTATACACGTTCTTCACACACAAACAGAAAGATGCAGTGATTGATATGGAGCTTGGTAGTTTCCTTGACATCAAGTGCAGCAAATCACATTATGGTGTCATCAAGTGGTTCGCAGAGAGATATGACAAAGATTCCCGTGAGTTTGTTATCCCTGGGCGAGGAAGAATACCTTTGAATGCAAATTCAGTTTACCGCACTCTTGGCTTACCTCGTGGTCCCGAGCCTTTGGTCTATCTTGTCAATGCGGAAATTGAGGCTTTGCTTGCCCCTGAACTTTTCCCTGGTGAAGGCAGTGCACCCTCTACCACTCGAGTTTTTGAGATTCTGAAAGGTTTGACAGAAGGTGATTTGGCATTCAAGCAGGTTTGGTTGATGTATGTTGTTTCGACTATTCTTGTGCCTACAACGAAAAATCATGTTAGCAACAGGTGTTACCCTATGATGGTGGGTATTTTTTGTTGTCCTTTCTGATATGTTTCTTTTGTGCTACCATGTTTTTTTTCTTAGGGGTTATTTTCAATATATTGTATGGATAACTTCTATTGTTGTTCTTGGGTAACTCCTATCTATCTTCATGGGTAACTCTAGCTTAGGTGTATCACATAGAGTTGTGTATTACTTGTATAGTTTGTTTTTGGTTCTTCTGTCCACATTCTATGCTTTTTAGTATTAGATTGATTGGTATTATTCTCTTTTATAACATGTTCTTCATTTCCTTTTCTAATTTACGCAGGTTGACGTTGGAAATTTTACCAAGTACAATTTGTGCCAGTTTGTCGCTGACCATTTGCACGCTGAGCTTTCTATTGGCAAATATTCTCAGGAATGTCTCTTTCACTTGCAGGTATGACCAATTTTTTCTTTGCGGTCTGTAACTTGTGCATGTGTTTGGTAGTTTTGACTTTGTCTTAGTTTATATGTTTTATATTCTTCATTTTTCTCTCTAACAGTTATCGTACGTTGGCTCTCTTGATGTGAGTGGGTTGGGCCTCAACTTGCCGGACGGTCCTTTTGCTTGTAACATCTGGTCCAAAAAAAAATTGATGATGTTCTTTTGGCTGATTTGAAAACTGATGGGAAGTCATATGGAAAACTTGAGGTAACTTTTTTATTTTTCTTGTGGGTAATTTCCCTTTTGTGTTTCATCTGGTGCATAACTATTACTATTTCTGTAGGGTAACTTTCTCTTTTCCTTGTGAATAACTTTTCGCATTTTGGTTGGGTAACTATATGTTGTAATTATTTTCCAACAGCTTAAACCTGAGTTTGGTCTGAAGTTTGCTCTTTTTGGTGGTGCTGGAGGTTTTAATAAGTGGTTCGACACATGCGTTGATATGTCTTACACAAACAAGGTATTCTAGCTATGTCCATGCCTTTTTTTAACTGGCATGCCTTATTTGTTTATTTATGCATCTGGTTATCACTTTTACTTCTGCTTATGTATTGATTTTTGATTTTTTATTTTCTGCAGGATAAGGAAGAGGTTTCTAAACTTATCGCTCATTTTTCTTCTGGCATTGTTGGATTAATGGGCTCCCTTGTCGGTGGCTGGACTAAGTTGCATGGGAAAGCGAGAGCTGAAATGGCAAATCAGTTTGGTCATGTTGCAAAAAATATTCTATCTGGTGCTAGCTCGAGTGACCCTAGCTCAAGTGCTCCTGTTGCGGGTGTTTCACGGGCATCTCCCGCCCCTAAGGTTGCACGTGCGTCTCCTCCGCCTGTGGTTCCTAGGGCTACACGATCATCTCTTGTTCCGAGGGCTACACGTTCATCCACTGCTGGAAGAAAGACTGTTTTTGTTGCGCTCTGGGAAGACTCTGAAATGCTTTCTGATTTGCCGGAGTCGGATAACGTTAGCTATGATTCGGATCCAAGTGATGAAGATTCTGCAGACCATTTTGTCCGTGCTGAAAGGGAAAACAAGGGAGTTCAAAGTGATAATGAGATTAAGAACTAAATGATTCCGAGACTGGAACTGAAGAAGCCACTGCCCAAGACACGGTTTCTGATTCAGAACCTGACGAAGCCACTGCTTATGAGCCTGAAACTCAGCTAATCAATGACTCTCACGGTGAAGGAGGTCAATCTCTATATACTCCAGCTGACGCTCATAGAGATGGTGATCAAGATAATTCCCAGTCACTCCCTTATGGCAACCTTGTTGATGAGACAAATGAAGGCGGTGCATCTACAGGGCGTGAAGATGGTCCTTCTCATGCCGAGCCTGTTTCTTCTGAACCTCCGCCTTCAGTTACCCCGTTCACTTCTGCTGCTACTGCTGTTATTGATGGAGTAATTACGTCAGGAGCAAGTACACCTTTAATCTTTCCATCATAGGGCATCACTGGCCAGTTTCAAGCAAGGGTTATCAGTGCGGACATTGTTTCATCACTGAACGACGTTATTGACCTTTCGGCTTCTTCAGCTGTTGGAAAATCCCCTATCACCAATGTGTACAAGCGTTCAAGCAAGAGGAAGCTACAAACTGCTGCTCGGAAGGACATTGATATCAAGTGCATTGTTGCAAAAGAGCTACGCATCACAGATGCTATGATTAGACATATTGTGTCTGAGAAGAAAGAGAAGGTTGCGGAGAAGGCTAGGAAGTTCGCGGAGAAGGCCGTAGAGGAGGCTGCAACGAAGGAGGATGCGGATAAGGTCATGGAGGAGGTTGCGGACGAGGCTGCGGAGAATGTTGTGGAGGAGGATGCGGAGAAGGTTGTGGAGCAGGCCACGGAGGATGCTGCGGAGAAGCTTGCAAAGGGAAAAGTTGATGCGGGTCTAGAGTCACCGATGAGGTACTAAATTAAATAGGGAAAATATGCATTTTGTGCACTTTAAATCCTTTGTATGTATTACATCCATTTCTTTGTAATTATGTTCACCTTTTCATGTGGGGTTACTCCTTCTTAATAGTGTGGGTAATTTTATAATCATTTGTGTGTAACTTTTACTTCTATCATGGGGTACTGTTTGCTTCTTTTTGCGGGTAACTATCATTATCCCTTGTGGACAACATTATTTTTTAAACTTTTTTACCTTTTATTTCTTTCCTTGCACTATTTTGTATGTTACTTATTACTTATGGTACTAATTTTTCTTCTTATAGAATGGCTTCTGCTAAGACGGCCCGTCCTACTAGGTCATCCCCTCGTCTTGCGAATTTGACCTCTTTATCTGCAGAGAAGACCACGGAGGAGGTTGTGGAGAAGGTTGTGAAGTCGCCTTTGAGGTACTAAATTAACTAGGAAAAACATGCAATGTGTATTTTAAATCTTTCTGTGTAGTACATACTTTTTTATATCTGGTTATTACTTCTCAACAGCTGGGTAATTATATATTCTTTTAGTGGGTAACTTATATGTTTATTCAAGGTTATCTATCATCTATCTTCATCACCATCACATCTTCCAGTACAATATATGTTACTTATTAGTTTTGCACACATTTTTGCTTATAGAGTCACCGATGGGGCTGCGGTGAAGGTTGTGAAGAGTCGTAAAGTTGGTGCAAATTTAGAGGCACCGAGGATGTACTAAAAATGACTAGGATAAATCTTTAGCGTTTTCTTTTGTTGTTTTTGTATTTTAAATCTTCACATGTAGCACATCCACGTTTTTGTATTTATGTACATTTTTTTCATGTGGGTAACTTATAAATTTTTTCGGGGTGACTGTTAGTTCTCCCCTAGGGTAACTTCCCACTAATTTTGTGGGTAACTTGATCATTAGCTATTGGGATAGCATTATTTCTGAAGCCTTCTACCTTTTATCATTTTCTTTGCAATAAATTGTATGTTACTTATTATTTTTGCTGATATTTTATTCTTATAGAATGGCTTCTGCTAAGACGACCCATCCTACTAGGTCATCTCCTCGTCTTGCAAAATTGCACACTTCATCTAGTGTGGCAGGTATCTGTGAGCACGGCGTTGCAGGTAACCGTTTTTTGTCTGTTTTTCTAGTGTATAGAGTGTACATTATTCTTGTCTTTGCAAATTCTTTTTCGTGAATTAACCTTTTTCTTTTGTTTGATGTCCACAATTCATTGCAGGACCTTGTACCATATGCACCGCTGGGTCACCACATATTCCAGCTGCTTCTGCTAGTGTTGCCCCAATTTTAACCGATGTTGTCGCTACAAGTGCCACAAAGATTGCTCCCCCCTCGTCCACCCCGGTTCTTATGTTGATGCTTCTGGAAATGTTTTTGTATCCGCTTCAATTCTCTTTATGGATGCAGTCCCCCAGGGTCAGGGTGTTAACGATAGATCAAAGGGTGCATGTGCTGAGGAACATGAAGTGTCGTCTGAAGTTGATGTCAGCAGTGAGGGAGATGGAACAAAGAAGGATAGGATATTAGTCAACGAGATAGATCCACCTATGTGGAACTTTACTAGCCAGTCGCTGAAGTTGTTCGTGTGGATTCTCCTTCTGCCACTGCAAGTGTTCCAGCCTTACCTGCCCCTCTGCCTTCTACAGTTTCTGCCAGTGCAATTGTCCATGCCCATAGCAGTGTCTCAGCTTCTGCCAGAGCTTTCCCTATGCCTCCTAGTGGTACTGGCAGTGCGCATGAGGCAGGGGATTTATTCCATATATTCGAATATGCTGAAGCTCTCCCCTTGTCCTAGGCGCCTCCTGGTAACTTTTTTGTCTTTCATCCCGTTTATTCTTTTCCTGTAACATGTGTATTTTATGTTTTTTTGGGGTTGTGATTTTTTATGTGGTGCAAAGATGTTTAAATTTTCATGATATATGATGGGTTGAGATGGGTGTTACATGGTTGCGGGTAATTTACATTTTTATAGTGCGCCACTTGCAAGTTATGGTTGTGGTAATCTAATAACAAAATATTTTTATTTTTGTATGTTGTATGTGTGGGGTACTTTTAGGTGTTCATATTTAGTGGGTTCTATAATTAACTTTTTTGTAGTAATTTTCATGCTCACATTATTTCTACAGTGGGTTACTACTTTCATTTATAGGTGGTAACTTCATAACTTTCTTGTGGGTAACTTATATACCTTTATATGGGCATGTTTTTGTGTTGTTCTAAATTATGCATGTTGATTTTTTCTATTATGTATTCCATTACACCATTGTATATTGTGTGTGCATGCTATTATTCAGTAATTGGTAATGTTAGGGGTTGGTTAGTGTGGATTTAGAGGGGAGGGGGGTTAAGTGTAACTTATACGGTACATTCTTTTTATGTGCAGATGAAATCATGGCGCATGTGGTCTCTCATTTGTCATCCAATGATGTTATGAAGAAATCTGGCGATGGTTCTTAGTAAACCCGTTTTGAACTTATGAAGCCCCCATATTTTGCGGGTATTCAGTTCTTGTTGGTGGCTGGTGAACGGGGTAGTGTTTCTGTTGGAGGTTGTTCTGCTGTCTGCGAAATGGAGCTTTCTCTGTTAGTTATGGCGGTAGCAGTAGTCATATGAACCTTTTTTATGTGTGAACCTTTTTGTGTAAACCTTGTATTTATTACTTGGCTTGTAAGAATAATTATTTCTACTATCATATCCCTACTACCATGTGTTGTTCTTATGTTGTGTTATCAAGCTATTTTTTGTTTTTTTATGCTTCTTTTTTACCTTTTATCAGTGATAACCATGTGGACAATTTGTTTCCACATGTGGGGTAGCTGATTTTAAATTTGCATTCTTCATCCCTTATAACATTTTTTCCATGTAGTTGCAAATGAAGCAGCTCATGTTGATAAAAGTAAAGTACCGCCCATGGTTGGATCTGTAATCATATCTCTTGATGATTTGTTGGATGAAAAGATGGGAGGCCGATCACTCGACAGATCAAGTGAAATCAATATGAAAGACGGTGACATCAAAGGTTAAGCATTTTTTATATACCTTTTTGGTTTTTTTACTTTATTTTTCCGATATCCTGATTACTTGCCTAATTTTTAAACTCCCCATTCACCTGTTATTGCTTTGTTTACTCATTGTTCATGTAGATGGACTAGTTTACTCAACTCCTGCCATTCCTGAGGCTGTTTGCTCTAAAGATTTTGTTAGCATTACACCAAGGACCCGTCTTCGTATTGTACGAGTTATTCAGCCGTCTAGGGCCCCTTTGCCTCCATATTGTTCCATTACTAGCTCGGAGCTTCAAAATTCTATCTACGAAAAGGTTATTATACATTCTAAGGAGTCTAAGACATCGAAGATTAACAGGTACAACTTCCCCAATTTTTTGGCTGTTTATCTCTCCTCTCTTCTTAAACTTAATTGTTTCTGGGACGTTTACTCGGGAGGTAACTTTACTATAAATGGTGTGTAACTGTTATGTTCCATTCTGGATAACTTTTGGGCAGCGTGGTGGGTAACTTTGCGGGGCATCATGGTGGGTAACGGTTTTATGTTTTTTTTCCTTGAGGGCTAACTTCTGCCACAGGTTTTCTGTAACTGTATAATACTTCTCTGAGGGTAACCTTTTTGTGCATCATTGTTGGGTGTCTAGTTAATAGGGTTTAGCATTTTCGGATGTAACAATTGGTTCCTGTTTTTCTTCCCTTTTTTTAGTACAAGAATTTTGGACATCGATATGATGTGGGTAGACACGAGTGAATTGGCAGACAGTGTTAAGCCAGGTGGTTTACTTTCAAACACCGTTGCTGAAATTGGGATATCTGTTCTCCAAGATTCTTGCCCGCAAAACAAAGTCATCTTTCCTTACATTGTGACATTCTACCTTATTCAAGGCAAATTCAGTTCTAACGTGCTTAAGAAGCATTTCAGGAAGGACTTATCGTACAAGCTAAGTCACAAAGATTTGGTATGTAAACCTTTTAACTTATCCAGAGGGTAAATATTGTGTGTTTTTTGGGTACCTTCTGTGCATGAGCGGTAATTTTTTCCCACGGATGTTTGGATAACTGTATATTTCTTGTGTGGGTAACTTTATTTTTTGCATTAGTGTGGGCCACTCTTTGTTTTGCAAGTTGTTTGCATATTTTCTTTTTATAGTAGGTTGTTCATATTCTGTCATTATAGTTTTTAAATTTTGTTTCATTCGTTTTCATTGTCTTGCTCCAGCTCTCGTTCCCGGTTCTTCAAAACATTGGCACTAAGAAGGAACCTATGGTCCATTGGTATATGTTGTCTGTCAACTTTGTCGCAAAACGCTTCGAGGTTTTGGACTCCATACGTGGTGGAGGTAGCGTCGACCTGATTGAGCATGCCAGCGAGATTGTTGAAGCAATAAAGATAATGTACTGTGTTAATAATGCAGATTCGAGAAGGAATATTGATGGTTATGAGTTGATGTACATCCCTACTCTGAAGCAAGATAATGGGTTAGTTTCTTTTTTTGTGCCTTTTTATTGATGTTTTTTCAACAGGCTAAGAGTTCAATATGATCAGATTCCTTTTTTGTTTTTTGCAAGACTGATTGTGGATTTTTCATGCTCATGTTCCTTGAATTGTGGAATAACAGTGTGGTTCCTGCTATATCATATGATCAGATTGCTGCTTTACGGAAGGTTCTAACGGCTACGTGGTACATCACCCGCGCACCAAGTTGAAGTCTTGGAAGTATTTATTGGATAAGAACTTTTTCTGGGGTAATTTAGTATACCTTTTCCTTCCCCCAGTTTTTTTGGGCTTTATCATGTCCATTCCATGCAATTCATTATGTCCAATATCATTTTCTGTTGGGGTAACTTTGGTCATATATGTGTGGTAACTATTACTCAAAGTTCTTGGTAACTTTAGGCAATTTCATGTGTAACTTTTCCTATTTTATCAAATGATAACTCACTGAGAATTTTCTGGGGACTTAGGCAATACATGTGGGTAACTTTTGCAAGAAACTTTGTTTTTGTCGGGGCTGTGGATAACTTGCACTTCAATTAAACAAGCAAAATCAAGTATCATACATAATAGGCGGCGTTCATAATATAATAGTGCGTTACATAGCATGCATACATTTTTTAAAATCTCAGTCTTACAACTCTCTGCCCAACATTTTAAGCCTATCGGGGCACCTGCGTTTTGTATGTTCTGTTGATTGGCACTGGCTGCAATGCCTAACTTTTTTTGTAGCTAGATCGAGTGGAGCTTTATTCGCTATTTTCTGCGGACGCCCTCTTGTGTTCGACATGGGTGGGTTCAGCACGTGTTTGGTACACGGCATACTAGCTGCTGAGCTGGTAATAGTGCGTACGGCTGACGTGTTGCTGCCCACCATGTGCACACTTGATGTGCCAATTACCATGTGTGTTCCAGGTGTTTGCTGCATTATTGTCGCTTCAACGCTCATTTGAGGCATATGAGTTGTAGGAGCACTAGACGAGGGCATATTTATCACTTCTTCTTCAGCCTCTCTTTCTTTCTTTTCTTGTTTTTTCGACAGCTCTGCAAGGTCACGTTTCATAGACTTCAAGTATCGCTTAATTATTTTCGTTCCATCCCTAGACCTACATCCCACTTTTGAAACCTTTCTGAAATAGTCCCTCATGGATGCTAATTCCATCATAGCTCTTGCATCTTCTGGCATTCCGCGCGTGTTACGTGATTTTGAGTCATTGTCCACTTGTACCTGTCCAAATACCTCTTCTGCATCCTAGGTCCACCTTTTTAATATGTACCTGTCTGGTATTTCATGGATTCCGAGTTGCGTCATGACTTTTAGGACATGGCAGGACAGCACGCCGTCACGTTCAAATTTACAGCAGTTGCATGAGTAAATACCCTCTTCCCAGTTTGCATTCACGGTGTAGTTTCTATATCCATATCGTGGGACAGGTCCACCTAAGGTGCTCAGTTCAAACTGGTATCCTATGGTGTGCTGGCAGTAGTAAGATAGGATTTCCGCCATCTCAGCCTGGAATCTGAGGTAGATATTTCTTGTATATTTTGATCGTATCTGTTGCTCGATGGGGTTGCGACAATATGTGTCAATCTCAATCAAAGCAGTTTCAGCCTCAGTTTTGTTCTCGGGGTTGTGAATTTTGTTTTGTATTGTTGTGTACTGTTTTGCAAAATCATAGATTGAATTGCTCGGGTCCAGGTATCTCTTAAGGACTGCATTGAAGCGTTCACTTCTCGCTGCTGTCTATAGGAATGGAAAAAGTTGTGCATAAAGTAAGCTGGCACACATCTCTTTCTCTGCTTCCAAATAGAATGCAGATCTGTGTTGTCACGCACTCCGTAGAGATCAAGCATTTCTTCCCAACTAGCCTCAAAGTCCTCCGGCGTTAGCCTGTTGTTGACACACATATTGAATGCGTCAAGCAACTCAGGGTGCTTTGCCACGAATGTCCAATTCTTTCAGTTGCACTCTGCATGACGTGCCATCTGTAGTCTCTGTGTATTGTTCCTTTGAAAATCTTTTCAATAGCTGAAAGCATAGCACGGTCCTGGTATGTGATTATATTTCTCGGAGCCACCCCTCCCATGCATCGAGAAATGTTTTAAACACCCACTCGAAGTTGTCGCTCAGCTTGTTACGCACAAATGCACAGCCAAGCTGGATTGACTGCCCATGCTTGTTGATTCCGATAAAAGGAGCGCATGGCATCTTATACCAGTTTTTGAGGTAAGTTGTGTCAAACGAGATACAATCAGAGTATGCTTTGTATGCGCGGCGCGATGGACCGTCCACCCAGAAGAGATACTCAACCCTGTCCTCGTCATCAAGGTTCATGCTATAGTAAAAATCCTTGTCTATAGCCCTCAACCGCTCAAAGTATGCTATGGTATTTTGCATGTCACGGTGATGGTGCTCTCGGCGAAAAGATGCCCTCGGGTTTGCAACATCTTTAGCAATGTAAGGCACATCTTCCAATTTTTCGTAAAACTTCGCCATGATCTGCATTTGCCGGCTTGTGGGTATGTTGCAGGCGTGTAACATCCTTAAGAACAAATTTTCCTCTTCCGGTATGTTGCGGTGTGCCCGCAAGAACTTTGTCAGTGAGGGTTTAATGAGCAATGGATGGGTGTGCACATCTGAAGAGATTGCAACAAACCACCATGCTCCTCTCCTTTTTTACATACATATGCGCTTTGCATTCAGCTCTCGCTTGTCGGCTTCTCTTCCTAGTTGGAACTATTGGTTTTGGATTCCGGGTGTCTTCTTTTCGCACGTATGGCTTCCCTGCTTTTGTGCACACAAAATACACCTTGCACACCTCTTTGGATGCTCCTTTCCGCGACCAATCCTTTCTAATACTGAATCCTTTACTCTGTGCGTATGCCCTGTAGTGTTCTCTTGCTGATTCCAAACTGTCGAAGCGCATCTGAGATGTTGGTGCTTGTGGCGTCGAGTTTGCATCAGTTGTTCCATCATTTAAACCACCATCCGCTGAGCCAGCTGTGTTATCTGACATTTCTTCAATCGTTGGTCCAGTAGCTGTTGGTTCTCCATTTCCACCTTCCAAATCATCCATGCAGTCTTCCCCAGTAGGCATGCCATCTGACATATCAGAGAAATTTCAGTCAAAATTCGAAATACCTAAAAACTGAAAACATAGAATACTTTTTGGAGGGGAGGGGTAACTATATATGTATGCATTGGGTACCTTTAAAACAAACATCTGGGTAACATGTAATATTTATATTGGATAAATTTTCACCTCATGTATGGGTAACATATAAAACAAAAGGATGGCAAGTGAAGTGCATATTTGGGGGCATACTAGTTCTCTCAAAAAAAAAAAAGAATCTGATGTGCTTGCTATTCTCTAAAAACATAAATTTTGGTGCACATGTATTGCAATGTGGTAATCTATAAGATTTTAATGTTGGATAACTTTTTCTCACCCTATGGGTTACTTATATACAAATTGTTGGTCAGCTGAAGTTCAGTTTGGTGGGTATACAAGTGTTTTTTTTTCCAGATTTGTCACTTGGTGTCTATGTTCTTTTTTGCATCTGAAAACATGACACCCTTTATTTCAATATGTACTCTGCGACCACATATATGTTTTTGCATTAGGGCAACTTAAACCACAAGCACGTGGTAACATATAAGATTTTACTACTGGATAACTTTCTCTCAAACCATGGGTCACTGTTAGAAAAATTGTTGGTCAACCAAAGTACATATTGGTGGGTACTTTTTTACTAGGCATTGTTTCTAAAATCGCAATTACCAAACACGTGGAATTTTTCCTGGTCAGGGGTAGGGGGTGTTAAGTAATCTGAAAACTGTTGTTGATCCTATTTTTTTCGTGTGTTGACCATGCCTTTACCTTCATTAGAGATATGCACATGGCTATGCATTGCATCATCATGAGATTCTTGTTGCTGTTCATCGTCAGCTTCTAAATTAAGATTTATATTCATGCCTTCCCCCTGACAACAAAAAACGATTGTAAACAGGCAAAATATATTAGTTTCATAAGAATTGTGGGCATGCAAAGTAACTGTTTTTGTTTTTTATAGTATATATGCTGGCATCTAATATTTGGCTACGTTTTCTTTCAGTGTACCCATAGCTTATACTGGAAGGGCATTATTCTTGGTTGCGAAGAATCAACACATTGTTTTGATTACAGCACCATAAATAGGCATGAATAGGTGCAGTAACAAAGATAGCACTTGTAATTGTCATCACTTTGTCTTTTTTCCATGCATTTTATTTGCTTTTTATTGTCCACATTGATACTTGCAGATATCTAGTTATATAATTCATGGACAACTGATTTCATGATCATATTTTTTACTTCTCTTTCTTTCTCTATTTATCATGTCCTACATCTACTACTTTACTAATTCAACTACCTTTTTTCCACTACTTCAACCTAACCAGAAAAGTTGGTGTTTCTTGAAGGAATTTCATGTGGGTAACTTTACTACTTCAACTGCCTTTTATCCACTACTAGTTTCAGTAAGAATAGCTGTGCAATATGCCTTTTTTTCTCTAGATGATGTGCTCAACATACTGATTGAATTAGCAACTGGTGTAACATCAAAATAGGTAGGTGCTTGAATTACCCGCTAAAACCTCTGTCGTTGATGCTTGTTCTGTATCTTAGATCTGGATTCGCTTGAGGATCAACATTCCTTCAACTATGAGAGGGTCTGCTGATGTCTTGGGTGGTAGAGGGAACTTGAAATTGAATTACGTGGGTAACTTCAGGAGAACTAGATGGGTAACTATAGAGTAAGGAGTAAGGAAATCGGTCTCAAGACTGCTTTTTTTATGGGGGTTAGGGACATTGGGAATTGAATCATCTGTTTTGATGGGGGTAGGGTTACTATGGAGTAAGGGGTGGGGAACTCGGTTTCCTCAGATCTGGATTCGATTTGGGGATGAAGAGGACGATGGCGTTAGGTAGGGGACGATCCGCGCGTAGGTTAGGAGTGGGCTCTTTTTTCTTGCAGGAGGCTCCCGCGCAGGTGAGCTACGAGGCTGGGCGCGATCCACGCGCAGGTGAACAACGCGGTTGGGCTCGATCCGCGCGCAGGTGTTCTCGGTTGGGACCCCAAGGCGCGCAAGTGCTTTTTCTGTTGCGATCCGGTCAGGACCACAAGGCGCGCACGTGCGTTCCGGTCGGGAGACGTTCTGAAAATAAGGTTACGTGCATAACGGTCGGTACCTAGTCCCGTCCATTCACTATTGTTGTTCTTGTGGTGTTAGTTTGTAAAACATAGGGGGAGCTCATGACTTTGTTGTTTAGGAGCCCGTCTATTTTTTACAAACCAAACCTAGCTATGTTTATCATCACAAATATTTGGGTTGTCATCAAACACAAAAAGGGGGAGATTGAAAGTGCAAATGCACCGAAATCCTGTTTTGGATGTTTGTTAACAACACATATATATATATTTATGTGTGTTGATGTTTTCAGGGTCATTTTATTAAATTAAATATAGTGGTGTGATATCCAAAAAGGTCGAAGAGATCTACACTGCTTAGAAGCTCCTGGAATTTATTCCAGGCCGAAGTCTTCGGTCTCCCAGACCGGAGTCTCCGGTGTGAAGAAATTCCTGCAAGAAAGCCGAGTTGCGCAATTGGTGTCACCCTCTGTCATCGGTCCGAAAACTGTCCGGAGACTATCCGGAGTCTCCATCCTTGAAGCTTTTCTGCGCCAAGAGTAGCTGGTGTCACCCGCTGGCATCGGTACGAAGACTTTCCGGAGTCTCCGGTCCAGCAGTGCGGAGTGTCCGGTTGGAGACTAGTCCAGAGTCTTTTCAGACCGGAGTCTCCAATGTGATTTTTGCAGAACTGCTTCAAACAGCTAGAATTTGGGTGAGGGTTATAAATACCCCCACCCCTTCTTCTTCACACAGCCAGCTCGACCTGAATATATTCCCCCATTGCTAGAGCTCACCCACCTTGCTAGATCTCCCAATCCCTCCCACCAAAAGTGTTGATCTTCGGAGGATTGAAGAATAAGGTCCCGATCTACGTCTTCACCAACCGGTTTTCCATTACCCCCTCGTTAGCTTGAGGGGAACTAGTCTAGGGTCTCCTTGTGTGGAAAACCTAGACCTCTTGCTACTCTTGGTGATTGTTGGGATCCCCCAATTTGGTTGTGGGTGTGTGCCCCAAACTTGTTTGTAAAGGACTCGATTCCCGCCTCCAAGGGGATCAATAGTGGAAGGTGGACTAGTCCTTTTTGGCGGGGTTCACCTCCAACGAGACGTACTCCCTTAACAAGGAGGAACTCGGGATTACATCGTGTCTCTGCGTGCTTCCGTTATCGGTTACCTCGTTCCATCTCCTTTACCTTGTACTTGTATTGTGTTTATGTTTGTTCTTGTCATATAGGTAAATTAACCTTAGTTGCATAATATAAAGAATTTACCTTTGTGTCAAGCCTTAATTTGAAGAAAAATTAAAATATGTCGTAGCACCTATTCATCCCCCCTAGGTGCCCATACTATACGTTCAACAAGGAGGAGAGATCACAATCTAGTTACAATGATGAACTACTCACGCACATGTCTGGAGGAATCATGGCGACGTAGAGTCATCAGGTGCCGATTCCCCCTTCCGATAGGGTGCCAAAGGAGGACTCCAGAAGCCCTAGATTTAACTTTCGAGGTTATGGTGCCTCCGTTTGTGGGAATTTCTCCGTCCCCGATGTGTTTAGGTCATAAGGCAATATATAGGTGAAGTGAGGGTGCGGGAGGGGGGCATGGGCCCACCCGCGCCATGGGATCGCCTGGTGGGGTGGCGCACCACCTTGTACTTCCCTTCGGGCCTCGTCTTGATTCCGGATCAAAACTTGCCTTCGTGGATTTTTAGGACTTTTCACGAATATTCCCTGTACAACTTTTCTGAAACAAAAAGAGAGCATAAAACAAGAACTAGTTTTGGGCACTGGGTTAATAGGTTAGTCCTGAAAAAACATCTTTTAAAATGATAGAAAACAACCACGAAACAATAAAAAAAAATTATACATACGTTTAGAACATATCAATGTGTCGTTTCTTCAAAGGGTAAACGGAAATGTTGATGTCTTCTCATTGATAATAAATATTGTTGATATCATATACTGTGTTTAATGGAATATTTTGTTGTTTACAACTTAATACCTAGAGAGGCAAGCATAGAAGCGCTCTCAAAGTGGAGTACTAGTTATAGATGCACGTTGGATAGCGGTCTATATATTTTGACGCAATTCCTAGATGAATATAACCATGGGCATTCTCGTTGTCATAACATGTCGTTTCTAATTTTGTCAATGCCCAGTGGTACTTGTTTACCCGATATTTAGGCTTTATTATTATTGGAGAGACACTACTACTGAAACTATGCCCCCCGGTCCATTATTTTGTATTGATTACAATCATGTTTACTTTTTTTTCTATTACTAGTTTGTTGGTCCGTCTTTACATTTATTGTTTATAACCATATCTTGCACACTATACATTTAATTCTTGGGAAGATTGACAATCGTCCTAAATCTTTGTGAACAAAAGAATTTTGTGTTTTGTGCGTAGATCCATTCGACCTTGCTGAAGACTTGTATTCCTTTCCTGCTGATTCGGTAAGCTTAGTTTCACAATTGAGAAATTTTTTTGCTGCACTACATCACACCTTCCACTTGGGATTCCCAATAATTGTTGTCTACACTATCACTCGCTAGCCATCACCATGTGCGGTGCAGGAGTGGAGGACTTCTAGCAATGCGGGTAAGCCCGTGGGGGAGTCCATCTCGAGAATACGGGTTCTAGGGGGCCAGCCGACGAGAGGGGATTGGAGAAGGTAGTAGCTTTTCAGCGGGAGAAAACATCGACAATGGAGGCACGACGCATTTGCAAATTTTATATGCCTTCTTTAAGGAGTGAGAATTTGTGGCACCCGGGCATCAATGCTCCCGGATTTCAAAAAGGGAAAAAATATTGATAAGTTTAAACTATCAAATTTCCCGTGGACGGTGAAAAATGTGTTCTATTTTGGGATATATGAAAAATTGTGGACAATAAAGCTCTTTCGTTGGGCGAAAATTCTTTTTTCCGTGGCCCAAAATACTATGTATTTTCTTATGAAAATTGGAGCGTCAATAGTAGATATGTATACATACTTGTATATTTTTCAGATGATTTTTCTAGAAAAATACAAATACTATTTTGAAAAGAAAAATCATTGGTGCTAATGTGCAACTAACACTTTCCATTCTTTAAAGAACTGATGTAGTACTCCCTTCGTCTCAAAATAAGCGTTGGGGGTACATTTTATACATCTTGATACATCCATCTGAATAACACTTATTTTGAGATGGAGAGAGTATATGTTTGCGACGGAAATTACTGATACATCCATGCTATGCCATTATTTTTCTCGGGCTGAATGTAGCCGGGTAGGCATCTCGCTCCCTGAGCTACCAAATGAGCCCATGAAATATACACCCCGCCACCCCACATGTGGGCTCGGTGGCCTGTTTCCAAAGCAAATCGTAACTTTCACCAGGAAAAGAATTAACAAAGCCATGCCAATTTAGGTTTACCTTCAGAAGTAAGATATGGCACGCATCCTGTTACGTAAGAATCGCCGCTAATCTGTTAGCTTCCCGCGTATTGTTGCGCGCTCTATATATTGCACGCACGTACTTTCCACACCGGAGAGCAAAAAATTGTTTGCAACAGAGATCGAAGAAAATTTACCATATACACCCTC
This sequence comes from Alopecurus myosuroides, assembly GCA_028641055.1. Classification (NCBI taxonomy): domain Eukaryota; kingdom Viridiplantae; phylum Streptophyta; class Magnoliopsida; order Poales; family Poaceae; genus Alopecurus; species Alopecurus myosuroides. Next base: position 266,954,326 of record CM054062.1, read on the forward strand.
ATCTAACCTAGGCGATCCAGCCTCCATCGCCTCCCATGGCGGCCAAGTGTGTCGCCGTCTTGGTGCTGGTGCTCTGCGCCACCACCGTCGCCGAATCATGTAAGCACACCCACATCGATCAAAATCTTTCAGAAGTCGTGTTTCTTGCTACTCGTCGATCCATCTACTGCTAAAATCTCGTCTGAAATCAATACTAGTAGCAGTTGTTTGATCGCTCGCCACAGTATTCCAATCCATGGCTAGTTTTGCGCAGATTTGCTACGTCGATCTATTACATGTATGTATCGTCGCCAATGGAGATTACTAAGCTTATCAACTTTTGCTTTCTGTTTTCCAACGTTTGCAGTCAACATTCCCTTCGCGACAACGTTCCACGACCTGTGGCTCCGTCGCGGCATGGCGATGCCGTCGTCGCTCCTGCAGCAGGCTTCGTCTGGATCGCCCGCTGCTGCTCCGTCGAAGGCGCCGGTGCCGACGCCCACGTTCCCGTCAGCGGTCCCGCCCGTGCTGCCGTCGCCTGCCCTGCCCGTGCCGCCGACCGCCGCCCCGTCAACCAACGCGCCCATGTCGGCGCCCACCTTCCCATCGAACGCGCCAGCACAGGCGCCTATGATGGCCATGCCGCCCGTGCAGGCGCCTTCTCGCGGCCCCAGTGCGGCGCCCGTGCCGGCGTTGTCCCCCATGGCCCCAGCTCGGGTCCTGCTGATGCCGCCGGCTGCAGCGCCGGCCCTTGCGCCCCAGATGCCTGCGCTTGCACCGAGATCGAGCGCGCCCGGGCCGGCGCCCGCGCTTCCACTGCCCGTGCCAGGTATGTTTCGTGATCGTGTGCCGCCGTTCAGTTCACTGTTAACTTTTTTCTTTGTCAAACGATCTGCGTAGCGCGTCCGATCAGTTTGGACGACTGGGCTAGACCATGGATTAAAACTGCCCTAATCGGCCCATTTAGGATTCTATCTTTTTGTTATTTTCGACATGCCTCCAAAATGGGAAAAAAAAATGAAGACGTGATATTTTCCAACTGATTTCCTGATTGTTATGCCTTTGCAGCTCCCGGTGCTCAACCCCCTGCGTCGGCACAACCCAAACCTGGTACGGCATCAGCCTGTCTTATTTTGCTTTGTTCCAAACACTAAGGTGTGTATCTAACGCTTAGTGCAAAATAATGGTCTGCAGATCCAGTGCTCCCGTTGCCAACAACTCGAGCGCCGGCGGCCACGCTGCCCGCCACCGTTACCTCTCCGCCGCCCGCGTCGGCGCCGACTGCCTCTGCCGCTAGCTTGGCTGCTCCCATGGGAGCCATGGTGGTTGTTAGCGCGGCGCTTGCCGTTGCACTATTTTAGGTCCTCTGTTTTCTGTTACCAATTGGCATAGCGGATTCGATTAGTAGTTAGGCTTTACCACAAGATACGTACGTACTAGGGTAGTTATTATACTGCACTCACGAAATTACTGGTTATTATTTTGGTTGTATTTCTGCTAGTACATGTATTCGTACGTCTCGACTTAAATAGAAGAAAAGTGAACGCCTCGTTGACAACCAAATCCTTTTGTTGCGTTCCCTCGTCCAGTTATAGCAACGGTATCTTGCAATCGATCATGACATGTCCAAGTTGGTGGTTGTATATCGCGCCGTGACGTGAGCAATTCGACGCGGCGGCGTAAGCAGCCATAGTACATGGATGGCATAGTGTTCAGACACAGAAACGAGGCTAGCTAGTCTACGCGTGCGCTCCTTCCCTCGAAAAATGCCATCGTGCGCGGGCGGTGTTTTTCTTTTCTTTTCTCCCGTGCGATCCTTATCGACTCCTTTCCATCGTGATAATAATAAGTACAGTACTACTCATATGGATTACATATTCTGTTTTGCATCATGGCTAACGTACGTACACTCTAGAATTGCAATAGCGCTTCTCAGAACCGGAATGATCGGCTCGTTGACGATCCGCTCGGTTGGCTGGCTCACCCCCACAACAACGAAGCAATTGATCATCATTTCGGCCACAAGCTTCTCCCGCCACCTGCACTGCTTCTGCAATCTCTTCTCCTAAGTGGCTGGGACCAGAACGGTGAAACAATGCACTGATTCTGCACTCTGTAAAAATATAAAGATACACTGAATCACTCGTACTGCTGGAGCTAGGGATGCCATGATTTAATTCTCAGCCATTTCCCAGCCGTGCCCATATGTCAGCGAGACAAAATTGCTGCCATATGCATGGATACGTTTTCTTTGACAGGTAGTAAAGCTAACGCTTCTGTCTCTTGTCAGTGCTAGCACAGGTGTAACGCCAACCAAACTTCCCACTAATGGAATGCATTGCGGTGCGTGCGGCGGTGGGCAGTCCATCATCACAACATAAAACACCCTCCAATCCAATCCTCCATGCACCTCCTAACATTCCCACACCACCAGACCAATCGTACCACCACACCTCCAAACACGCGGAAGCCAGCGAGAATGGCATCTAAGTCGACCACGGCCATGGCATGGCCATCGCTGCTGCTTCTCAGCTGGGCAGTAGCCACGGTAGTGACTCACGTCGACGGCGCGACCGGCGGCGGCGTGGCCGCGCCGGCGCCGGCAGTGGACTGCAGCGACGCGCTGGTCAGCCTGGTGGGGTGCCTCAGCTACGTGCAGGAGGGGAGCACGGTGGCGACGCCCGAGGCGTCCTGCTGCTCGGGGCTCAAGGACGTGGTGAACAAGGAGGTGGCCTGCCTCTGCCAGGCGTTCCAGGGCGGACAGGACTACGGCATCGCACTCAACATGACCAAGGCCCTGCAGCTGCCCGCCGCGTGCAAGGTCAAGACGCCTCCCTTCAGCAAGTGCCACCGTAAGTTCTGTTTCTCTCTTGCCTCCATCTCCGACTCTGAACAATCATGTACTCCATGCAAATTTAGCCAACTGATGTTTTGTTCCTGTTATTTCTGGCCCAAAGATCAACACATATATGGTGGACACAAAGAACAAACGCACACATCTATTTTGGTGCTAGGCTGACGCCTCTTAGCCAGAGCGTTTTCTCCTTCTATATTTCCCATGCCACACAACGAACCTGGTTACAACCCTATAAATAAGCACGCACACACACATGATCAAGTTGCTAACTAACTTGATCCATGAATCTCTCCACTACCTAGTTACATGCACACACGACTCAACACTTGTGCCGCCACTCCTCAACGGCCACACGACCAGGACAAATATGCCTGCATGTCCTACCAGCTAATGCTAACAAACTAAACCAGACCATTAGCTTATATACAGATATAAATATCGTGGAGAATAAGAAGAACACACAGAATATTTTGGCACCGCACACACTTGTGCCCTTTTCTCTTGTTCTCAACTCCTCAAAAACTCAAACTGATTACATGGGCTATATATATATAGCCAAACACACGGCCAACACACCCACGAACTAACTCACATGCACATGGTCAAGGCCACAACGGCTTGATCCATTTTTCTCTCACAGCTAGCTACACACACGTTTAGCCACTACCAAGTCCTCCATGCAGACCACTAAAAACTCACAGCACCGCAACTGGCTTGCTTATTCTCCTAAGTCCACCACTTGACTCGGTACTCGCAGCTCCACACGTGTATACATGCTAAACTAAACACAATCAGTTTGCATGTGTATATGCGCACACATTACCACAGCCTTATTGTTCTAGACCTAACTACATGCATGAACTCGAAATAAACATGATCAAATACTACCTAACAAGATTTGTTCCAACAGTTCCGCTGTAGTTTTTCATTTTATAATTACTGTAGTGAGGTCTGTTTGATAGTTCAGCAACCTGATGGAATTGTATTCTAACGATTTCCCTCTTGCGCTGTTTCAGTTTCCATTCCGGGTGTGACTGGCGGGTCTCCAGGTTTGAGCAACGGAATAGAATGCTTCTTTTTCCTTTTTTCATCTTTTAGAGTAAACAAATTGCAACCATTTATATTTATGCTGCCCTGTTTCCAGCTCCTGCTCCATCTTCTGGGGCTCCATTCTTCGGGGGCTCGCCGTCGTCGACACCTTCCGCAGCAACACCAGCCGGAACTGGAAGCGACTCCACCGCTCGAGCTCCGTCCCCGTCAGCTGCAACCACCTTCCCCGGTTCAGCAAGCGTCTTTCTAGCGGCAGCAACCGTTGCCGTGGCCCTGCTCATGTAAACCGGTCGTACCTGTAATTCTGCAAACATGTTCATGAGAACAACTTTCCGTTACGCCATACCTTCAGGACACAGCTTTGCTGCCTGTACCGAGATGTATCTTGTTTGAGAGTTTCCATTCGATTTATACAGGTTTTAAACGAGACTCGTTCATGAACATGGCATTGCCTTGCACAATTGTTTGTCAGTAATATCTCGTTGTTGGATCGCATCATTTTCACGATTGGGCATGTTAACTTCAACACGGCCAGACGCACTTGCTGCGGCCATGCCCACACGAGGGATAAAAATTACTATAAACTTATCGATAGTTATTATAGTTCAGATTTCCGAACAATGGACACAACAACTGTTACATCGTCCAACTTGCCCCCGGAGTAGCCCAGGTACCCCGCATAGAGCGCCGCGTCCGAGAAGGGGCTCTTCCCGGATCCAGACCTGCCCACTTCCTTCGCTCTAGCAGCCAGGAACTCCGCAATCTCCTGCACAAAGTTAGGTAAAACGAACATGTCAGGATAATTTCTAGCTGACTATTCTCTGTAGGTGGATTCATTAATCTATGTCGATTCCAGAAAGAAGAGTTCCTTGGTTCTGACCGTAGGCTTGACATCGGATTCTAGAGATTTGGAGACAACAGCTGCCACCTCTTCGTCATAGACGTTGTCAAACAAACCATCTGTCGCCGTTACAATGACATCACCTTCTTCAACATCGATAGCATAATTCTGTAAATAAAAAGGGAAACTCGTATATTAAAATCTGAGAAAGCTCAAAAGTGGAAATTGGTAACAGAACAATGGCGGTAACTGACTGATGTATCACCTGTACAAGTCTTGAAGGATCAACACCATTTTCAATTTGCAACGGAAAATTGAAACCATAAGTCATCGGCTTCGTTTGTGTATATACTTGTCCATTTCTTATCACCAGTAATCCAGAATCGCCAATATTGGATACATGAAGGACCTGTCATATCAATGAGCCGATAAGAAAAACCATTTACAATTAACCGCCAAGAAATATGAAAGTTAGGGGTGTAATATCTTGACGAAAGAACATACCTGCCCATCAAAGTGAGCGACCAGAACAGTTGAAGAACCAGGGGACCGTGCTTCACCTGCAGCCTTCGCAAGAACTTCATCCGTTCTCATCCCTGGTGCCCCTTGATTCTCCGTAACAATCTTTTTGGAACTATCCATCAGCTCTCTCGCATACAACCCCGCGTTGATTCCTGAGGACAGAAAAAAACACGTCCACAGTTCTAAGTGATCATATTCCCAAGAATAACAGAGCATGGAAAAAAATAAAGTACGCATTTTGTCTAAAATTAATGAAGCTAAAGATGGCCAATTAAATAGCTCTGGACATCTTAAACGCACTGATGGTAACACCTAGCTAACAAGCACTTTCAAGGAGTGAACACATTTACAAAAAAAGGTATGAAAATGCAACTCATACACCCAGCAGGTCAAAGCGTTCATGATATTACGCAAAAAAAGAACTCTAGCTGAGAAGATATGATTTACCTTCAAATGACCACTGACCAACTCCGTCTGCTACACCAAACCAACCGTCGGAGGCTATAAAATAAGCATCTTCGCCACCTGTCCGTACCTGTTAACAGATGTCATTGTCAGAGAGTCAGAGAGATTCTAGAGAAATGTGGTGTTAATTTAATGCAGTTTTCCATAGGTAACAGACCAAATACAGATGGAGGGTAAATATTCCTCACTGTGAAGTATCACACATAAACACACAAATGAAACTACAGATATGTAAATATGGCGGCCTAGAGCTGTTCTATCCATTTTGTACGCATTCTAACTTATAGGAACTACAGATAATGAAGGAGCAAATATTTTAAGTCAGGCATGAGACAAAACTACGAAAGTGCGTTGAACTACATATCAGCACAAGCAATAGCCCTCCCCCTCCCCCCTCCCCTCGTGTCGCCCCGCTGCGGCGACTCGGGGGGCGAAACCCTAGCCGCCGCCAGACCTCCCCTCCCTTCCCAGCCCCCCCCCCCCGCTCGCCGCCGCCGGAATCTCACCGCCGGGAAAGGCCCGTGCGGTTGAGGGCGGCGGCGGGATTCATCCTCGTGGCCTAGGGTGCCGGCGGCGCGGCGCGTGGGTGCCCTTCTGGCGCGAGGTCTGCCAGGGCGGTGACCCCTCTCCCCGGCGAACGCGGGTGACGGTGGCGTGGCCCGGAGGATGTCCTGCAACCTCCCCTCCTCCATCCTTCTCCCCTCCTGAATCCCTCGTCCTCTATCTCGGTGGCATCTGGAGGCCACGGCGATGAGACCACGGAGGGGACCTGGGCTGCGCCCCGTGCGGCTGCAGCAAGCTCCTCGCCTGGAATCGCTGCTGCGCCTCGGCGATGGCGGCGGTGAGGCCATGGCAGTGCTGGATTTGCGCCCTGAGCGGCGGCAGCCGGCCTCTCGTCTGGACTCGCGCGTGTGCTATGCCTCGGTTGCGGTCGCTGTGGCCAGAGGCCACGACTATGAGGGTGCGATGGGGCTGCGCCTCGTGGAGGCGGCTGGCCCCTCGCCGGAAATTGCGTGCGCACTGCTCGGCGGTGGCCTGAGCACGGGCAGGCTTACCCGCTGGTCCTCGCAGCAGCAGCGTGGCCATACCCTGGTTGGTGTTTTATCGCAATTGGCCGGAGCGGATCTGCGGGAGTTGGCATCACCGGCGCTGTCGAGTCTCTTGGCGGCCGGTGGGGCTGGTGATTTCAGGATGGTCCTAGGAGTTTGCTTGGTGCGCTGCGGACGACCGCGCGTGGGTGTCCGGCGGGAGGAGGACGCTGGTTGGTGGGGCTAGACCACATGCCTTGTCTACAATGGCGTGGGGCTGCGGTGGCGGCGGTGCGAAGGACAAGGACGCCTATTCCAATCTGGCGGGTAGGGTGGGAGGTGGACGGCAAAATACGGACGAAAGTCCTGCCCTTCTTCGGTCGGTGCGGGCGGCGATGGCGCCTGTGGGCGTCGTTTCCCTCCTTGGAGGCGTCGCCGAGTTATGTCGACATCTCCCCCACTCTCTCGGTTTGGTGGATGTCTCCAGGCGAAAGCCTAGATTCGTTTGATCGGCGTGATGGCGGCGCCCTCGGCGTCGTTCCTCCGTTGGGAGCATCGCGTTTGGAGACATGACTTAGGAGCTCTTGGTTATTTCCTCCGGTGCTCATTGTCGTCCAAGGCTGAGGTTCAGAGGCGCTATGAACGTTGTCGCCGGTTAGTCGAAGACGACACCTTTCTCGGGACCGACCAAGTCCCTCCATCTACTTGCCACCTCAGGCATCAAGGGTGGATGGTGCGTCGACAAGGGAAGTTCAGGTGAAGTTGTCGGCCTTCATAGGTGACCGGCGTCGGTTGAGACGCGGCGATGTTGCTCGGCTTAGGACAAGCTCTTCTGCTTTGTAGTTCAGGTTCCGGTGGTGGCTGTCCTTGGACTAGCCGGATGTGGAGTGCGTTCTACGCTCGTGATTTGGCGAGTTGTAAACGTTTTGCTCTGCTGTGTTGTGTTGTGGTGGTGGTGTTTGCTCTTTCTTGAGCATGTAAAACTCTTCTTTTTCTATCAATGCAATGCGTTTTCGCGAAAAAAAAAAAAAGAAAAAAACACAAGCAATAACATGAACTCAGCAAGAAATGTGAACATATGAACTGCCAAAAACTTCAGAAGGAACGGCATCTATCACGAAATCCATTGCTCGAGCTATGTTATACTCAACTGAATCAGAAAATTTGATAAGAAAAGGAGCTCTGCTATACGGCATCAAAAAGGAGGGAACTCCTGGCCCCTGCATCTATTGATGCATGCAACCATTAGGAAAAACAAGCTCTGTAACTGGAGTACTTTCGTTCTTTAAATTTGACTGCTGGCGAATGCATTTCACGGCTCTGTCTAGTTTGTTGAGAGCAGAATCAACAAGACAGACATCTAACTGTACAATTAGGATAAAGTAAGTTAAGTCCGACGTGCATTTTCTGTTGGCAGCTATTCTAAACATACATTATCAACTACAGACTGAAAAAAATAACCATTACCTTGGAAGGATGAGGTAGCATGGCTGCACCTGAAGCCAACACAAGTTTTGATACAGCTGCCGAAGCCATCCTGCGTATGAATTAAGCAGACAAAACATGATTAAATCTGCACTTCAAGCTTCAGAGGAGAGGAGGGAAAACGAGAAAAGCCTATGTATGTATGCAAACAGATCAGGCTATAAACCGGCAACTCAAATCTAAGGTGCTTAAAGCAGAATAGTACCTATCAGAGCTCTTCACCTCTGAAGTATTGACCACCTCACAAGAAACTTTTTCCTACAAAGGAAAACAAATAGAAGTAAACATCAATCCCTAAGCAGAAGATGATCCTCGCTGTAGCAAGCATATATCCATAAGGACCACAAGATTGGTTTATAGAGAAGATTCTGTGCCGTTAAATTATACAAACAGATGGTCACCCTATTAATTATACTAGCACCTATTCTTCAGTTAGTTGAACAGAGTATCCTTCAGCACAAGCTTGGTCTCTATTATAACAAAACAGCATCACCAATTAACTAGAAAACTGTTAGTACCGAATATCAACACAGAAGCAGCGTCCTACTAAATGGAAACAGATTCTCGTCAAATAAATATAAAAAGGTAGCCTAAACTGCCTAATAATGTTTCATAGATTGCAGTACACAACATCAATTCACCGACAGAAGATACCTAGCTAGCTCGGAGAGGTTTGCACGGAAGACATACCATGGGTGGGACGTGGACGCCATATCCGGTGTCCTGTTCCTCTATAGTAGAGGTGCTGGACTCCGTCTCCACGTCAGTATCAGAGTCCTGCGTGGTTGAGCCGTCTGAGGCTTCAGAGTCATCCAAACAGCTCGTCTCCATCCTGTCCACCCCTTCCTTAACCCGCGCCGTGGAGCCATCTGGGGCCTCGAACCCGGTCGCCACCCCTCCATCACACGAAACGCCGGTTATCCCCGTGTCCCCATCGCCGCCGCCGCCACCAGCACGCAACTCCAATTCCCCCTGGATAAGGCCATTCCGACCATCCAAATCACCTTTCCCCTCATTTCCGAGGTCACGGTGCGCGTGCTCCTCAGAGGATCCCGCGGCCGCAGGCTCACTCGCCTCGTCTGCCATGGACCACTCCGCAAGGGAGGAACCACCGATTGGCCCAGTGGTGTCCGGATTCGAACTGGCGCCTGATGGGGACACCTTATGGGCCAGTGAGGGGATACCGCTGATTGCGCCAGCTTCATCCGAACACGAACCCCCACAATCCAACTTGTGTTCTTGGAGCTGCGCCACCGGAGCTTCCTCTAATCTCACATCCAGGACACCCGGCTCCGCCGATTCGAGCTCGGCGCTACCCTCGGAACACAAAATCGCCGCGCCGTCGTCGTCGACGCCTAGGCCACTTCCAGCCCGGGCCTCTGGGACCTCCGCCGCAACGGTGCCGGCGTCCGCAGAACCTCCGGGCACCTCCTTACCACCCGCTACAGGGACGAAATAAAAATCAAATCGAGGAATAAAACAGAGGACATCATCGATCAGCAGTAAACCGTGGCGCCAGACCAAAGAGGGTGCCTTACCGGTGGGGGAGCAGAGGTCACGGGACGCGCGGGGAGGAGCTGGGGCGACGACCACCTCCCCGGGTCGGGAGCCGAGGGCGCCGGCGGCGGCAGGGACCTCGGCCATGGATCCACGCGACGGGGCGACGGATTTGGACTCTAGAACCAAGAGAAGGATGAAGGTTAGGGTTGGGGGATCAGCCGCTCGCTCGCTCGATAGGGGACGGCGTTCGAAAAAATGACGGTGGGAGACTGACGGAGCTCGGCGAGGGGAAGGGGAGAATGGTTGATGGAGAGGAGGGACGGCAGCTTCCGTCTGAGGTTTTAAGGTGGTGTGTCTCCCGAGGCGGGAGCGGGGGCGCGGGGCAGGGGGGCGCGGTGCTCGGCGGCCGGACGGCGTCGTTTTCTAGGGAGGGAGGGAGCGCTCCTCTCTTCGGCTTTGCTTTGGTACGGTGGGGTTTTCCGCGTGTTTCCTCGCTTAATTTTCCCTGTCGCTCTCGGCCTTGTCGCTTTAGGACAGAGCACCTCCCGGAAGTTTGTATTTGGCGGGTCGGGTGCGTGCACTCGTGCTGCGGCGCAGCTGCATCCGTGCAACGGCTTTGCTTCTGGATGGTTTTGTCAGGCTGGTGGGGCTCCCACAACTATGGGAAAATTAGTACACATGTGAAGGCGTAGTATATACTCAATTGGTTAAAAGGATAAGAAAAATTCTTGAATATTTTCCTTTGAAATACAGTACTCCCTCCCATCCGAATAAACGGTCCCCAACTCTACTACCGATTTATACTAGGGCAGTTGTTTTCCGGCGACACATAAAACGGATCGGAGGGCGTACTACACAAAAAACTAGGTCTTTTTAGAATTTAAAATAGTTTCAATGCTTATCGGATAGCTAAACCTTACCTTATCAATGAAGGGTATGTAGATGTATATTTTCTATTCTTAGTTGACTAGGTATTGAGAATTCTTTTTGTTTATAAGCTAAAGTTGCAAGTATTGTTTACTTATTGATTATCATATATATGGTTTTAATTTCTTTTTTTAGTAAAATCCATGGTAGTACTGCTTCAAATGGGTTTTTAAAGGACCTTGATTGGAGATAGAAGTGAGAACAAACATTGATACGTTTTCATTGGCTAGACTGTGTTGTGGAATAGTTTGGTCTCTATGTACTTAGTGCAGGCCATAACTTTTTGTCATGTTGATATTTAATTACAAATAGAGTAAGCATTGTCCTGTGCAGTTTGGGGTCACTATCACTAGTATTCGATGTGGCGCATATCAAATTTTGAGCCCTTGTGTTAGAAATGGTGTGCGTGTGAATTGTTTCATCCCATGGACAAGAAATTCTAAACTGAATATACCAAAACTTGAGCTAGAGCGTGAACACAATTAGAGAATTACTTGTATCGCTTTCTCGATGAGCCCCATATGTTTGTTATTTTGTGAAATGAAATTGTTATTTATGGTGGCATGAAACATTGTCATGGTCACCATATTATTTTCTTTTTCTTTGAATATTTTTTCTTGTGATATTTTGACTCGGCTACAAAATAAATATTCTTTCTAACTTCCGTTGACACCTTAACATTATCCACCTTATAAACGTAATTAAAACAAAATGCAATCATATAAGCGAAGTTTGTGTGTGCATAGTGTGTGACAACGACCGTATACGCGAGGACATCCACAAAAGAGGAATGTTCGAGTTTAACATGGGCAAGGCTACAAAAGAGGTCGATTAGTCGTACCTTGTCAAGTTGTTCTGCTTTGTGGATAATTTTGTTGGAAAATTGCATAAATCTCTAACAATTAAGGTCATAGTCAGCTATTGATGGAAGTTGCAGAAAAATACAACTTTCGGGTACACATGTTGCACATAGCACAAATCTACACGTAGCACCGATGGAGTGCGTGTGGAGTTGTCTTTCCGTCAGATCTCCAGGAATCCAGTTAGTGCTCATTTTTGTTGTTGTGGTTTGGAGGTCTTACTCTTTCGATACAGTTATCATCATTGGCGATGGTTGTTTCTCTCATCCTTTGGGTCTTAGCATGACGATTTCTTGTTGTCTAATACAAGAAGTTCTATTATGACAAGCTTTGGCTAACACCGGTGAGAGAGGGGCGAGGACTGCGACGCGCTTTAGCCTCACTCTAGTTCCTATAGTTGTCGCTAGGTGGAGCAAGGACCAATTTGTAAATTTTGTTATTTTAAGATTCTTCGTACTTGTTGATGATTATTGGTAGATCAGTCGATCCTTTCGCAGAAAAAAAAACATCACATAAGACATATGGCCCGATTGTCGATGGCTACATGGATTAAACATGCTAAATCAGTTATCTACTTTGCAAGACATGTCTAAGATTTTAGGTTGCCATGTTATTTTCATTCTTCTCCACGACTTTTTTGAGGCTTTTGTCTCTCATTATAGCTTGAAAAGAAGGCCATCGCCGGTGTCGGGACCCGTAGAGCCACGGCTACACCTGTGTCCCATGCTTAGACGTCCGCCGTGACTTAGCCGCCTACCACAAGGACGACACCCTTTTATAACAAAAAAATATATACTTTTTTAGGATAAAAATGTCGATGCTAAACAAATAGCTAAACCTTACCTTATCAACGAAGAGTTTGTGGATTTTATATTCTCAGTTGACTAACCATTAAGACATATTTTTGTTTAATGATACAAAATTACAGGTTAAAGAATTCACAGGTTGTAACTCAAAATACAACCATAAAACAATTTCTATATACGGAGGACATAAACAACACCTAAAAAATAGCATTTAAGTGCTTCATCTCCACATGACAACAAATATTGGCAGCATATATAGGCCGTAAACAACAGGTATAATAAACAACATATAAAGGCTATAAATAGCAGCTATAAACAGTAGGTATAAACAACACTTGAAGATCCATTTGGCAATTTTAATTCACATCTACAATCAACAATTGGCAAATGCAATTCATAGGTCATAGCAACTCGCCAATAGCCAACCGTAAATCTGGACAATTTAGGAGTTTAACACCACATAACAACAAATATTCAAGAATAACATCCCCAAATAAGTTTAGGAAACACGATTTGATGACCATATGATAACAAGTATGCAAGCTTCATCTCCAGCACACGCCACAACAACTCGAAACTCTAACTCCGATTTCAGCCACAAGGACAAGGTCATCTCACATTGAGGCCGAACATGAGTCCTAGTTACATTATAATTGCCAAGCATTAGTAATATGTTAATTTTGGATCGCAGTCACACAAACATGGTACAAATGAACACAATAATACTAACCTCATCCTGTTGTGCATCTTGAAGACAAGTCCAAAATTTGTCTTTGCCCATATGAGCATCTATAAGAAACAAGCTAACAAGCATAAGTAAAGTTAGAAGAAACATAAGAGATAACACATGCTCACCTTTGTACTTGTTTCTAAGCCAATCCGATAGCACATCAATACCTCAAGCATGTGAGAAGTGAGGCAGCTCCTATGTTCATTCACTATTCTGCCACTTATAATAAATGCAGATTCTGAAACAAGAGTTGTGACTGGAATTGCAAATGTATCTCCTCTTACCTTACTTAGTGTTTGGTACCTTGTGCCAGCCACTTTCCACCAATCTAACACATCAAACTTCTCAATATATGGCACTAAGTCATCAGACAAGAAGTTGTCTATCTCACCTTAAAGTCTAGTTGTTGCAGCCCTTTGTTGTGCTACCATGTCATGGAAGAATGACATGAGGAAATATTCCAGGCAATAGGAAGCTCAACACTCTCCTTTAATTTTAAAGGAAAAAAGATAATTGACTGATTAATTAGCGAAAAATTGACCGAGATGAGACGGGTGCCGGGTTCCGATCGAATCGACCGGTCTCCGCTGCTTATCTCTTCTTCGGATGAGGACGATTACGGGGCCACGATGACAATTAGCACTCTGCTTTCAGACCTGATGATTAGTTAACGAGTAATTCTTGTCGTCGTGGGCAAGTGCTCGGCCGATGCGATCTACTACTAGTATTCTTTAACTCCTTTTATTTATATACGGAGTAGTATATATTTTGGAGGTGGATGCAACCTTCGTTAAAATACACGGGTAGAGGGGAGGGAGCAGCATGTTGTGCGTCGGCATCGATCATCATCGACTCGTCGTTATTATCTCTCTCTCGGCTTGGTGGATAAGTTGCAATCATTGGGTTTCTGTTCCCTTTTCTCTTTCGGTACTTGATTCAGAGATCTGCCAGGTTTGTGTGATTTGACGTCCAGCTCGCTCAGATCTGGGGCGAAGCCACGAGCACGGAATTAATGGTTGGTAGGCTCGTGCGTGGATTTCCGCCCCGGGGGCAAGTGGAGAAACAAAGACTCGCTGGCGGATCGGCGTTCGGAGAGGCCGACTTTAGGCATCTCGTCGCCCCTCAGAGCCCCCATGCCGTCTTTTTAGCGTCGGAAGTGGCGAATAGCGCCGTTTTCTCACAGTCGGCCCCAGAATCTAAAATAGCGTCGTTTCGGCGCTATTTCGCGCCGCGTCACCCAGACTAAACCCAGCTACCTGGATTCGGACTAGGGGGGGGGCGAAACTGCGCGGCAGCACGCGCGGGTCAGCTCTGTCAGTGACGCGCCGAATAAACGCGGGAACAGAATCCCCCACCCGTGACCTTCTTCTCGGCGCCCACGCCGTCAAAGGCTGTCGGAGTAATGGCGTGGCGACCGCCCAGTGCATGCGCCCCAGTCAAAGGCTGCCGACGTAATGGCGTGGCAGCCGGCCAGTGCATGCATAGCGTGGCGCCCCAGTCAAAGGCAGCGGTGACACACGCGGCGCAGGGACTGGCCCGCCAGGCTATAAAAAGGGCGCTCGTCCCTTGCCGTTCTCCCATTCTCGTATCCTCCTCCTCGCCGTTCTCCCATTCTCGCCTCCTCCTCCTCGCCACCCTCGCCGTACCTAGCAACGATGCATCGCCTCTGGGATGCGTGGCCCGACAACGACGAAGAGGAACAGCAGCCGGCGCAGGAGGTGGCGCCTAAGCAGCCGCCGGCGCAGGGAGCGGTGGCGACCGAGCAGCAGCCCGCCCAGGAAGAGCTGGCGCCCGAGCAGCCGGTGCAGGCTTCCCGACGCTGGAGGAGGGAGAGGAGGAGGCAACCGGTGTGGCCGGAACAGCACGCTGCCTACCACTCCTTCGAGACCGCGCGGAACGAGGGAGCGTTCCACCAGGTCCTCGGCGGCCTCGAGCAGGCGGCGGCGGCGGCGGAGGCTGCCGCCGTTCGGGCATCTCTGGAGACCCACCGGAGGGAAGAGGCGGAGCGCGAGGTGCACTGGCAGCTGGCCGAAAACGCTGCGTCGGCCGAGCAGCAGGCCACCATCGCGCAGTACGAGGCCGACCGGCGGCAGGTGGCGCTGCAAAGCGAGCGGCGCAACCGCCAGCCCTCCGAGCAGGCGCAGCTGCACCGGCTGCGGGTGCAAGGCCGGGCGGAGCGGCGCTGGCTCGCCGCGGCGAAGGATGACGACGAAGCTGGCCCCTCCAACCGGCTCGCCATGGTGGCGAAGGGTGACCGCGAGGAGGAGGACGATGAAGACGACGACGCCTAGAATAGTCGTCGACGTAGACTTATTTTCGCACTGTTTAGTTTATTTCTCGATGTTTTAGTTTAAATTTCCGTCGAAATTGTACGAACTTTGCCTGAAATCAATAAAATGCGTCGAGTTTCAAATCGATTTTTTTTTGGGCCGAAACTTGGGCTCGGGGAGCGACTGGGAAGCCTGCCCCCCAGGTTCCAGATTAGCGCCGTTTGGCGCCGCGGCGCCCCAAAACGGCGGCGTTTTGGGCCCTGGGGGGGCGCAACGGCTGGAGATGCCCTTAATTTTGAACTTATCTTTCCAACTGGGCTCACCCCTTTCCATTAACTTCATCAACGGAAATACAGAGTTCCAAATGGAAATCACAACAAAAGGAGGAGAGAAAGGGGTAGCAGACAGGTAGGAAAACTCGCTACATAGCCTCCTACGAGAACTATATTACGGGACAAAAAACCTACCAACCTAACCACCTAAAACTGTCCAGGGTACAGGAAACAAATAGTCCAGGAAACCAACATACAACCGAACGAACACGACATAAAAGTCTAAACCACCGCACACAACAGAACTCCAGGATAGCAGCGAAAGCAAACTGAGCATCCACCCATCAGACCGCCGATCCATCCATGATACGCAGAATATGAACCCGTCCACCAGCGTTGCGCGATTCTGAAACAGCAGCAGCCAGCTCCGCCGCCTTCGCCATCAGCTGTCCCGCGCCATTCCTGATCATCTCGCCCTTGGAATCACTGTAAAGACCTGCCCAATAACATAAAAACGAACACATGGAGTATATAGTGACCATAGGATTCCGCACAATTTTCTTCTCAAAGGTAATCGCATTTCGAGTGCACCAAACATGCCAGCACAAAGCTGCCAAAATAAGCATATGAAATTTCTTTCCCAGGGGGCAAAATTTATGCAACCAAGCAACACTCTGCCATAACGACCTGGGACAAGAATCAGTTCTCATCACAGCCCCAACAGTCCCCCAAACCACCTTAGCATGGGAGCAACCAAACAATAGGTGATTAGCACTCTCCAACTCTTTGCAAAAAGAACATAAAGGGTTGCCTTGCCACTTTCTTTTCTGTAAGTTGTCCCTAGTGAGAATAGCATCCCTAAATAGTTGCCAAAGGAATATTTTAACTTTAAGGGGTATTTTTGCTTTCCAAATCCAACGGTTGTTTGACCCAGCTAAGTTTGTTTCCAGGCACTGGTACAGAGATTTAGTAGAGAACCTCCCCTTAGGACAAAGAGCTCAGGTTACTTTGTCAGGTTGATCGGATACATGTAATTTTTTTGCACAATCCACAATAAACTTCCACTGTCTATCTAACTCAGGAGGCATACGGCGACGAAACGGGACCACATAGTTATTTTCCCTGGTTTTAAGAAAAGACCACTCCTGCCCATGGCAAATATCAAACAAAGTTGGATAAGAAACAGACAAAGGATGACCATCCAACCAGGAATCCTGCCAGAACCTCACAAGATTTCCCTTGTTCAACACAACTTTTCTTCCCAACAAGTAAAATTCCCTCACTTTCATTAACCCTTTCGAACAGGGTGAATCCGATGCTCTCGGCTTAATCGAAGTCACAGTTTTGTTTTTCAAATACTTGGCAGAAACAATCTGTTGCCAAAGGCCATTTTGTGTCTCCAATTTCCACCACCACTTGCAAAGGAGACTCACATTTTGTCTATGCACGTTTTTAATCCCCCAACCCCCTTTATTTTTTGATCGACACACCCTCGACCACTTAACCATACAGTACTTCTTCTTATTATTATTCCCAGCCCAGAAGAACCTTCTTCTGTGCTTATCAAGCTTGTCAATGCAAGACTTGCTCAGGAGAAACATGGATAGAAAGTACAGAGGAATACCAGACAGGCTAGAGTCAACCAAAGTCAACCTCCCCCCCGAGGAAGCAGAGTCACTGATCCAGCACTCAAGTTTTTTCACCAATTTTGCATCTAGAAAGTCCCAGTCAATCAATTTCAACTTTGAGAAGGTTACTGGAACCCCAAGATACTTCATAGGAAGTTGGCCAACCTTGCAATTAAACATATCCGAATAGAAAGCAGCAATAGTATTATCCCCCCCGATAAGGAACACTTCACTTTTGTCGAAATTAATTTTTAAACCAGACATCATCTCGAACATATAAAGCAATAGTTTCAAGTTGATGGCTTTAGCCATGTCATGAGTGATACATAGGACCGTATCATCTGCATACTGCAATATTGCCACACATTTCTCAATCAAATCAGGAGCCAAGCCAACAAGCAAACCATTTTTTTGAGCTTCCAAAACCATTTTAGTAAGGGCCTCACCCACCATATTAAACAAGGTAGGAGACAAGGGGTCACCTTGCCTGACCCCCTTAGCACTTTGAAAATACTCACCCACTTGGTTGTTAATTTTCACACTCACCGTCCCATTATGAAGAATTTTATAAATCCAAGAACACCAAGTATCATTGAAACCTCTCACTTTGTGGCAGTTAATAAGAAAATCCCAGTTTACCTTGTCATATGCTTTTTCGAAATCAAGCTTAAGGATAATCCCAGTCTGCTTTTTAACATGGGTATGGTGCATAATTTCATGAAGGGACATGATACCATCCATAATATTCCTGTTTTTAATAAAGGCATTTTGTTGAATGCTAAACAACTTATGAGCATAAGGTTCCAGCCTAATGGTAAGGGTCTTAGTAATGAGTTTGTAAATACACCTCAGTAAACAAATTGGACGAAACTGCTGTATTTTATTAGCTTCAGTCACTTTAGGAAGGAGAGTGATAATGCCATAGTTCAAACGTTGAACATCCAAGTCCCCCACGTTAAAACTATGAAATAAACACATAATATCATGTTTAACCACCTCCCAACAGTGTTGATAAAATTCAGTTGGAATCTCATCAGGGCCAGGTGCACGGTTAATATGCATCGAAAACAAAGCATTTTTAACTTCCTCCTCGGAGACGGCCTTAGTTAACTCCACATTATCTTCAAAAGAAATTCTCTCATCCTCACCCCACAGGTTTGAAGATAGATGAAATCTGTTACCAGGGGCCGGCCCAAACAACTCTCTGTAGTAGTTAGTGGCCAAGTTAAGTAAATCATTAGTCCCCTCCACAACCACCCCATTATCCTCCAAGGAATAGACTGTGTTCTTTCTTTTGCGATCATTCGCAATTCTATGGAAATAAGACGTATTAAGGTCACCATGCAACAACCATCTCGCATGAGAACGTTGGTACCAATAGGTCTCCTCCTCTTCATTCATTTTAAAAATTTCTGTTTGAATTTCAGATTTGCGAGCAAACTCAACAGGGGACAGATCCCTCTCTTCCTCCATTTGCTCCAAAATATCCAACTCCCCTCTCAATTCACCTTCTTTTTTTAAGGTTACCAAACAAATTCGAGCCCCAACCTTTAAAGTATTTTTTAATGCGCTTCAACTTGATGTTGAACACATCAATAGGGTCTGTACTACCAACATGCTGTGACCAAATCTCAGTAACCTTAGGCAAAAACTCCTCATTCTTAAGCCAGGAAACATCAAATTTAAATCCCCTCTTTTTATTAACACTAGGATGACCACCTGCATCGAGAATCAGGAGGTTGTGGTCTGATTGCTCTTTCACCACTTTCCTCAGGGTCACTAAAGGAAACGACGCTTCCCAACAAGGAGTCATAAGCACCCTATCCAATTTTACAAGTATATGGCTCCTCTGTTGATTAGACCAAGTATATTTCCCTCCAATCAAGTCAACTTCCCGAAGGCACAGGGTACGGATAATGGAATTAAAAACATCAGAGGAATGAGGTAACACTGTAGGCTTATTTTTCTCCAAAATATTTCTCATAATATTGAAGTCCCCACCAAAAATAAAAGGGAAATCAATAGTATTACAAAAAGAAGCCAACTCGGTAAGAAAAGCAGCTTTCAATTCTTCATGAGCTGGACCATAAACAATCAAACAGGCCCACCTGCACTTTTTATTTTTATCCCAAAGATAAGATAGCACCATATGATTCCCAACCTTAACATTTTGAACCTCCAAAGTTTCATATCTGAAACCACATAAAATGCCACCTGATTTGCCTACGGAAGGAACCCACTTCCAAAAGAATTTATTAAAAGGATCAATCTTCCTAAAGAAACTAGATGTATAAGTTTTTTTCATTGTTTCCAAAAGACCAATAAAATCAAGCTTACAACCTTCAATAGTGTCTAGGATACAAGTGGATATGCCTTTTTCCCAGCCCCCCTAATATTCCATATTCCACCAATCATTTAAATTTATCAGGTAGGTTCCTTTGCCTAACCGGCCTACCAGGAGACAGGGTAGCCGTGGCATTCTTTTTTTGACTCCTTGTCATAGGTCTAGACACAACCACATTGCTTTTTCTCTTAGATTTTTTATTTTTTCTTGACTGCACCACAGTAAAGGAAGCATCTAATTCCCCATCACTCAACCAAGTTAAACACAAAGGTGTCCTCCCCCCATTATCATGCATAGCTACCAAAGGAGTATCAGCAATAGACAAATTTTTATCACCCAAATTAGCCCTAGATTTTTCCAATTCCTTTAGAATGTCAATGTTATCAAAATTATCAGATGGAAAATCGATACCCATCAAGGAAGCCCTAGCCATGATCTCCAAATTAGAAAAAGCAGCAAAAGAATTACTTGAAGCAGGGGAAGAGAACTCACAATCTAGGTTCCTTTTTCTGGTTGCCTCAGCAGCCTTGGCCATCACATTCATCATCTTCTCTCCCTGGTTACGCCTCCCCACTTCCTCCACAGGGGCCTCGACACCAGGACCCACTTCCACAGCATTTTCCCCCAGAGAAGGAGGAGACTGTCCGGAATAACCACCCTCATGCACATTTCCAGTAGGAGATTCAGAGAGAATTTCTGTGACCACTGGATCAGCCGGCCACAGCGACGCTCTTGCATTATCCTCATAAGGCACTATCACATTCTGCCCCACCAAGTCAATGTTATCAGAAGGACTCACTTCTTTTTCAACAACAGGGGTAAATGGAGCCAATACAACACTCCCAGCTATTTTTTGCACCATGTTGGACTTAGGGGACTTGTCCAACACGGAATCCTGTCCAGACAACTCCACAACCTTACTCCCACAGCCAGCATCTTCTCCCCTAGCTTTACTAGCATTCTCTCTAGTGATAACATCAATAAGGAGTTCAGTATCACCTTCACTCTCCTCCTCAGACTCATGCTCAGCCACAGCAGGCATAATAGCACACTGGGACCTACCAAAACCTGTCCCCACATAGCTGGTTGAAGCTGTCTGTCCTTCCGAAGAGGCCGCAGAATCACCAGCAAAATGATCATGCCTAGGCCTTTTCGGAGATGGAGGAACATCAGAAGTAGACACAGTAAGGGGCCTGCGCACCACAGGGCGGCCTTGCTCCACAATATCATCAACTTCATAAGTGAAATCGTAAAAATAGTCCCCCAACACCCCCTCGGCTGTCTTAGGAAGCAACGAGATATCACGACAACCCAGCAATATACGACAGTACTCAGGTTTAAACAAGGTTGCCTGATCTACCTCCAAAGTAACACCAACAAGGGAACCCGCATACGCCGCATGAGCATCACAGCGCTTGTCAATAGGAATGTTTCTAACTTTCACCCACGCCTTTGTTCAACACGCCCTTGGCCCCTACTGAAGCAGACCACGGAGCCAAATTCAACACAGCATCACAGATTTCATAACCATCCTCCCCCCAAATAACAAGTGCGCTCCACCTCTCTAGCACTAGGGAACCTCATGATATACTGAGTACTGTTAATAGGCCTCGCAGTGCACCTCCAACTAGTGTTGAGATATTCATTAAATTCGTGTTCAAGCTGCCTAGCAGTAGGATTCCCTTCAACAATGGTAATGACAATACTGGAGACTCGCTCCTTCTCTTGCTGTAACGCGGTGCACCTCCAACTAGTATTGAGATATTCATTAATGAATATTGAGATATTCATTAAATTCTGAACTTATCTTATCTGTAACGCGGGACACAATACGCCTCGACCGGCTCCGGCCTGATCTTCTTGTCCAGCGAGCTCGATTAGAGCGCTATGAAGTTAGTTTAATATGGTTACATGGGAAAGGCTAACTAGTATGTAAGATCAGCTGGTGTCTTTGACAGTCAAGGAAGCTGGCGACTTTGAGGCGACGATGAGGCGGAACTGGATGGCCCGGATCCCCGACGTCGTGCGTTGAGCGCTCCTTCTCCACGCTGATGGCCGGAGGGGAGGGCTCTCCCGCTGCTCTGGCCGGTTCTCCGGCGGCGTCCGGGAAGACGGGCGTTGAGGAGGACGGAAGCGACCCGGTCCGCGGCCGGAGGTGGGCGGACATTGCTGAGGAAGCGGATGAGGCCGAGGCGGCGCGTCTGGAGGCTGAGCTCCGTTGCTCGCCACCGGCGCTGCCCACCTTTGCCGACTTCCTCGCTGTTGCCACCCGGTCGCCGGCTCGTCGCCGCCATGGTCGTGCGGGCGATAGCCGTCCAGCTCCTGACAGCTGTGCGGACAGCAGGCGAGACTCGAGAGGGGCCGGTCGGGGAATCCCTGTGGCTGCTATGCCTTGCTCCCCGGCGCCCAGGTTGACGTCCTCGACGCAGGCGGCGGCGGTCGAAGCGGGGATTGCGGCGCCCGCACCTGGAGGAGGTGCGACCTCGATCCTGGACCGTGGGCCAAGCCCTAGCGCAGCCTGCGCGACCCAGGACAGGCGGCCCATCCTAGGGTGGCGGTGCCAGGACGCCCGCTTCACCCCGGGCCTTGACCAACCCTCGCTGCTTGGGCCTGGGCCTTGTGGGCCGGCCTCGGCCTGGCTCTGGCTGCCAAAGGGTGCGAATAGCCTTCATCAGGGCCTTCCCGCATCGATCGCACAGATCGCAAAGCACTCGTCTCACGCACGTAGGGTTCGTCAAGCCCGTCCTCCGCCGCCACTCGCAGCCAGCTTTGCCGACGTCGTCGCCGGAAGGATGAACCGCCACCGCCCCTCTACCTCCCCTCCCTCGACGCGACGCTCCAGGTCGCCCCCTCCTCGCCGCGTTTCCAGGTCGCCTCCCCGGACGCGGACGGCTGTGCGCGCGCCCCAGCAGGCTCGGTACCGGCCGCCGGCCCGACGCTCCCCCGCGAGGCCCTTCGGGAGCCACCGGGGTGAGGCACTGCGGCCTGGCTGGCCCAGCCGCCGGAGCCCCCCGCTGCAGGGCCGCGACAGGATCCCTCCGCGGGATGGCCGCCGATCTTCACCTAGGGGGCCGTCCCCGGACGCGATTCGACGCGAAGCGGTGTTGCGGGAGGGCCTGGTGGCCAATCCACCGCGCGTGGACCCTCCTGCTGCGGGTGGTTCCTGGCGGCAGCGCGACGCCACCTCGCGTCCGTCGAGGGTTGACCGTGACAGCCCGCCGGCACGCGATGAATCAATCCTCCCACCCGACGGGTCCGCCGGCATGGCCAAGAAGAAAAAGAAGTACAAAAAGAGGAAGCGTAAGACGGCCTCCGAGGTGGTGGGTGGGCGGCCAGGAGCTACTGTGGTGCCCGCCGCTCATGCCACGATGGCGACGCGGACGTGCGGCGGGTGTTGTGGATGCGGAAGGCTCCAGCTCCTGGGCCAAGGCATTGATGCAGGTTTCTTCTACATCGACATGGGGAACATCAAGCTGGCGGCGCCGGAACACTTGGCGTCCATCACCGTGCTCCCGGATCAGGAGGTGGAGCATTCGTTTGAGATCACGGGTGAGACGATCAGGGAGGAGCTGACTCGCCTCGACAGCGAGGCGACGTGGGTGGTGAGGGAGGTCTCCGCGACGGAGTTTGCAGTGGCCTCCCCCTCCCTCGGTCTCCTCAATGCTGTTTCCTGGGGTGCTACGACGACTGTGCCAGTCCACAACATCAAGGTCTACATCAAGAAGTCTTCCTCTGACCCTGCCACGGTGGCCTCTCTCTCATCTGTGTGGATTAAGATCCACGGGATTCCGCGCGAGGTGAGATCCGACGCCTTCTTGCCGCGGATTGCCCAGGCTGTGGGTGTGTTCCAGGAGCTGGATGTGGCTTCCCTTCCTGGTGAGGGCCCTGTCCGGCTCCGGGTCTTGGTCCCGGACAGCTCCGCGATCCCAGGACCGCTGCCGTTATTCTTCTTCGGCTTGGATGGCAGGATTCTGGAGGTGGAGGTGGAGGGGGAGGGTGAGCGTCAGGGGTCCATCTCCCCTCCTCCGCCGCCACACCACGATCCCCCCCCCCCCGACCACAGTCTTTCCGAGGATGACGAGGGAGATTCTTCAGACGACGACTTCCCTGAGGACGCTGCACAGGACAGGAGGAGCCATCACTCCCGCCAGTGGCTCCCACTTCACCCCCGCCGCCTCCGCATACGGGGGTCGAGGCCAGGGTGATGGCTCTTGTTCAGGCAGCCCAGCCTGATCAGTCTGTTCCCGCACTGGCAGCGCTTGCTTTGAGTGAGCCGGTGCGGATGGACGGTGACGGGTCCGCACCGATGCAGGGGCTCCGGATCTCCCAGTACGGGTCCAACCTCTGCGGGGGTCCGGGGTCCTCAGAGCTCTCAGGACACAGTGGCTCGGAAGTGGCCATCTCTGCTTCACAGGTACTGGAGGGGGAGGGGGAGGAGGACTCCTCGAGTGTGGGGATGGTGGTCAAGGCACCAGTTTCCCCACGCTCCCCGGGAGTGCTCTGCTACTTCCGGTCGCCGGGGACTCCTCCTTCACCGCCTCAGGGGTCCCCAGCGCTGGTCCCTAGGACGCCTGCGACTGGGCCTGTGGAGTCAGTCACGGTCTTCCCCGACACCCCCGTGGTTGAGCCTAGGGACCAGCCTCTGCGCCGCCCGAGACCTCCTCCACCGCCGCCCACCCGCGCCAGTGCGAGGCTTGCCTCGAAGGCTAGCGGGGAGCTGACGGTACCGACGATGGAGGTGGTGGCGTCCCGCCGCCGGGCGGCCCGTGACTCCGAGACTGGTACTACTCACACTTCCGAACCTCCTTCCCCTCCCTCTGGCTCCCGTTTCTCGGTGTTAGCGTCGGTCCACCTGGATCACTTGGCTCAGGTGGCGTTAGACTGTGGTATTGTTTTCCGTGGTGAGAAGGGGCCTCGGTGTGACCAGATCGAAGCTATTAGAGCGAAGGAGATCCTTGAGGGGGCCCTTGCTGCCGCTCGTGCCCAGGCAGAGTGTGAGCGGCGGGGGCCTCTGGAGCCCGCTGGAACCGTGCAGGCTATGCAGGGATCCGGTAGTGGAACCTCTCCTGAGCAGACTAGTCTCGATCCTACTGCTGCGCCCCCCCAGCCGGGGCGGAAGCGTGGGACGCCCCCCAAGTCAGCGTCCCGGCCCTCGACCTCTGGTAGGGCCCGACCAGTCCCCCGTAAGGGGACAAACCTGCCTGGTTCCAGATGAATGTCTCTCACTTTATTTGGAACATGCGGAGCTTTGGGCAGGATGGGCGGAGACGCCAGTTGGTGGAATATATCCGCGATGAAGATCCAGATATAGTAGGCATTCAGGAGACGATCCGGAAGGATTTCTCGATCCTGGAGCTAGAAGGCTTGAGCCGACATAAGTTTGCTTGGCACTGGCTCTCGGCTACGGGCCGCTCGGGCGGGATCCTCCTTGGCGCCAAGGAGGATACCTTCGAGGTTGTAACATCCCAAGTATGAAAAACACCATTACAATACTTGCTTCTTGTTTAAATAAAGTTTGCATCATGTCATCATAAGCATTGCATTTGTTTTTCCATTTGAATTTCAAACAAAATTTCAAATCCTTGTTTCATACTTGTTCTGTTACAATTTTTACAAATGAAACTTTCAAATCAAACCATTCAATTTCTTCCAATAAACTAGAATTTCCAAAGTATTAACTTGCCTAATTTTCAATAATTCAATTATTGCAAATTTCAATCAAATCCATTTGAATTTCAAACAGCAACAAAATTTAAAATTTGGAAAACAGAAAGTTGCACAACTGGGCTTTTGTAATAAATAAATTATACAAAATTATCCCCACAATTTTCAAACCCCAAAACCCTATTTGAATTTTAAATAACAATTTCAAATCATTTGGCAATTTCAAATTTTTGGAAATAAGCACACATACTTTTGAATCTTGCTGTTTTGGTAATTCAATAAAAATTATTGTTAAAATAACAAACCCAAAAATCCTATTCTATTTTTCTCTCCTTTTCTTCCTACAAAAAAAAAGTAAACAGAAAAAAAACAGAAATTAGAAAAGGGGGGCAGGCCAGCCCAAGTGGGCTGAGCCCACCACAGCCCCGCAGGCCCAGCCTGCCCACCTGTCCCTTTCGTCCTCCTCTGTACGGAGACAGAGGAGAGGGGAGGCTCCCCCACCGGCAGGAGCTCACCTGCTCCCCTCCTCCCCTATATCTACCTCCCGGGGCCGTGCTCTAGCTTCCCCTCTCCCTCCTCCATCTCCGCCGCCATTTTCTCCTCCTCCTTTCTTCTCTCTCTCTCTCTCTCGCTGGTTCCCTGAACCTCCACCACCGCACACCACCGCGGCAGCAGCCGTCGATCACCGTCGCCATGGCGCTCCTCTGCGCAGGCTGAGCGCGGGAATCGTTTCCCCGTGCCTCCGTCTTCCTCCTCGACACCATAGAGGGGACTGGGAGCAACAGGATCGCCACCTCCGTCTCCGTCGTGTCGCCGCCGTCGCTGTCTGAAACTCGTCCCCGAGCCGCTGCGTCGACGACAACGGGGGTGAGCACCCTCTTCCATCCTCTCCTTTCTCCTCCTGGCAATCGCACGCACACCCTGCACCTCCCTGTTCTGGACCACGAGCAGCAGCAACGCAACGATCACCGCCGGCGACCACCGTTTCCTCGGTGAAGTTCAGAAAGACTGAACTTTTGTTTCAGTTTCAGTTAACGAGCGCAACTCCACCTCAAAACCACGCGTTCCCCTCCTCTGTCACGAATCGATCAGCAACGCAGTGGCCAGATCCAGCGGCGCGCAGCGCGAGGGCGCGGGTCCGATCCCCCGTCGCGGGATTAAAACCCATCTTTTTGCTCGCTTTGCCACGCATGCACGCAGGGCCCACCTGCCATTGGCAGTGGATGCCACGCCAGCTCCCACCCACACGCCACGCACGCACCAGCTGGGCACTGGCCCACTGCCAGTGACCCAGGGGCTGCTCTGGCTGCGTAGGAAAGGTTCCAGGGACCTTTCTGAAACTTTCTTTTCGCACCTAAGCCCCTGGAACAATTTTAACACTTTTAAAAATCACAGAATAGCCCCTGTAATTCAAATTCAAATATCTTTTGCATTTCAAATCCAAATCTAATAAATAAAATATGTTTTCCATACCAAATTTAATTCTCTACATGTTTAAACCATTTGTTTACTGTTTTGAACATTTCAAATGTTTTCAAAAATTCAAATTCAAACAACTCTTTCAAATTTGGTCGAATTCATAACTAATTCAAATTTAATTCAAATGACACATGTAAAATATGTTTTCCATGCAAAATTGAACAAGTTTTCCAAATATAAACTTTGTTTCCTGTTTTGAATAATTAAAAATTGGTTAAATAATTTAAATCTTGTTTAACTCATTTTAAAATTGCTAAATTCATAATTTGGCCAAACTAAATTCTTTTTGAACATATGAAATATGTTTTCAAACCAGAAAAATATAATCTTTTCAAATATGAATTTTATTTAATGTTTTGAACAAATAAAAATTCAAATAATTTTATACTTGAATTAAATTCATTTAAATCTTGTTTAAACTTGTTTAATTCATAATTAATTCATTTTAAATCCATTGTCAACAAATGAAACATGTATCCCACCTAAAATTTTGTGTTCTTTCCAAATATGAATTTGGTTAACTATGTTGAACAATTAAAATTGGTCAAAACAACTAATGCTTGTGTAACTCATTTAAGAAGCCAAATTTCATAACTTAATAAATAAAATTTCCAAACTTGGTAAACAACATTTCAAGTTGAAGCTATTGTTGTTTTCTTATTGTTTTCTTCATCCATGCATCATTCTAATCAACTTTCACATGATGGTTAATTGTAGATCATTTAATTCAACCTTAATTCATGGGCTTTTCCATATGCAATCCAAATTGCATATGGGCCCATTTAATTATGTTACCATGTCAACTAGCTTATCTTTGATGCATCAATTAAATTGTCATGCATCATCCCATGTTTGTGCATTATGCCATGTATTGATTGTTCGTCTCTCTTCGTTGTTTGTTTGCTTCTTCTCGAATAGACGACGACGTTGAGACAGACGAGGTTTACGACACTACTTCAGAGGAGTTAGCCCAGTACCAGGCTACTGAGTTTGCAGGCAAGTATTCACTCACATGAACCATTGTGTCCTTTCCACACTGGATATCGATACTTTCCGTTGTCTATCCTGCTAGCCTTAAGATTCGTTGCTTGTGTTCCGATCCCATCACATGTTATCCCGTAACCCTGATATAGCCTATCCTCCACACCTATAACCCCGTTGCTTGTTGCCTGTGTCTTACTAGCATGCTTAGGGTTGTTTATGCTCGAGTCTGATGTCCGTTATTTCTGTTACCTTATTTATTATGTTCTGGGGGCTCGATGTTTAAACAACAACCTGTTAATGTTTGAGGTAATGCTAATTTGATGATAAGGCATCGGCAGGAGGCCGGGTATGGTTTTGAGGCCTGCTAGTGTCGAACTCAGGAAAAGTTATTGTCCTCTAGATCCATGATGAGCGCGCTAACCGCATGTGGGAAGCGTGTATGGGCGCCCCCCTCAACTTTGATTCGATTCGCATCTCGTCCAAATCACCTCATTTAGTTCGGGTTTTCCATTTGCCGCATGCATATGCAGGTGCGAACCCTTGGCGCCAGGGTGGTAACTTTTGTAGTCGGCATTTAGGGAGACACGTTCTTAGAGTGCTATGAGGGTCCCCTTTTCTTCGTGGGGCTTGATTAGCCGTGCGCTCAACTACACGGGGTTCTTTGGGCTTGATGCGAAGAAGAGTTGGGTTGTGTTGAGTACCTCGCTTGGTGGGTTGATCCCCCGTCTGGCGGGATATTCTTACGTGTACGGACAAATTGGTGCATCCCTGCAGGGTTAAATCTTCTCGAGAAGCCGTGTTGTCCGCGGTTATGGATGACTTGGTGATAGGGCTGGCTAACAAGTACTCAGAACAACTTACACCTAATAAATACTAATTTTGACTAGTAATAGACTTATTGACACAATAACTTGAACCTTCATTAATCCAACTGTGTGGGTTATCCTCGGATTGCTTCTTTGGATAAGGGGCGAGATCCAGGATGGGTTTGTTTGAGGTTAGTGGTAGTTGGTTCCGATACGCTATCTTATCCCTTTCTTTTAGCTGGATGTTGTAGCGTGTCTCTGTAGTTGGTTAGGGCAGCCCGCTGCCGCATCTTTGCATCACCTATCTTCCGTTGAACCCAAAGCATCTGTACTTGGTGTTGCCGGGTACACTTTGGTATCTTGTGCGTCTTGCTTGCCAGTACTCGTCTGTACTGACCCCTTTGGGGCTGCGTGTTCTGCAGACTACATTTCCGAGGAGCCCCATGGTGGCTACTACGTGGAGTATGACGAGGCTGCTGACGAGTAGATAGCGGACCCGGGCAGGATCCGACACTCCGAGGATGGGCACCGTTCTTTCGTTTCCGGCCTCTTAGGCTTATTTGGATCTTGTCTGTACTCAGACACTTTGAACGTTTCCGCTGTGATGTAATGATGACTTGTTGGGACATGTGTCCTCTGCATGACTGTATTTGCTATCTCTGCTCTAGTGAGAGCTATTTGCCACTTATTTCTATTTCTTTGTGTCTTAGAGATTTGTTGTGATATCACTTGTTCAAATGCCGTTGACGTACCATGTGTGTATGTTATGAAGTACGTCAATGGAAGTAGTCGGATTTGTATGGGATGGTTTACGCAGACGATGAATAGTAGAGGATGGTTGTCACACGTTTACGTGTTGGCCTACTCATATTGAGATACGGGTGCCGGTATGCCCCGTAAGCCATTTATCTACTGTTTAGCGGGCTTTGAGTATCCTCTAGAAGTCCGGGTGCGACAAATGGTATCAGAGCCTGTCTGCCTGTAGGATCCCTTTTACTGGTCGCAGTTGAGTCTAGAAACTATTTTGTAGCTATATAGGAAAAAGATGAAACGTGAGAGTAGGAATTCTGTTCTTTTATTTCTTTCCCCACCCACCCTCCCTTTTCTGGTAAGGAAATGCAACGTTGTTTTCTCTTCTCATCTAAACTTTCAAGTTAGGATTTCATGTATCCTGGTTTCTCTAGGATAGTTATATCTACTAGACCATAGGAATGGAGGTGGTTGTGACATGATTTATCATGTTGCCTACTCACGATTGAGAACGGAGGCACATAAGCCCCGGAAGCAGATCCTCTATTCCTTAAGCAGTAGATATTGACCCTTTAGAAGCCCGGATGGGTTTTCCGTAGTACCTCAGGAGTGTTTGGTCTCGTGTTTCCCAAATGTTGCTTCGATATCCTGTTCTTCTCAACATCCTTTTCGTCCGTTGAAACCTTGTTGTTGCTTGCCACTTCAGTTCTTCTACCGGCGTCTAATCAAAGCTTCCCCGATCATCTACAGATGGATCTGAGGTTCTACCCGCAGGTGGTTCGTATGACTCGTTGCGAGAGCACTGCCGGTTATCCGGAGATGCTGAGGGACATGGTCACTTTTCTGGGGTTCCGTTGGGCACCAGAGTACCAGGTCTACGAGCAGCAGCGAGAGTTTGACCAGACCTACTACCAGGCTATCGTCTACATTCTGTCAGATGATGGCATGAGCGTAGTTCACCGCTACGAGGCAGTGGGTTCCACAGTGGATATGGCTGTGCAGCAGGCAGCTTATGTGAGCCTCACCGTCCTTCGTGCTGACTACTGGGGATTTGACGATTCTATCTATCGCCACATCCCCCGTGGTTACATCACTTCGGAGGGAGCTCATTTCACTCTCTACGACAACTTGGATGTCTACGAGCATGATAACTCCAGGCTGCACACCACCGCTCAGTTTGTGAGACACAGTGACGCAGTTGCCCGCACACTATCTCAGGAGTTGGCTTCAGTCAGAGAGCAGCTTTACCTTGCTTTGACTCGTCTGGCGACTTACACCACAGACTTTGTTGGAGACGAGCGCTTTGCACGTTTCGATCAGCCAGTTTGGCGTCGTCTGCCAGATGCTGGAGGTTACGAGCCGATCAGAGGTCCACTCCTTAATCTTGGTGCTGGTTACACTGGGATTCCACGCTTTGGAGCACAGGGAGTCGACGCTATGTACTTCACCACGCCTAGAGTCGGTCTCAGACCACGTCAGATCTACGTGGATAGTCGTTCCACCTACTTTCGTGGGCGTGCTCCTCACCGTACCTCTCGCCGTACTCCTCACCGCCGTCATGTGTGATGAGCATGGGAGTATCGATGTATCCATTCTTAGCTATGTTTAGTTATCCTTTGGCATTCAAACCATTTATGGTGTGTTGGATATTCTGATGTATTTGAACATGTGATGATGTACCTATTGGTTGTCTATTCATGCGTCGGAATAATCTCTCTTTCGGTTGCCAAGTCTAACCTTTTCTATTGTTGTGCTAAAATGCATTTCCATTCAGGATGCCGCCAACAAGGAACAACACGCCTGAGCCACCGCCAATCGCGGAGCTGATGACTCAGATGACCCAAGTCATGACGCAGATGGCCCAGTTCCAGGCTAATCAGCACACCAATCAGACAGCTCCACGGGTCAGCATCAAGGAGTTTCTCAGTCTGGGCCCAAGAGCTTTCGTGGCCACACGCGAGCCTCTGGACGCTGATGACTGGATCCGTGAGATAGCCAAGGCTCTGGAGATTGCACACGTAGCTAAGGAAGACAAGGTCAAGTATGCCTCCTATCTGCTGAAGGGTCAGGCAGCTACTTGGTGGGAAAACTTCCAGGCCATGAGAACTGGGATGCCAGTCACGTGGGATTGTTTCAAGGAAGCCTTCCTGAAGCACCACATTCCAGATGGTCTCATGGAAAGGATGCGTGAAGAGTTTTGCTCTCTTAAGCAGGGCAAGTTGGACGTCATCGGGTATCAGAGTGAGTTCAATCGCCTCGCTCGATACGCTGGAGATGAGGTGTCCACTGAAGCTAAGAAGATGGCAAGGTTCCGCAGAGGCTTTAACCCGGAACTCAAGTATGCCCTCACCAATATCAAGGCCAACAGCTTCGAGGATCTCGTTAACACCGCGCTCAATGAAGAAAACGGGCGCAAGGCGTTCGAGGAGTCTCGCAAGCACTCGCGTGAGGGTGGTTCCTCCTCCAACATGACCACCCCTCCGCAGAAGCGCCGCATCTGGGTACCAAATGGTGCTGTCACTCGGGCTCCATATGCCCAAGCTTCTCCAGGCTTCGCTCCCCGCCCACCCAACCCTGCTCAGATGCATGATCCAAGGGCTTCGATGGGGCAGCCAAGGCCAGGGCCTCCTCGTGTCGTCACATGCTACAAGTGCAAGCAGACGGGGCACTACGCCGACAAGTGCACGCAGAGGCAGCTACCTCCACCACCACCTCGTCCTAACACAAACCAGGCAATGGTGCGCGCTCCCCCGCCTAAGGCCTTCAACTCCAACAACAGGCCTGTCGGGAGGACCGCAAGGGTGAATCATGTCAAGATCGACAAAGCTGAGGAAGCTCCTGACGTCGTTCTCGGTACATTTCCCGTAAACTCTATTCCAGCTAAAGTGGTGTTTGATACCGGAGCATCACATTCTTTTGTGTCAAAGACCTTTGCCACAACAAACAACCTAATTGTGGTTCCACTAAGCAATCAGATCACTGTTCACTCCCCGGGATCTCAAATGTTGACTTCCAAGATAAGTAAGGACAATCAAATCCTAATTGGAGGCCACATATTCTTTCCTTCTCTCATGTTGCTGGGAAATTCTGACATTGCTGTCATTCTTGGTATGGATTGGCTGAAGGCCAATAAAGCAAGAATTGACTGTGCTCAAAAGTCAATAACTATTTTCCACCCTTCTGGCCAGATAATCTATTCTCCACATGAATCAAGTTCCTTTCAGCTGTGCACCCTCGATGCAAAACCTCTACCTTCACTTGAAAATGTTCCGGTGGTTTGCGACTTCCCTGACATCTTTCCAGAAGAGTTGCCAGGGATGCCTCCGGACAGAGCTGTTGAGTTCGTGATCGAACTTGAACCCGGTACTGCTCCAATCTTTAAGCATCCCTACAAGATAGGAACTCTCGAGCTGAAGTTGTTGAAGGAACAAATTGATATGTACATGGAAAAAGGTTACATTCAACCTAATTCCTCGGCTTGGGGTTGCCCAACTCGGTTCGTTGCGAAGAAGGATCACACAAAGAGACTCGTTGTTGACTATCGTCCTCTTAACGAGAAAACCATCAAAAACAAGTATCCAATTCCTCGTATCGATGCTCTTTTTGATCAACTTGCTGGAGCCTCAATATTCTCCAAGTTAGACTTGAGAATGGGTTACCATCAAATAAAGATCAGAAAAGAGGATATTCCAAAGACAGCCTTCACCACTCACTACGGTCTATATGAATTCACCGTCATGTCCCTTGGTCTCACCAATGCACCGGCGACCTTCTCTCGACTCATGAATTCTGTCTTCCATGAATACCTCGACAAAATTCAGTTAACTGACGCGAACACCACCATATCCTCACTGTACCCCCTTACCTGACAAGAAACGATCGCTCACTGCAGTGGCAACGCACCCGTGCACGCGCGCTCGAGGCCAGGGTTCGATCCCTGCCTCTGGGATTAAATCCCACACTTTTTCGCGAGGGCGCTGACAGGTGGGGGCCCCTGTCAGCGACCACACCTGCCACGCACGCGCCACGTGTGCCCAGGGCCCCCTCGTCAGTGGCCCAGGCTAGGCCACTGCGAGGTAGAAAAGTTCCTGGCTTTTTCTTTTTAAGTTTAAGTCCAAATCTTTTACAGATTAGTCCCTAAAATCAAAAGGCAAATAACTTTTGATTTTCAAATCCAAACAATACAAATGAAATATGTATTCTGCACCAAATTAAATTCTCTACATGATTAAAGCATTTGTTTTCTGTTTTGAACATATCAAATGTATTCAAATTTTAAATTCAAACAAATTATTTGAAATTTGGTTAATTTCATAACTAATTCAAACTTAATTCAAATAACACAAATAAAATATGTTTTCCATGCTAAATTGAACCACCTTTTCAAATATAAACTTTGTTTTCTGTTTTGAATAATTAAAATTGGTTAAATAATTTAAACCTTGTTTAAATCATTTAAAATTGCTAAATTCATAACTTGCTCAAACTAAATTATTTTTGAACTTATAAAATATGTTTTCAAACCAGAAAAGTATAAACCTCTCAAATATGAATTTGGTTTAATGTTTTGAACAAATAAAAATTCAAATAAATTCATACTTGAATTAAATTCATTTAAATCTTGTTTAAACTTGTTTAATTCATACGTAATTTATTCTAAATCTTTTTTCAACAAGTGAAACATGTATTCTACCTAAAATTTTGTGTACTTTCCAAATATGAACTTTGTTATCTATTTTGAACAATTAAAATTGGTGAAAACAACAAGTGCTTGTGTAACACCTTTAAGGAACCGAAATTCCATAACTTAATAAATAAAATTCCAAACTTGGTAAACCTTATTTCAAGTTGATTCTATTGTTGTTTTCTTATTGTTTTCCTCATCCATGCATCATGCTAATCCACTTTCACCTGTTGTTTAGTTGTAAACCATAATTCATGGGCTTTCCATATGCAACCCAAATTGCATGTGGGTCCGTTTAATTATGTTATGTTACCAAGTCAACTAGCTTATTTTGATGCATCAATTAAATTGGCATGCATCATCCCATGTTTGTGCATGATGCCATGTTATTGATTGGTTGTCTCTCTGCGTTGTTTGTTTGCTTCTTCTCGAATAGACGACGACGTTGAGACAGACGAGACTTACGACACCCCTTCTGAGGAGTTAGCCCAGTACCAGGCTACTGAGTTTGCAGGCAAGTATTCACTCACATGAACCATTGTGTTCTTTTTCACACTGGATACCGATACTTTCCGTTGCCTATTCTGCTAGCCTTATGAATCGTTGCTTGTTTTCCGATCCTATCACATGTTATCCTTTAACCCTGATATAGCCTCACCTCCACACCTAAAACCCCGTTGCTTGTTGCCCGTGTCCTACTAGCATGCTTAGGGTTGTTTATGCTCGAGTCTGCTGTCCGTTATTTCTGTTACCATATTTTATTATGTTCTGGGGCTCGATGTTTAAACAATCAACCTGTTAATGTTTGAGGTAATGCTAATTTGATGATAAGGCACCGGCAGGAGGCCCGGCGTGGTTTTGAGGCCTGCTAGTGTCGACCCTAATTAGGAAAAGGGTCTTGTCTAGTGATCCATGATGAGCGCACTAACCGCATGTGGGAAGCGTGTATGGGCGCCCCCCTCAATTTGATTCGATTCGCATCTCGTCCAAATCGCCACACTTAGTTCGGGCTTTCCATTTGATGCACTCATATGCAGGTACGAACCCGAGGCCAGGGTGGAACTTTTGTAGTCGGCATTTAGGGCGGCGTGGTCTTAGAGTGCTATGAGGGTCCCCCTTTTCTTCGTGGGGGCTCGATTAGCCGCGCACGCACAACACGTGGTTCTTTGGGCTTGATGCGAAGAAGAGTTGACTCGTGTTGAGTGCCTCGCTTGGTGGGTTTGATTCCCGTCTAGCAGGATATTCTTACGTGTACGGCCAAATTGGTGCACCCCTGCAGGGTTAAATCTTCTCGAGAAGCCGTGTTTCCCGCGGTTATGGTTGACTTGGTGAAATTACTGGCTAACAAGTACTCAGAACAACTTACACCTAACTAATGATAACTTGACTAGTAATAGTCTTATTGACACAATAACTTGAACCATCATTAATCCAACTGTGTGAGTTATCCTCGGATTGCTTCTTCGGATAAGGGGCGAGATCCAGGATGGGTTTGTTTGAGGTTAGTTATAGTTGGTTACGATACGCTATCTTATCCCCTTCTTTTAGCCAGAAGTTGTAGTGTGCTTCTGTAGTTGGTTAGAGCAGCCTGCTGCCGCACTTTTGTATCACCTATTCTTCCGTTGAACCCAAAGCATCTGTACTTGGTGTTGCCGGGTACACTATGGTATCTTGTGAGTCTTGCTTGCCAGTACGTTTATGTGCTGACCCCTTTGGGGCTGTGGTTTCCGCAGACTACGTTTCCGAGGATCCCCATGGTGGCTACTACGTGGAGTACGACGAGGCTGCTGACGAGTAGATAGCGGACCCGGGCAGGATCCAAGACATCGTGGGTGGGCTCCGTCTTTTCGTTTCCGGCCTCTTAGGCCTATTTGGATCTTGTCTGTACTCAGACACTTTGGATGCTTCCGCTGTGATGTAATGATGAATTGTTGGGACATGTGTCCTCTGGATGATTGTATTTGCTATCTCTGCTCTAGTGAGAGCTATTTGCAACTTATTTCAATCTTTTGTGTCTCAGAGATATGTTGTGATATCAGTTGTTCTAATGCCGTTGGCGTACCATGTGTGTATGTTATGAAGTACGTCAACGGAAGTGTCCTGATTTCTATGGGATGGTTTACGCAGACGATGGATAGTAGAGAATGGTTGTCACACGTTTACGTGTTGGCCTGCTCATATTGAGATGCGGGTGCCGGTATGCCCCGTAAGCCATTTGTTCTACTGTTTAGCGGACTGTGAGTATCCTCTAGAAGTCCGGGTGCGACAAATGGTATCAGAGCCTGTCTGCCTGTAGGATCCCTTTTACTGGTCGCAGTTGAGTCTAGAAACTATTTTGTAGCTATATAGGAAAAAAATGAAACGTGAGAGTAGGAATTCTGTTCTTTTATTTCTTTCCCCACCCACCCTCCCTTTTTCTGGTAAGGAAGTGCAACGTTGTTTTCTCTTCTCATCTAAACTTTCAAGTTAGGATTTCACGTATCCTGGTTTCTCTAGGATAGTTATATCTACTAGACCATAGGAATGGAGGTGGTTGTGACATGATTTATCATGTTGCCTACTCATGATTAAGAACGGAGGCGTGTGAGCCCCGGAAGCAAATCCTCTATTCCTTAAGCAGTAGATTTTTATCCTTTAGAAGCCCGGATGGGTTTTCCGTAGTACCTCAGGAGTGTTTGGTCTCGTGTTTCCCGATGTTGCTTCGATATCATGTTCTTCTCAACATCCTTTTCGTCCGTTGAAAACTTGTTGTTGCTTTCCACTTCAGTTCTTCTACCGGCGTCTAATCAAAACTTCCCCGATCATCTGCAGATGAATCTCAGGTTCTACCCGCAGGTGGTTCGTATGACTCGTTGCGAGAGCACTGCCGGTTATCCGGAGATGCTGAGAGACATGGTCACTTTTCTGGGGTTCCGTTGGGCACCAGAGTACCAGGTCTACGAGCAGCAGCGAGAGTTTGACCAGACCTACTACCAGGCTATCGTCTACATTCTGTCAGATGATGGCATCAGCGTAGTCCACCGCTACGAGGCAGTAGGTTCCACAGTGGATATGGCTGTGCAGCAGGCAGCTTATGTGAGTCTCACCGTCCTTCGTGCTGACTACTGGGGATTTGACGATTCTATCTATCGCCACATCCCCCGTGGTTACATCACTTCGGAGGGAGCTCACTTCACTCTATACGACAACTTGGATGTCTACGAGCATGATAACTCCAGGCTGCACACCACCGCTCAGTTTGTGAGGCACAGTGACGCAGTTGCCAGCACACTATCTCAGGAGTTGGCATCAGTCAGAGAGCACCTCTACCTTGCGTTGACTCGTCTAGCGACTTACACCACAGACTTTGTTGGAGATGAGCGCTTTGCACGTTTCAATCAGCCAGTTGGTCGTCGTCTGCCAGATGCTGGAGGTTACGAGCCGATCAGGGGTCCACTCCTTAACCTCGGTGCTGGATACACTGGGATTCCTCGCTTTGGAGCACAGGGAGTCGACGCTATGTACTTCACCACACCTAGAGTCGCTCTCAGACCACGTCAGATCTACGTGGATCGTCGTTCTACCTACTTTCGTGGGCGTGCTCCTCACCGTACCTCTCGCCGTACTCCTAGCCGCCGTCCTGCGTGATGAGCATGGGAGTATCGATGTATCCATTCTTAGCTATGTTTAGTTATCCTTTGGCATTTGAACCATTTATGGTGTGTTGGATATTCTGATGTATTTGAACATGTGATGATGTACCTGTTGGTTATCTATTCATGCGTCGGAATAATCTCTCTTTCGGTTTCCAAGTCTATCCTTTTCTATTGTTGTGCTAAAATGCATTTCCATTCAGGATGCCGCCAACAAGGAACAACCCGCCTGAGCCACCGCCAATCACGGAGCTGTTGACTCAGATGACCCAAGTCATGGCACAGATGGCCCAGTTTCAGACTAACCAGCACAACAACCAGAATGCTCCACGAGTCAGCATCAAGGAGTTCCTCAGTCTGGGTCCGAGAGCTTTCGTGGCAACACGCGAGCCTCTGGACGCTGATGACTGGATCCGTGAGATAGCTAAGGCTCTGGAGATTGGTCACGTTGCTAAGGAATACAAGGTCAAGTATGCCTGCTATCTGCTGAAGGGTCAGGCAACTACTTGGTGGGAAAACTACCAGGCCATGAGAGCTGGCTTTCCAATCACGTGGGGTTGTTTCAAGGAAGCCTTCCTGAAGCACCACATTCCAGATGGTCTCATGGAAAGGATGCGTGAAGAGTTTTGCTCTCTCAAGCAGGGCAAGTTGGACGTCATCGGCTATCAGAGTGAGTTCAATCGCCTCGCTCGTTACGCTGGTGATGAGGTGTCCACGGAGGCTAATAAGATGGCAAGGTTCCGCAGAGGTTTTAACCCGGAACTCAAGTACGCCCTCACCAATATCAAGGCCAACAACTTCGAGGAGCTCGTTAACACCGCGCTCAATGAACAGAATGGGCGCAAGGCTTTCGAGGAGTCTCGCAAGCACTCACGTGAGGGTGGTTCCTCCTCCAACATGACCACCCCTCCGCAGAAGCGCCGCATCTGGGTGCCAAATGGTGTTGTCACTCGGGCTCCATATGCCCAAGCTTCTCCAGGCTTCGCTCCCCGCCCACCCAACCCTGCTCAGATGCATGATCAGAGGGCTTCGATGGGGCAGCCAAGGCCAGGACCTCATCGTGTCGTCACTTGCTACAAGTGCAAGCAGACGGGGCACTACGCTGACAAGTGCACGCAGAGACAGCTACCTCCACCACCACCTCGTCCCAACACAAACCAGGCAATGGTGCGCGCTCCCCCGCCTAAAGCCTTCAACTCCAACAACAGGCCTGTCGGGAGGACCGCAAGGGTGAATCATGTCAAGATCGACAAAGCTGAGGAAGCTCCTGACGTCGTTCCCGGTACATTTCCCGTAAACTCTAACCCAGCTAAAGTGTTGTTTGATACCGGAGCATCACATTCTTTCGTTTCAAAGATCTTTGCGACAGCAGTTAAACTCCCTTTTGTTGGTTTGGGTTCCCCGCTAGTGGTCAACTCCCCTGGAGCAACTATGCAAAAGTCTAAGATCAGTCACAGAAATCAAATCCTAATTGGAGGCCACATATTCCTTGCTTCTCTCATACTGCTTGGCAATTCTGACATTGATGTCGTCCTTGGTATGGATTGGCTGAAAGCTAATAAAGCTAGGATTGATTGTGCTCAGAAGTCAATAACTCTGTTCCACCCCTCTGGCCAGATAGTCTATTCTCCAAATGAATCAAGCTCCTTTCAGCTATGCAACCTCGATGCAAAACCTCTACCTTCACTTGAAAATGTTTCGGTGGTTTGCGAATTCCCTGACTTCTTTCCAGAAGAGTTGCCAGGGATGCCTCCGGACAGAGCTGTTGAGTTCGTGATCGAGCTTGAGCCAGGTACTGCTCTAATCTCTAAGAATCCCTACAAGATAGGAACTCCCGAGCTGAAATTGTTAAAGGAACAAATTGACATGTACATGGAAAAAGGTTACATTCAACCTAGTTCCTCGGCTTGGGGTTGCCCAATTCTGTTCGTTGCGAAGAAGGATCAAACAAAGAGACTCGTTGTTGACTATCGTCCTCTTAACGAGAAAACCATCAAAAACAAGTATCCAATTCCTCGCATCGATGATCTTTTTGATCAACTTGCTGGAGCCTCAATATTCTCAAAGTTGGACTTGAGAATGGGTTACCATCAAATAAAGATCAGAAAAGAGGATATTCCAAAAACAGCCTTCACCACTCGCTACGGTCTATATGAATTCACCGTCATGTCCTTTGGTATCACCAATGCACCGGCGACCTTCTCTCGACTCATGAATTCTGTCTTCCATGAATACCTCGACAAGTTCGTTGTGGTATATCTCGATGACATTCTTGTCCACTCAAAATCCGAGGAAGAGCACGAAGAACATCTTCGTCTAACCCTCATGAAGCTTCACGAGCATCGTCTATATGCCAAGTTCTCCAAATGTGAGTTCTGGATTTCAGAAGTTGCTTACCTTGGTCATGTCATCTCAGCCAAGGGCATAGCCATTGATCCAGAAAAGGTTAAAGCAATTGTTGATTGGAAACCTCCTAAGACGGTGAAGCAAGTAAGAAGTTTTCTTGGCTTGGCTAGCTATTGCCGTCGTTTCGTCCAAAACTTCTCCAAGATTGCTAAACCTCTCACTGATCTCACAAAGAAGGACAATAAGTTTGTTTGGTCTCCACAGTGTGATGAAAGTTTCAATCTCCTGAAGACTAAACTCACTTCTACACCAGTTCTGGTTGGCCCAGATCCTTCCAAACCTTTCCAAATATTCTGTGATGCTTCTCTCCAAGGTCTAGGTGCAGTTCTTATGCAAGAACGTCAAGTTGTGGCTTATGCTTCACGTCAGTTGAACGCACATGAGCTCAACTATCCCACTCATGACCTTGAACTTGCAGCAGTTGTGTTTGCCCTCAAGAAATGGAGACAATACTTGTTGGGTAATCGCACTGAAATCTTTTCCGGTCATAAGAGTCTGAAATACATCTTCACTCAACCAGATCTAAAACTCAGGCAAAGGAGATGGATTGAAAAGATTAAAGACTTTGATCTTACCATTTCTTACACTCCAGGCAAGGCTAATGTTATGGCCGATGCTCTTAGTCGCAAGTCGTATTGAAATAATCTCATGATCATGGAAAGCCAACCTCCACTTCATGAAGAATTCCAGAAGCTGAACCTTGGTCTTGTTCCTCAAGGCTATCTTTCAAACTTGACAGCCAGTCCAACTCTCGAGGACAAGATTCGTTCTGAGCAACTTCGTGATGCTGAAATCAAGAAGATGGTAGAACACATCAAAGAAGGCAAGGAGAAATTTAAGTCCTTCTCAATTGATGACAAAGGAACTGTGTTCTTCGAAGGACGCATTGCGGTTCCTCAAGTTCAAAGTCTCAAAGATGTCATTCTCAAGGAGGCTCATGAAACTCCTCTTTCCATACACCCTGGAAGTACAAAGATGTACCAGGATCTCAAGACGCTGTATTGGTGGCCTGGCATGAAACGTGAAATTGCTCAATACGTTTCTAAATGTGACGTTTGTCAACGTGTTAAGGCAGTTCATCAAAAAACAGCCGGTCTTCTCCAACCTCTGAAAATTCCTGAGTGGAAGTGGGACATGATTGAAATGGATTTCGTCACTGGTTTTCCAAAGTCCAAGAAGGGCAACGATGCAATCTTCGTTGTCATTGATCGTCTCACTAAAGTAGCTCACTTCTTTGCTGTCAAAGAAACAATCTCAGCTAGCCAGTTAGCAGAGCTCTACACCGCATAGATTGTTCCCCTTCATGGTGTTCCATTGGAAATAAGCTCAGACCGTGGAAGCATATTCACTTCTCATTTCTGGAAAAGCTTTCAAGAAGCATTGGGCACCAAACTTCTGTTCAGCACAGCTTATCACCCTCAGTCTCAGGGGAAAGTCGAAAGAGTCAATCAGATTCTCGAGGATATGCTCAGAGCATGTGGTCTCTCCTTTGGCATGAAATGGGAGGAATGCCTTCCATATGCTGAATTCTCCTACAACAACAGCTTCCAGGCAAGCCTAGGCATGGCACCATTTGAAGCTCTCCATGGCCGCAGATGCAGGAGTCCAATCAATTGGTCTGGAGCTGGTGAACGTTCACTCTTAGGCCCTGACATTGTTAAGGAAGCCGAAGAGAAAGTTCGTATCATTCGTGACAATCTCAAGACTGCTCAGTCTCGTCAGAAAAGCTACTATGACAGCAAGCACAGGGATATGGTCTATGCACCTGGTCACAAAGCATATCTCCGTGTAACTCCCCTCAGAGGCACTCATCGTTATGGTGTGAAAGGAAAGCTTGCACCAAGATACATTGGTCCTTTCAACATTCTCTCAAGGCGTGCAGAAAATGCCTATCGTCTTGAACTTCCGGAAAAGCTATCCAAGGTGCACGATGTGTTTCACGTGTCACAGCGCAAGAGGTGTTTCAAAGATCCAGATCGTGCAGTTGATCATGATTCCATTGAACTGCAAGAAGATCTATCTTATGAGGAGCACCCTGTTCGTATTCTCGATGAGACCGAGCGTAAGACTCGCAACAAGAGCACCAAGTTCTTAAAAGTGCAGTGGTCTCATCATTCCGATAAAGAGGCAACGTGGGAGACCGAAGAGGATCTTCGCAAGAAGTATCCGGACCTTTTCTCTTCTCAGTAGGAATCTCGGGGCGCGATTCCTTCAAGGGGGGCGTTTTGTAACATCCCAAGTATGAAAACAACCCCTAGAATGTTTTGCTTCTTGTTTATTTTTGTTTTCCATCATGACATCATCATTGCATTTGTTTTGGCATTTGTTTTCCATTTGTTTTCATCTGTTTTCCTTTGTTTTCCCAATTGAAATTCAAACAAAATTCAAATATTTGTTTCATACTTGCTATGTTACAATTTTCAAATAAAAATATTCAAATAAAAACAGCCATTTGTTTCCATTAAAAATAGAAAGCTCAAACTATTAACTTGTTCTTTTTAATAATTCACTTAATTCAAATTTCATTCAAATTCAATTAAACTTCCAAACAGCAACCATTTTGAAGTATGAGAATTACAAAACAAATCAATCATTTGTTTCAAGTAAACTTGAATATAAAAAACTTTTAAGTTGCTTAAGTTCAATTATCCAATTAATATTAAATTCAATCAAATTCAAACAAATTTACACACAACAACAAATTTGAATTATTTGGAAAAACAAAGTTTGCACTAGGTTGCTGATACAATAAATAATCAATACAAATTTTCCTAAAAAAAATTCTAACCTCAAAACCTCATCCTTTTTCTCCTTTTTATTTTCAGCAAAAAAAAAGGAGAAGAAACAAAACAAAAATAAAAAGGAAGCGCAGGCCAGTGGGCAGCAGGCCCAACCCACGACCTGCTTACCTCTTCGCTCGTCGTCTACCTGTACGGAAGCTCATCCGAGCTGCCCACGTTGGCGTACGGCGGAGCAGACGGCCCCCGCGCGCCCTCCTCCTCCATAAAACTGCCCCGAGGGCTCCCCGAGCTCTGCCCTAGCCCTAGACCTCTCTCCTCTCTCCACCGCGCCGCCATCTTTCTCTCCTTCCTCCCTCCTCTGCTCCTCTGAACCGCCACCGCACGCCACCATCTCTGAAACCTCCTTGATCGCCGCTGTGATGCTCCTCCTTCCCTCTGGTTAGCAGCGGGAATCGTTCCCTGTCGCTTCCTCGACCTCCTCGCCACCACAGCAGCCACGGGGACCTCACGGTTCGACGCCGCCATCCTTGCTGTCGCCGCCGTCGACAGTCGCCACCGAGCCACTGCTTCCTCTACATCGCCGGTGAGCACCACGACGTCCACCTCCATGTTCCTCTCTGCACGCACGCACCACCCCCTGGACACCCTAGCACACGCACACGATGCAGCACAGGAGCCAGCAGCGTCGCAGCACGTCGCCGGCGAGCGTCGAGCGCGGCCAAGTTTCAGTTAACTGAACTGAAAATTCAGTTAACTGTCGCGAACACCACCATATCCTCACTACACCCCCTTACCTGACAAGAAACGATCGCTCACTGCAGTGGCAACGCACCCGTGCACGCGCGCTCGAGGCCAGGGTTCGATCCCTGCCTCTGGGATTAAATCCCACACTTTTTCGCGAGGGCGCTGACAGGTGGGGGCCCCTGTCAGCGACCACACCTGCCACGCACGCGCCACGTTGGCCCAGGGCCCCCTCGTCAGTGGCCCAGGCTAGTCCACTGCGAGGTAGAAAAGTTCCTGGCTTTTTCTTTTTAAGTTTAAGTCCAAATCTTTTACAGATTAGTCCCTAAAATCAAAAGGCAAATAACTTTTGATTTTCAAATCCAAACAATACAAATGAAATATGTATTCTGCACCAAATTAAATTCTCTACATGATTAAAGCATTTGTTTTCTGTTTTGAACATATCAAATGTATTCAAATTTCAAATTCAAACAAATTATTTCAAATTTGGTTAATTTCATAACTGATTCAAACTTAATTCAAATAACACAAATAAAATATGTTTTTCATGCTAAATTGAACCACCTTTTCAAATATAAACTTTGTTTTCTGTTTTGAATAATTAAAATTGGTTAAATAATTTAAACCTTGTTTAAATCATTTAAAATTGCTAAATTCATAACTTGCTCAAACTAAATTATTTTTGAACTTACAAAATATGTTTTCAAACCAGAAAAGTATAAACCTCTCAAATATGAATTTGGTTTAATGTTTTGAACAAATAAAAATTCAAATAAATTCATACTTGAATTAAATTCATTTAAATCTTGTTTAAACTTGTTTAATTCATAAGTAATTTATTCTAAATCCTTTTTCAACAAGTGAAACATGTATTCCACCTAAAATTTTGTGAACTTTCCAAATATGAACTTTGTTATCTATTTTGAACAATTAAAATTGGTGAAAACAACAAATGCTTGTGTAACACCTTTAAGGAACCAAAATTACATAACTTAATAAATAAAATTCCAAACTTGGTAAACCTTATTTCAAGTTGATTCTATTGTTGTTTTCTTATTGTTTTCCTCATCCATGCATCATGCTAATCCACTTTCACCTGTTGTTTAGTTGTAGATCATTTAATCCAACATAATTCATGGGCTTTCCATATGCAACCCAAATTGCATGTGGGTCAATTTAATTATGTTATGTTACCAAGTCAACTAGCTTATTTTGATGCATCAATTAAATTGCCATGCATCATCCCATGTTTGTGCATGATGCCATGTTATTGATTGTTTGTCTCTCTGCGTTGTTTGTTTGCTTCTTCTCGAATAGACGACGACGTTGAGACAGACGAGACTTACGACACCCCTTCTGAGGAGTTGGCCCAGTACCAGGCTACTGAGTTTGCAGGAAAGTATTCACTCACATGAACCATTGTGTTCCTTTCCACACTGGATACCGATACTTTCCGTTGCC
Organism: Alopecurus myosuroides; assembly: GCA_028641055.1. NCBI lineage: Eukaryota > Viridiplantae > Streptophyta > Magnoliopsida > Poales > Poaceae > Alopecurus > Alopecurus myosuroides. The sequence goes on from CM054062.1 coordinate 266,999,241, forward strand.
TATTCTGCTAGCCTTATGAATCGTTGCTTGTTTTCCGATCCTATCACATGTTATCCTTTAACCCTGATATAGCCTCACCTCCACACCTAAAACCCCGTTGCTTGTTGCCCGTGTCCTACTAGCATGCTTAGGGTTGTTTATGCTCGAGTCTGCTGTCCGTTATTTCTGTTACCATATTTTATTATGTTCTGGGGCTCGATGTTTAAACAATCAACCTGTTAATGTTTGAGGTAATGCTAATTTGATGATAAGGCACCGGCAGGAGGCCCGGCGTGGTTTTGAGGCCTGCTAGTGTCGACCCTAATTAGGAAAAGGGTCTTGTCTACTGATCCATGATGAGCGCACTAACCGCATGTGGGAAGCGTGTATGGGCGCCCCCCTCAATTTGATTCGATTCGCATCTCGTCCAAATTGCCACACTTAGTTCGGGCTTTCCATTTGATGCACTCATATGCAGGTACGAACCCGAGGCCAGGGTGGAACTTTTGTAGTCGGCATTTAGGGCGGCATGGTCTTAGAGTGCTATGAGGGTCCCCCTTTTCTTCGTGGGGGCTCGATTAGCCGCGCACGCACAGCACGTGGTTCTTTGGGCTTGATGCGAAGAAGAGTTGAGTCGTGTTGAATGCCTCGCTTGGTGGGTTTGATTCCCGTCTGGCGGGATATTCTTACGTGTACGGCCAAATTGGTGCACCCCTGCAGGGTTAAATCTTCTCGAGAAGCCGTGTTTTCCGCGGTTATGGTTGACTTGGTGAAAGTACTGGCTAACAAGTACTCAGAACAACTTACACCTAACTAATGATAACTTGACTAGTAATAGTCTTATTGACACAATAACTTGAACCATCATTAATCCAACTGTGTGAGTTATCCTCGGATTGCTTCTTCGGATAAGGGGCGAGATCCAGGATGGGTTTGTTTGAGGTTAGTTATAGTTGGTTACGATACGCTATCTTATCCCCTTCTTTTAGCCAGAAGTTGTAGTGTGCTTATGTAGTTGGTTAGAGCAGCCTGCTGCCGCACTTTTGTATCACCTATTCTTCCGTTGAACCCAAAGCATCTGTACTTGGTGTTGCCGGGTACACTATGGTATCTTGTGAGTCTTGCTTGCCAGTACGTTTATGTACTGACCCCTTTGGGGCTGTGGTTTCCGCAGACTACGTTTCAAAGGATCCCCATGGTGGCTACTACGTGGAGTACGACGAGGCTGCTGACGAGTAGATAGCGGACCTGGGCAGGATCCGAGACATCGTGGGTGGGCTCCGTCTTTTCGTTTCCGGCCTCTTAGGCCTATTTGGATCTTGTCTGTACTCAGACACTTTGGATGCTTCCGCTGTGATGTAATGATGAATTGTTGGGACATGTGTCCTCTGGATGATTGTATTTGCTATCTCTGCTCTAGTGAGAGCTATTTGCAACTTATTTCAATCTTTTGTGTCTCAGAGATATGTTGTGATATCAGTTGTTCTAATGCCGTTGGCGTACCATGTGTGTATGTTATGAAGTACGTCAACGGAAGTGTCCTGATTTCTATGGGATGGTCTACGCAGACGATGGATAGTAGAGAATGGTTGTCACACGTTTACGTGTTGGCCTGCTCATATTGAGATGCGGGTGCCGGTATGCCCCGTAAGCCATTTGTTCTACTGTTTAGCGGACTGTGAGTATCCTCTAGAAGTCCGTGTGCGACAGGAAGCCCGCTGCCGCATCTTTGTATCACCTATCTTCCGTTGAACCCAAAGCATCTGTACTTGGTGTTGCCGGGTACACTTTGGTATCTTGTGCGTCCTGCTTGCCAGTACTCGTCTGTACTAACCCCTTTGGGGCTGCGTGTTCTGCAGACTACATTTCCGAGGATCCCCATGGTGGCTACTACGTGGAGTATGACGAGGCTGCTGACGAGTAGATAGCGGACCCGGGCAGGATCCGAGACTCCGAGGATGGGCACCGTTCTTTCATTTCCGGCCTCTTAGGCCTATTTGGATCTTGTCTGTACTCAGACACTTTGAACGCTTCCGCTGTGATGTAATGATAACTTGTTGGGACATGTGTCCTCTGCATGACTGTATTTGCTATCTCTGCTCTAGTGAGAGCTATTTGCCACTTATTTCTATTTCTTTGTGTCTTAGAGATTTGTTGTGATATCACTTGTTCAAATGCCGTTGACGTACCATGTGTGTATGTTATGAAGTACGTCAATGGAAGTAGTCGGATTTCTATGGGATGGTTTACGCAGACGATGAATAGTAGAGGATGGTTGTCACACGTTTACGTGTTGGCCTACTCATATTGAGATACGGGTGCCGGTATGCCCCGTAAGCCATTTATCTACTGTTTAGCGGGCTGTGAGTATCCTCTAGAAGTCCGGGTGCGACAGAGGTAGAGGACATGGACCGCGGGGAATTCTTCCTGAGTATGTCCCTGTGCCACAGACAGTCCCAACTCCAATGGGAGGTGATTATTGCTTATGGTCCTGCTGACCACAGTAGGTCACAGGAGTTCCTCGAGGAACTACGAGGGAAGGTTGACCGGCGCACTATCCCGGTCGTGGTGGCCGGTGACTTTAACCTAATCCGGTCCCCCGAGGAGAAGAGCTCAAATAACGTTGATGTCCCGCGGATGCGGATGTTTAACGACTTCATCGTTGACCTAACCCTCATTGATATAGAGCGGGTGGGGGCTCGCTACACTTGGTCAAATAACCAAGTGGACCCTATCCGCAGTGTATTGGATCGGGTGCTGGTCTCGACTGAGTGGGAGGCGAACTTCCCACTATGCTCGCTGCGGGCCATTACGCGAGTGGGTTCCGATAACTCCCCCATGATTTTCTCCACGGGAGGGGTAGCCCCCTCTAGGCAGAACCGCTTTCACTTTGAGGAGTTCTGGCTTGGCCAGCCAGGCTTTGTGAGTGCGGTCTCTGTTAAGTGGTTGGCGGCAGCCTCCGCCCCCCCCCCCCCCCCCCCCCCGCGTAGATTCAACGCGGTGGACGTATGGCACTTCTGTGCCAAGAGCGTCCGCCAATTCATGCGGGGATGGGGCGCCAATCGGGGTGCGGAGATCCGTAGGAATAAGGCTCACCTCCTTGACCAGATCCAGTCATTGGATGTCGCAGCGGATGCTGGGGGTCTATCCGCGGATGAATGGACCCGGCGATATGCCCTTGAGGCCTCCCTTATGGAGATCTACAAGGGAGAGGAGCTCTTCTGGCGCCAGCGTAGCCGCCAGAACTGGATTCTTAAGGGAGACTCCAACACGGCTTACTTCCATGCTATTGCTAATGGTAGGCGCCGGAGGTGTTCCATTCCACTACTTTGGGCGGACGGGGAGCTGCTGGATACGGAGGCTGCCCTGTCCTCCCATATATACTCCTTCTATAAGGAGTTATTTACCGCCGTACCCCGCTCCGGGGTGGCGTTGGCCGAGGACTCTTGGGCCCTGACGGCCCGAGCCTCGCCGGAGGAGAACGAGAGACTCCTCCTCCCGTTCTCCCCGGAGGAGGTCAGGCGGGCGGTGATGGAGATGAAAGCAAACTCGGCCCCTGGGCCGGACGGGCTGACGGTGTCCTTTTTTCAGTCCTTCTGGGAGACATTGCAAGAGGTGATCATGCCGATGTTCCAGGAATTTTATACTGGGACTCTCGTGATGTCGCGCCTAAACTACGGTGTGGTGACGTTGATCCCGAAAGTTGTCGGGGCCACCGACATCCGCCAGTTTAGACCGATCACGGTGATTAACGTCATCTAGAGGATCTTCTCCAAGGTGTGTGCAATGCGTTTGGCCCCAGTAGCTGAGCGCATAACTCATCCCTTTCAGTTTGCATTCCTCAAGGGGCGTTATATCCATGATGGGATCCTTGCGCTACATGAGATTGTCCATGAGGTCAGGGTTCGACACCACAAAGGGGTCTTCCTGAAACTGGACTTCCAGGAAGCCTACGACCGGTTGGACTGGTCGTTTCTCCGCCAGGTGCTCCAACGCCGCGGCGTAGATGATAGGTTCATTACGTGGATTATGCAGCTCGTCATGAGTGGCAATACTGCAATTAACATAAATGGGGACATTGGTCCCTATTTTAGGCCCTCGTGTGGGGTACGGCAGGGGGATCCTATTTCCCCCCATCTTATTTAACCTCGTGGTGGATGCCCTCGCGGCTATCTTGGATAAAGCCAGGGTAGCCGGCCACATCACTGGTGTGGTGGGGCACCTCATACCCGGGGGTGGTGTTACCCACCTGCAATATGCAGATGACACCATGATCACGGTTGAGTGTTCGGAATTGGATATCATCAACCTCAAGTTCCTGTTGTTGTGTTTTGAGGCCATGTCGGGTCTCAAAATTAACTTCGACAAGAGCGAGGTGGTGGTTCTTGGGTACTCCCCGGAGGAGCGACAGCGGATCGCGGACAACCTCAATTGTAAGTTGTCCACATTCCCTGTTACATATCTGGGGGTGCCCCTGAGCGACTCCAGGATCCTCATTAGGGACCTTGAGCCTTTGGTCGGGAGGGTCCGATATAAAGCAGAGCCTTGGCGTGGTCGGTTTGCCTCCAAGGGAAGCAAGTCGGTCCTGATTGGGGCCTGCCTATCTAGTATCCCCTCATACATGATGGGTATTTACTCTCTCCCAGAAGGAGTCCACGAGGCCTTTGACAAGGAACTATCTCGCTTCTTTTGGCAAGATGCCAAGGGGAACCACAAGTACCACATGGTCAAGTGGGCGGATGTGTGCGCCCCCAAAGATCTTGGGGGCATAGGTATTACCTCGTCCCGGAAGATGAATGTCGCTCTCATGCTGAAGTGGGTCTGGCGCATCTTGCGGGGGGGGGGGGGTCTGGCTCCAGCTCCTCCAAGCTAAGTACTTACAGGGCCGCCCTGTCCTGGCATGCGATCGACAGGAGGGATCCCTATTTTGGAGGTCTATCCAGCTGATTAAGCAGGGCATTAGGAAGGGGGCTAGGTTCAACATTGGGGACGGTCGAGGGACCATGTTGTGGCTCGATCCTTGGCTCAAGGAACGACCACTCCAGCTGGAGTTCCCGAGGTTGTTTGCCATTTGCTCGGAGCCCTCCCAACTGGTAGCGTCGGCGGTCCAGAATGGGACGTGGAACATTGTGTTCCGCCGCTCCTTTGGGCCGGCCGAGGCTGCAGAGTGGGAGACTCTCCGGGGAGAGTTGCCGGACTCCCTCCCTGGGGGCCACGATCAGGTCACCTGGTCATTGGCCCCCTCAGGCTCTTTTTCGGTTAAATCGGCCTATAGGTCCCAGTTCTCACAGACTATTAGTTCTTGGACTACCCCGATGTGGAAGGCCCCGGTACCGCTGAAGATAAAGATTTTCGTTTGGCAGCTATTACGTGATAGACTGCCATCAGGGACTGAGGTGGCCAAGCGCCAGGGCCCGGGGGACGGCCTTTGTCCCCTTTGTAGATGCCCGGAGACCAGTACCCACATCTTCTTTGTATGTCCTGCTGCCCGACTTCTGTGGAATTTCGTTTACGAGGCGCTGGGGCCGTCATGGCAGGCCTCGGACCTCGGCGAATTCCTGGAAACCCAGGTGCACCGGGCCGGAGGGGGCTCACGCCTATTCTGGCTGGTCTTTGCGGCACTTACTTGGTCTCTTTGGACGACTCGTAATAAAATGGTGATTGAGAAGATTTTCCTGCGGCGGGCTACTGACTCCTTGTTCAAATGCCTGGCTTTTTTACAGCAGTGGTACCCGCTATGTAGACAGCGGGACAGGTCGCGGCTCGACGGCTACATCGACAGTCTGCTAGCCTCGGTGCCACCGTGAGGCGCTCCTCCCCCCCCCCCCCCCCCCCCCCGCCACCTTCTTGCTTCCCCGTTCTTCAGGGCTTTATTGTGCTGTTGCCCCAGCCGTTGTGTCGTGTGTGTTCTGAGTTGTTGTATCGGATACCTTGTATGACTTGTTGGCGGTTGCTTTATTTATAAAGCGGGGCGAAAGCCTATTTCGACTATTAGAGCGCTATAGTTCAGTACTACTCCGTACTGAGTATTTTCACAGCGATGCGACGGATTCAGGACAGGTTGCAGCTGCAGTGCGGCTTTCCAAGCAGTTCGCGTCGTCGGGGTCACCTTCGGGCTTCCGGCCGTTGCTAGCCTAAAAAGGACAGCAAACTAGGTACGATGCGAACTTCGGAACCTGCAGTGGTACGGCACGTCAGCAGGCTAATGAGGTGACTAATCTAATCTAGATATAAGGTTAGCATCGTCACATCAATCGAGTCGATGAACTCGATGCATGAGGGCGGCAGTGCACCGGACAGATATGATACAAAATTGCCTGGGTGGCAAAGATCTTTATGAGTAGTACAGATCAGTGGAGACGAGGGATAGGATAGGATCTCCGAACTAATTCCACAGATCAGCCCTCGCCCGGTCGCACCTCCACCGACTCGTTCATCCGGCCCTGGCACCTGGCAACATCTTCGCATTATTCTTCAGATAGCTACGGAACCTTATTCTGCAGCACGCGCGAGCCTGCAAGAGCACAAAGCCATGCTCGCCACAGCACCACCACTGGGGAATTTTCTTCTGATGTAAACTAAAATGAATTTCCGTCGCTCCACTCGCAACATTCCCTCTCCACTGGTAGATAGCTAATGGGTGTTTGCTACAAGTCGCACAAAGGATATCTTCTTGGGACGATGCACCCTGGTTGTTCACCAGTCCATGTGATTATCACCGTGGAGCTGAACGTTAATAAAATGTTTTCTTCCTTGACTAAATTTGGATCTAGGCCTGTGAAGACCATTCATGCTTTGTGGAATATTCTTACAGCAGGAAGTTAGGGGCAACCGCATGTGACCTGAGCATTCTTTGACTGAAGACAAATAATCTGGACATCGAAAGTTTTGTGGAAGATAGATGTAACCATGATGGCTTGCGTATCGACAGCTCCTCCGTATCTGTTTGTCGGTGGACAACAACAGGTAGTGCATTCTCGGACTGTCTTCTTCTTTTTATCACAAATAACACTGCACCCTACTGACTTCAGCTTAAAGTCAGAGAAGGTTCCAGCTGTTTGCATTCACATACCAGGACACTCCTTTTGTTTCCGTATGGTTCCTTGCTAACTTTAGATTTACCCTTCGGTTTTCGTTAATAACACAAGTACAGTGAGCACTTTCCACCAAAAAGAAACTAAGAGTCAGAATTAGCTACCAAGTAGGCCAAAGGTATGATCAATCGTAGAATCAAGTATGATCAATCGTAGAATCAGGTATGATCAATCGGTTTTGATTAATGCTGCGTTTGGATGAATTGCGGGAAATCAGAACCACATGCAACGGTATGTGGACGGTGTCGGAGGATTTCAACTTAATAGTTGATGATGCGGACAAGAATCAGGGTGTGATGTTATCACCACCCTTGTACACAGATGCAGAGACACAGAGATCAGCAAGGAATTCAGAATCAATTAGCTATAATCTGAATTCAGAGATACAATTGACAGAGAAGAATTGTCTCAGAGTACAAGCAATGGCCGTAGCCAGATTCTATTTCGCGCTCTCGTCGTTCCTCGACATCACAGCTATATAGCCAGCCAACCACAAGTCGCCAGCTCAGCGCTTGACCCAGTCCTTGGCTGGGAAGCGAGTCATCTCCTTGCGCGCTCAGCGTTCTCTCATTGCCACCGCTTATGGGCCTTCGGTGTCAGATACGGTGCTGACATTCTCCCCCGCTTGAGCACTGGCTTGTCCCCAAGCCGGAGCGCGAGGAAAACGACGCCGAAGATCATCAAGGTCCTCCCAGGTGGCGAGGCTCTCTGGTTGGCCTGACCACTGAATCAACACTTGGCTGACAGCAACTGGCCCTTGTTGACGAAGGCGCCGCTGCAACACTCTAGAAGGTATTGTGAGTTCATCAAGAGGGGATGGTAAACTGGTATTGTCGAATCTGTTGCTCGGCAAATCCCTCAGGTGAACCTATAGGGTTTCGAATAGGAGAACCCATGAGCGCTGGTGGCGATCGTCGGCTAGACAGGGGGCACAATTTACCCAGGTTCGGAGCCCTCGTAGAGGTAAAAACCCCTACTCCTGCCTCTGTCGATATGTATTATCGAATAGATCGGTTACAAAGTTGATCGCTCAAGTCGAGAGTACAATCTCGAGCTCAAGGTTTTGGTGGTGCGGTATTGCTCGGTCCTCTTCCGGTGGTTCTCCTGGCCTTATATAGGTGGCCAGGTCTCAAACCCTACCCGGGGAGGACTCGAATTCTAACCCTATGTCGGTTACATGTTTCCTAACTTAGCTCGCAAGATATTGCGGGTGGGCTTCACATGGGCCTTCTGGAACACTCCAAGGGCTTCCCTTCTTGGGCCTTAACATTGGGCCTGAGACGGGGTGTCCTTACCCGCAGGGTCTAAGATCTATCCCTTCGTCAGTAGCCCCCGAGCGTTTGCTCGATTGGGATTTTTCCAGTCGAGTAGACGATCAGATCTTTCATCTCTCCTTCGGATAACCAGTATGGTCATTTCCTGTTTAGAGGGTGTGTACCTTGTGTGATGGGTTTTTGTACTCGAGTATCGAGTAACGAAAGTGCCTGTTTTTATGGCTGTTATCGCAGAAGGATATGGCGCAGTAGTTTGGCTCTCCCGAGAGATCGGGGCCAATTAATTTCAACTAGGGCAAAAACAGTTCTGGCCTACACAGATTCGAGACCTCCGACTCGAACCCGACGAGGTGATTGTTGCGACTAGGCCGTAATGGTCTTACCGAGTCGAACTTAACCTATAGGGTTACCCGGCGCGTCCGCTAGGATTTTTCTTCGTGTTGTTGACACGGAATCATACCGGAGGACGCAACTTGAGTGCGATTCCAGGCCCTCAAGAGAGATCTTTTGGGTCTTACCTTCATATTCGAAAGAATATGGCATCCGGATGTACCTAGTTGGCTGAACAATCCAGGTTTGTGATGTGCAAACATCGTATGAATGAATGGCAGGATCTTCCTATTGAGTTTGTGGTCGCTTGTCCATACGAAAGATTTTTCGTGTTCGGAGTTTCATGCCCATACGAAACAATTTTCGTGTTTTGGGGTATTTTTTCCTGTGAAAGAAATTTCACGTCATAATTTGTCCATACGAAGTTATTTCCGTGTTCGGACTTTTATTTGAAGGATTTTTATTTATGCGAATGTATTTTCGCGTTTGAACCTTCCATTCGAAGGATTCTTCAGCTTGATGATGCATGCTATGACGTCATGGCGCATTTTTATCCTCCCGATGGGACGTGACGAAGTAAGAGCAGAAGCGCTGGCCCACTTTGTCAGCTTTTTGACCGGAAACGAGGCGTCGTTCCCGGTTTTTACGCGAACTGCGCGCAGTAAATGCGCACGATCCACTGTTAAGATCGTGGCACGAAACAGCATCCGCCGCCCCTTCGTTTCGCATTCACACGCGGCGGCCGCGATGGAGCCACGCGGCTCAGCGAGCGGCCAGGATCGACTGGCTCTGTGTATAAATTCAGGCCTTGGTGAAGCGGTGAAAAATTCCCAGCTTTCGCCTTCCTCGCTCATCGTCTTCCTCGCGCACCATCTCCTCTCTCTCTTCGAGCTTGTGCTAGCAGCAATGGCGGGAGCCAAGAAACGCGGCGCTGCCGCCTCGGCGTCAGGAGAGGTTCCAGCGCAACCCGCACCGCGCTCGGGCGATTGGCGCTCGCCCAACACCACGGCCAAGAGTGTCAAGGAGATGCAGCGGGAGGGGTTGCTGCCCGTGGAGGCCGAGAAGCGGGTGCGCCTCGGCAAGAAGGAGGAGGTACCCAATCCACACGCGAACGAACGCGTGGTCTTCGCGGACCACGTGTCTCGCGAACTTTCTCTTCCCCTTCACCCATTCCTTGTGGCATTGATGTATGTCTATGGCATACAGCTCCATGATCTTCCTCCGAATGCAGTGCAGCACATATCGTGCTTCATTGTATTCTGCGAGTGTTTTTTGAGCATTCGCCCACATTGGGGCCTCTGGAAGGCCCTCTTCAAGGTCTGAATCTTCCGCGAGAAGTCGCGGGTGGAATCTGAGCTTGGCGAACCACTGCGCACGGGGGCTTCGGGATTCAAGCAAAGTCGGAGAACAGCTACTTTGGCATGTACTTCATCGACTCCGCCCAAGGATGGAGGAAAAAGTGGTTTTACGTCACCGACAACAGCTCGGGTGGGATTCAGGAATTCCACCCGTTCGTTGTCTTGAAGAGACGGAAGTCCTGGGCGCACAGACTGTCGGCTGAGGAGACCCAGGTCGTTACGCTGCTACTCGCCAAGGTGGCCGCCCTCCATGATCAAGCCGCTGGAGTCGTGCTAAACGGGATGCACCTGGCGAGCATCTTCCTCAAGCGCAGAATTCAACCCCTGCAGCACAGGCCTTCCACGATGTGGGAGTACCAGGGCTCTGAGGATCCCAGCCGCGTGAGTCGTGAAGAGCTCTCGAACGTCGAGTTCGAGAAAAAGATCGCGGCCATCACCAGCTTGAAGATGGGAGAAAAATTCCCCGACTGTACAGTCGCGGCCTTCGAGGCGTCAAGGCCTCCGCCACCCGAAGTGAGTTCATCCTTCCTTCTCTCTTCATTTCTTTCCTTGTTCTGAATTTTGGTCGACTGGATTTTCCCTCGCTTTTCCTTTGTCTTCTTTGACAGAGCTTAACCGTAGCCACCTGCTACCCGCCCACGTCCGGAGAGGATGCCTCGGATTTATTGGCGAGTAACCTGGACGGTCCAGCCGACACCAGTGTCGCTGATGCCTCCTCGAGCTCCGAGAGTGACTCCTCGGATGACGCGGGGGATTTGGGTAACGATCACCTCCTTCGCAAACGCCGTCGAGTAGGGGATGATGAGGCCACCTCCAAAGATAATTCTTTGGAGGAATCGCCCGGGAAGGAACCCATCACCGTCACTCCGCTGCGCACGCGCGCCCCTCCTCCTTTGTTTCCAACAATCCAAACCGCTTGGAATGCGGATATGTTGGACGAAGAGGATGACGACGAGTAAGTTGTTTCTTCTTGTTCTTAGTCGAACATTTCCTTTCGCATCTTTTTTGACATATTGTCTTCATTGCAGTCTGCAAGCTATCAGCCCTCGCAGGTACGCCTCCTCCCTTCCTCCCGAAAGGAGGAATAAAGTGGGAGCTGCGGGTGAGACTCCTACCGTCGACACCGTCCAAAACTCACCGAGTGTAGCCCCCAACGCGGCGACTACGGGATACAGAATTCCTAGTTTTGCTGCTGGGGCTTCGGCTCCGAAGGAGGTGTCAGGTAGCTCGGCGGATCCCCTCTCCCTTGCTCAAGGCCAGGTAAACTTTTGCTGCCTGCTTCTTCAATACTTTATCATCTTTGGATTTGTTATCAGGTGCACGTCAGTGCTCCCGATGGGAGTAGCCCCCGAGGCTATACTCGAATGTTTACAATCAAGTATAGGCTCAAATTTCTCCTTTCTGATTCTTCTATCTTCATGTTCCTTGCAGTCGCTTATCGACTCCCTTGCGGCGGTTGGTCGCCGTGTTGTTCTTGTTGAGTCGGAATGCGGGATCCTTCGATCAGACCGTGATCGACTCGCCTCGGAGAACGAGCTTCTTCGAAGTAAGTTTACCATCTTCTTTTGTCTTTATTTTTCCACCAATGCTTTGGCTCTAACAACTACTGCTGTGTAGATCAAATTGAGTTTATGAATACCGAGAAGGCGAATGCCTCCACTCGGGCAACTGCTCAAGATGCTGAGTTGGCGGCTACTCGACGGGAACTCGAGTCCTCCCGCATGTTGTCGGCAGATCTTGAAGGAAAGCTTGCGGCTGCCCAGGTTGCTCTGAAGAATTTGGAGGAAGCTGGCACCAAGGCGGATGCCGACCTTGTCGACTTTCTTCGTCCCCTTGCCGGGCGCTTTGCGGGTAAGTTGCTTTTGTCCTATGATTTATCTTCTGTCGTGGTGATTCCTTTGGATCTTAACATTTTTCTTTGTAGGTCTTCTGGGTGTCCCACCGGAGCTACCTGGGGTCCATCGGGTGGATGCCCTGACGGATCCTTGCGCCCAGCTCAGGAGGCACGCCGAAGGGGTCTGCACCTTGATTGGCGATGCCACTCGAGTGCTGACGCAACTGCACGGCCGCCTTCTCGTCAATGCCGTGTATCCACCCGTGCTGAGTGATTTGCTGAAGATTTTCTCGGAGAGCAATCTCCTTGAAGCCTACGCGGTCGCCCAGTCAGAATCTGGGGCGAAGACCGCCATCCAGTTCGCGCTGGCACACGAAGTCATTGGTTTGGAGGAGGCCTACTCGGAGCTTCCTGTCGATCCTGCTACGGGCAAAAAGGTAGGGCTTCATCGTTTTGGCGAGCCAGCCGGAGTCCTTGCTCGGAAGTTATCCGAGTTGTTTGCCCGTGCTAGGGGAGGGACCACCACCGCGAGTGGCAGCACAACTGTAGCTCCTTAGTATATTTCTTCTGTACTTTGCTGTTTCGATTGTAATGAACCTTGGGATGTGCTCCCGTGTTTTCAATGTTTTAATCGAAATGTTTTTCTGAAATGCTTCCCGCGATTGTGTGTTTCCTCCCGATGGGAGTAGCCCCCGAGCACCTGTCGAATAGGTGGTTAATATATCTCGAATAGGGCATCTTATTCCTTTAACTTCCTTGTATTTTGCAGGTAGCTGGGGTGGCTGCGGAGCCTTCAGGTGGACCTGCTACTCCAGCAAATCCTCTTGTTGCCGCTGTTGGGACCTTTGCAGGTCTCCGAGATCGTGTAGCCGATGGTGAACGCAAGCTAAAAGCGCTGCGTGGGATAGCCGATGTGGCTAAGTCCAGACAAAAACTGGCGATTGAACGCGAGCAGTTTGTGATGGATGAGTTGGCGTCTGTTGCCAAGGATTTGCTTTGTAAGTAACGCAGCCCCCAAGTCTTCTTTATCTTGTATCCTTTTTTTGATCATGTAACTTTGCTTTTCAGTTGTTCAGCCGGATGACAGGAATGAGAAACAATGGGTGGAAACCCACATTTTTCAAGAAGCTGGCAGCTCGAGACCTCACGCGAATAATTTTTGGTCCGATCGTAGTCGAGGCTTCGTGCTTGCTACCTTGAAGCTCCGAGTCATCCAAGCGAAGATACTCGTGAGCTCCTTTCACGAGGTTTTGATTGCGATGAACGCCGTTTTCTACCCGCTGCAAAGGGGTCCTGAAGATTGGAGCCATCTTCTCAGGGTGTTCGGTTGAGAAGGAGAGATTCGCGAGTGTGTTCGCAATCAGATGACTTGCGGCTCGGTGGTGGCTCTCTCTTTCGTCCGGTTGTGGCATCCTGAGGTGGACTTCAACTCCATAGCCAGACTTCCTGATGGCCCAATCGACGATATTTCTCCTCATTATAGGGTTGTTCGGCCTGCGGCAGAAGAAATCATTCGATTGACCTCGGATGAGGTAGATCGGTTTTGGTGGCTAAGAATGCTCAGCGCCGGGTTTGATCGTAGGATGTCTATATCCCGTTGTTCTGTATAGTTTGTAAAAATTGTTGTAAGGTGTTCACCTTGTACATATAAATTTTCCTGTGATGCTGAGTTAGGCGTAGCCCCCGTGTGTTTTTTGGGGTGTGTACCTGTTACTTTTAGCATGTAAAGATAAGAATCTTCGAGTATCTATGGTTGAGAAACCATGTATTTTATTGGAATGACTGAAAAGTCATGTGATTTTCTGCCGAACTACAAGATGGCTAGTATAGCCTTATTATGGCTAAAATATAAATCTAAGGGTAAAATTTGCGGAGTTGTGCGACATTCCAAGGATTAGAATAGACGCCTCCAGTCGCCGGGTTCTTCAGTCGATAGGCGCCACCTGGGATAACTTCGTGTATTATGAAGGGTCCTTCCCATGGTGGCTTGAGCTTGTGTCCTTCCTTCTGCTTGAGCCGTAGCACCAGATCTCCTACTGCGAAGGCCCTGTGGCGTATGCGGCGACTGTGATAGTTTCGCAGCGACTGCTGATATACTGCCGTTCTTGCGAGTGCAATATCGCGTATTTCGTCGAGTGCGTCCATGTCATCCGCGAGTGCCATGTTGGAGGTTTCTTCGCTGTAAGCAACAACCCTTGGGGCGCTGAACCTGACGTCCTCGGGGAGGACTGCTTCGGCCCCGTAGACCATGAAAAATGGTGTGTAGTTTGTGGATCGGTTTGGAGTTGTGCGGAGGCTCCATAGCACAGAGGGTAGCTCTTCTGCCCAATGTCCTGGTTCCGGGTGTAGACGATCGAGTAGACGTTTCTTGATGCCAGCCGAAACTAATCCGTTGGATCTTTCGACTTGGCCGTTGGTTTGCCGATGGGCAACTGAGGCAAATTTGAAGTTGATGCCCTTTTCTTCACAGAACTGCTGTGTTTCTTTTGCCGTGAAATTAGTACCATTGTCTGTAATGATGTCGTGTGGTACTCTAAACCTGCATACGATGGAGTCGAGGAATTTGATGGCGTATTGGGAGCTAGCCGAGGTTACCGGCATGGCTTCGATCCATTTGGTAAATTTGTCAACTGCGACCAGCAAGTGTGTGTATCCACCTGGCGTGGACTTGCGTAGTGGTCCTACCATGTCTAGCCCCCATTACGCAAAGGGCCAGGTGATGGGTATCATATGCAATTCCGTAGCGGGTGCGTGTGGTTTTGGTGTGAATCGCTGGCAAGCGTTGCACCTGTCGACTAGCTCCTTTGCGTCTCTGGCGGCTGTAAGCCAGTATAATCCTGCTCGGAAGGCCTCCCCATGATTGCTTTCCAGCTAGCATGATGTCCACAATCTCCTTGATGGACATCTTGCAATAATTCTTTGCCGTCCTCGGGCGCTATGCATCGTTGCAATATGGCTGAGATGCTTTGCTTGTATAGCTCTCCGTTTATCACCCGAAAGGATTTGCTTCGCCTGACTATCTGTCGAGCCTCTCGTGGATCTGCTGGAAGCTGTTTCGCGGACAAGTAGTCGAGATATTTCTGCGTCCAGACTGGCTCGACCAGAAAAACTTGTCGCGAAATATGATGAATGAACTCGATAATAGCAACTTGCGGGCTGACCTCTGTCCCCGATGTTGTGCGTACGTCTGCAGTTTTCTTGATTTTGACTGATCGTCTAGTTATCCGCTCAAAATATATCTGTCGTGGGATAATCACGGCAGATGTTACCTGAGGTAACTGATCTTGGGGCAAGTCGACACAGGTATTCGGGAGAGGGTTTAGCTCAAAGGAAGACATGGCAAAAGCGATCTGAGAACCGGAGAATAACTCGCCGGATCTCGATATCAATGATACTGGATACTCGATAATAGGTATTACAACTATGACTTTAATCTCTGTTAGGCGAAGCCCAGGGGTTGGTTTATATAGTACTCATACCCCTCTGGGCTTGCCCTACAAAGCGCTCCTCGAGTCCTATTTGAACTCTACATACGAACCCTAACTTTTCTTACCATAACCCACAATCCGGGTTACGAACCTCACACGCCCTGGGCCTTCCAGGAGTTTCTTTGTCCTTAGCCGGATTTGGTCCAGCCACCGTCTGGGCCGGATCACACCTGGGAGCTGGTATACCGGGTTACTACTCCCCCATCAGTAGTCCCCAGGATAGCGCGGGCTTCACAGATTCATTCTTGAAGCGCTCGCTATTCCCTAAAAAAGATATGAAACGCCCAAGCTTACATGAACCGGGTCAAGTTACTTTAACAGATGACTAGACACAGCTCCGTGACGGTCATTCGATAGCTCGATCCCTCCTCGAGTGCTTAACGGACCTTTCCAGATTTGAACCCTAAGATATTAAGGCCCTACTCTCGATAAGGATCCCTGATATCTCGGGATAAATTGCGTTCCCCCTGTCAACGGAACATTTCACCTCGCTCCGAACGCCCGCAACGCCAAACCTGTGCGGATAATTATTGCTCCGTAACTTCCGGCTCTCCAGCCGCGGGTGAGCTCACCACTTCCCTTATAAGTATCAACCGAAAGTAACCCTAAACCTTTCACTTTGCCCCAACATCCTTTCTCTCCTCGCTCCCTCGCAGTCCCTGCCTCCAGGCTCGCGCGCACTGCGAAAGATAAGGCCATCTCCGGCCGCAATCGACCCCGAGCTTCCCAACGCCGCCATCAAGCATCGCCGTCACGCCTTCATTTCTCTCATCAAGGGCCGTGGTGAGACACTCAAGCCGTGCCGCGCACCAGCCTCATTTTGGACCCTAGTTTCTTTGGTAAGCCTCTCTCAATCATCCAACTGAAACTCGCAATTTCCTCAATTTGACCAGGATTGGATCTGGGTCAACCCGTAAATAACTTTCGGGTATCATCAAATTAATCCGCTTCGATAGTCCTTAGCTCCTTCAAGCACCTGATGCGCAGTCGCAATTCACCCCCGCACCCTTATTAACCATCAAACTTCATATAAGATTACTTGCAAGTTCTTCGATCTAGATCCGTTCCGCCTTGTTTTTTCCGCCTGTCGCATTAACGCCCGGATAATCCTCCTTTTCCAGTTAATTCCTCCACAATAAAGGTATGGGCAACCATCCATGTTCACCCAACCCACCTCAATACGTAAGTAATTAACAATTTACTCAACTTCCTCTAATACCCGGTAAATCTTCAGCATTTAGCATCGTAGCGCATTATCCGGGTCTTATTTTAGCCTTAGCGCCTTAATGTCTCCATATTCGAATGATCTGATGTTCGAATCTTACTCCATATATTCCTTGTCCCTTGCAGGTCAACTCCATGGCTCCTAAAAGACAGGGAAAACACCCGGCTCCTGCAAAGACCTCCCAAACCACTTCTGCCGACTGGGGCCGGTCTTCAACGACGAAGGCCAAACTGGATGGAATGGCCGAGCTAGGAATCCTTCCTTCTCAAAAGGAAATACACTGGAGGGCTCCTGGCGGTGAGACCCGTCCCACTCCTATCGGGAACGAGGTTATTTGTTTTACCGAGCATGTGACCCGGGGATTCCGTCCTCCGGGTCACTCTTTTTTCCGGGAAGTCTTGAGCCACTACGGCCTCCGGGTGTTCGACATAGGGCCTAACTCTATGCTGAGCATCACCCACTTCATAGTTTTGTCCGAGTCGTACTTATGCACTCCACCAAACCTTGCTCTTTTTACCGAATTATTCCAATGTGAACCATGCCGTGAGAGCGGTGACGGAACGCTTCTTACCTGCGGCGGGGTATCCATCCAGCGCCGCAAACACTCACTGATGCCACCTCTCAACCTGAACTCCAACGCCAAAAACTGGCAATTATCCTTCTTTTATTGCCACGACACTTCTCCGGATGGTGAGAGGAAGCTACCGGGTTATTCGGAGAGCCTTCCCGAGCCCTCCGAGTCTTTCAGTGCTTTTGCACCTGACCCTGATAGGGAAGCGATTCAGCCCCTTTTGGCCAAACTAGCAGCCCTCTCAGCCCATGGCCTTCTCGGGCTTAACTTGGTAAGGACTTGGGTGGAGTTCCGGGTCCAGCCCAACTCCATTCGCTCAAAGTTGCTGCACGAATACTCGGGTCACATCACAGATTCCCTCCGCTATTCCACCAAAAACTTCCCTGCCGGTAACACCAACAAGACCATTAAGGGCTTCCTGATGGAGAGACTAGATGTTATAAAGAACACTGCCGGGTTACCCCCGTTTACTCGGGAAAACCCCGCCCCAGCGGTAAGACCTGGCTCCTTTTTCTCATTTCAGTACTTTCATCCGTTATAGTCTCTAACCACCACTTGTGTTTATTTATTCACAGGATGACGATCCCTTCTGGAAAGTTGAAAACCCTCCCCCTTCTCAAGACCCTGAAGAGGAAAACGAGTCTGTTGATGATGATGAGGGTACTCTCCCATACCCTTTACACCTGCCCTTCATCTGTGTTATTTCTCTTATCTGATACTTACTCGGCTTTCAGGGTCGGGGGATGAAGAGGAGGAAGAAGAAAATGACCCGGAAGCCACCGAGTCTGACCAGGAGCCCCCAGTTGGGAACAAAGGGAAGGCTAGAGGGGTAGTTGAAAAGGTTCCCTTCTCTTCTATGTCTCGTGCGCCTTACTCCTTTGCTGCTATGCATGAACTTAACGAGCAATTATCACATTCATCCTTCTTGAAGGACCCTCTCCCGACTAAGCGTAGGGTGACCCGGAATTCTCCGGGGGATGATCCCCTTAACCCGGGTACCTCCACTTCACCCACTCATCAAGCCAGTACCCCTCCAGCTCAGCCTTCCCAATCTCTTCAGCGTCATCCGTCTCCTAATCATCCACTTGCCGGGCAATTTCGCGTGCCGCAGCCAGTGCTCTTGCCGACGTCATCCGCCTCCAGCGGCGAGCTTCCCCCGGACTATGCCGTGAACACCGGGTAAACTACCTTTACTTACATTTTCTCGTACTGGTTACCTTTCTTTTTTCCGTATATTTCCTTGATCAATGTCTCCCTTCTTTTCTTCAGCGCCACAGTTACGCTAAGCGACCCGGATATCCCTGAATCAGAAGAGCAGGGAGAAGAGAAGCCGAGTGATGACATGGACGTTGAGGTTGAGGACGAGGCCGAGGACGGAAATGGAGAAGATCCTTTTAAGGACCCAATTCCACCACAGACTGCATCACCCCAGCCCTCTGAAGAAGTGGACGAAGACATCATTTTGGAGACCAAGCCGGACTCTCCTAACCCGGACGTTCAAACAATCCGGGTTTCGACCCCCAAACCCGGAACAACTCCTCCACAAGAGGGCCAATCCTCCGGCCCTTCTCAACTTCGCCCTGAAGACATGACCTTTGCTCAAATGCTAGATGCCCTCCATACCTTGAAGGGCGACGAAGAAAACATACTAGATGCCTTAATAACCAAGCACGAGGTAATCCCGACTAATCATCAATTGTTTCCATGCCTAGTCCCCAAGTTCCGAGTAAATTACTAGGTAACTTGCTTGGAACTTTGCATAATGTTTCCGGCTGATCCCTCTTCATGCTTCTTTACAGGACTATGTTTCACAGTTGGAGAAGAAGCTGGCCAAGTCCACCAAGCGTATTGGAAAAGAAACGGCCCTTCGTGAAGCTGCTGAGACTGAGGCTCGCAGGTGCCAAAAGATGACGAAAAAATACAGGAAGAGAGCTCACAGGGCTAAGGAAAAACTTACAACTCTTTCTGCTCAAATTGCTGATGTTCACCGTACTGCGACTGGTAAGATTTTTGAATTTCACCTTTTTATAACTCGGATTGCTTTGATTTGAACAACCGCGCTTGCTTGCCTACTATCTTTGCTCCTTTTGCCTTTCTTTAGCAGGCCCACGTGATGCTGCCCCCGAAGAAGATGATGCTGCCAAGCTTAAAACCATCAAGAATACTCTTCGCCAACTTTGCGGCGGAGTTAGCTGGATACTCGATGAGTTGCGACTGCCGGATGTCAAGCCAGATAATATGAAGAGATTACTGGAATTCTGCTCCACGATCCCCGAGTGGATTTGGCACTGGAAACGGTCCTCCTGCCGATTTGGGGTAACCCGGGGGCTCGCACTGGCTAAAGCCTACGCCCCCAAGCTACAACTTGCTAAACTTATGAGTGGATTTCCAGAGTTCAACTTGGATGGGTCCAAGTTTTTGCCAAAGGACTTCAAGGCTATTCAGAAAGAAGTCCGCCATCCGGCTAGCGTTATTGCTGACAGCTTAGAGATTGATGAGATTCTCCCTGCTTATGATGCTAATGACAAGGTTGTCAAGGCGAACCGCCCCCAGCCGTTCGATATGCTTGCCCGTTGGAAGGAGCAGGCGATCAAGATGAAGGAAGAAACCGCCAGGAAGACCGAGGCCGACTCTGCTCCTGCAACCTCTGCTGCACAACCCGGAACTGCTGCTGACCCGAGTGGCGCCGCAACTACAGGTGGCGACAAGGGCAAGGCCAAGATGGACCCTGCAGCTTGAAGTAATGCCTATCATTCCACATACGTCAGCCGGCAAAGCATCGTTAAAACAGCTTTACTATTCATTTAAGCAGAGCGCCTGTGCTCTTTTGATACTTTATGGTTTTTGTAACACTTTTACTTAAACTCCCGATGCACTTTGCGCCCCTTTGGGCTTTTGATGAATGTGTCTTTGCATTTGCTTGTTCTTGATATCCACTTGCTTTATTCTCGATACCTTATACTTTTTTTTTTTATACTTTCCTTAGCAAGACCCGCCCTCCGGGTGTCGTTGGCGTCTAGGGATCGGTTTTACACCTGAATCCCTAAGCTCCTGAGACCCGGATGCGTGGCTCGTTTTAATTTTAACGGCTGGATGATGCTGTTTCTTCCTTAGAGCTCATAAGTCCCCAGTCCGGGTTTCCGCGTCTAGGACACATGATTGTTTTCTTTCAAGTAAACGAATCGCCTGTTGCTGAATGCCCAAGACTTCAGGACAGCTTTTTATGAGGTTTGAAGTTATGCTTGATAATCGTTGAGTTTCCGGCTATCGGCCTTATACTCTGCATAACTTGTGGTTTAGATGACCCTTTCGACTATCTTGTACTATAAGCCGGCTTTCGCGTGGATACCATGTTGTTACATCAATACGAAAACGGGGTCAAGCAAGTCCCGTTTGGGTCTCATGACCGACATTAGTCGTAAGCGAACGAATCATGCCACTTCGTTGCGAGTCACATCGAGCTTAAGTAAGAATAGCCGAGAAATTTGGACTTCTTTGTCCGGTTATAAGATTGTAGCCGCACTCGTTTTTTCGAGTGACGGCCCCTATAACTCATTGGCATCAAGGCCGGGTCTTTTTTGAGTTTACAGCTGTGCCTGTATGAGCAACCAGCCCTCAAGACCTGAATGTTCACATCGTATAAATAACACTTGCTTCTTTTCTTGATAATCCCTTTTTATTTGATATGAAAAAATTAGGCCAGCAAGCCGCCTCATTAAAAACCCATCCAGTCCCCAAGGGTGCCCTGGACAGGAAAAGAGTGCGTCTGAAACCTGCTGCCTGTTACATCTTTTTCTGCTAAGTATAGTACGGACGTAGCTGAGCCACGTTCCACGGTCTATCTCTTTCTTGCATAGGTGCAGTTGTGTGAGCAGTATCGTTGAGTGTGGTCGATTCTTCTCTTGCATCTATCAAGTAATATGACCCATTATGCAGGCTCCGGCTTACGATGAAGGGTCCTTCCCATGGTGGCGATAGTTTGTGCCTTCCCTCGTTTGTCTGAACCAAGCGCAAGACCAAGTCTCCCTCCTGAAAGACCCGGCTTTTCACCCGCCGACTATGATATCTTCGCAAGTCCTGCTGATATATGGCTGATCTTTCCAAGGCTTGCTCCCTCTGTTCTTCTAACATATCCACGGCGTCTTGCCGGGTTTTCTCGTTCTCTACTTCCACATAAGCTGTCACTCTTGGTGAATCATGAATGATGTCGCTTGGTAATACCGCTTCTGCGCCGTAGACCATGAAGAAAGGCGTCATCTGGGTGGATCGGTTGGGTGTAGTGTTAATACCCCAGACCACGGAAGGGAGCTCTTCAACCCATGCCCCAGCAGCCCTGATACAGGGAACCCTCAGTCTTGGCTTCAATCCACGAAGTAGTTCTTGGTTCGCCCTCTCCACTTGCCCGTTGGCTTGCGGATGTGCTACTGATGCTACATCAAGCCTGATTCCATTGCTGCCACAAAATTTTTCCATCTCTCCAAGGGACATGTTGGTTCCATTGTCGGTAATTATGCTGTGGGGGTACCCGAACCGGTATATAATTCTTTTCAGGAATTTGACTGCTGTGGCCGCTTCGCAATTGGTGACCGGCATAACCTCCACCCATTTGGTAAACTTATCAACAGCAACTAAAAGGTGCGTCTTCTTGCAAGGTGACATATGGAAGGGGCCAACCATGTCCATACCCCAAACAGCGAATGGCCAAGTTAATGGAATGGTCCGTAACTCCATAGCCGGCACATGAGTTTGACGAGCGTACCTTTGACATCCGTCGCACCTTGCCACTATCCGTTCCGCGTCTGCTAGAGCTGTGAGCCAGAAGAACCCATGTCGGTAGGCCTTGGCCACAAGAGACCTTGTGGACGCGTGATGCCCGCAATCACCTTCATGGATCTCCTTAAGAATCTGTCGGCCTTCCTCTGGTGTCACACAGCGTAAAAAGACTCCTGCCGCACTTCTCTTGTACAACTCTCCATTGATAATAACGTATCCTTTTGCCCGCCTTACGATTTGTCTTGCTAGTACCTCCTGTTCTGGTAGTTCGCCCCGTGATAGGTATGCCAGATATGGCTCCGTCCATTCGGGGACGCCGCGTATCGTAGCCACGAGCTCCACGTCCGGGTCTCGATTTGCTAATTCTTCTTCAGACTCGGATTTAACTGACGGCCGCCATAGCTCGTCCACGAAAACATTAGGTGGAACCGGCTCCCTGCGCGAGCCGAGTCTGGCGAGTGCGTCCGCCGCCTCGTTCTTTCTTCTGTCTATGTGCTCCACTTCATACCCGGAGAAACACCCGGCAACCCTATCCACCTCCCTGCGATACGCTGCCATAGTGGCGTCCTTCCTGTCCCAGGTTCCTGACACCTGCTGCACCACGAGATCGGAGTCTCCAAAGCATCGTATCCTTCTAATGTTCATCTCCTTGGCTACCTTCAAGCCATGCAACAGGGCCTCATACTCGGCCACGTTGTTTGAGCAATCAAAATGAATCTGTAGCACGTAACTTAGTTTATCCCCTTTTGGCGATGTCAGCACCACTCCGGCTCCTGACCCCTCGTACTGCTTTGATCCATCGAAGTGCATGGTCCATGACTCGGAACTTGGAACTGCGGTAACCACCCCAGTATGCGTCCAGTCGTTAACGAAATCAACCAAGGCCTGGGACTTGATCGCCGATCTAGGCTCGTAGCTGATATGATAATCTCCCATCTCTATTGCCCATTTGGCTATTCTGCCCGTTGCATCCGAGTTTCTGATGATATCCGACATTGGTATTGAACTAACCACTGTTATGGGATGTTCTTGGAAATATGGCTTCAACTTCCGGCTGGCCATAAAGACCCCAAACACCAATTTTTGCCAATGCGGGTAACGCTGCTTCGCTTCCGATAACACTTCACTGACATAGTAAACTGGCCTCTGGACCGGGTAGCTCTTCCCATCTTCCTTGCGTTCCACGACAACCACTGCGCTAACTGCTCGGGGACCGGCTGCCACATACAATAACATAGGCTCTTTAGGACCCGGCGCCGCTAGTACTGGCGCTTCAGATAACTGCTTCTTTAGTGCTTCAAACGCCTCATCTGCCTCCTGGTCCCATACGAACTTATCTGATTTCCGCAAAAGCCGGTACAAGGGTATTGCCTTTTCTCCAAGCCTGGATATGAACCGGCTCAGGGCTGCCACGCAGCCCGTGAGTTTTTGAACGTGCTTCAGATTTTCCGGTTTCTTCAAATTCTGTATGGCCTTGATTTTATCCGGGTTTGCCTCAATTCCTCTCTCGGAGACAATAAAGCCAAGTAACTTCCCGGCCGGGACTCCGAACACACACTTCGTTGGGTTGAGCTTCATCTGATACCTCCTCAAGTTTTTAAACGTTTCCTTTAAATCATCAATAAACGTTTCTGCCTTCCGGGTCTTAATAACCACATCATCCACATATGCGTGCACGTTACGCCCAATTTGATCCTCGAAGCATTTCTGGATACACCGCTGATAAGTTGCGCCCGCATTTTTCAATCCAAACGTCATGGTCTTGTAGCAGAAGGCCCCAAAAGGGGTTATAAATGAGGTTTTTTCCCAATCCTCCCTTTTGAGTTTAATCTGATGGTATCCCGAATATGCGTCCAAGAAACATAGCAAGTCGCTTCCGGCTACCGCGTCTATGATTTGGTCTATCCTTGGCAGCGCGAACGGATCCTTTGGGCAATGCTTGTTGAGGCTCGTGAAATCGATGCACATCCTCCATTCATTTGTCTTTTTCATCACTAGAACCGGATTCGCTAACCAGTCCGGGTGAAATACTTCCATGATAAAGCCTGCGGTTAATAGTCGTGCGATTTCCTCACCTATGGCTCTTCTCCTTTCCTCGTTCATTTTTCTCAAACCTTGCTTTACAGGCCTGGCCCTGGGATCTACATGCAAACTGTGCTCTGCCAACTCGGTGGGGATACCCGGCATGTCGCTGGGTGTCCAGGCGAACACATCCGCATTTGAGCGTATAAATTCCACTAGGGCCTTTTCTTGCGCGTCTTCCAAATTGGACCCTATAGTGAACTGCTTGGTGGGGTCTCCTTCCACAAAATCTACTTTCTTGGTGTCTTGAGCAGCCTTAAATTTCACTCTTTCGTCTTCAGAATCTGGTCTTCTCAATGCCGTGCCATCTTCAGGGTCCACCTGAGACCGGTAATATTTAAGCTCTTCCTTTCTGCAGGCTTGCTCGGCCATCACCGAATCTCCCTCATCACACTCTGCTGCTATATCCCGGTTCCCATGGATAGTGATGGTCCGCTTGGGGCCTGGAATTTTTAACTGCAAATATACGTAACACGGCCTGGCCATGAATTTAGCGTAAGCCGGCCTTCCGAACAGAGCGTGGTAGGGGCTATGCAGCTTGACTACTTCAAACGTGAGCCACTCCACCCGATAGTTATCTACCGATTCTCCAAAGGCTACTTCCAATGCAATTTTCCCTTCGGGGCGTGCCGAATGACCCGGCACGATCCCGTGGAACACCGTCGAACTTTTTTGTAGCTGGGACTCCTTGAGGTTCATGCGCAAGAAAGTTTCCCAATATAGGATGTTGATGCTGCTTCCTCCGTCCATCAACACCTTTTTCAGTTCGTAACCATTGACCTGTGGCGAAACTACTAACGCCAAGGTCCCGGGGCGCTCTATTCCTTCTGGATGATCTCTCCTGCTCCACGTTACCTCTTGCTCTGCCCACCTCAAGTACCCCGGAGTGGCCGAGGAGGACAGATTCGCTGTTTGTTTTAACGCCCTTTTGTCCCTGCTGGAAGTTCCTGTAACGTGCACATGATATTGTCCTTTCAAATTAAGTGTACGTACCATGCCGATGAAGATACTGATTTGGCCGATTGACACCATGGATCCGGATTCGAAGTAATCCGGCTCCAACTCCCATCCGGAATTGTCCACTATTCTTTCTCCTTCGCCATTGGAGTAGATCTCGCCGACGACGAAGTTCTCCATGCTCTTCCGAGCTTCTCCCGTGATGTAAACACCTTTGGACGCAGGCCCCACGGTGGGCGCCAACTGTCGTGGGATAATCACGGCAGATGTTACCTGAGGTAACTGATCTTGGGGCAAGTCGACACAGGTATTCGGGAGAGGGTTTAGCTCAAAGGAAGACATGGCAAAAGCGATCTGAGAACCGGAGAATAACTCGCCGGATCTCGATATCAATGATACTGGATACTCGATAATAGGTATTACAACTATGACTTTAATCTCTGTTAGGCGAAGCCCAGGGGTTGGTTTATATAGTACTCATACCCCTCTGGGCTTGCCCTACAAAGCGCTCCTCGAGTCCTATTTGAACTCTACATACGAACCCTAACTTTTCTTACCATAACCCACAATCCGGGTTACGAACCTCACACGCCCTGGGCCTTCCAGGAGTTTCTTTGTCCTTAGCCGGATTTGGTCCAGCCACCGTCTGGGCCGGATCACACCTGGGAGCTGGTATACCGGGTTACTACTCCCCCATCAATATCCCTGGCGGTATGGGCGTATTTGTGGAACCCATGTTTGACACCCTGTCTGCGTCTTCGTTGCTGGATCTCGCTATATGCTTCAGCTCGCATTCCTTGAAACTTCCTTCGAGTAGGTTGTACATGTCACGATAAGCGACCATGTTTTCAGCGAGAGCGTCGTATTCCTTCATTGTCTGTTGCACGATGAGATTGGAGTCGCCGTAGATCATCAGTCGGGTGGCTCCACACGCAACTGCCATCTTCATCCCATGCAACAGAGCTTCATATTCTGCGTCGTTGTTTGATGCTGGATCATCAGGTGGAAAATCCAATTGGAGGACATACTGCAGTTTGTCCCCTCTAGGTGATATTAGGACGATTCCAGCTCCTGCTCCTTCGTTTCTCTTGGACCCATCGAAGTACATGATCCAATTACTCGTGTATTCTGGCGGGCCAGACGTTTGTAGCTCTGTCCACTCACTCAGGAACTCCACGAGTACCTGGGATTTTACTGAATTGCGCCCTGCATAGATGATGTCCCAAGCCCCCAGCTCGATGCTCCATTTTGCTATCCGTCCAGATGCCATTGGGTTGTTCATGATTGTATCGAGTGACGCATCATTAACCACTGTTATGGTGTGTTCCTGGAAGTAGTGCTTGAGCTTTCGAGCCGTGAGAACAACTCCATAAGCGAGTTTCTGGTAGTGAGGGTATCGTTGCTTGCATGGCGAGAGCACTTCACTGATGTTGTAGATTGGTCGTTGGACCCCATATGCCTTGCCCTCCTCAGGTCGTTCGACTACAATTGCCGTGCTGATGACCTGGTTTGTTGCGGCTAGGTATAGGTATAGTGGCTCCCTCTCTTGCGGTGTTGCAAGGATGCGCTTGCTTTGCAATGATCGCTTCAGGTCCGCGAATGCCTGTTTAGCCTCTGGTGTCCACTCGAACTTGTCCGTCTTTTTCAACAGCTTGTAGAAGGGTAATGCCTGCTCGCCCAATCGTGCGATAAATCTGCTCAAGGCGGCTAGTCGCCCCGCGAGCTGTTGGACTCCACGTAGATTGGTTGGCTCCTTCATTGTCAAGATTGCTTGTATTTTCTCCGGGTTGGCTTCGATGCCTCTGGCGGATACCAGGTACCCGAGTAGTTTTCCTGCTGGGACGCCAAAGACGCACTTTGTCGGATTGAGCTTGATCCTGTATGCGTTGAGGGCGTCAAATGTTTCTCTAATTTCCTCGAGGAGTGTATCCTCTACTCAAGTCTTGATGACGATGTCGTCAACGTACACTTGTACGTTCTTGCTAATGAGCTTGGAGAGGCATTTTTGCATGCAGCGCTGATACGTCGCGCCTGCGTTCTTGAGCCCGAAAGGCATTGTCGTGTAGCAGTACACACCATGTGGCGTGATGAATGCTGTCTTTTCCTCGTCTTCCTGCTTCATCCGGATCTGATTATATCCCGAGTAGGCGTCCAGGAAAGAGAGGCGTTGACAGCCCGCAGTAGAATCCACGATCTGGTCGATTCGCGGGAGGGGAAAATTATCCTTGGGGCAGTGCTTATTTAATGACGTGTAGTCAATGCACACTCGAAGGATGTCAGTGTTCTTCTTTGGAACCAGCACCGGGTTTGCTAACCAGGTGGATATCTTGATCTCTCTGGTGAATTTTGTTGCTAGCAATCTGTTTACTTCTTCTCCAAGCGCTTTCTGCTTGGGTTCTGAAAATCTTTGAGTGGTATGCTTGATCGGTTTTGCATCCTTGAAGACTTCGAGTGAGTGCTCGGCGAACTCCCTGGGTATTCCTGGCATATCTGAAGGCTGCCAAGCGAAAAATTTCCCAGTACTCACAGAGGAGTTCGACGAGCGCGCTTTCCTATGCTGACGAGAGGGTAGTTGAGACCATCGCTGTCTTTGCGGAATTCGTCGGGTGCACCTGATGCTTTCGGGTGTCGCTGTTTGTGCTGAACTCCAATTCTGGCGCGTTTTTCTTTGTGAGGGGCATCACGGAGTGGTCCGTGGTCTTTGCCAGTTCCTGCAGTTCTTCTTGCATCCCGAAAGATTTTGCGATCTCGTTGAACTCGATGTCGCATTTGTTGGACTTCTGGAAATCTCCGTCGATGGTGATTACACCATATTCTCCGGGTAACTTGAGCTTTAGGTACGCGTAATGTGGTACTGCCATGAATCGGGCGAACGCTGTTCGACCAAGAATGGCGTGGTACTGTGAGGGCCAATCGACTACTTCAAAGTCGAGGAATTCCCTTCTGTACTTGCGTCGATTGCCCAACACAACCTCTAGGTTAATTTTTCCGAGTGGGCGGATCGCCTTTCCTGGAACTATCCCGTGGAAGGATGTTTCTGACTCTGCAAGTCCGTCCAGGTTCCTGTTCATCCGGCGGAGCGTATCCGCGTAGATAATGTTGATGCCGCTGCCTCCGTCCATGAATACGCGAGCCAGTTCGTAATTACCAATTTGTGCTTGGATTACCAAGGCAACGTGTCCTGGTCGATAGACTCGTGGCGGGTGGTCTTCCATCGAAAAAGTGATCGATTGGTCCGCCATCTTCAGGTACTCGGGCTTTGTTGGCGGGGTTTGCACAGCCATGCACAGTTGCCGCGTGTTTGTCTTCTGAGCTCTGCGGGATGGGCAGACTTTTTGTATCATCCCTAACTGTCCAGCCGGGTTCGGGTACGCGTTAGCTCCTGCGTTTGGTGCGGGTGGCGCGTTTAGTGCTGCTAGCGCCATGTTCGGATTTCCTGGTGGAGGTGGCGGTAATGGCGGCTGGAACCCTTGATGTTCTCCTCCTGGGAGTGGCGGGTAGTTTTGACTAGCTGCTGATCTGTTTTTCTTCGAGAAGGCCTCGTGGATTTTGATGAACTTTCGGCAATCCTTGAGGAGGTGCGTTGCCTTAGTTTTGCCCGTGCGCTTATCTGTAAATAGATGTAGCAAACAGTACGCGTTCAGATCCTCCTCGGGGTTTTTGTCTTCAGCTTTTGGTTTCCACTCGCGACTCCCGCGGCGCCCATTATCGCGGCTTCGTGTGAATTCTGCCGCTACCATCTCTTCCCGGTCGTCGTGATCGTAATATTTTCTCCTTTTCTTTCGACCATGGCGGTCTTCTTCAACGACATGTGATCAATCATAGAATGATGGGGCGGTTCCGTCCATTCCTCAACGACGTCGAACTCGCGGAGGCCCCTCTCACCGGGAGAAGGTACACTTGGTCAAACAAACGCGCCTCCCCATGCTGGTCAAGCTCGTTCTACTCTCCAGATTGGGATGCCACATACCCAAACAGTCTCCTGCAGGGTCTTTCGTCCAGCATCTCGGATCATTGCCCCATTCAGCCGTCGACGAATGTTTGCTTCCATACCAAACGCAGATTTCACTTTGAGAGCTTCTGGACCTCCTTCCCTGACTTCGCAGACACGGTCGCTACTGCTTGGGCCTCCCCAGTCACAGACAAGGACCCCCTTCTGGCGCTCGACTCCAAACTTTGTTTCACGGCAAGGACCCTCACGTCTTGGGGGCATAAACGCATTGGTAATATCAAGAAACCAACTGCTTCACGCGAAGGAAATTGTCTATCAATTGGATAATGCTCAAGACTCCAGAACTCTCACTCTTTTGGAAAATTGGCTCCAAAAGGAATTGAAAAGGAAAATTCTCGGCCTCTCTTCATTGCAGCGCACTATTGCGCGTCAACGCTCACGTGTCCTCTGGCTCCAGGAGGGAGATGCAAACGCTTCATACTTTCACACTCACGCAAGCAACCGCCGCAGAAGGAATAACCTCTTTAAGTTGTGCAATGGAACTCTCAAAGAGGTTACACAAGCGGGCATGAACAAAATCAGTTCAGATTTTTTTGCAAGCATGATCGGACCTCCTCAACCACGCCAACACTCCATAAATTTTGATAACATGGATTTTCCGGTGGTTGATCTCACCGTGCTCGAGATGGATTTCTCCGATGCTGAGATTTGGGAGGCAATCAAAGCTCTCCCCCTGACAAGGCTCCGACCGGACGGTTTCTCGCAGCGCTTCTTCCAGACATGCTGGTCCACGGTGAAAACAGATATACTCGCTGCTATCCAACACCTCACCACGAGAGATTGTCGCAGCTTCCAAGCTTTAAACACGACTTTCATATCCCTTCTTCCCAAGTGCCAGGCGGCAGTAGATATCTCTGAATTCAGACCCATTAGTCTCCTTCACAGCATTGCGAAGATCTTCTCAAAGGCCCTCTCTTTGCGAATTACACTGAAGCTCCAAGACCTCATGGCCGCCAACCAAAGCGCGTTCATCAAGGGACGCACGATTCAAGATAACTTCATGCTTGTGAGTCAATCCCTAAAAACCTTCCATCAGCGATGGATCCCTACCTTCTCCTGAAGCTCGATATTGCGAGGGCATTTGACTCCATCGCATAGCCATTTCTTATGGAAGTTCTCCAACGTAGCGGGTTTGGCCCCAAGTTCTGTTACTGGGTCTCGGTTTGCCTCTCCACTGCTAGTACTCGTGTTCTTGTTAATGGATTCCCGGGAGATCAAATTTTCCATGCCAGAGGTTTGAGACAGGGGGACTCCTTGTCCCCGCAGCTCTTCATATTGGTCACAGACGTACTCACCGCAATCTTCCTTAAAGCGGAATCAGCGGGTATTTTTGAGCCTCTACGCCGCTGGGGCGTACACCATAGACTCTCTGTCTACGCAGATGACGTCGCCCTCTTCATCAAGCCGTCACAGTCGGAGATTTTGGCGGCCAATGCTCTGCTTGACTGTTTCGGTAATGCCTCTGGCCTGCGCACTAACCTGGCAAAAAGTCTGATCCTTCCAGTTTGCTGAGATTCCTTGGACGTTGGGCAGATGTTACCAGCCTTCCCCTGCCAAGTGGCTTCATTTCCCTGTAAGTACCTTGGGCTCCCCCTCTCGCCCAAAACTCTCCGAAAGATAGACTGGCAACCCCTCTTGGATGACTTGGCAAGAAAGCTCTCATCATGGCGCACAACAATGTTCACGGAGCGGAGCAGACTGATTCTCATCACTTCGGCCCCGATGACATTCTCCATTTATCATATGATCTCCTTGGATCTACCGCCTTGGGTCATCAAACACATCAACAAGATTTGTCGCAGCTTCTTTTGGGAAGGCACCGACAACGTCGAGGGGGGTCACTGCAAAGTGGCTTGGAATCAAGTCTGCATGCCCAAGGCTCTCGGCAGACTGGGCATCCACAATTTGAAACTCCTCAACGATGCCTTGTGTATTCATTGGAGATGGCTAGAAAAGAATGTCTCTTTGCGATCTTGGAGCGGTTTACAGTTCGTCATTTCACCTTCGGCTGAGGCTACGTTCTTGGGAGCAACCAACTACATGGTGGGAAATGGGGAGCTCACCCTATTCTGGGCTGACCATTGGATCAATGGCCGTAGCGCACTCGACATCTCCCGGGATCTTGCCAAATGCGTTAGGCCAGCGGCGGCGCCCCGTATGACCGTGGCAAGCCTTGGTAGACAATCACTGGGTCACCAAGATTACAGGTTCCTTGTTAGTCCCGGCAATCGCGCAGTTCATCGACCTGTGGTAGTGTATCCACGACAGCGATGTCGGATATATACTGAATAGGGGTATAGAAGATGGTAGACAAAAGAGCCGGACTACCAGGGTGGCCTACATGGTAATGGGCTTAGGTCCATTGGGCGGCCCAGTAGTCCGACGCGCAGGAGCCGGATTCTAGAAGAACCCGGATCACGGCCCACGTGATCTGGCTTGGAGGAGAAGACGGATTCCTTACTTTCCAAGTTACAAGTTAAACGTAGTCTTCTAGGTTTCTTGTTCTGTAAGCCCTAATCCGGCTATTATATAAAGCCGGACGGGAGATAGATTAGATAGGTTCAAGTTTCACAAGCTAAAGCTCTACGCAACTCGCCGAGAAGCTCATCCTCGTCGAGTAGCTAGATCTATTCCCTCACACTGTAACCCTGTTATACGGGCTTTAGTCCCAATTAGTGAGAAGTGCAGGAGTAGGTACGCCGTACTGTCGCGACGTACCGAACCTGGGTAAAATCCCGTGTTCTGTGTTACTACGCTATCCCGTTACCCCACGTCTCTACCGTAGTCTCATGGCACCCCAGTCTATGAAAACTACTACGATGTCTCGACAGTTGGCGCCCACCGTGGGGCAAACGACGTCAGGCGTGAAATTCCGATCTGGGATACTCGGCGGAATTGGAAGATCGATCACTGTCGGAAGCTTGGAATTCGACGACGACGTCGGGCGCTTCCTCGACAACGGATCCTACATACCGGCGCAAAACCACCTGGTAAGTGCCTGCGTGTTACCGATTGGATCTGCTAACATCTTTATCGGACTAACTGCAGAGGCAATGGGGTTTTGCGGTGGAAGCCAATTTATCCCACCCGCCCTATACCCAGTCGAAGACGACTATGATGCCGGATTCTGCTCAGATCGCCGACAAAACAGTGATACGCACTTTATCGGCATGGTGCAATCCGAAATCGCTGAAAACACGGATGACGGAAATCCCGTGCAAGAGGCAGATAACAACCTACCCGTCATAGAGACGGAAGAACCAATACCCGTCACAGAGACGGAAGATCCGACATCCGTCAACCAGACGATGAACTCGGAAGCAGAGTCTGTGCTTGCCGCCATTGAGGCGAGATTGGAGTCGGAAACCGGATCGGATAACTTCGACTCCGAGGACGAAGACGAGGATGCCTTCGTAAGAAAAGTTAAGTCCTTTCAAGAGGGATTCCATGAAGTGCTAATGGCAAAACCAGCTGATACAACGGGTGCCGACAGCCTGGAAAGCCCTAAAAACCCTCCGCCAGTGGAAGAGAGAGAAGACGGAGAAACTTCTCCGATATTCCCTAATGTCAAGGAGATGACAGAAGATGAACCTGTCAAAAAACCTCCTTCTTCCAAGAAAAAGCACCGTGCTTCTAAAAAACTCCAGTACAAACTCCGGAAGAAAAAGTCAGCTGATCTCGCTGATGAAAACCTGGAAGTTGGAGATATTAGTGGCACAAAGCCCGCGGAAAAGAAATCTAAGGAAATCACTGCTCCGCCAATGACAGAACTGGAAGAGCAAGAACTATTACAAACACCAGTAGGACCAGATGAACCCCCTGAGATGCTGGAAGCCAGGAGACAAGCTTTCCAACGGCAACAGCAACATCTGCTTAGATCTCGGCAACATCTCCAACAAACCCATAATGACATCAAAGTCATGAAGGAAGAAATAGAGGAGTACGAGAGAAAGCATAGATCTGCCTTAAAACCTACTAGGTTACCCGGAATCGCAAAACCGGAAGAACTGCCGCCAAAAGAAAGGTTTTATAACCCATCTTGGCAAAAGCAGTTAAACGGCAAAGATGCCAAGGGCGAACCAATATACAAAACCGCAGCGGAAAACGCGGAAGCAGCGTTCGCCATCCTAAACAACGATCTATACTCCAACGGGGAAAAACTCCAAGGGGTGTATGCTTTCCTAGGAAAAGCATTACAGCAGCAACAGCGAGGCCAAGAGCGATCAGGGAGGCTGCATGATAATTCCGCCCTCTGCAAAACAGTTACTTGCGCTGCTGGAGCACCTGGACCGGAAGAACCCGGAGATTCGGATAAAAAAGAGGATCCGAGAAAAGACAAGAAAAACCCCGACAACCGGGACGCAGCGTCTAGAACCGGACCTCATCTCCCTAAAGATGGATATAAACCACACGATCGGGAAGACAAACACCGGAATGACGGCAAAATAATGCCACCTCCGAGAAACCCAGCTGAAAAAGCTGGAAGATACGGTACACCTCACAGACGTGAAAGATCTCGGACACCGCCTAAAGATAAGGAAAGGTACAGGAGCAGGACTCCACCTAATCCCAGGGGGCGTGACAACGGAAGAGATAGAGATAACCTCGGAAAAGCGCGTCCGCGCAACAATGGAAAAGAAAGGAGCAGATCCCCTTCTGTCCATTCAGCCGGGAGATATTCTGCACATATTAATAGAGCAGAAAAGGATGATCTATACTTTGGTCCTAAGTGTTTTACTGACAGGATCCGAAGGATAACCCTGCATTCTGGCTTCGCCAAAGTTGGTCCAACCTACCAAAAGTATACCGGCAGTACAAACCTGGCTCTCAGATTATTACACAGCCGTCCAAATCAACAACGGGACAGACCTGGAAGCTGTCAAGTTTCTTCCCCTAATGTTGCTAGACGGAGCCAGAGATTGGATCAATGGTTTACCATCAAGAACTGTCGACAGTTGGGATGATATGGCGAGAGTATTTACTCAGCATTTTCGGGGAACATACAAACGCCCAAATAGCATCAACCAACTGAACCGTTGCACCCAATTTGAAGACGAACCATACGTGGATTTCATCTCCAGATGGACTGCAATGAAGAATAGTTGCTCTGGAGTAACTGACGTACAAGCAATGCATGCTTTCGTCAATGGCCTAAAACCCGGACTTGTACCGTTCATGGTTGGTTCTAAAAAGCACAAAGATCTCGGATCTATGCTTACAACCGCTAACGAGCATGCTGCAGCCGAAGATGATATCAGAGCAAGAGGAGGTAATATTGAGTCACTGATACTGGCCAAGAAAATCCCTCGTTCTGATAAAAAAGGAACTCCGGAGTCAACAACAAAGCCCAAGGAGGTCAACATAGCCTTTGGAGGAGAAAAGGTGAACAAGTGGAAAGGCCGCAGTCCAGATCCAATCAATTACACTCCCGAAGAATGGGAGAGAATTAAGTCGGAACCCTGCGTCCACCACTCTCAGTTTGGGAAACCAACCCACACAAACGCGCAATGCCGGCTAAACAAGCATATGAAAGGCAATGCAGGATACGGAAATAAAGGGAAGGGTTCCAAGAGGAAACCTGCCAAACAAAAGCCAGAAGCTGAAAAAGAAGACAGTGAATCGGACACTGACGACAAAATCCAGGAACAGCAGCGAAAAGGCGAACCCAAATTTCCGAGAGTTGACGGAGAAGCAATGTTAACTTTCCTAGCAACCCCGTCAGCAAAGGTGGCCAAAAGAACACTTCGAGAAATAAACGCGGTTGTTCCTGCGACCCCGAAATTCTTGAAGTACTCCAACACACCGATAATCTGGGATCAGTCAGATCATCCCGGAAATATCCCTGAACCCGGCACACAAGCTCTTGTTGTAAGCCCTATTGTTCAAAACACTAGGCTAAGAAGAGTGCTGATGGACGGAGGATCCAGCATCAATATAATGTACCTGGATACACTGAAGCACTTGAAGATCTCCGAGTCCCAGCTCAATTACAGCAATATACGCTTCCACGGCATTGTTCCTGGCAGGCAAGCACGATCCCTAGGAGAAATTTCCCTAGATGTCACCTTCGGAGATAAAGATCACTTCCGGCAGGAAAAAGTATCCTTCGAAGTAGTGCCGTTCGAAAGCGTGTATCACGCAATACTCGGACGTCCGGCTTTCGCCAAATTTATGGCAAGATCTTGCTATATCTACAACAAGCTGAAGATGCCAGGACCCAAAGGAGGAGTAATCACCATTGCCGGTGATTTCAAGCTGGCAAACGAGTTGGAGAAAGAAAACGCCCTTTGCGCTCAGAGAGTTATAGCAAAGGAGGAACTGAAGGAATTAGCCAAGGAGGTATCGCCGAAAGAAATGCCGGCAGGAAAAGAAACTCGGAAGCCAACAGATAGCTTCAAGGCGTCCGAGAATACAAGACAGGTAATCCTAGATCCCAAAGATCCGACAAAATTTGTCGTCGTAGGGACTGGGATGACCGACAAATAGGAAGGCGAGCTCATCAAGTTCCTCCGTGAGAACTGGGATATTTTTGCCTGGTGTCCAGCTGACATGCCAGGCGTACCCAGGGAACTTGCTGAGCACCAACTCAAGGTTATTCCCGGATCAAAACCCGTCAAACAAGGTCTCCGTCGATTTGACGGAAGAAGACGGAAGGCTATTGGCAAGGAAATTATCCGGCTTTTAGCAGCGGATTTCATCAAGGAAGTAATCCATACTGATTGGTCCGCAAATCCGGTATTAGTGCCAAAGAAAGACACCACTGCTCTTAGAATGTGTATAGATTACACAGGATTGAACAAGTTGTGTCCGAAAGATAGGTTTGCGTTACCGCGAATCGATCAAATAATAGACGCCACTGCAGGCTCTGAGCTTTTATGCTTTTTGGATGCATACTCCGGGTACCACCAAATACGCATGAAAAAGGAAGATCAAATCAAGACTTCTTTTATAACCCCGTATGGGACGTACTATTACGTAACCATGCCTTTTGGCCTGAAGAACGCAGGTGCAACCTACCAGCGTTGCATGCAACGCTGTTTGCATAGTCAAATTGGCAGAAACGTCCACGTTTACGTGGACGATATTGCTGTCGTAACCAAGGAAAAAGATACACTCCTTGAGGATTTGCGAGAAACCTTCGAAAACTTGCGCACTTACAAGATGAAGTTGAATCCATCTAAGTGCGTATTCGGGGTTCCCTCAGGAAAACTTCTGGGTTTCATTGTTTCTCACAGAGGAATAGAAGTTAACCCGGAAAAGATCAAGGCAATCTTGAATATCTCAAAGCCTACATGTGTAAAAGATGTCCAAAGATTGACGGGTTCCGCTGCAGCCGTCAGCAGATTTATTAGTCGGCTGGGGGATAAAGCCTTACCACTCTACAAACTGTTGAAGAAATCCGACAAGTTCGAATGGACAGAAGAAGCCGATGCAGCGTTGGCTCAGTTGAAGGAAACCTTGATGAACGCTCCCATCTTGGCATCTCCAAAAGACGAAGAACCCATGTTACTATACCTTACGGCTACAAATCGGGTTATTAGTGTGGTAATCGTTGTAGAACGGACAAAGGAAGAGCAAAGCATACCAGATCAACATCCGGTATATTACATAAGTGAAGTTTTCTCCGAATCCAAACAAAGATACCCGCACTACCAGAAACTGGCATATGGCGTATTTTTTGCATCCAGAAAACTGCGCCATTACTTCCAAGGGCATTCCATAACAGTGGTATGTAAAGCGCCACTAGGGGATATTATAAACAATGCGGAGGCAACCGGCCGAGTAGCCAAATGGGGCATCGAGTTGGCAGCCTTCGACATTAAGTACCAGCCAAGGACGGCAATAAAATCCCAAGTTTTGGCAGATTTCGTCGCCGACTGGACAGAGGCAATGGAAAATACACCGATGCCAGAATCCGAGTACTGGATCATGCACTTTGACGGATCCAAGATGAAGGAAGGAGCTGGGGCCGGCGTAGTTCTAAAATCTCCCAAGGGAGACACAATGGAGTACGTATTACAAATACACTTCAACGCCAGTAATAATGTGGCAGAATACGAAGCTCTGCTTCATGGCTTGCATATTGCAAAAGAAATAGGGGTAAAACGCATCTTGTGCTATGGAGACTCGGATTTGGTACAGCATCAGCTCAACCAAACCTGGGACGCGAAAAGCCCTATAATGGCCGAATATCGGAGGACGGTGGATGAGTTCGCCATCTGTTTCTTCGGGTTCGAAGTCCTTCACATAAAAAGGGAGGAAAATTGGAACGCGGATGCGTTAGCCCGCATGGGATCAGAGAGAATAAAAACTTTACCACCAGGAGTATTCGTCCAACATTTGCATGAACCATCCATAAAGGGTGGAGACGTTGATTACCCTCTGGCATCTGAAACAATTGAGATCATGCTCGTTAAACCGGATTGGACAATTCCATACTTAAACTTCTTAGTCAATCAGAAGTACCCGGAAGGAGCAGACGAAGTACTGCAAAGGCAAATACAGCGTCGGTGCAAAGGATACGTGGTGATCAATGACCACTTGTATAAACGCAGTACTTCCGAAATATTTCAACGGTGTATTTCACCAGAAGAAGGAAGAGAAATACTGGAAGAAATCCATGCCGGCGATTGCGGACATCATGCTCAATCAAAAAGCATAGTCAAAAAAGCATTCCGGGCGGGGTTTTTCTGGCTAACAGCCAAGACAGACGCCGAGCGCATAGTGAATACGTGCGAAGGATGTCAATATTACGCCAAGCAGACCAATTTGCCGGCCCAAGCACTTAAAACTATCCCTATCACATGGCCATTTGCGGTCTGGGGGCTAGATATGATGGGACCGTTCAAAACTGCAAGAGGTGGACTTACGCATCTACTCGTAGCGGTAGATAAGTACACAAAATGGGTGGAGGCTAAACCCATCAAAAAGCTGGATGGCGCAACTGCCAGAAATTTCATTATTGATTTAGTAATGAGGTATGGCGTCCCACACAGCATAATAACTGATAACGGGACAAATTTCTCCATTGGAGAGTTGGCAAAATACTGCCAACAAACGGGAATCCGCTTAGATCTTGCATCTGTGGCGCACCCGCAATCTAATGGACAGGTTGAAAGAATGAACAGTTCAATCCTGCAAGGAATACGCCCAAGACTCGAATCTCCTCTCCATAGAGCAGCTGGAGCGTGGGTAGAAGAGCTACCTTCCGTGTTGTGGAGTATTCGAACGACGCCAAATAGGTCAACCGAACAAACCCCGTTTTTCCTGGTTTATGGTGCGGAAGCTATTCTTCCAACGGACATGATCCATGATAGCCCGAGAGTGCAGAATTTTGACGACTCGGATGCCGAGGAAGCACGACAAGACGCCGTCGATCTCCTAGAAGAGGAACGAGAACTTGTGCTTCAAAGATCCGCCATCTACCAGCAAGGTTTACGACGTTATCACAGTCGGAAAATCAGGCATCGTTCTTTTAAAGAAGGTGACTTAGTGCTGAGGTTGGTGCAGCAAAGGAAGCACAAATTGGCCCCCGTATGGGAAGGACCATTTGTCATCAGTAAAGCCATGAAGAATGGATCATACTATCTTGTTGACATTCGAGATACGGAAGACGATCCCGAGAAGCCGAATCGCAAAAGAAAGAGAAAAATAGATGATGAACTAGGAGAGACAAAGAGGCCTTGGAGTATCCAGCAATTACGTCCCTTCTATACTTAGTTCAATTTCTATGTAAACATCTTTGAGATCATGAAATAAAGTTGTTGGAATTCATATTCATTATAAGTACAAAATATTTCCGCCTTATCTATTTCCCAATGATCTTACAAATACTCAATGTTGACCCGAATTGTGCCTGCGTGCTCGGTGTTTAAAAGCTGAATGATTCGGCATGTTAAAGGTTAAAGGAAACTCGGATTGTGCCTGCGTGCCCAAGTTTCAGAGCAGTTCCTTGTTTTCTCTAAATTTTATCTGATTGTGTATGTGTTGGGTTACTGAAACTAGTCAGTAAAAATGCTTCTAGCATAATCCATGTTTCTGAGTTTTAAAAACTGTTTGGTTCGTCCCCAGTTACTCGACATGACGATACATATTGCTAATTGAGTCATTTTTAAACACTAGAGCAGTTAAAACACAGATGCCAGATTACTTAGAAGATAAAGGAACAGTCAAACCCGGAAAAACTTTGCAAGAATCTTGAAATTGCAAAAGGCGGAGTTCTTGTTCCGACAAATGACATAGAAGCATTACAATATGAATTACATTGTAAAAAAGCTCCTATACACATCCATCATTCGAGTTAAGTGTATTCCTTCAAGCATCCGAGTCTTCATCGCTGCTATCATTCTCGGGGGCTGCGGGCACTTCTTCTTCCGGATAAGTAATGGAAATATTAACCATAGAGGCAATCTTGGAAGCATGCCCTTTAACTTCGTCAAAAATTGCATTGCATTGCGCTTCTGTATATCCTTGAGGGATACCGGATGCTACGCGCCAAGATCTAGCATTAGGGTAATGTAGACGCATAAGGCCAAGTGCCATGCGTGCACCACCTCGTGCGACAGAGCGAAGAACAGATTCTCTCGACTCTGCTACCTCTGTGATGGCACCCGGAAGCCGGTAGACTTCCGAAAATTGTACAGTACTTGTGGGAAGGAATTTACTAATCAGCTGCATTCCTGCATTCCTGATTGAATTCCACACTTCCCCAAAGGCCCGGATCTTTTCAGTCCGAGAAATTCCTGGAAAATTTCCTGCTTTTTTGACAAAAGCAAAGGTTACATGAAATAGTATAAGAGATAAGACAGGAAGACATTGGTAAAAATAAATTAACTTACCAAGAACCTTGTCAATTTCGTCGCTTTCTTTCATGCGCGGGAGTAGCATACTTTCCAAATCATTGATAACAGATTTATCTTCCGCTGCTTGTAAAGAAGCCTTGGATTGAGAAATCCCAAGGGCCAGATTACTGGCTTCCAGGTCTTCCTGAACTTTCAGAAGTTCCTTTCGGAGATTCGAGTTTTCCTCAACAAGCCGAGAAACATGGACATTGTTTTCTGCTAATTTGTTGGCTTTGTTTAAAGCAGCTGGAGGGCAATAATTAATTTGAGTTTGCAAAACAATTCAGCAAGCATTCTCCAGAGAAAACAAATGGTACAAAACAAAATACCGGTGGCTTTTGATAGTTGCCGTTGAGTTGACGCTAGTACGTTGCTTTTCGTCTCAATAACAGATTGAAGGGTCTTTACTTCTTTGCTCTTGAGACTAAGCTTCTTCAAAATTTCTAAGTTTATGGCGTCTGCGGAATGCTATAACATGGAAATGAAAGCCAGATGCTTAAGTTTGAACAGGCATTTGAAGAAACATTAAGAAGAATTCATATTTCAACTTAATGCTTGGGGGCTAGAAGTATTACCTGGCTCATTTCCCGCAAGTCGGTCAAAACCTCGTGGAATTCTTTGGCATATTCCGCAAAGAGAATCCCAACGTGATGAAGGCCATCGTGTATAACTTGACGAGGTGATAAAGCAATGTCATTGCGAATAACTAACCCATTTTGTGGCCAAGGGCGAATTAGAGGCGCAGGAGCAAAGAATTTCTTTGCTTCTGGACGAATATATCCGAGTTCGTCGAATGGTTCTTCTTTTATCCGGGTATCGTCCAGGATGGGAATAGATTCCTCCTTAATAGCTGATTGCCTTTTGCGCTTCCGATTGTTGAGAAACTCGGCATGCAATTTGTTGAGCTCAGCATCGGAAGCAAGATCATTTTCTCCCAGTTCATCAAACTAGGAAGGAGTTAATAGTATGTTAAAAAGCAGAGAGAGAAGATAATCTGAGGAAAAACTCGGAAACAAGGAAAGATAAATACCTTAGGGACCGGGTTTTCCACATGATAGATCGCCAGATTTTCCTCAACCTGACTACTGGCGGCAACCAGTTGGTGAAGTCGTCCTATAAAATCCTTTTTGGTAAAGGCCTTATCTGTTCCTCTCATGCTATCTTCTGGCCCTTGGTATTCACAAAGGAGTCGGGAACGAAAAGAGAGAGGTTGGATGCGGCGTCCGAACCAGCACATAACGGTATCCTTCCCAATCAAAGAAGGTTGAGAGGAAGAAAGTTTGGTGATGCGCCGCTTTATCTTCATCAGGTTTCCTGGCAAATTTTCTACTGCTGTGGTTGTCCAACTCTCGCGAGGAATAGCAGCAGAGTTAACGAAGGGAGGAAACCCGGTTGTCCTGCCTGGGAATGGAATATCCTGATGATAAAAGAAAGAACCTAGCCAAGATTGGTCTGGTTCCGGCATTTCTATTTTTGGATACCATTCCTCCCTAAATTTTCTAAGGGTAAAAGATATAGTCCCGCAAATAGGCGATGTGCCATGTGTGATATTATGCTTTACCTCAAAACAATACTGCCAGAAACCTAGGTCAGGTGTCATCCCGAGATATCCTTCGAAAAGGGCTTGGAAACTGGCTAAGTAGAGGATGTAATTCGGAGAAATATTGTGTGGTTGGACGCCATATAAGTTAAGGATGTCTAGAAAAAAGGCGGAAGGGGGAAAACCCATACCTCTCGTGATGTGAGAAGTAAGGATGACGCATTCTCCGACTTTTGGCTTGGGCTCGGGTTCATCTTTCGAGATCCGCCATTTGCCTTTAACTATGTAACCTTCTTTTGTCATCCGACGAAGAAGAACGAGAGAAGTATTACTCGGATTCCAATTGCCGACAAATTCTGTTCTGTTGTTGGCTCCGGTAGCGAAGCGCCCATCGCCACGGGAAGGGATCTTGGCCCTCGCCGTCGTTGGTGCAAACGGTGGGGTTGTCGCGGCGCTTGATGATGCTATGTCCGCGGCGGCGGAAGTGTTTTCTCCGCCCGCCGCGGAAGCCGTGGTCTTCTCCGGCTCACCGCCGGTGGGCTTTTGCGCTCCCGATTGCGGATCTAGGTCGTTGACGAGCTCGTCGATGGCGGCGCGGGTCGGTGAAGGCGGCGAGGATGCCATCCTTTGGTGGCGCGTTTTGGTGCGTTCTGCGTGCTTGGAAGCTAAGTGCGCTTGGGGCAGGAAACTTGCTCTCGAGCTCGCGTCAATGGCGTGGGCGGTGTGGGAGTGAGGAAAGTTTCGGAGGAGGACGATGATGGCTATTTATAGCCAGATATCCGTTTAGATACGTGCCAACGGCTCTTTTGACCGTTGGATGTTCGACGCGTGTCGCTCGCCGGTAAATCCGGGAAACGAAACGACAGGGGAATGATGGCTATCTCCTCGTTTCTCGTGAGAATCTGTCAGAGATACGTTGCAGGGTTTCCCGCGTGAAACCAAGCGGCGCTTGCGTCAGCATGATTGAGGCGCTGATGTCATAAGTTCCTTTTCCGCGAAGGATCGCGAGAAGAAAAGCCGGATTTTCATAGTTCCGAGTTTTATGTTACCATCTCCTTCGAAAGGAAAGAAGAAAGAATCAAGACTGCTGAATCAAGTTTTCCCGGACAAAATGTATTGGACGAAAGACGGAGAATCAGAGTTTTGATCCTTCCTGGGGGCTACTGTCGGATATATACTGAATAGGGGTATAGAAGATGGTAGACAAAAGAGCCGGACTACCAGGGTGGCCTACATGGTAATGGGCTTAGGTCCATTGGGCGGCCCAGTAGTCCGACGCGCAGGAGCCGGATTCTAGAAGAACCCGGATCACGGCCCACGTGATCTGGCTTGGAGGAGAAGACGGATTCCTTACTTTCCAAGTTACAAGTTAAACGTAGTCTTCTAGGTTTCTTGTTCTGTAAGCCCTAATCCGGCTATTATATAAAGCCGGACGGGAGATAGATTAGATAG
This sequence comes from Alopecurus myosuroides, assembly GCA_028641055.1. Lineage (NCBI taxonomy): Eukaryota > Viridiplantae > Streptophyta > Magnoliopsida > Poales > Poaceae > Alopecurus > Alopecurus myosuroides. Next base: position 267,042,051 of record CM054062.1, read on the forward strand.
GTTCAAGTTTCACAAGCTAAAGCTCTACGCAACTCGCCGAGAAGCTCATCCTCGTCGAGTAGCTAGATCTATTCCCTCACACTGTAACCCTGTTATACGGGCTTTAGTCCCAATTAGTGAGAAGTGCAGGAGTAGGTACGCCATACTGTCGCGACGTACCGAACCTGGGTAAAATCCCGTGTTATGTGTTACTACGCTATCCCGTTACCCCACGTCTCTACCGTAGTCTCATGGCACCCCAGTCTATGAAAACTACTACGATGTCTCGACAAGCGACCCTCCCTCTTCCGAGCAGTACTGTTTCAACTGGAAGCTCACGGCAAATGGTATTTACACTGCCAAATCGGCATACAGAGCATTTTTCTTAGGACGGATAGAGGCGTACTACGCGACACTTCTCTGGGGTAGCTGGGCACCCCTCAAAGAGAAGATCTTCATGTGGTTAGCGCTCAGGAACAAATGTTGGACAGGTGATCGCCTCGTGCGGAAGGGGTTGCCAAGCCCGACCTCGTGCCTTCTGTGTGATCAGCTACTGGAAAGCATAGATCACCTGTTAGTTCAATGCCCTACCTCTCGGATTTTCTAGCACCAAATCCTTTCGGACAGAGATTTCTCCAGGTTCTTGCCTCAGCAGGACAGCGGTCTCCGGGAATGATGGATTAATCTTCAATCCTGCAACCCTAAAGACAAAAGGAAGGAGCTTGCTACTTTGGTGATCGCCGGTTGCCGGCGCCTTTGGCTTGAGAGGAATGACAGGAACTTCCAAAGAACACAAAACAGTGTTGAGTTTGGCTAGGAAAACTAGAGAGGAGCTTCACCTATGGGCACAAGTGTCGGGGGGTTACCCCCGAGTAGGGTAAAGACAAAGGGTAAAGGCGTCTTACAGAAGAGAGGTTTGGTCGAGTAGCCGACTACCCGGTACTCGCTACCCGGTCGACTGCTACTCGGTCTCACCTCAAGATGACCAGAAGGAAGAATCATTCAAGTTCTCTACGTTCGAGTAGAAGAGTTGGCCCGAGTACAATTGGCGGGAACAATTGGCGGGAACCTACTCGGGCCAGAAAGTCAAAGGAGCCGTTCTGACACAGGATCCCGCGTATCCTGGGTCCGTACTTGGCAGCATTCGAACTACTGTTCATCTGGGACCGGCCTGCCTGACAGTGACAGCATGGAAGCAGGCCGTGGCAGGATAAGGGGGGCCTACTCTGTGCTTAGGTACAGTGATACCAGTCTGTCCCCTTGTTTTGCCCAACGACTTTCCAGATGAAGCCAAGGTTAGGAACCAAAGCTGTCAGCGGGAACCCGGAAGAAGGACGATGTGCACACTATGTCGACACTTGTCCATGCTTGGACGTATCCGGCTGGGCACCATGTATATAAGGTGCCCCGCCGCCTCCTGCGTGAGGATCGAACACATCTTGACCTAGATCGCATACTGGAACCCTAGTTCTTGACCTAGTTCATCATCTAGAGGAGAGTGGCTACTCGGTAGCAAGAACCTTGTACTGTGGCTACTCGGTGAGATACCAAAATACACAAAGAAAGGCAGGAGTAGGGGTTTTACCTCCTCACGAGGGCCCTGAACCTGGGTAGATCGTGTTGTTTGCAGTGTTTACTTTGTACCTCACGCGGCTACTCGTCGCGTGATCTCTCCCCGAGCACCTCCAGCGTCCTTCGTCCCCACATCTTTAGCCATCCCATGGCATCTGCCGTGACACCACCACGACAGTTGGCGCCCACTGTGGGGCAACCAGCGGCGCTGGCTGGAGTTTCTGTTCGGACGGGATCTTCTTCAGCGGAGCGCGTGGTCTGTGGCCTTGTCCACAGATTCGGCTCCTTCGACTTCGTCACCGACAACGCCGGCTGTTTCGGCGGCATGGCCATGCCTGAGGGCGGCTCGGTGATCTCCTTCGGCTCTCACCTCGTCTACGTCGCCACCGTCGCCAACCGCGCGTACCCCGAGATGGTGCATGACGCGGAGGATCCTCCCGCGGTGATTGCTGCTCGCGGAAGGCCCGCATGCAGTTCTGCGAGCTGCGCTGAGGTGATGGTGACGGGATTGGCGGCAAACACTGGCGCAGCTGCCACTGGCGCTGCGGCCGTCGTCGAGGAGACGGATGAACCGCCTGCTGGTGGCAGGACTCACCGGCCCTACGAGAGGGAGAGCAACTTGCCGCCTTCCACCTCTACAATCATTCCTGCGTCGGCTGCGCGACCTGGTATGCCTACTCCCACCGACGTCGAGCTTCTAGCCATGCGGGAGCAACTCGAGCGGCAACGCTTGGAGTTGCTTGCCGAGCAGGCGGAGTTGGAGAAGGTGAGGTTGGAGTTGAGCCTAGATCAGCTCGAGTACAACAAGGCGCACGGCTTCACGCCAGTTGCCAGGCGGGCTAGCAGAGTAGGCGGCACTCGGCGCAACTTGGGTGTCGAGATGGCTACGGTTGCGGAGGTTCCCGCGCAGTCCGCCACCGCGAACACCTCCACAAGGCCAAGGTACAGCACGCCCGCCAAGACGCTCAGAGCTGCAGAGGCCGTGGCTGCCGAGTTGCCGCGTCTCGAAGGCGACGCGCGCATCAGGCAGCAGGAGAGGCTCCACGAGTTGGTGTTGGAGGCCGCCAGACAGAACGAGGAGTTCCGGAAGGCCAACCCGGGTGCTGGGGCATCGCAGATCGTGCACTCGCACGCGGCCAGATCTAACGATCAGGCCTCGTCCCCGCATCCGAGTCGCGAGAAGAGCCGCAGTGGACGTTCAGGCCGAGATAGGCAAATGCAGGTGTACGACCCGACTGTTGCCGCGAAACAGCGCGCTGTGCCGCAGCAGTCTGGTCAGGAACACAACGCTGCAAGAGCAGGCTCTCAAGCCCATCAAGCTCAAAGCCAGGCCCGAGATGGTGCACGTCCAGGTCCTTCTCGGCAACCCGCAGCTCAGCCTACTCGGCAGAGGCAGCAGCCGCGTGCAGTGGCCCCAGTCGCCAACCCGGTGGTGCAGCCTGTTGCTGTGCAGGTGGATAGGTATGATGATGGCTACTCGGCTATGGAGATGGCTGGTTATGACATTCATGACCGTGTTGGCGAGCGCGTGTTGGCGCCTGGAGATGCAAGGCACCAGCTGGACCGTATCAGCTTGTCGGCGCGGCTAGAGAGCACGGGTCCTCCTGGCCCCGAGTGCTTTGGGCCGCGCATCATGAACGAGCCTTCCGTGAAGGGCTTCCAGCTTGCAAGAGGCACCAAGAGCTACAACGGCAGCACCAAGCCTGAAGATTGGCTCAATGACTATGTCACCGCGGTCCATATCGCGAACGGCAACAGGAGATGGGCGTTAGGTGCCGCAGATGCTAGAGGGTCCAGCTCGCACTTGGATCAACAACTTGCCCAAGAACAGCATCAACTGCTGGCTGGACTTCTCGGATGCCTTCATCAGCAACTTCACGAGTACATACAAGAGACCGAATAGGCCACAGCAGCTGTCAGCCTGTAGGCAGCGGGAAGACGAGACGGACCGCGAGTACCTTACTCGGTGGAGCACTCTGAGGAACACCTGTGAGGGTGTGAATGAAGCACAGGCCATCACCTGGTTTGCGCAGGGTTGCCGACATGGCAGCATGCTTTGGCAGAGATTGCAGAGGGAGATGCCGAACACTCTGGCGGAGACCATCAAGATTGCGGATCAGTACGCACTCGGTGATCCTACTCAGCCACTGATGGACTCCTCTGAGCCGAGAAGAAACTTCAACAGCAGCAAGCGCAACGAGTTCCGCAACAAGCGCCGAGTAGATACTCGGTATGATCCTGAAGAGGTGAATGCAGTGAATGTCGGAGGCGGTGGTGGCCAAAGGCAGAAACCTGCTGGAGCCTACGGGCAGAACCAGAACCAGGGCCAGGGCAACAAGAAACCGTTCCGTACTGCTCAGTCGGGTAGCGGGAACTCCGAGCAGCCGAAGAAGTTTGTCTTTGATGACATGAAGGATGGCCCATGCAGCTTTCACACTCACCACCCCTCGAGGCCTGCTAACCACACTACTCGGCAGTGCGAGTGGTGGGAGGCGATCAAGAGTGACGGCTTACCTCCTCCTCCTCCCTTGCCTGCAGCCAATGCTACTGTGCAGCCTACTCGCGCACCCGCAGCTCGGCCGCCAGTGTACCCGAGAAGAGAGAATGTGAACCAAGTGGCTTTAGGAGCCAACCAGAACTTCAACAACGAGAGATACCGCAACAACAACAACAACTACAACCGCAACAACAACAACAGAGGCAACAACAAAAACTACCAGGGCAACAACAACAATGGCAACAATGGGGGCAATGGCTCCAATCAGTACCAAGAGCACCACGAGAGCTACATGATCTTCACGTCTGAGGCAGTCGACAAGCAATCACAGCACAGGCGGGCCATGGAGGTCAATGCAGTGATTCCGGCTGTCCCTCACTACATGTACTGGTGCGACCAGGAGATCAGGTGGTCCCGAGTAGATCATCCCAAGGTGATGCCCAACCCGGGTACCTATGCCTTGGTGCTGGATCCTACTTTCCTGGGTCCCGAGAAGAATGTGAGGTTCAGCAAGGTGCTAATCGACAACGGCAGCAGCATCAACATTGTGTACAAGGACACACTCGAGAAGCTTGGCCTGGCCGAGAACATGATGCTGCCCAGCAAGACCACCTTCCATGGCATTGTGCCCGGGATCTCGTGCAACCCGATTGGCCGAGTGTGGATAGATGTGCTATTCGGTACCCGGGAGAACTGTCGCACAGAGCGCCTGCAGTTTGAAGTGGTTGATCACCAGAGCCCCTATCATGCTCTACTCGGCAGGCCTGCTCTGAGCAAGTTCATGGCCTCTACTCATGTTGCGTACCTGAAGATGAAGATCCCCGGTCCCAATGGCATAATCACTATCGCTGGCGACTACAAGAAGTCCATGGAGTGTGCCTCAGCTAGCTCCAAGCTGGCAGAGTCGATGGTGATCGAGGCCGAGAAGAAGAAGATGTATGAGGTGGTGGCCATGGCTCAGTCCGCACAAGCTGGTGCACAAGGTGTACCGAGTACCCAGCATGGTACTGCCTTCCAAGCTGCCAAGGAGACCAAGACAGTCCAGGTCGACCCCGAGTTCCCCGACCGCGTAGCCATCATTGGTTCCGGGTTGGCGGAGAAATAGGAAAGCGAGCTCATCCACTTCCTCCGTGAGAATCGGGATGTATTCGCCTGGACTAATGAAGATCTACCAGGAGTCCCGAGGGAGTTGGTTGAGCACTCTTTGCATGTGCGTCCTGACGCCAAGCCAGTGAAGCAGGCTATGCGCCGTTTCGGAGATGAGAGAAGGAAGGCCATCGGTGATCGGATCACCAAGCTGCTGATAAGTAACTTCATCATGGAGGTGCTGCACCCGGATTGGTTAGCCAACCCGGTCATGGTCGAGAAGAAGAAGGAGGATCCCAAGGCTGCCACTACATGGCGCATGTGTGTCGACTACACCGATTTGAACAAGGCATGCCCCAAGGATCCTTTCCCGCTACCTCGCATCGATCAGGTGATCGATTCCACTGCTGGTTGCGAACTGCTGTCTTTCATAGATGCCTATTCTGGTTTCCACCAGATTGCACTCAATCCTGCGGATCAAATAAAGACTGCTTTCATTACCCCGTACGGGGCTTATTGCTATCGTGTCATGTGTTTTGGCTTGAGGAATGCGGGTGCAACCTATCAGAGATGCATGCAGAAATGCTTGCACGACCAGCTCGGCAAGAATGTGCAGGTGTACGTAGATGACATTGTCATCAAAACGAATAAAACACATACTCTGCTTGCCGACCTGGAGGAAACCTTTGCTAACCTACGCAAGTACAAAATGAAACTAAATCCGAGTAAGTGCACCTTTGGTGTACCGGCTGGAAAGCTACTCGGTTTTCTAGTTTCTAGTCGTGGCATTGAAGCCAATCCCTCAAAGATAAAAGCTATTGAGAGCATGTCTTTGCCGAGATCGTTGAAGGATGTGCAGAAATTCACAGGTTGCTTGGCATCTCTGAGCCGATTTCTGGGCCGAATGGGCGAGAAGGCCCTGCCCCTATACCAGCTGATGAAGAAAAGTGACAAGTTCGTCTGGACTCCGCAAGCGGACGTGGCATTCAATGAGCTGAAAGCAATGCTGGCTAGCGCTCCCGTCTTGGCTAGTCCGCTACCCAAGGAGCCTATGCTGCTGTACATTGCTGCGACTAACCGAGTAGTCAGCGTGGTGATAGTGGTGGAGCGAGAAGAAGAAGGCAAGAGTGTGCAGCGCCCAGTGTATTACCTCAGTGAAGTGCTGTCCAGCTCCAAGCAAAACTATCCACATTACCAGAAGATGACGTATGGTGTGTACCTAGGCGCCAGGAAGCTGAAACATTATTTCCAGGAGCACCCCATCACTGTCGTGAGTTCTGCTCCCATCTCGGATATCATGGGTAACAAGGAGGCGAGTGGCAGAGTAGCCAAATGGGCAATCGAGCTAGCAGCGTACGCTCCCGCGTATACGAGAAGAGAAGCCATCAAGTCTCAGGTCCTGGCGGAGTTTCTTGTGGACTGGGCCGAGATGCAGTATGAACCTCCTGCTCCAGTTTCCAACTATTGGAGGATGCATTTCGATGGCTCGAAAGTGAAGGAAGGCCTCGGTGCTGGTGTTGTGCTTACGTCACCCAAGCGAGATCAGCTCAAGTATGTGCTGCAGATTCATTTCAAGGCATCCAACAATGTAGCAGAGTACGAGGCAGTGGTGCATGGTTTGCGAGTAGCAAAGGAGGTTGGTGTGCAGCGCATTATATGCTATGGTGATTCAGATCTGGTGGTGCAGCAAGTCTCGGGCACTTGGGATGCTTTGGATGCCAATATGGCATCGTATCGCTTCCTGGTGCAGTCTATGACTGGATTCTTCGAAGGTTGTGAGTTCCAACATATTCACCGAGCAGAGAATGAAGCAGCAGACGAGCTATCCAAGTTGGGATCTTCTCGGCAGTCCATCCCGGCGGGGATTGCCTTGGAACATTTGAGGAAGCCATCCATCAAGCCTTCCCCCAACTCGGAGTCTATATTTGTCCCTTCTCTGCCAAGTGAAGAATCTGATCCAATGGAGATTGACTGGGAGAGTGCTGCAGGAAACCCGGGGACTGCCGTCCTCTACTCGGGGACTGCCACTCCTTACTCGGGGACTGCCATTCCCTACTCGGGGACTGCCATTCCCTACTCGGGGACTGCCACTCCTTACTCGGGGACTGCCACTCCTTACTCGGGGACTGCCACTCCTTACTCGGGGACTGCCACTCCTTGCTCGGGGACTGCCGCCCTCAACCCGGAGGCTGTCGCATTCATTGAAGAAGTTCTTGCCAATCGATCTGGGCTGCAAAGAAGCGCTCCTACTCCTCCTGTGCAAACACAAGAGCCTGTCCCAATGGAACTGGACGAACCAGTGTTTCCCATACGGGAGACACCGAGTTGGGCTATGCCCATATTATCCTTTCTAAGGGACGGCACTCTACCAGAAGATGAGGTGGCTGCGAGGCAGATTCAAAGAAGGTCCAAGGGCTACACGGTTGTCCGAGATGTGCTGCACAAGAGAAGTGCCACTGGCGTGCTGCAACGTTGTGTGAGCCCAGAAGAGGGAGAAGAAATTCTGGTGGAGATACATCAAGGGGAGTGTGGGCATCACGCCTCATCTCGGGCTTTGGTCAAGAAAGCTTTTCGGCATGGCTTCTACTGGCTCACTGCACTACAGCAAGCTGAAGATATTGTGAGGAAGTGCAATGGCTGCCAGATGTTCGCAAGTAAGATTCACATGCCCGCTTCCGAGTTGAAGACAATTCCTATCACATGGCCGTTTGCTGTTTGGTGCTTGGATATGGTTGGCCCCTTCAAGCCGGCTAAAGGCAATATGACACATATCTTGGTCATGGTGGACAAGTTCACCAAGTGGATTGAGGTGAAGCCTATTCGGAAGTGCGATGGGGTCACAGCTGTGAAATTCGTGAAGGATGTGATCATGAGATATGGCTACCCGCATAGCATCATCACCGACAACGGCACCAACTTTGCAGAGGGGGCAATGGTGCGATTCTGCAGAGATAAGCATATCCGACTAGACGTTGCGTCAGTCGCGCACCCTGCCTCCAATGGGCAAGTTGAGAGAGCAAATGGAATGGTACTGGCAGGCATAAAGCCAAGGCTGATTGAGCCGTTACTGAAAACACCTGGGTGTTGGCTAGAAGAGTTGCCAGCGGTGTTGTGGAGTCTAAGGACTACCCCTAACCGGTCAACCGGCTACACGCCATTCTTCTTGGTATACGGGGCTGAGGCCGTGTTGCCAATAGACTTAGAGCATGACTCCCCCCGAGTAGCCCTCTACACTGAGGTGGAGGCGAGAGAAGCTCGAGAAGACGACGTTGACCTGCTTGAAGAAGCAAGAGAGCTGACTCTGTCACGTTCGGCTATCTACCAGCAAAACCTGCGGCGTTATCATAGCCGAAAGGTGAACCCAAGGGTTTTCCGAGAAGGAGACATGGTCCTTAGGCTTGTGCAGCGCACAGCCGGGATGCACAAATTGTCTCCTTCATGGGAGGGGCCTTTCATTGTGAGCAAAGCGCTGCACAATGATGCGTACTACCTTGTAGATGCGCGCCCATCACAGGCGAACAGGGCAGATAAAGCTGGAGAGGAAACCAAGCGCCCTTGGAATGTAGCTCTACTTCGTCGTTTTCATTCGTAAGCAAAGATGTGTATGTACCCCCTTATCCGAGTTGAAATTCTACTCTGCAATCTGAAATTGTTCTCGGGGACTGCCCTCGTCCAAAATTGTTCTAAGTATTTTTACTCGGCTTTACTGTTTGTCTACTCGGTTGCTTCACTTCAAAACTCATAAGCGTATTGAGTACTGTGTCTAAACCTATGTGCCAACTCTTCGACTCTGCTGCTGTCCGAAACCCGGCTTCATGGCAAGCAAGAGAACAAGCAAAAGGTCAATGAGCACAAGAAAATCGCTAAGGAAGAAAGAAGTGCAGGAACCGAGTAGAGTGTTTATTACTTTTGTTCTCTGTTTTGTCTTCTCGGCTAAGTGGTGGGCTGCGTTACTATGATTGTTTCTAAGTGGCTAAATATTTGCAGCTCTACTCTTGGATTCTTGTGACTCGAATACCAAAAAAGCAACAAGTTGCAGGTAGAGCAGAGATGAAAAGATAGAGTGAATAAGAAAGGCTACTCGGGGACTCGCATGAAAACGCAACCCGGCATTAAGCCAGGGCTGCTCAAAATGACTAAGTTGAAGATAATGTGTGGAAATAAAATTGAGTAGCAAGAAAAGCAAAAATAAGTCTGATACATATGCTCCCGGCATCCCGGGGATCTGATAGATGTTCAAGTAAAAAGTGTGCAGGTAAAATCAGGTGGAGGAGGCAGTGTTGTCGGCGCTGGCGTTAGCTGCTGCATCTTCGGTGGTGGTCCTGGTTGCCCCTGCCTCCGAGTTGGTGGCAGTTGTCCTTGCGGGTTCTTCGTCGGCGCTGGCATGGGTGGCATCCGCCTCCGACTGGACGGTGGCGGACTCTTCCATCTCGACATCGCGCTCGGTGGCTACCTGGTCAGAAGTAGCCGTGGCCACCGAGATAGGCCCTAGGGTTGAAGAAGAGCCAGAGGCTTGGCCAGGGGGGCGGACCGTGTCGTCTAGAGAAGCTCCCGATGAGGTGCCGAATTCGAGTGCGGCGGTGTCGATGTGCTCGGTCTCCTCATCGCTACTCGCGACAGCGACATTCTTCCCCTTCCCGGCCTTGCTCCTGGGGGACTCGAAGAAACCCGACTCCAGATCAGAGTCTATCTCCTCATCCTCTTCCTCGCCCTCCTCCACTTCGGTGTCGGGCTCGGGGAGGCCGTCGATGAAGACGTCCGTCTCAGCGCACTCTGTGACCTCGTATGCAATCAACTTGCGCGCGGCCACGCAGCTGGGGTCCATCTCCCACTTGGACTTCTCGCGTTTCCCACGGATGATTTCCATATTCAGATTCTCATACCATGAAGCGACGCAGAGGAGCATTAAGTCAGCACCTGCCCGAGCTCCCGAGGCGCGCCACTTCTTCAGCTCGGCTTTCACATTCTGCAGCTTCAGAGCAAGGCCATTAATCGTTGTCGGCGCGGAATCTTCGGGCCAGAACAGCTTGTGGAGCGCGAAGCCGACGCGCACCAGGTCGGTGCCCACGCCGGCTAGACGCTCGAAGTACCCTTTCAGCACCAGCAGGCTGTCCTCAATCTCGGCTCTGGTATCCGAGGCTTCGCCCTTCTCAAGGCGAACTGCTCGGGCCTTGGCCAAGGCTGGCGCGCTAGCGGACACGAGATGAGGGAAGATTTCTGCACAGAAGCAAGGGAGAGATTTAGTCTTAGAATCCGAAAAGAGATCAAACCGAGAAGAAAAGATGCAAAAGTGAGGAAACTTACCGTGAAGCTCGCGGCGCAGCTGCTGCAACTGGACTCTCCACTCCTCCTCATTGGATATGTGCCTATCTTGGACCTGGCGCAGAGTATTCATTTGAGCAAAGAGCCCAGCATTGGATTTCTTCAATGTTTCGCACTCCAGCTCGAGGGCTCTGATCTTGGCATTGAAGGTTGTTTCAGCTTTGGCCTTCTCGGCGATAACTCGGTCCCTCTCGGCACCAAAGTCAAGAGCATCTTTGAGGGCTTTCTGCAGCTGGAGTTGCAGCTGCTCCATCTCTGTTGTGTGGTCCTTCACCAGCTCCACGGCCTGGTTGGACAATTGCTGCTGCACTTCTTCTGGTTTGACGCAGTCTTGGTGGGCTTCAACGAACAATTTATGATCTTCTGCGAAGAGCTAGACAAGGTTAGCAGAGAAGCAGAGAAGCAAAAAGAAACAAGAGGCAAACCGAGTAAACGACAACTCACCTTCTAATCTTTTGATGGTGGCCTCGGCGTCCTCCACAAACGCACGGCATTTCTCGTGCTCCTCAGCTAAAGCCTTCAGGTTATCTGCAGAGTAGGAATGGTTAGCGCAAAAGAAAGCAGAAGCGGGCGTAAACATAAAACGCAGTAACCGCGCAGCTAAAAGCATACCTTTTACTTCAGCCAGATGCTGGGTGCTATCATTGGCATTCTTGCTCGCGGCCTCCGCAGCTGCCTTCTCCTTTTCCAGTGCAACAATTCGTCTCCTGGCGATAGCATGGTTCCAGAGGAGCACACGATACAAATTGGTACGTTTCAGAACGCTATCCTGAGAAGCGAGAAGGAAACAAGTTAGACAAGGAAGTAAAGATTCAACCCGAGTAGGAGGCTACTCGGAGAGTATCTGTCTACTCGGCCAGAATCTCGGGGACTGGGTGAGAGTAAGGGAAAATGAAGATGAGCAGGAGAGAAGAAAAATTCAACTCGGAAAGAGCAAGTAAGACTCACCGCATAAGCCTGCTCGATGTCCTCGGCGTTCTTGCGGTGCAGGAACATCTTGGCGGCGAGAGTGGCAGTCTCGGTGGAGACAGTCATGGGCTTATAACCCAAATCCACTTTGTTCCACTCAACACGCATGTGGTCGATTGCGCCCAACCCAAGGCCGTGCCAGTTGTCCGTGCCGAGAACCTTGCTGTCCCACTTGGCGTCGATGAAGCCAATGGTGTCAAGTACCTGCTCAAGGCTCCGCGATGTTATCGCTGGATCCTGGACTCCCCGAGAAGCAATAGTGACGGACTTGTTCTGGTTTGGAGCCGGGGGAGGGGAGTTCACAGCTACGGCTTTCCTTCCCCTCTGAAGGGCAAGTTGTTTATCCTGGGGAGAGAAGCCGATCTGGTTTTGTTGACTAACCTGCACCATGTAGTCCGGGAAGCAAGGCTGACCAGCAGCAGCAAGAGCGGCGGAGGTAGCAGTAGCAACCGGGCCGGACGCGCGAATAACCAACTGTCCAGTCGAGGTCGGAGGTGGCATCTGATCCCTGGCTTGTTTCTTTGTTTTCTCTTTCTCGGCTCGCTGCTTCTCGGATTCCTTGGCCTTCTTTCCTTCAGCCTTGGCCTTCGCCTTCTCGGCGGCCTCCTTCTCGGCAGTTTCCTTCTCAGCTTCTGCCTTCTCGGCAGCTTCTTTCTCGGCTGCCCTCTTCTCGACCTCCTCCCTCAAAGCATCAAGGGCTTGCTGCCTGGCAGGATCAGTTGGCGGCGCCAGGGGCGCGCTATCCGGTGCGCCAATCGGCTGGACGCTACTCGGTGCGGCGCCCGTTGGCGCATCACTCAATGGGTAGGCATCTGTCATATTGGCATCCGTGGCGGTGGCGTCTTCTACCCGCTGCTCGGCAGCGGGGTTCACTTGATCAGCAGCTCCTGTGTTTGGCTGCTCTTGCTCAACTTCTGGCCGCTCAAGGGCGGCGTTGTCCTGCATCTCTTTGTCTTGAGTCTCCTCGGCAGTATTGGCCGGAGGAGAAGGGGGTCTTTCTTGGTGCGCAGCAGTGTCCTGTGCTGCTGACTCCGCACGGGATTGCTGCTCCGAATCTGCTCCTTGAGCATCTGTGCTCCGTGCATTGGCGGCCTCATCCTCGTCATCGTCGAGGTTGATAAGTGGCGCCGCTGGCTTCTTAGCCTGATCGGGCGCGAGAGCAGCATTCGCGTCCATGGGAGGACTGCAGAGAAAAAGAAACTCAGAAATCAGAAGAGGATTGGGGAAAATAACACAATGCGAGAAGAAAGACAACAGAGAAGAAACTTACGCGCTGGTGGAGGCGAGCTTCCGCCTTGGTATCTTCGCGACCGCCTTGGTCGCCTTCTTCTCGGCTAGCCTCTTCTTCTTGGCTGGAGGCTCTTGGGCGCCACTGCCAGTACGTTTACGGCTGTCAGGAGCGGCAACGGACAGAGGTTTGACGACAAGGGCCGTATCGCCCTTGTCCTCATCTTCATCCTCACCATCATTCTCCTCGGCAACATCGTCTATGGATTCAAAGGAAAAGAGAAACGAATCAGAAACAGCAAACAGTGAATTGGTGTTACTCAGGATCGAGCAGGATAAGGGTAAATTACCTTCGAGTTCGTCCTCAGGCCAGTCGCGGAGAGACGATTCCGCGTGCTGTTTCTCCATCGTGGGGGAGCGAGGGAGATTGATCTGATCTGCAGCCCCAAAAGAGGCATCGTCATCCTCCTTTCGATCCTCATACCAATTGCCTTCGAAACGTTCGCAGCTCTCACTGAGCTGGCGACTGAGGACCTGAAGGACAAAGAAGTGTCACAAGTTAGCCGAGTAGCGGGATGGCATCCTACTCGGCTAGGCGTGCAAACACGAAGCACACTAAGCCTAAGTAATTTATCGAAAGATCTACTCGGAAAGGCGTGCAAGCACAAAGCACACTAAGCCTGCACAGTTTTACTAAGTACTCTACTCGGTACAGACTACGATTGCTAGTCGCGGCGAGAAGAGGGAGTTTTCTACTCGGAATCCATGTAACAGAAAGCAGAAAAGGAAGAACGTACCCGGGCAATCGGCTTGGTACGGCTGTATGGGATGAACCCATACTGCCAATGCTCGGCGAGGCTTGTCGTCAGGATGGCTCGGGCGTGCTCGGGGACGTCAGCGTTGTCGAGCTCGATAGTGGTCGTCCTGGTGCAGTCACGGGGGCCCCCCATGTAATACATCAGGTGGCAGCGTTCCTGCAGAGGCAGGACGCGCCTCTGAATCCAGCATGCCACAGGGTCATCACTCTTGAGGCCCTCGTCGATTAGAGCGCCGAGCCGCGCCTCAATCTCCGTCGCGTTGAGGTCGTTGAGGGGCTTCTCCTTCCAATTCTTCTGGGTAGGAGCGCGGAGGCTCCAAGCGGGAAGATTGATCCTGTCTGCTACCTGTCCTCCTTCGGTGGCGGGGATGTTCTTGACGTAGAGGAACGTCTTCTGCCACATCCGGACAGACTCCAGCCCCTTGATACGGGGGTGATTGGTCCCCGACCGCTGCACCATCATGGCGCAGCCGGTATCGGTTGCCCGTGGCACCCCCGTGCCTTCCTTCTTCCCGGTGGTCTGCTGGCGGAGGTGGAAGTACCTGAGCCAGGTATCCGTTGTCGGGTGGATGCCGAGGAAGGCCTCGCACACCACGGCGTGGTAGGCGAGGAAGACGACGGCGTTGGGCGGCAGATGATGCATTTGGAGGCCGAAGTGGTCGAGGAAACGGCGGAGGAAGTCGGAGGCTGGCAGGCCGAAGCCGCGCTCGAAGTGCGCCATGAACACGACGCGCTCACCCTCCTCCGGCGCAGGCACGAGCTCGCCCCTGGATGGCCGGCATTGAACACCAGGAGGAACCCTCCTAGTGTTCACAAGCCAGGCGCAATCCTCGGCGGTGACGACTGAACCGGCCCAGCCAGCGCGAGCGGCCATGGCAGAGTGTGTGCGGATGGTGGAAAACGAGAAGGATTTGGTCGAGTGGATTGAGTTCGCGGCGGCGCAAGAGATTGCGCGGCGGCGGAGAAGAACAGAGAAAAGGAAAAGTACGGAGGAGGAAGAAGGGGAAGTTACCGATGGGGGTATTTATACCCTCGTCTCAGGCTACCGTTACCATCGTGGTAGTGGGATCAATCGTGGCCATGATTGCCGTGTGGTGGGGCCTGTGGCCGGGTAGAAACGCACACAAGCGCGGAACGCGCGCGTAACGGCCACAGTGGATCCCACGACTAGATCGTGGACTATAATTACGCTTGATGGGACATAACGAGCTAGTGGGCCCGCCCCGTGAAAACTGGGTGCGTGGCACGTCGTGTCGTGGCAGCGAAACGACGGGGTCATGGATGCCTGACACGTGTTCAGTCGCCGCACGAAGGGCTGGATCGTGCTCTGCACCGCAAGGGCTCAATTCAAGAAAATTCTCTAAGTCTTTCTATTCGGTTACAGAGTAGAAAGCAAGTGCTACTCGGAAGACATGAGACGCAAGATACTTTCCAGAGTACTACTCGGAGGCTTTTTACTCGGCATCTTAAGGTTCACGGACTATGAGGCAAAGATTGGTTTTAAGCTGGCAGAGCCTAGTGAACGAGTTCGCAAGACTCAACCAGCTTCGGGGACTGCTGTCGGGGGGTTACCCCCGAGTAGGGTAAAGACAAAGGGTAAAGGCGTCTTACAGAAGAGAGGTTTGGTCGAGTAGCCGACTACCCGGTACTCGCTACCCGGTCGACTGCTACTCGGTCTCACCTCAAGATGACCAGAAGGAAGAATCATTCAAGTTCTCTACGTTCGAGTAGAAGTGTTGGCCCGAGTACAATTGGCGGGAACAATTGGCGGGAACCTACTCGGGCCAGAAAGTCAAAGGAGCCGTTCTGACACAGGATCCCGCGTATCCTGGGTCCGTACTTGGCAGCATTCGAACTACTGTTCATCTGGGACCGGCCTGCCTGACAGTGACAGCATGGAAGCAGGCCGTGGCAGGATAAGGGGGGCCTACTCTGTGCTTAGGTACAGTGATACCAGTCTGTCCCCTTGTTTTGCCCAACGACTTTCCAGATGAAGCCAAGGTTAGGAACCAAAGCTGTCAGCGGGAACCCGGAAGAAGGACGATGTGCACACTATGTCGACACTTGTCCATGCTTGGACGTATCCGGCTGGGCACCATGTATATAAGGTGCCCCGCCGCCTCCTGCGTGAGGATCGAACACATCTTGACCTAGATCGCATACTGGAACCCTAGTTCTTGACCTAGTTCATCATCTAGAGGAGAGTGGCTACTCGGTAGCAAGAACCTTGTACTGTGGCTACTCGGTGAGATACCAAAATACACAAAGAAAGGCAGGAGTAGGGGTTTTACCTCCTCACGAGGGCCCTGAACCTGGGTAGATCGTGTTGTTTGCAGTGTTTACTTTGTACCTCACGCGGCTACTCGTCGCGTGATCCCTCCCCGAGCACCTCCAGCGTCCTTCGTCCCCACATCTTTAGCCATCCCATGGCATCTGCCGTGACACCACCACGACAACAAGCGAGATAGAAAGCGGGATTTAGAGAGGAGTAGGTCTAGTTTTGTTATTTAGGCGGGCTATGAGCAGCACCGGTTACCGGTTACGACACTTGTAACCACCTTGTAATGTCTTCTCCCTTCTTAATGTCATGACATGCAAACCTTTGCATGTTCTTGAAAAAAAAAGTAGGCCAAAGCGAATGCTGCCACTGGGCGACTGAGCCGGCCACAATCATTCACATGTCCAAGCCCAACCAGCATTATAGGGCAAGTTATACTCATTCCTTGTGTTTATACTTTGATTAATCGCACATGATTGCATCAAGGAACCGGTTTGAGGTTAGACTAATATTGAGGGTAGTTTGCACACTAATTTTGCCTCGATAGATGTATCAATGCGCTAGAATACTTGCCGATCGCTTGGGTGCATAACAAGTTTACATCTTTCGCCCAGAATGCAGGACAAAGATATTTTTTTGGAAACGGAGGCAAAGCTTTCTCCGTCTACTCTCCCGGTATAATTTCTCCTAGTCATTTGGCCCCCGCGACGACCCAAAGCCTGTCCTCCTTCTTAATGTTCTCTAGAATCACAAAATGTGGGGATTGTTTGTTGGGGAAGACCCTTGCATTTCTCTCTTTCTAAATATCCCATGACACTAGAAGGACAAGGGTGGGGATCGCCTTCCAGCAGGTGGCCGACGAGCTG
The DNA here is from genome assembly GCA_028641055.1 of Alopecurus myosuroides. Classification (NCBI taxonomy): domain Eukaryota; kingdom Viridiplantae; phylum Streptophyta; class Magnoliopsida; order Poales; family Poaceae; genus Alopecurus; species Alopecurus myosuroides. Next base: position 267,058,664 of record CM054062.1, read on the forward strand.
GTCATAAAGCTCCACCAACTTTTGAGAGAAAGGGGTTGCCAAAGGTGTGGATCGAAGGTGTAAATCCCAAGCCAATTCTTGATATGGTTCGAAATTCTCATGGTAAAATAACAATGGACAAAAATGTGGCCCTCCGTCTTACGCTCACCCGTTTTAAGGACAAAAATCAATGCACTCACCCATTAGACCTGCTCTACGCCACCACGACGCCAGACAGCTCCTCCACCCGCACTGACCATCATCACGCGATCAGCGACGAGGCCCCGCTGCACCATGCCGCCAAAACTCATCGTCGATGATGCGTCATACGCGACATTGCTCCACCTTCACACCACTCCAGTCAGTATGAGCTCAAAAAACGTTTCCCTCAAGGGGGAGAACGACACCCAAAGTGTCGCCTACATCTAATCTAGAGAGCCTGGATCTAGGTTTCTGATGACCCACAAGTATGGGGGGTGTATCGTAGTACTTTCGATAGATAAGAGTGTCGAACCCAACGAGGAGCAGAAGGAGTTGTCAAGCAGTTTCGATGAAGGAATAACTGTAAATACTGGAAAACATATTTGTAGGGGTTTTGATATTGCAGATAAATAGGGTAAATAAAATGCAGTAATACTAATTGCAGCGAGTGGCCCAATCCTTTCTTTAGTAAAGGACAAGCCGGCGAGTTTACTTATGATTAACAAACGTTCTCGAGGACACACGGGAGGTTTCTGTCAAGTGATTTTGTTCCATGCAGCTGAATAATGTTCGGTGTTTTGATGAGTGTTGTGTGGGTGAACCTATGCTAATGTACCATCCCATCCAAGACTAATACATACTTGTGATTATACCCCTTGCAGGCATTCGCAACTACAAGAAAGTAATTAAGAAATAAATCTAACCACAGCTTTAAACTCCGAAGTCCTACGCTCCCTCGTGTAATGGTTTCCTAACGGGGGTTTAGGTTTCTGTCACTCCGGCAACACCACAATTAGTATCCAAATACACGATGCATTCCCCTAGGCCCATAAATGGTGAAGTATCATGTAATCTACGTTCACATGACACCACTAGAAAAATAACGCCACAACTTAAATATCAAACATTAAATATTATTCAACATTACTTCACTACTAACAACTTGACTTCTCCCATGTCCTCAAGAACAACACGAACTACTCACAACACATCATATGGATCATAATCAGAGGTGATATAATGGATGATAACAATCTGGTCATAAAGTGCAAACACCGATAAATCTCACAAGCATCAACTACTAACAAGTAATCCACACCGGGAGAGAGATCTAATGCAAAACGATAAAGACCCATAATTGTTACAGCGGGATGAAGGTGGATGATGAGGGTGCTGGTGCTGGTGGTGATGACGATGATGATGACAATCTTGATGATGCCCGGAGCGATGACGGTGACGATGGTGGCGATTTCCCCTCTCCGGAGAGGAATTTCCCTGACAGATTTCTCCCTGCCAGAGAACTTTTCTCTCTCGGGTGTTTTCCGCCCCGCAGCAGAGGCGGAATAATTCTTCGAGGTTGGAATGAGGCTTAGGGTTCCCTCGGGGTCAGGGGGCCAAAGATGACCCCCGGAGGTGGGCCAGGGTAGCCACACCCCTAGGTGGCGCGGCCAGGGGGCCCCACCCCTAGGTGTGGGCCCCTGGTGGCCCCCCTCTCGCTCTCCTTCTGGCTGTGTTCCTCCTCGGGACTTTTAGGAACCCCCGGATGTCTCCCTTCTTCTTCTGAACTTCTGAAATATGGTATCTCGACGATGTTTTTTTCCATCAGATTTCTGGTCCCGGTGTTTATTCTCCAAAAATTATAAAACATGCAAAATAAGATAAACTAACATAAGAGATGCATCATAACATGAAATACATCGATGAATAACAGAAAATTATGATATAAAATAGTGATGCAAAATGGACGTATCAGTTTCCACCGAAGCATCCCGAGCAAAGAAGTTGCAGCTGCAAAAACAATACCTTCGTTAGGGAAAGACGCCAAGATGTGTCGTCATCGTCCGCCTCGGGGCAGTCGCGAGAATCAAAACCCGACACTGATTGGACCACGACGAAACCGTGGCCCAACTAGCGGATCTCCTCCGGTGAAAGAAGAGAGCCAAGATGGTCGGATCCGTGCAGGAGGTGGGCAACAACTATGCAAAGATGCCACCATGAAGGCCAACGACGGCCAAAACCGCCTCCATCATTGGTCACGGCACAAGACCAAGACTAGGTCTTCACTGAAGCATGCCACCACCTTGAATGCACATCCACCACAACAACAGTTGGGGACGCATCGTCGTGCCGCCATCCTGGCCCAAGAGCCCAGATCTGACCCGCCAAGGCACTCGGGCATGCCTCCCATCACGCATGAGCAGATAACAGCGTCGACGCACCACCATCCGCCGGCCACCACCCGAGCCCGCCGACCCTCCTTCCTCCGTCCCGACCGCCGCCGCCCCCACCGGCCGGTCAACCTCTAGAAGGACCCCCCCCCCCCCCCCCCCGCCGCCGGTCACCTTTTGGCAGCAGAGGGGTGCCGCCATCACCATGGATGGGTCCAGCGACGGCAGCGGCAAGGGCGCTCGACGAGGAGGATGAACGGCGGATAGGGTTTCTCCCCTAGTGCCGCCTTGGGGGGGCAACACGAGTGGGAGGGTTACGCGAGGGGGAGGGGGGGCCAAGAAAGTATGGTACATGTAACTGACAAACCTTTATCTGTAATGCAGATAAAGCACTACCCTTTATCTGTAAACTCAGGATACGCCTCGGCTCCAGCCTAATCATATATATTGTTGAGCTCGATTAAGAGGTCCAAAAGAGCATTACCGTTTAGCACTACTGAAGTATGTTAACAACGATTCGACAAATCAGCAAAGAAAGAACATTCATTCAGTGCAAGTTACCGTACGACTTCCAGCAGTTTGCATCGTAAGGGTGACCTTCAGGATTCGGCTAGTAGGTACGATATCAGCTCATGAGAATGAGATGATTAATGTAGATGTATGGTTGCGATAGATACATCAACTTGATTGATGAACTCCGCGATGAGGGTGGCAGGCAGTGGACAAATATGCTATAAAAAAGGCATATTCTACTGTACCTTTTACTATTCCACATAGGTGACTAGTATGAATTAATATCTAACCGTTGGTTGAGAGAGGCCATTCGGACTTTTAACTGGAAAGTCTTTAATTTATTTGCAAATCCCACCGAAATATCCCATTATATTAGCCTGAAATTATGATAACTAAATCCCTCATTTCACGGTCACTTTTGTCTAGCTACTAGCACCCTGCCGAGAGCTTGCTTATGTATTTTTTTTGATAAAGGGAAGTATATTAATATCGCGGAGATACAAATTACACCCGGCCTCTGCAACAACGCAATAGCCATAACCATTACGGATGCACACAGCCGAAAGACAATAAAAAGAAGAAATAAAAAGAAAAGTCCCGCTACAGAGTTACAGTCTTTGGAGCAGCCGCACAACCACCACCTAAACAACACCTGATGTCCAGCTCTTCAAAAGCAACGTCTTCAAGAAGAACGGTGCCAGGCACAACCAATTAAGGCCAGACCTTGGGTTTTCACCCTGAAGATAATCCTCGCTCTCAAAACAATGTCTCCAACAGGACCACTGCCAGGCACAACCAATTAAGGCCAGACCTTGGGTTTTCACCCTGAAAGGTAGGATTTTGGACTTCACGCATGTTGTCGCCCCCTCTTACATGCCGCTGCCGCGAATTTTGTAACTCCAAGCCAGTTCCCCATCGATGCAAAAACTCCGAACACCATTGCTAGTCCTCCAATCTCGCCTTCGATGACCATGCATTGCGACCGAATTCCACCGATCCAGCAATCTCCAGGCATCGCCCATGGGAGTACGCCGGCGGAGCCTTCCGTGTCGCCACCCCGGCTTGATCAAAGAGGACCTACATCAGGCAGATCTTCGTCCTCGCGCGATGGGAAACCCTAGAACCACCACCTTTATTCATGCTAAGCAAGCAGCCTCCTTGCCACACGCCGGCACCCTGTCTGAGCTGCTGCTCCAAACCCCACCGGCCTAGGCCGGCAACGAGGAAGAAGACGACAGACACAGGGACGACCTCCCCTCGGAACTGGCCGAAGAACCACGGGGCGAGGAGTGGATGGGAAGGAGTTCATGGCCACGAAGATCAAAGATCTAGTGCTTCCATCCCCTCCCAACCGCCGATCCCCACCTCCATCGGTCCAATCACCACCGAGGAGAGACCTCCGCCTCCACCCCAGCCAGGGACGCCGCCCTGGCAGCTGATCGGCGTCGAGCGACGTGCCTGCCCCAGCGTCGAGCGACCGGCGTTGCATGCCGTGTGGATGTCCGCCGGCCGGATCAGATCGGAGGAGCTACGGCCATCAACGACTTGCATGTCCATGGATGGATGCATTCAGCCCCATATTGCCATGCAGACGCTCATAGGTGCTGGGCGTTCCACGTGAACATGGTCAGCGGACGGCCGCCGGCCGGATCGGATCGGAGGAGCCGCGGCCATCAACGAATTGCATGTCCATGGATGGATGCATTCAGCCCCATATGGCCATGCGCTCATAGGTGCTGGGCGTTCCACCTGAACATGATCAGCGAACGACCGCCGGCCGGATTGGATCGGATCGGAGACGAAAAAGCTGGAAGACCGCCGAGCTTGTTAAAAGGAAAACATGCCGGAATCACCCCACCGCCGCCGTCCGCCATCGGGTGGCCTCCTCCGGCGGCGGCAGGAGAGGGAGGTGTGGATGGGCCGCCGGCGGCTAGGGTTGTTGAGTCCCCCCGAGTCGCCCGAGGGACGACGCGAGGGCAGATTCCCTTGTCAGCTTACTAGTTTCCAGTTAAATTCCGAAAACTTCGTCGTCCCAGTAAGAATATCTAACAACCTGCTGGATAGCTCGACGGCAAAGTATAGAACGCGACGGCTGGCCGGCCACGCAACACGGTTGCAAAGATTTATAACATCCTCGGCGGAATTCATATGCACGATGAAGCCATGGTCCAACAACACTGGTAAATTTCGTTTTCACCACCATTAGATGTGAAGTAGCCGGACCCTGCTTCAATGCATATAGATTATATCAGGAATAATGGGGCCTTCCATTTTTAACGGGATTTTGGATTCTATTGTACAGTTTCCAATTTTGACTCTAACCTTATGGACTAGTATGTTTTATATTACGCAGGAAACTGTTAGATCCACAAAAATAGACGGTCTATATCTAATTGAGGAGATTCGGGAAAAGATGGAATAGGAAGACGTGTGATACGGGTAGAGAAGGGGCAGGATCTTGTACCGGGTACGGAGACTCTCTAGTGATGCTCCCCTACCCCCCTCTGCCTAGGATTGAGGGTACCATAGAAGTGCTAAAAAAAAAAATGCTTGGATGGCCAAGATCTTTATGGTACAGAGTGCGGAGATGAGAGACCTTGCTCCACTGACTCTTTGTTCAGCAATCAGCATCTTTCACATTCTTCGGATAGCTACTGAACCTTATTCTCATGTACTGTACGCGCGAGTCTCCAAGAGCACAAAGCTAATGCTCGCCACTGCACTACAACTGGGGATTATTCTTTTGATTCTCAAATATAAATGAAATTACGTTGCTCCCACTCACAATATTCCCTCCCCACTGATGCCTGTGGCCAATAAGATTATTCAGCACGTTTGTTACAAGTTGCAAATAATATTTTCTTCTCAGAACTCACCCCGATTGATCACATGTCCATGTGATTATTATCGTTTACTCCCTCCCTTCCAAAATGTAAGAACCACTTTATGTTTTTATGCATGATTTTGAAAACTAATATACCAAGGTTTATGGATTGGACTCATACAAATTGGCTGCACCTTGGGTGTCAGTCACGGTGGGCATAAAACCCGACACCCGATTCCCGAACCCGAAAAACCCGAACCCGAACCCGTACAGCCCAAACCCGAAAATCCTAAGCACTATATCGGGAATCAATTTTGGGAACCCGAAATTTATTTAGTTAATTCGGGATTAAGGCCTCCTTACCCGAATGTCCCGAAAATCCCGAAATGTTTCAGCGGCCCAGCAAAATACACGCAAGCACGGAGAATTAAGATAAGATCAGGCCCAAACTACCCACGGGATATCCCGAACCCGAACCCGAATTTTCGGGAACCCGATTTGTCGGGTAGCAAAAAATACATGAGAATCTCGGGTATCATTTCTAGAATCCCGAAATTTCTAAAACCCAAATTTCCCGTCCCGAAATTTTTGGGAAACCCGAACGCCCAGCGTGAGTTGTCACGATCGAGCGGTGGGCTCTTTGCCTGCCATGCCTCCGGCAAGAGAGTGCAGACCGACGTCCTGGCAATCTCCATCCATTATGGGTCACCCTTTGGCATCTTCATTGCCACGATTACCAAGGTGTAGATGGGGGTCATGGCGGTCGAGGTTGAAAAAGATCGGAGTGGCTCTAATGCGCGGCTATGTGGCTGCAATGCTTGTTTACCTAGGCTTCCGGAAGTTTCTTGGTCCACCAGTGCTCGTAACATATCGAAAGGAGTTTCTTGGTTCGCCACCGCTCGCAGCAGCGGCCTCAACTAGTTAGGGTTAGGGCAGTGACTTGGCAGACTTCATTCTTGATGGTGCTCTTGGAGTTCCGTGTCTCAATTTTTAAGGTGAAAACTTAGGTTTGGACTTAAATGGTTGTACCTAGCAATGATGGCTTCATAGTCATTTTCTTGTTGAAGGCATTGTCCGGACCTTGGACCTTTTCCAGGATCGGACCACACTGGTTAGACCGGACTACGACGTTGTCACCTTTCTATTGGCGTCATTTTTGGAGAAGCCTTTTCAAAGTCGAGATATCTTCACCACTGGTGGTGCTATTACTGCTGCGAGTCTCTTATTTTTTTCAGCGGGATTCTTTGTTTTATTTCTTCTTCTTCTTCTTCTTCTTCTTCTTTTGTTTTTTTTTCAATTGTGTGCATCTGTGATGTCTAGACTTACTCTAGTCATTATGTTGTTGTGGAGGTTGGGTGTATTTGATATCTTCTTGGGTCAAGCACGCCTTAATCTGATAACATGCATACTTCAGTAATTGTAGTATCACATGTGTGATAACACGAATATCTTCATTTATTACTTTATAGAGTAATTTTTGTTTCGGAAGCGTTATGTGATGTTAATAGAATCTCCACCAGCGTTGCAAATAGCCCTCCCCTTCGGCCAAATGGGAATCCGAACATGAAAATGTCCTACTGTGCCCCACTTCCATCGGCTGAGACGGCCCAAAAAACTGTCCAACCACCACTTGTTCGTCCTTAAACCTTCGCGGTCGGCTCGGGGTACCGGGCGCACCCGCCATGTAGGATGCATGTCAAAAAGAGGCCCACCAAGCAGTATGATATACCGAAACCCTACCTAATTATCTCCTCCCCTTCCACACTGACACCCGCCGCTCCCATTCTAGACGACGCTACCGCAAATCTCCTTCTACGATGCCTATGCTCATCCTCCCACTCCTCCACGAGTTTCGCCTTGTGCCGCCACCGATTGTCATCGAGAGAACGGAGGAGGAACAACGAAAGTGAGGTGCATTGGAGAAGGCCTGGAAGAAGAAGGATACCGACTCCAGAGATGCCCAGCGCGAACTCCAGGGTGAGTGGAAGAAGGGCCTCAAGCGCCGCATGGGGATGGAGTTAACCGGTTGTGGCGACGACTCAGCAAACTATTTTAGCCAAGGGAACATCACCGCCAGCTGTCCAAGGAGCTCCTCGCCTGCTTCCTCTATGAGAACGTCGTTGTTGCTTCGTGAACATGTTTTCCCTTCCCCAAGATCGGAGAACACGCCAGTCAACCCCAACGTCGGTCCATACCTGGTGAAATAATATGGTCACGGGTAACTCAATGGCCCTCCTCGTGCCTGATCATACATATATATAGGAGAGAGTACATCTTGTGTTGCAAGTTTACAGGTTGACTTGGGGGCTAAGCCTAAACCCTAACCGCCAGGCTGGTCGGTTGCCTAACACGCCCCCGCAGTCTGAACTAGGAGGGATGTCGACGTGAAGACTGGACCTAAACTCCTGAAACAATGTTGTGGGTAGTCCCTTGGTGAAAATGTCAGCGTACTGAGAGCTAGATGGTACATGAAGAACACGAATAGCTCCAATGGCCACCTTCTCGCGAACAAAATGAATGTCAAGCTCGATGTGCTTCGTCCGCCTGTGCTGAACCGGGTTTGCCGAGAGGTGTACAGTGCTGACATTGTCACAGTAAACAACAATAGCGGTGTTCACAGGACGCCGCAACTCCTGCAAAAGATTACGTAGCCAACAAGTCTCAGCAACCACAGTAGCCACCCCACGGTACTCGGCCTCAGCGCTGGAGCGCGAGACAGTGGGCTGCCGATGAGAGGACCAGGACACCAAGTTATCACCCAAGTACATACAAAACCCAGAAGTTGACCGTCGTGTATCCGGGCATCCTGCCCAATCGGCATCCGAGTAGGAAACCATGGAATGGGAAGAAGTGGAGTGAAGAACAAGACCGAGGTCTAGTGTCCCCTTTAGATACCGGAGAATGTGTTTAATGAGTTGATAATGAGAGTCGCGAGGATCATGCATGTGGAGGTAGACTTGTTGAACGGCATAGGAAATCTCGGGGCGAGTGAGGGTGATGTATTGGAGAGCTCCGGCTATGCTGCGATAGTGAAAAGGATCAGGATAGGGGTTACCGCTGGCTGCTGCAAGCTTGGGTTTTGTGTCGATGGGTGTGGAAGAAGGTTGACAATCATGCATGCCAGCCCGGGAGAGGATATCTAGAATGTATTGGCGCTGAGAGAGATGTAGAGTGGTGGGGGTGCGAGTCACGGATATACCGAGAAAAAGATGGAGTTGACCGAGATCCTTCATAGCAAAGGCAGAGCCTAGAGTGTGGATTATATTTTGAAGGAGATGTGGAGAAGAGGCTGTGAGAATAATGTCATCGACATAGAGTAGAAGATAGGCTGTTTGGTCCCCTTTGTGAAAGGTAAAGAGAGAAGCATCGGATTTGGAGGCAACGAACCCGATGGTGCGAGCATGGGCGGCAAAGCGCTGAAAACACGCTCTCGGGGCTTGTTTGAGCCCATAGAGAGATTTTTGGAGACGACACACATGGGAAGGATAGCGAGGGTCGATGAAGCCAGAGGGTTGTTGGCTATAAACTTCTTCGGTGAGATCACCATGAAGGAAAGCATTTTTGACGTCTAGTTGGTGAATGGGCCATTGTTGAGAGAGGGCTAGAGAGAGAACTACTCGGATGGTGGCGGGCTTGACGATGGGGCTGAAGGTTTCATCGAAGTCGACGCCCGGCTGCTGGGTGAAGCCACGAACCACCCAACGAGCCTTGTGACGAGCGAGAGTGCCATCCGCATTGTGTTTATGACGGAAAATCCATTTGCCAGAGACAATATTGGCACAGGGAGGAGGAGGTACTAAGGACCAGGTGTTGTTATGCATGAGAGCATCGTACTCCTCCTGCATAGCCTGGTTGTATGTCGGTGGCGTGGGTAGCTGTTGGAGGGCTGCCCGTATGCAGTATATGCCTGAGGAGGTGTGTAGCCGGGGCGCGGTCCAGGGCCGAGGCGCCCAAGACGCCGGCTGCCAGGAGGCCGGTTGCTGCTGCTGAAGGTGAGCGCGGGTGGGGGCGTCCGTCCACGGGTTGAACTGCCATGGGGAGTCGCTGCGGCTGCGCCCACGGCCGCCACTGCGACCGCGACCGCCACGGTAGAAGGTGTTGGTGGAGAACTGGCCGTTGCCGCGACCTGCGCCCCCGGAGTTCATGGCGTTTCCGGACGATGGAGGTGGTGGCGGTGGAGGACGGGGGCCTCCATGTGGAGGCTGCACACTCTGTCCGCGGGCCCAGAGCGTCGTGCCCGCGGCGTTCTTCACATCAACTGTGTTCTGCTTCTCTTCGAGGATGAGGGCGGAGCGAGTCTGCGGGAACGTTGGGAAGGGCACCTGAAACGGAAGAAACGAGCGGAGGTGCGCATAGCTCTCGTTAAACCACGGAGACGGGTGAGGACGAGGGTCTCATCTGAGACAGGTTGGTCGACGTCGCCGAGAGTGTCGTCAAGGGCCTTAAGCTTGGCACAATAGTCGCTGATGGAGAGGTCACCCTGCGACGTGTTGCGGAAGTCGGCCTCCAGCTGGATCGCGCGGTGTTTGTTGTTGTCGCGGAAGAGGTTCTCGATGGCTTCCCAGATAGTGCGCGCCGTGGCGCCTGGGCGCATGACGATGCCAAGGAGGTCGACTGAGATGGAGCCGTATATCCAGGAGAGGACGGTGTAGTCGTCGCGGCCTAGTAGGAGTTTGGGCCGGTGTCGGAGGGAGTGGATTCGCCGATGACGTGGGTAGTGAGGCCATAGCGGCCTAGGGCGACGAGGAAGAGTTCGCGCCAGCTGGTGTTATTGGCGCCGTCGAGGCTCAGAGTAATCGGGACGTGGAGCTTGATGGATGTGGCATAGGTGTTGGGGTTTGGGATGGTGGCGGCTGAAGAGGGGATGAGATCGGTGGTGGTGGTGGTGGTGGGTAGAGCGGCGGTAACAGCGGCTGTGGTGGTGTTGGCTATGGTGGTGTTGGCTGTGGTGGCAGCGAGGAGCTGCTGGGAGAGTTGTTCTTCACGGGCGTCAAGGGAGCGGGCGCGCGCTTCGAGCTCTCGCTCCTTGGCCTCGATCTCTTCGGGTGTCATGGTGGAGGGGAGGGGAGGGAAGGGAAGGGTTTTAGGATTCTGGGAGAGAGGGAAGGGGTGCGGCTAGGTCAAGATGACCTGCTCTGATACCATGAAATAATATGGTCACGGGTGACTCAATGGCCCTCCTCGTGCCTGATCATACATATATATAGGAGAGAGTACATCTTGTGTTGCAAGTTTACAGGTTGACTTGGGGACTAAGCCTAAACCCTAACCGCCAGCGCCTGGGCTAATGGGCCAGGCTGGTCGGTTGCCTAACACCTGGCATGGTAGCCAAGGCCTCGACCTCAACGAGGACGTGCTTTAGTTATCTTGGTTGCATGTTGTAGGAATATGTTTGATTTGCCTTGCTAAGAAGTGAAGTCTGTACACATGTTCGTTTGACAAAACGCATGTTACTGACCGGGTCAGAAGGGAGAAACAAAAGAACAAATTTATGATAAGTCACTAGCAGGGTTTAATCTGAATACACAAACAAAACATATAGGATAGAGTCTAGCAGGATCTAATCTGAATACACAAACAAAACATATATGAAATAAATTTACAACAAGTCATATAGTAAAGAAGCTTGAGTGAAGACAGACAATCTGAACACACTGCTCTGCTGCTGGCTTGAGCTTAGAGGAAGAGAAGATGTCAACCTCTTGTATTTACAAGTAGATCAGGGCACGCATTTTGTTTCCTTTCGCATGTGGCTTTGCCTTTAATTATCTAGGTTGCATTTGCATGTTGTAGGAATATTTGATTTGCCATGATAACAAGTAAAGTTTGCAGGCATGTTACTGGTCGGGCCAGAAGGGAGAGGCAAAACAGAGCAATAAATTATTTCTGAAACATTTCCGTTTTAGGAGTACTAGCCATAAATTTTAGGAAAATATGTGGTCAAATATACGCGCGATCAATGGAAGAATGGGATTAAATCCTCTTACCCCCCGAGAGGTAAGATGCAGCATGGTAAAAGAGCTCAAATTTACGACGGATTGTCATCAGACAAGCTAGGCTAAATCTGAACATACACGCGAAAAGTTTTTTTTTTTCAAGAGTAGTATCTGAAAGAACACAATCAGCTTGGTGCTACTATTTCTATGAAACTATGCATCTGAGTAGGAAGAAAACATATAGGAAAGAAGCTTTGCCTGAGCATTCTTGGCTTAAGAGAGATAATCTGAAGACCTGAATATGGATATCTCTCCTCTATGTCTGTTTGTTGGTGGACAGCAGCAGGCAGTGCATTCTCGTATTCTTTCTCTTTCAGTCACACTTAACACTGTTAGTTTGATCTCCTCCCGAGGAGGCCCAACGGCCTGCTCGGACTTGTTCTCACGCGCCCTGATCGGGGGCGCCCAACCCTAATGGTTGGTGGGCCCCTGTGACACGCGCTATATATAAAGAAGGTGGGGGCCGGGGCACACAGAACGAGGTTCACCGCGCCGCCACAAACCCCACCTACATCCCCTTCCGATCTAGGGTAAGCGCAGTGCTCACGGGAAGTTCCACCAACGCAATCATGTCCACCACCGACACCCCATCATCGTCAAAAGGTTCTGAAGGTGATCTTTCCCCTCTCCCTCTGTATCTATCTCTCTCTGGTTCCTTCTCTCAATTCAATCTCACAGAAGCAAAGCAAAAGGCACACCACCGTGATCCATCTAGACCTAGCTAGATCTAATGGAATTAACATTGGTATCAGAGCATGTTTGCTCGGTTCTAGTTGGTTTCGGTGAAACGAAAGGAAAAGGAAATGTTTACCCACCCCGAAAGATAAACCCTAACCCTAACAGAGAGGAAGGGAGGGGAAAAGAGGCCTCACGTGGCAATTGTGCGCCGCCAATTTGGCCGCGCCGTTCCTCTCGATTTCGGGCGCGCATCGGCAAGCCGAGGCGCCCGGGCCGAAGAACCGCCGGGGAGGAAAGGAGCACCGCAACCTCACCGTTCGACGGCGACGCGCTCACCGTGAGGGAACGCGCCACCGGCGAAAAGAGAGGCATCGACACCGCGAGCGCCACCGGGCGCATGAGGGTGCAGAGGAGAGCAGCGCAGCTGCGTTCTACTCCTAGGTGAAAAGAAATAGGCTAGGGGAGCGCGCGCGGCGGCGCGGCGGGCGGTGGCTCACCGTCGCCTGCCGGCGGCTCAACCCTATCGGTGGCTCGCTGGGGCGAGAGAAACAGAGAGGTTGAGGGCGCGCGGAGCAACGACATTCACCGCCGTCTCCGGTGGAGCGCACAACGCGGGAGCGGCCGGCGGCGGGCGCGGTTTTTCCGCCGTGCGGGAGCAGAGGCGCTAGCGCGAAAGAACAGAGACAAGGGGGCGCTCGGGGTGAAGAATGAGCTAGGGTTTCGATCGGGTCCGGTCACTGCCCGTTTTGTCCCTCCGAGGCGCGCGGTCAGCCGTCCGATCGATCTCAAGGGTTGAGATTAAAACCCTAGCGCAGACGGGCCAGTGGGCCGAAAGACTGGGCGTGGGCCGAGCCTCAGGCTGTTTGCCCACAGCGCACCGGGCGACAAACAGCAAAGAGCCGCGCGCGCTCTCGCTGACAGATGAGCAGGCCGTGGGCCGGGCCGTTTTTACACAGTTTTTTTTTTCTTTCCTGTTCTCTGTTTTATTTTTTACAGAAGCAGAATTAATTGTTTTTTGTCCAAAATTTTGGGCAAATTGATCTAGTTTTTTCCTACTCAATTATTTCCAACGAAATTATTGTTTTAGGGAATACAAAGTGAATGAAATATTCGTATAAAGTATAAAGAGTATGAATTATGTATTCATGTTTTTCCGCTGCAAATTGAATAAAAGTGCTCTTAAATAAAGAAAATAGGATTAAAATGAGAATTATTTTTAAGAGCATGTTAAAGTGATAGTTATGATCTATGTTATTAAATAACCAACGTTGTTAATAGCATTGTCATGATTAATTGTTATAGTGTCATATATGCTTTTATTGCTATTTTTCTGCCTAACGGTGATATAGTCATAATTGCATAAACAGTTGTGTGTTATAATTTTAACCAACGTTGGATTATTACATGCAATTGTTGTTGTTTTTCTCACTTCATTGTGGTTTTCAGGAGGGTTCTACTTGATGACATGCATCAAGGACATCCCGACCCTGAGAGGCGACAACTACAGTGAGTGGAGGAAGAAGGTGGAATTTGCCTTCATCTGTGCAGAGGTTGACTGGTTTGTGGACACTCCACAGCCTGTCAAGCCAAAAGAGCCTGTTAAAGAGGCAACTGATGATGATGCTGCATGGGAAAAGAAGAAAAGAGACCATGCTCCTTTGGAGTTGTCATATTCTATTGAAAACAGAAAGTGGCAAACAGCCAATAAAAAGTGCATGGCATTTATAAAGAATACAATTGAGAACGCAATCGTGGGCTCAATTGCAGAGTGTGCTTCTGTTACGGAGTACTTAGAAAAGATAAAGAGCCAGTTCACTGGCTCTTCAAAGGTTTATGCCACCCAGTTGATCAAACAGCTGGTAACTGAAAAGTACACCGGAGGTGCACATGGCATCCGGGAGCACATATTGAGGATGAGCAACATGGCTGCGAAACTTAAGCCCATGGATGCTGATCTTGAGCTCAAGCCAGCACTGCTTGTCCATCTGATCATGGCTTCACTGCCAAGTCAGTTTGACAACTTTGTGATAAACTACAACATGGCCCCTGAAAAGTGGGATGTTGAAAAGACTATTGCTATGTGTGTTCAAGAGGAGGACAAACTCAAAGCCTCACATGGTGGTTCTGTGAACTATGTGAGGGATAATAAGAAAAGAAACTATGGTCAAAGTCATACTGGTTCTCCTTCAAAACCACATGGGAAAGGTCCCCAGCAGCAGCAGCATCAGTACCCACAGAGGTTTTTTCCAGTGGACAAAGACACTTGTCTCCACTGCAAAAAGACTGGCCATTACAAGCAAGATTGCCCAGACTTTTTAAAGTACATAATGGCAAAGAAAGGTAACAATGTTGTTTCCTTTGTAAATGAATCCCTGTATACACAGTTTTCCAAATCTACATGGTGGATTGACTCAGGTGCAACTGTTCATGTTGCAAATTCTTTACAGGGATTCAGTTCGACCCGGAGCACGCTAATAAGCGAAAGATGCATTCAGGTCGCTAATGGAGTTCAAGCAGACGTAGAAGCTGTTGGCAACATCTCCTTGGAGCTTGCTGATGGTTTCACTATTCTGCTTAGAGATGTTTTGTTTGTTCCTTCACTACACAGGAACCTTATCAGTGTATCACGCTTAGACAAAGACAATTATGAGTGTTATTTTGGACATGGAAAATGTGCCTTATGGTGTAATAATATTCATGTGGGGGTTGCTTACCTCCACAATGAGCTTTATTTATTATCTTTGCGTGAAAAAGTTAATTCTGTGTCTAAAGTGAATAAGAAAGAATCTGGGTCGAATAACGAACAAAAGAAAAGAAAGAGAACTCATGACTCATCGAAATTATGGCACTGTCGCTTGGGCCATATTTCGAGGGGGAGAATAGAAAGACTAATCAAAAATGATATTCTTCCACCGCTAGAGTTCTCAGAAACAGAGCAATGCATAGATTGCATTAAAGGAAAATATGTAAAGCAAATTAAAAAGGGTGCAAACCGAAGTACAACAACACTGGAAATTATTCACACCGATATTTGTGGACCATTTCCTGTGAAAAGTGTGGATGGTTATGACTCGTTTATAACGTTCACAGATGATTACTCCCGATATGGATACGTATATCCAATTAAAGAAAGATCTGAAGCGTTGGATAAATTTAAGATATTCAAGGCTGAAGTTGAAAATCAACATGATAAAAGAATAAAGATAGTGAGATCTGACCGTGGGGGGAGTACTACGGCAGACACACTCCATATGGCCAAGTCCCTGGACCTTTTGCAAGGTTCTTACAAGAGAATGGCATAGTAGCCCAGTATTCAATGCCGGGCGAACCTCAGCAAAATGGAGTAGCTGAAAGGCGTAACCGTACTCTTATGGATATGGTACGCAGTATGATGAGTTATTCCACTTTGCCATTGGGATTATGGATGGAGGCACTTAAAACCGCCATTCACATTCTCAACAGAGTACCAAGCAAGTCGGTGCCCAAAACACCGTACGAGCTGTGGACAGGAAAAGTTCCATCCCTACAGCACCTCAGGGTGTGGGGGAGCCCAGCTGAGGCAAAAGTGTTTAATCCAAACATTGCAAAGTTAGATACCAAAACAGTGAGTTGCCATTTCATTGGCTATCCTGATAGATCAAAAGGTTATCGTTTCTACTGTCCAGACAGATACACAAAGTTTGTAGAAACGAGACATGCGGTCTTCTTAGAGGACGAAATGATGAGGGGGAGCATGGTAACTCGGAAAATTGATCTTGAGGAGAAGAGGGTGTGTGCACCTAATCCGATGATTCAAGAGCCGTTTTTCTCGCTACCTGTTGTACCTGTATCGTCAACCCCTGAGGTTGCGGTGTAAGCACTTGTTGTAACTCCAACCATGACAACTAGAGGTGAAGATTCGGAACCTGTCCGTCAGGAGCCGACTGAAGCCGAAGTTGAGCATGAAAGGGAGGAGCAGCAGTCTTCTCAAGAGGATGTGCCAGAAGTTGAGGCACGACATGAACAAGAGAATGAAGGCCTCAGAAGGTCTACAAGACGTAAAAAGTCAGCTATTTCTAGTGATTATAAAGTTTATAACACAGAAACGGCTCATAAGGAAGGTGATCCCACCTCATATGAAGAAGCCATGAGAAGCCGTCACTCATCTAGATGGGTGGAGGCTATGGAAAATGAAATGAAATCGATGAGTTCCAACGATGTTGGGGACTTAGAGGATATTCCCAAAGGAGCCAAAACAGTAGGCTGTAAATGGGTCTACAAAATAAAGTATGACTCTAATGGGAATGTAGAAAAGTATAAAGCACGTCTTGTGGCAAAAGGCTTTACACAAAGAGAAGGGGTAGATTACAATGAGACATTTTCTCCGGTCTCATGTAAGGATTCCTTCAGAATCATAATGGCACTAGTTGCACATTTTGATTTAGAGCTACATCAAATGGATGTAAAGACGGCATTTTTGAATGGAGATCTAAAAGAAAAAGTCTACATGAAACAACCCAAGGGGTTTATCGTGGAAGGCAAGGAAGATAAAGGATGCCGTCTAAAGAAATCCATCTATGGATTAAAGCAGGCTTCTAGACAGTGGTATCTAAAATTCAATGATACAATAAAGAGTTTTGGATTTAAAGAAAATGTTGAGGATAACTGCATTTATGCAAAGTTCAAAAGTGGGAAATACATTTTCCTAATCTTGTATGTGGATGATATCTTGCTTGCTAGCAGTGATGTCAGTCTTCTACGAGAAACAAAGAAGTTCTTATCCTCGAACTTTGATATGAAGGATCTTGGTGAAGCCTCATATGTTTTGGGCATAGAGATTCACCGAGATAGAACGAATGGAGTCTTAGGACTATCGCAAAAGGCATATTTTGAGAAAGTTCTCAAAAGGTTTAATATGCATGCGAGTTCTGCCACACCTGCTCCTATAGTCAAGGGCGATAGTTTTGGGAAATTCCAATGTCCCAAGAACCAATATGAGATCGATCAAATGAAATCAGTACCATATGCTTCGGCTGTTGGAAGCTTACAGTATGCACAAGTGTGCACTCGCCCTGACTTAGCTTTTATCACCGGGGTACTCGGTAGATATCAAGAGAATCCAGGCACAGAGCACTGGAAAATGGTAAAGAAAGCATTGCGTTATGCGCAAGGCACCAAGGACCTCATGCTAACATACATAAGGTCTGATTCCCTAGAGATAAGAGGGTATTCAGATGCTGATTTTGCGGGAGACAAAGATGATAGAAAATCCACTTCAGGATACGTGTTTACTCTCGCAGGAGGAGCTATTTCGTGGAGAAGCTCCAAACAGTCAATAGTTGCGTCATCCACGATGTATGCAGAGTTTATAGCATGTTATGAGGCCACGGGGCAGGCGATATGGCTAAAGAAATTTATACCCGACTTGAAAGTGGTAGATTGCATTAGCAAACCACTAAAGATGTACTGTGACAACCAGCCCGCAGTATTCTATGCTAACAACAACAAGTCGAGTAATGCTACAAAGCCAATAGAAATAAAGTATTATGTTGTGAAGGATAAAATCCAGGATCAAACTATAAGTCTCGAGCATATAAAGACAAAGGATATGCTTGCGGATCCGCTAACGAAAGGCTTACCACCCAGTGTGTTCAAAGATCACATAGCCGGCATGGGTTTAATGGAAAGCCTATGATTTCTGGATAAGAGAGGCCCGAAAAGTAACAGTTTTTGTTTCAAAACAGAAAGGTATATTGTAGCTGTCTGATTCTATCGGCAATTGAGCTGTGACGATGAAACATGCTCTATGTATCAATAT
Organism: Alopecurus myosuroides; assembly: GCA_028641055.1. Lineage (NCBI taxonomy): Eukaryota > Viridiplantae > Streptophyta > Magnoliopsida > Poales > Poaceae > Alopecurus > Alopecurus myosuroides. Next base: position 267,076,820 of record CM054062.1, read on the forward strand.
GTGATGAAACAAGTAAAAGTAACATGTATAAAGATAAAAGTAAAAGTTGAGATCAAGGGGGAGAATGTTAGTTTGATCTCCTCCCGAGGAGGCCCAACGGCCTGCTCGGACTTGTTCTCACGCGCCCTGATCGGGGGCGCCCAACCCTAATGGTTGGTGGCCCCCTGTGACACGCGCTATATATAAAGAAGGTGGGGGCCGGGGCATACGGAACGAGGTTCACCGCGCCGCCACAAACCCCACCTACATCCCCTTCCGATCTAGGGTAAGCGCAGTGCTCACGGGAAGTTCCACCAACGCAATCATGTCCACCACCGACACCCCATCGTCGTCAAAAGGTTCTGAAGGTGATCTTTCCCCTCTCCCTCTGTATCTATCTCTCTCTGGTTCCTTCTCTCAATTCAATCTCACAGAAGCAAAGCAAAAGGCACACCACCGTGATCCATCTAGACCTAGCTAGATCTAATGGAATTAACAAACACTGCACTGCTTCTGGCTTCGGTGACGTCACTGTTACAGAAACTGAGGTATCATAGAAGAATCTTCACTAGTTCACTTGCTGTTTTTGTAGATTTTGTTTTTAAAAAAGATGCAACGTGACTCCTAGGATCATCTACTATATACACTTCTGCCCAACCGACGGTGAAATTGCAACCAACTTCAGACTCCTTTTTCCGTTGAACCGACCATCCTTATTATAACATTGGCAACCGAAATTTTCTCAAGAAATAATATCTGAAATGCGTGCCGATCGCCTCACTGTGGGCTTCACAGGATGGTCCTCTTCCATGGAGAACATCGTGAGCGTTAACGGGTCCTCCAACATCATCTAGACTTCCACGTAACCCGTAATGGACCATGTTTTGGAACTTCCTGACTTGTTTGCCTAAGCTTACTATATAGTATACTCGGGCCACCATCCTTCGGAAACGCAGTCTCACCGTGTGTGTTATCTTATAGATCCGCCGAGCGTGACTCATAAATTTACCGTTGAGAAAATACGACGTGAGCAATTGAGAGGGTTTAAATTGACAATCAAACTAGTGGGAGCATCCATTTAGACATAAGAAAGTCTCAAATGACTTAAATTTAGCATAACCGATAACAAGTTGGAAAAATCAAGTGTCGGTACATGATCATATCAATAAGTAAGACACCTAGTCAATGTACAACCATGGAGATGATTAATGTTCTGGGAGTTAGATGACGAAAAATCACCTCAAGTAATCGTTAGGTACCTGGAGAAGGCACATGCACGATAGGCCGGAGTGCAATGTCTAGACGTGTGGGAACTAAGAGAGACGAGCTCCAAAGCTTTCTCCTTGACGTTGATTGCGGCCAGCCATTCTACAGGGTCCTCATGGTGCAACCTTGCCATCATGTAAAAAAACATCGTCGTCCATGCCTAACGTGGGAGCAGAACCGTTGCTGTTCAAGGCTAGTGTCTTGTGTCTATCACTCCACAGCTCAGGAAACAGATAAGAATATTTTGGGTCGGATACTGGGATATCATCATCCGTTTCTACGGCGAAGGACTGGTGCCATTCCCCGGAAGACACACTCTGGCACCAACCAGTGGCCTCCCATGAATCATCGGGGATGTCGTCGTCGTCTTCCAGATAACAGTCGAGCTCGACAAACTTGAGCAGATCTCCGACGCAGATGACGTCCCGAATCGACCGAGCCCAAAACTCGGCGAAGAAGTCCTCGTTGTGGCCGGGCATCGGATCCGGCAGTTCGACGAAACGCACCCGTTACAAATCGTAGGCGCTTAGTCGATCTACCGAGGAACAAGCAATCAACAAACATGACGACACCGAGATTTGGTAACGCAGTTCGGCGAACTCGCCTACATCTGCGGGGCATGACTACGGGCGCTCCTCCCCATTGATACCGCTGCACCGGCCGCCTTGGTCGCCGGCACAAACCGCCGGCTCCCCTTGCGCGCCTCCAGCTATCAAGTCGCCATGGGTTACAACATGTGGTGCCTCCTCATTATATGAGAGGCCCTAGGATACACGTGTTCGACTACAACACTACCGTACCCTGTCCACACCAATTACAACTCCAAGTCCTACCGTAACCCCACTCGTACATAATATTCGACACAAATACAACAAACTCCACCTTGGCGAATATTCTCCACCACCTTGAGTTCGTCCAAGCGTCAAACTTCCATGTACTCCGGACTTGGGTTGTCTACTTCGTAGCTTACCGAGAGCTACTCGACGAGTCTGCCGCAGACCCGCCGCCTCCGTGGAACACAGCTGCTACTCCCGTAACTCCAGTCTCCATGACTCCACCTGCAATAGTACTCCCTCGCAACTTGTAAAGATGCGAAGATGTCCTCTCTCCCATCATCACGGTCACCTTATCTTCCATGATCCTCATGGTCTTCTTATTCCGATCACAACGGAATATCATACCACCATCATGAAGAACTCCAAGCGAAATTAGATTCCTCTTTAGCCCTGGCACATGCCTGACTCCCCGAAGCACCCGCTCTACTCCGTCAAACATCTTGATTTTGATGTCACCTACTCCAGCAACACGGTGGCCCGTGTCATCACCCATGTAGGCTGTATCAAGCTCACCAGACTTGTACGAAGAGAACCACTCCCTGTTGGACGTCGCATGAAAAGAGCTAGCCGAATCCAACATCCACGCTTCACCTTTAGTTGACCGTCTATCTGAGGCTAAGAGAATATCGCTGTCCGAGTCATCACTTTTAGTTACTGCATTAGCACTTGACCCACCACTGAGATCTGGACAGTCCTTCTTGATATGTCCCCACTGCTTGCACTTGTGACACTGCACCTTCTTCTTTTTCCTGTTCTTCCCTGCCTCGTATCCTTTCCCGCCTTGCCCACCATTGACTAGCAAACTTTCACCATGAGCGCCTTCCTCTGCGTTGTTTTTCTTTCTCATATCATAGGACAATAACGCCGCAGTGACATCCTCAAGTTGAACAGTCTCCTTGCCATACGTCAACGTAGTGATCAAATGCTCATAGGATGGTGGCAACGAACAAAGAAGGAGAATAGCCCTATCCTCGTCGTCAATCTTCACACCCAGACGTGCTAGATCCGTGACAACCTGATTAAAGGTATTCATGTGCTCCACAAAATCCGACCTCTCCTGCATCCTCAGCCTGTATAACTTCTGCTTCAAATACACCTTGGTCGTCGCAGTCTTTGACATAAACTGACTCTCCAATTTCTCCCAAACCTTCTTCGGCGAATTCTCATCCATCACATGATACATGACCTGGTCCGACAGACACAACCGTATGGTTCCGGCTGCTTGAATCTGCAACTCCTCCCAGTCATCATTGTCCATCTTAGCTGGCTTGACATCCCGCAACGCCTTCAAGCATCCCTGTTGTGCCAACAAATCCTTCACCCTTGTCTGCCATAACGCGAAGTTTCCAGTCCCGTCGAACTTTTGCACTTCAAATCTGGTACCCGTTGGCGCCATGATTTTTCCTGTATGGCTGACCCGCGAAAAAATAACCGAGCCGCTGAACCCGCGCGCACGTAGCAATTATTTTGCCTGTGCTTCACGTGCTGCTGCTCCAAAATTGCTCAACTCCGGATGCTAGCAATTGCCTTGATTTTTCCTGCTATCCTGACGGAACACACTGTATCGCTTGATGATTTTTTCCGCTGAATCGGTTTGCTTCGGCTCTTTGCTAGCTTACGCCGTAACCCCTCCATCAGCCGAGTGGAATCGTCAGACTCCAGCTCCACCTTCAACATGACTCCTTGGTAGATGATCAATCCACCCCACGCCCTGCCGACCTCAAGATATTACATGTGCACCATCTTGAATCAACTCCGCGCCATCGCATGTTGAAGCACGCACCCCTTAGGCATGCGCCACGTGTTTCCACGCCACAGAATTCGGACACCATCGGCCGTCACGCTCCTATGTCGTCATCGCCGATCTTCACCGTATTTTGTCCCGTCAGACTACCAGTCCAACCCAGCCGAAACACATCCGACTGCGACCATGCTCCACCTTGCGCCTAGTACACCCGACAAATTACCGTGCACCGTCCAGCGCCCGTATATGCATGATCTTCACGACACGTTCCATGCTTCTCGTCTATTTGAACAACACACCTGCTGGCCTGCACATCTACTGCCGATCACCATCCCGAAGAGCATTCAAGTTCCTTCCATTATAGCGATTTTCCTGGTAGCAATATGTGTGCACTTAGCATAAAGCTGAAAAGAGTATAAGCAAAATAACCACCATCGTGGCTTCCTGGAACTTGTGTCACTTGTTTTTTTTTTGTTCAAACAAATCTCACGTGCATGCTTCTGATCAATCATCGTGCATGTGCTGGAGCCTAGCGCCGCTGCTCCGGCCTTGTGCCTCCGCGCGCCTAGCTCAGCACGCCTTCACAGCTGCCGATCTATAAACCACCAGTATACGGGTAATCGGGTATACACGTACCGCTTTGCCCGATCTGCACCGGCACTCAATGCTCGAATCAATCGATCTCGCTGAGGACTTGCTACGACCGATCCGATCAGCACATGCTTTCTGATCGCTTAGACAACGACGATCTCCGATAGCCGCCAAATAATCCTGCGAATCGTGATCACCACGCGCACCATGTTTTATTTGCGGTTGGTCTTCGTCGACTTCCTCTAGATCAACAATCGCCGCCTCTAAACCTCGCTCTGATACCACTTGTTACAAATCGTAGGCGCTTAGTCGATCTACCGAGGAACAAGCAATCAACAAACATGACGACACCGAGATTTGGTAACGCAGTTCGGCGAACTCGCCTACATCTGCGGGGCATGACTACGGGCGCTCCTCCCCATTGATACCGCTGCACCGGCCGCCTTGGTCGCCGGCACAAACCGCCGGCTCCCCTTGCGCGCCTCCAGCTATCAAGTCGCCATGGGTTACAACATGTGGTGCCTCCTCATTATATGAGAGGCCCTAGGATACACGTGTTCGACTACAACACTACCGTACCCTGTCCACACCAATTACAACTCCAAGTCCTACCGTAACCCCACTCGTACATAATATTCGACACAAATACAACAGCACCGTGGGGTGACGATCCTCTTGGTCGAGCACGTCGCACACCAGAATGCCCAGCCAGAGATCAACCCAGCCCAGCGAGCTTCCTCCGACCGCGATCACCTTGTCGGTCCGATGGTTCAGCAGCTCACACCGGTCGTCTTCGTCGCAGTCGCCGTCCAGCGGGACGACCTTGGCGCTCCAAGCGTTGGTCTCGGACGAGTAGAGGAGGAGCTCGTAGTGCAGTACATGGTCGATGAACGTGCGACTCATTGAGGCCACCACGTAGCCGTCGCCGGCGCCGTGGCCACGAGGCAGGATGCCGACGCCGTCGATGCCGTTTAAGCGGAACGACTCCGGAGGGTAGGGGAGCACCTCGAGAGTGGGATGCTCGTGCGCGCCGGCCCTGTACACGAGAAAGCGCGCTGGCCGGTATCCGAGTCGGAGGAAGATGAGAACGGCGTCGCCCTCGGCGCTGACGACCCTTGCGTGGAAGCGGTCGTCCTTGGCGACCCCGCGGCATTGCACGAGGAAGCAGGAGACATTCGGCGGGTCCACGAGTCTGAACGACACCTCCACCTCCACCACAGCGCCCTCGGACGAGTCATCTGACTCCAAGCAGGCACTAGCGATGGTCGCCGTGGCATCGGCGGAGGAGGCCTCCTCGTGCGACTCGGCGTCGCGCGACACCACGTCAAGAAGGACCCAGTCAGGATAGCCTTTTCCCGGGCCGGCGGCGGCGGAGGAGGGATGCATGCTGCCGGACTGACGTCGGATGGTGCGTGGCTCCGGTGGTGCTGCGCGCCGGCGTAGTGTAGGAACGCGGATTTTGGATGGGCAGGTTGTGGTTACGGCCGCTCGTAATATCGCCCTTGTTTAAGTCGGGCTTTGTGGGCGGGTCCGGACTCCGGAGTGAACTTTTTTTTTTTTTTTTTTGAGGGTAATCAAAAACTTTATTGATCAAATATATTTGGTTTGATACAAAGACCAGCAGGTGGCTCCAGGAGCCACAGCTGCCGTCCCAAACTACCAGAAACACTAAAGCGAGCTAAATTGTGAGCCTCCTGATTAGAAGCTCGGTGTTCATGTAGTACCACAGCTACTTGGAACCTCTCCCTCTCGATTTTTATCTCGTCGAGCACCGTAGAGTAGATCCCTTGATACGGTTTGCTTAGGTTGTTGACAACACCCAAGCAGTCAGTAGCCACAGTTATCTTTTCGAGCTGCAAGTCTCGTGCCAGAGCCAGCGTTTCCCTGCACGCAATAGCCTCCAGAATCGATGGATCCGAGATCCCAGCGATCGTTAGGGTAGAAGCCCCTAAGAAATCACCCGCCTCGTTCCTGCATATAGCTCCTACCGCCCCTCCTGTGCTCGTTTTCGAGACTGCGGCGTCTACGTTGATCTTGGCAGTACCTCTCTGAGGTGGTATCCAGTGTGGGCGAGTGGGATGCACTCCCCGGCTCGAAGTCGTCGACGTTGAGGTGGATACCGAGAGGTCCTGTAAGAATCTCTGGATGAATAAGTGTGTGGATAACGGACTTTGAAATTCATCCTCGAAGATTATCTTCCGTCTCGCGTACCAAATGGCCCAAAGTGTAACAGCCACTGTCGCAAACTCATCACGTGTGAGCGACTCCATCATAGCAAAAATCCAGTCCTTCGCTGATGGTTCCTCGTGGGCAATCATGTGTTCCACTAGTGTCTCGTCTGCCAGAGCCCACACACACCGAGCCGTTGTGCATTCTAGCAAAGAGTGACGCCACGAGTCCTCCATCCCACAGACCGAGCAGGAGCTAGTCTCGGCCATACTCCTGTGAAATCTAACATCCCCTGTTGGTAAGGAGACCCTGGCTAATCTCCAAAGGAAGACTCGGAGTTTGGAGGGGACCTGTACCTTCCAGAGTCGATACCAATCGCGACCTTCGCTCGAGCTATTTGAGTGTGCTGGTCGCTGTTGTAACCAATCCTCTCTCCTTGCCTTTGTATGGACAAGTAATCTGTATACTGACCTGACAGAGAGAATGCCATGACTCCGGAGTGAACTGTGTTTCAGAAGCACGGTGTTCGTAGAGGCCCAGTAAGCTGCTAACCCAGCCCGTAAAGATATCCGACCGGCCTCCGACGCAGGGCCCATGTAAACTCTTGCGAAAGGGACCCTGCAGAGCAACGAATTTACTACTCACTGCCCACTCCCTCACACCCACAGAGTCGCAGTGACGAGACGATTCCTCCCACCAAGCTCCCCCCAATTCGCACCGTCGTCTCCTACAACCAGCTAACCCTAGCGACCGCCCAAGCTCCAGATCCGCAGGTGCTCGGCCCCGCGCTGGTGGTGAGGTTTCCGGATCGGAGCCAAGATGACGGAGTCGTTGGTGCGGAACAAGCCCGGGATGGCCAGCGTCAAGGACATGCCGCTGCTGCAGGACGGGCCGCCGCCGGGCGGGTTCGCGCCCGTGCGCTACGCGCGCCGCATCCCCACCACGGGGCCCAGCGCCGTGGCCATCTTCCTCACCACCTTCGGCGCCTTCGCCTGGGGCATGTACCAGGTCGGAAAGGGGAACAAGGTCCGCCGGTAAGTGCCTGCCCTGCCCATAAATCTTTCTCTTAAAATCGTACCTCATACTGTTTCCCACCCGGTCACCGATTCCATCCAAATGGCCACTCGTCACAAATCTACATTCCATGTCTGCTTGTCTTACCGGACCCGCTAGGCGTTGGTTGCGTTCTTGCTTTAGTTCAGGATAATAGTTGTTGCAGTACGTTCGATCTGAAAAGCTTATTCAATTAGATATCATATGTGGACGAATGGGAGTAGTTTTTGCATTGGCAGGAGATATATTCAATTAGATATCATATGTGATCTTTGTTCTTGTCTCAAAGCGTGGGAGTGTCATTCGGCTCAGCGTTGATCATATTGAAATGTCATTAGTTTGGCCAAACCAATGATATGTTGGAGATTGGTAGTCTTTGATGGCATTTTAAGAACTTGAGATTTTGTTGATGGAACACAGGCTAAACTTTCCGTAAATAAATATGCTTCTATGATGGTTATTTCTGTTGTGTGGTTTAGTTGTAGGCTGATGACATCATTTTGATATATACCCTACGCCGAAGAAACTAAGCAGCCTCCAATTGATTTTTTGTTGTTGTCTCAAAGCGCATAAGAGTCATTTTTAGGTTCACATGTGAATAGACTTGTTACATTCCGGTTAATATGCTACTGCATTCCTTTGCAATTACTTTAAGTTTATGTCACTCAGCTTACTGTAACATCTAATTAGCTAGATGTGGGAAAACCATCAGTTTGGCAATTCTTACATATCTATCACACCAAATGTATAAATCAGGAACCAACCCAAGTGTAATTGTTGGTTGGATTCTAGTGAAGATGTACACCAGTTTTCGCAGATGTATTGTGCTTAAGTGAAAGCAGCACTTCTTGCTGCACATCCTTTGCATGTTATGAGTATATTAGCAGCTGAATTATGGTCAATGTTGTAGCATTAGCATACCTCAGGGCTCAGGTCAAACCAACACTTGAGCCTTACCCATTGTGCCGAGTAACATTACTTTTGTTGACATCTGTCACCATTGTAGTTATAATTATGGCTCTGTCATTAGCAAATGCTACTCTGTTTCTAACTTTCTATCTCTCTAAAAGGTAGTCGACTTGCTGGGCCTTTAGATATTATCTAACAACCGAGAATACTCTTCCACTTCCATTATACATCAATGACCTACCCCTCTTCTTCTCCCTCTTGGCATGGCCATCCACCTTTGTGTCCATGCCAAACAATAAACTAGCGGCCATCTGCTCCTTGTTGATCTGCCATCAGCCTGTCCATTGGCTGACCTTGTGGCTCAGGGTACTCGCGCTCTCCCCAGTGCGTGAATCACAGACGCGAGACCCTCAAATTTGCTGAGATTTGATGTTTTTTTACGTTCCCTGTGTCGTAGGTAAGCTGTATGAGTTCAATATTTTAACGGAAGTGGCTTTGGTGGTAACTGCAACTTCCCTTTTTTGTAGGTTCGTCTCATTCATTTTTGGAAAAAAACATATATTTAAACCTTGAACTATAGAGTGAGTCCTATTCTGACCTAAAATTCCAAATCTGCCTAATACAAGCCTTCAATTCCCAAATCAGTCACTTTACCCCGTTGCCCCTTCCTGTAACAGTTCGCACATGACGTTGTGGTGGGTCGGATGGGTCTCACTCACATAGTCACATGTCACCTAGCTGTGCCCTTCATCTTTACAATGTGGTGGGCAGCCATTGACAAAAATCTCTCCTCTTCCCAACATAATCAAAATACTCCTTACCTGACCACCAGTCCATGACCCTCTCCCTGAGATCCCTTTTCTGGAGACGTGTATTACCACACCTAGGAACCTCATATTGTGAACACATCACAGTTCATCTATCTCCAGGCCCAAGCTCACCATAAGCCCGTAAGTCATTGTGGTTCTCTCTCCTAACCGTTGACAGTTGAGAGTGCACTTTAGGCGGTTGGAGTTCTAGGTTGATGGAGAAAGTATCCATTGGGAATCCAGTTTCAATCGGAAACATGGAAACTGAGAGATGTGTCGTTGGATCGAAAACGTCTGGTCCATATCAATATTCAAGTTGTTCCATGCATTTTGCAGAAAATGCCCGCTGCCTAGCTGTGCAATTTGCACAAAACTCCACGTTCTTTCTCCCTATGTTGAAACAAATATATAAAAAGTGGCACTAGTCCATTCTTTCAGTCTGAACCTGTACATTTTAGTTCTACATTTGAGGTTCAGTTATGGGACGAATACATAAACAAATTAGTTTAATGTTATCTTCCACATACTGGTGCCATTAACACTAATGCATTCTTACCTGCTAGAAGTATTTAAAGGCAATTTCTCGTGCAAGAACTACCAGGTTGTTGCTTATACGGGGATAGCCCTAGCAAAAGAGATAAAAAAGTAAAAAAAAATTGCTTGACAAAAAAAAATGATATCTCAAGGATAGCACTAGCAGCAGAGATAAAAAATAGTACTTGTACAGTAATAGGAATGACTCGATTCAAATGGCATATACGAAGGAGTTAGATATCTCAAGTGCAGATTTACATTACACTAAAGCCAAACCGAATTCTTAGCCACTGAAAGTAGAATAGATCAACAAAGAATAACTTCACATTGCTCAGGACTTCACAGTAGTCAGAAATTCTTAGTTACGAAGGTGTCATGAATCCATTGTTCAGATGTACATTCACCCATGTAGTCGATTCCACATCAGACTGTACTTCATGGAGCCGGAGCCGCAACAGCATGGCAGCACTCAGTTCGACCTCTGACTCCATTATTTCTTTAGTTTCTGCATTGTTACACAAGGAAATATATATGCTATGTAAATGCGCTACTTTGCAGTTAACATTGAACTGAAGCAGCCTTTGACAAATTAGTTAGTTGCGGTTAATTGTCTCACCAAATCACAAATAGGACAACCCAATCAATCCCAAGCACAAGCCCTGTTTCATTTCCTTAATGAAGCACATTTACTGACCAAAGATTCTAAGGAAAATCATGAGAGATACCCAGACCAACGAGAAACATGGATAGAGAAAAATAAAAGAAATGAGTATGTGAGTTACTGAGTAATTAAGATGGATAACCGATTTATCCAGTCACATGCCAGCTTTGGATCTCGGCGGAAGGAGTGGATGGCTGGAGGCCCGAGTTGTCATAGGGTGCCACACGCCTGAGAGAGTCGGGGGAAGGAGTGGATGGCCGGAGGAGGCTAGTAAACGCCCAGACAGAGCTCACCACTGCCACGTCTCCTAGACCTCTGCTGCCGCTCATGGTGTCGACCGTCTGTTGTGTTGCGTTCAAGTCGGGAGAAAAGTGTGGCTGTTGGGTATCATCATGAGAGAAAAGGGAAAGAACAGGATTTTTTTGTTTTTGTTTGCAAAACATGACAGATTACTATGGTGGGACCAAAGAGATTGATCTGGAGTGTGCTTTTCTCATCTGATGTCAGTTTCTATGTTTTCAGCAAAACTAAGTTTCCGTTGCATACTTTCTCAGGATGATGATACCTTGAATCTAGTTTGGATAATAATTCAATTCATTCTCCTACTAGGATCAGTTGAAAGAATAAATCTGTAGTCATTACAGCGATCTCAAGACAATGTTCCAGTCTATCACTCTCTCTAAACATTCAGTTTTCATGATGGAACTTTAAACAGACACAAGTGGTAGTGGCTAACATAGCTTGCTTCTATATAACTTTGCTCTGTATTTCCCGTTAAATATGTGCATATGCATCAGCATAGTACAAAATTTTCCTGTTGTTACTTCATTTTATGCTGAAATCATCCAGGGTTTCTTGTTTTCTGTTCAGGCTTCATAGCTTTGCAGTTCTTATTTGTTATTGTCCCATCTGTGTTATATTATATCTGTCTGTTAGCTTCACAAGTGTTGAATGCTATGGATGCGACACTTACCTTTTAGTTTAATGTTGCGGAATTCTGTATGTGCAGTGCACTGAAGGAAGAGAAAATCGCTGCACGAAGTGCTATACTTCCAATGCTCCAAGCCGAAGAGGATGAAAGGTAGAACTCTAGATACTGCAGGCTATTGGTTCTACCCCGTATTATCTGCATATAGTAATACGTGAGACCTTTGGTACTCGTGTAGATTTGTGAAAGAGTGGAAGAAGTATCTTGAAGAGGAAGCGAGGATCATGAAGGATGTTCCTGGATGGAAGGTTGGCGAAAGCGTGTATAATTCTGGGAAGTGGATGCCTCCCGCAACCGGCGAGCTGCGTCCTGAGGTGTGGTAAGGTCCATGGTGGATATCATCATGTCTTAAGGCATGAATAAGGCTTTTAGACCTGGATACCCCCAAAATTTGCTGTGAGGAGTCCGCTCCTAAGCACTTGTCGTGTATTTTTCTTGTGTTGACGGGATTTGACCGGCAAATAATTGGACATACCAAGCCTACGACTTTGGTCCTATACGAAGCATCTGTTGTTAAAGTATGATGTCTTTGTATGCTTACGGACGGCTGTTACTATTTTGCCCTTAATGTTTATTTATTTCTCTGCAATTGAGCCTGCGAGATGTCTCCAACTTTCACTGCGAAACAAAAAAGAAGTCCAGTGATATACGTGTATTGTATGTGAGCCATTGAATCAAGTCTTGTTTGATTGATAGACACGAGAAATGGGTGTTTACCCTTGATATGTCTGCACAGTTAAACGTGTTTTGCAAAAATATGGTCCTTCAGACTTGATTTTCGCTTGATCATCCTCGCCGAGGGAACCAAATGAGCTGATGCCAGTTGAGCCAAGCGCAGACTCGACACACCGTAAGGTAGTACTGCACTACTGTGGGCGGTGGTCGCCGTGGAAGAATCGAGCTGCCATTAGGGTCGGCTACGTGCTGCACGCCGCTGTTCCACGTCCATTCATGCTATACCAGCAGCAGGTCAGCAGAAAAGCAGTAGAACTTGCTGCACCTATTATGTGGGCAATTTCAAACTACTATAGAGCAGACTGAAACATGTATAACTAGAACGGGGCGGTGGCCCAGTGGTTATCGTCACGGTGGTGCACCTAGCGTCCAGATTTCGAATCCTGCGTGAAGCGAATATCTGGTATATTCTCGCTAAGTAGATCTAAAAGTGATGACACAGACCCGCGTTTGCTGTGCGCGTTGCTTTTTTTGCCCAGACTAGGATTTCGCTAGGTGCCCCCGCGGGTTCCTGCTCTTTCCGGCGTCGCCGCTCAGATCCATTTTTTTTTCGACCGGAGGAGTAATTCCGGCTTGATCCGGTGGTGGCGGCGCCGACGGGAGCCACGAAGGGCAACCGTCTCCACGACGTCTAGTTTTTAACCAAGCCTGCCATCTAATGGATTATGGATGGGCGGCGCTGGTGCGCGTTGCTTTTTTTGCCCAGACTAGGATTTCGCTAGGTGCCCCCGCGGGTTCCTGCTCTTTCCGGCGTCGCCGCTCAGATCCATTTTTTTTTCGACCGGAGGAGTAATTCCGGCTTGATCCGGTGGTGGCGGCGCCGACGGGAGCCACGAAGGGCAACCGTCTCCACGACGTCTAGTTTTTAACCAAGCCTGCCATCTAATGGATTATGGATGGGCGGCGCTGTGGAAGAATCGACATGGCCTTGCCCACACCGTGCCGGCCGCTAGGGCTACGTGCTGCTGCACGCCACACCGTTGACCATGCGACGACGCCGCTGTTCCACGTTCATCCATGCAACCACCAGCAGCAGGTCAGCACCTACGGCGCTACGCACATAGCCGGCCATTCTGCAGCTGCTTCTGCTTATTTTACCCCGTCACTCACTCACCCGTGAGCCCCAACATTTTGCTGTCAAACTTACTACAGCGGTACAGGCGTACAGAAGCACAAGATCCAAAGACAGAAATGGCCGATCGATCCCTTCTGCCCCACGGATCTTAGCATGGGTCGGGTCCTCCGTCCGTCCATGGCCGTGGACGCCAACACGTTGCCATTGCATCGTTCCAAGGGACGCTGCGAGTGAGCGAGAGAGAGAACTGGTAACTGAAGTGAAGGCTTCCTCTTGTCTTTTGCCTGGCCTGACACGAGCCCAGAGAGTCGCAGACATGCATGCAGTTATTACTAACACTGCAGCTCCCTTTATTAAAATCTGGTGGCCTTGGCTTCGCGTGCCACTATACAACAGTATTGCATTCTGGCCTGGTTTCTTCTTCTGGGCCCTGCGGCCCGCGTCAGCGTCCCCGCTGCACCGTTGCAACAGTCTATAAGTAAGTGCAGCAGCAGCAGGCAGCAGCACGAGATGGCCGCAGTAGATAGGACGTTTCTGAGCTCACTGCCTGCGTTGCGCAGATGAATAAATAGAAGTCGTAGCACCCCCGTTTTCTTCTGTCTGGTTTATACGTTTCTTCCTTCTGCGTGATCGCTTCAACCGTCAGGAGATGATAAGCTGTGTCTTGTGTGTAAGTGTAATGCGGCAGAGTCCAAAAGCTCCATTCCAAGGGATGCTTCCGCGTTGAAGCCATGCAGCGGCAGATGCCAGAAAACCAACAGGCTTAGCTAGCTGTTCATGTTGTTTCAGCTGCTGCATTAACAATTACCATTCTTTTGTGATTAACTTCCCACAGCTGTCTTATCAAATTAACTGATCTCACTATGATCAGTGAAAGAAACACTCTAGACCAGCATGCTGTGCAGCAAACAGGATGCTAGTCTAGGCTAGCTAATTTGGCGAGTCCAGAGGGACACAAGTGCGCACCATGTCACAGTCAGGTACCACCTCAAGCAAAGCATCACCAGGGCCAGAGAATGGCAATGTAGTTGATGGCATGGTGGACGCACTGTTTCTCCCTCCTCTCCAATTTATTCTTCAGTAGACTAGGCAACGCGTTGCTTCTTTGCTCTGCATCAGAAACAGAAACAGGGGGCTGCACTGCACCTCTCTACGTATGCATCATAGACAACGGCATTCTGCTCGTACCCTTCCTAGCCGGCTGTTCCTCCCCGCCCGTGCACTGTAGTCTGTGGTCACGCACGTACCCAGCATTATTATTGGTCATTTCCTTCTCCTCCTCGTGACGACCTCGTCCATCTTCAGGTTCGGCCCCTGCCTATGCTGCTATATATGCACCACGATCGGCCAGCCTTCGCTTCTGCGGCGTGCAACTGTCGACCTTTTTTCTGTTTCCAGAAATCTCTGCACGGCATAATCCATGCAAAGCTGCTAGCTAGCTCCTCTGCATCGAATTTATATGTCGATTCATAAGAAGGGGTATATATGTGATGCCCTTGTTCATACTCTGTATTTCGTGAGCTGGCATATCAGGAACACGTTCAACAGCAGGAAGGAATGCAGGATGATCGTCGTCAGAATTCCGAATATTTTTTCTCATGGAATGGAAGGCATTTAAGTAGCTCCAGAAAGTCCAGATCGAGGAGGCATGTAATGTAAGCATGTCAACTTGCCTTTCTGGAGTCTGACGGAGCTGCCGATCATGGGTTGTACTACAGTACTACAATTACTCACGCCGTAGAAGTCTACTAGTACTACTAGCAATGGTGTACCACGCGTTGCTAAAGATAGGCACATGTAGCGTGCACATCACAAAGCAGGCTCCCTGTTTCTTCAATGCACACCTGGCATAACATGACTAACATCCATCCATTGGTGCCAATCCTGTACCTACGCAAACGTCGGCGTCGTTGAAGCCTTGCGGAAAGATCAGAATGCCTGCTACTCTGAGATAAATTGGAGCAGTTCTAGACATCAGAAATGAATTGGAGCGTACAGCATAGACTTCAATTTGCTCCTTGTAGTTTTAATTGTGTGTACACCGCTGCTGCTTTGCTGTCCTGCTCGTGCAACCATGCGCGCTATTTGGACTTGACGACGCGCCGTACTGATGACGCGCCCCTCTCATTGGTGAAGAAATATCTGCATGTGAATGCAGGCAGCCCGGCCGTCGATCTGTAATTGTAATCCCCCACTTGAGCCACTTTTCTTTGATCAACTTTAAGCTGGAAGCAGAAATAGGCTGTGATCCTAACCTAAACCCGATGCAAGTGCGTACTGTAGTAGTACAACAACAAAGGAACAAAACTTTCAGAGGTCGAATGCAAACCCGAAGATCAGAGGCATGGACGGAGCGTTTGGATCTACATTCCCTCCGCCTCCCGATCTTGCAGGCCAGAGATCATTCCATGCATGCGTGACCTGTCTAGTTTGGCTATTTTTTTTAAAATAATACACTTTTTAATAGAATTAAAAGAATAATACGTGTTTCCTATTTTTTTCAAAAATATTGCATAGTCGTGTTCCGCGACTGCGAGTAGAGGCCTGTAGCGTTGCGCGACCACGATTGGTCGGCCACCGCCACGCGGCGCGCGCTGATTGGCCCGGCCACGTCGACTGGCTGTCGCGGTGCGCGCGCGCCAGTCGCGTTCGGCGACGTCGACTAGCCAGCCAGTCGTGTTCTGGCACTGCGACTGGGCCACACAGTCGATGTCTGTCAATGCGACAGGCCCTGGCTACATACCCGGCGCGCGGCGCTGCCTTCTCCTTCCCTCTCTCTTTCTCTTTCTTTCCTCTTTCTTTCTTCTTCCTCTTAGCAACGTCTTGCTCGAATTTTTTCAGCTTATTGCACCAACAGAAATGCAGCAAAGCACCCAAAAAAAAATTAGCACTCTTGTCGCACTACCGCACTGCGACTAGTCCCTAACTCGACTGGGCCACCAATCGCGCTAGGCCACTGCGACTGCTCGTCAGTCGCGTTCCGCGACCGCGAGAGGTCCCTAGTCGCGTTCGGTGACGGCGACTGGTTTCTAGTCGCGTTCTGCCACATCGATTTCCCCCAGTCGCCCCCCAGCACCACGACTATGTATTACTTTTGCAAATTCTAATTTCCGCGCATTATTCTTTTAATTTCTATTAAAAAGTGTATTATTTTTAAAAAAAATTGCTCTAGTTTGGGGTTTGTATATGCCGGTCTCGTGCATGCATTGGATCCACCAAAGCGAAGGCTGGTCTATCCGTGGGTGGAAAATAACTACCCTGCCAGAAAGCCTCCTCGTTTACTAGCCCTCCAATTTCACCGTGAAGTGTGGACTTCACCGTCTCGAAGACCACTTCCGTCAACTAGCCCTCCAATTTCAGCCACCATGACCTTCTCCACCGTTGTTTACAACATGGAAATCGAATGCAGACATGTCCCATAGTTTCAAAAATGAGTGAAGCTTCGCGCTACACCCGCAATACACCACGTAGGCTGACATAGGTGCTCACGACCGAATTCAATCCTGTCCAGAAATCCAGGAGCTTCCTGAGCCGAACCGGAACACGTCGATGGCCAGATCAAAGAGGAGCATATACGCAGGCTGTCTTGAAGCTGGAAGAACACCACTAGGACCACCACCATTATTTAGAAGCCTCGCAGGCCCCGTCGCCGCGAGATAGCTCTCGGCAGGAACGACAGTATCGGAGGTGGTAAACCAGCTGACAGTTGCAGGTCGCCGGCGTGGCCAAAGCACAACCAGACTATCCGCATCACCGGCCCTGGCTCGGCCCAACAGGCCCAAATAGGAGCCCTAGAGCCTAGATCAGAACCCACGGGCCCAAAACGCCACCACACAGAACTGCCATGGACGCCCGACGGCAGATCCGATGGCACGCTGCATCGGCGGCGCCTCACCAGCTCCTCACCTCAGGCGCCGGCCATCCGACCGCGCCGCCCTATGCCCGCCGCCAGCGCCCCACCGCCCCCGTAAGACGCCACCGTGGAGCACCTCTCCAGCCCACCATCGTCGACGAGATGGGCTTCGCCACCACTGCCGGCGAAGGCAGCAGCGGCGGCAGGGGACTAGGATCGGAAGCCCTCTAGGGATGGGGATGGGGTTGGCCTCCGGGGTCGCTCGGGGAGGAGCGACCCGGGAGGAGAAAAACAGGACTCCATCGGATCCTCTACATCGAATTTATATGCCGATTTGTTTGCATAAGTAGGGGTATGTGTGTGTGACGCCCTTTGTCCACCATCTGTATTTCATGAACTGGCATATCAGGAACACCTCCAACAGCATGGTCGTCAGAATTTCGAATATGTTTTCTCATGGAATGGAAGGCAGTTAAGTTGCTCCAAAAGGCCCAGATCGAGGGGGCATGTCAACTTGCCTGTCTGGTGTCGGCTGCTGATCATGGGTACTCCTACAGTACTACAATTACTCGCGCTGAAGAGGTCTACCACTAATAGCAATGCATGGTGTGCACGTTGCTGAAGATAGGTACTACTATATGCAACTCCTATTCATTGAGCTTAATGGCTCTGAATTCTATGGCCACGATCAGAAATCCAAAATCCTCACAACCTTCTACTCTCAGCTACTAGGTACTTCCTGGACACCGGTCTGGAACTTCGACCTTCTTAGCCTCTACCCTGCCATCGTCCCTCATCTCCGGTCTCTGGATCTCCCCTTCTCGGAACAAGAAATTGCTGACGCTTTCCTCGGTATGAACATCAACGCAAGCCCTGGTCCGGATGGTTTTGGTCCTGGGTTCTACCGCCACTTCTGGCCCACGGTTAAAGGAAAAATTACAAACTTGTTCTCCGATTTCTACCACCATCGAGCTGACATTTCTGCAATCAACAGGGCTCACATTATCCTCCTTCCCAAGGCATAGCATGCTAGGTCTCCTGAAGCCTTCAGGCCGATTTCGCTCCAGTCCTGCCCTATTAAGGCCATCGCTAAGGTCCTCACAAACAGGCTAAAACCCCTCATCCCCCTCCTCGTTCACCAGGACCAAACGGGTTTCCTGTCGGGAAGATCCATCTCGGAAAACTTCGTCTACGCTGCTGACCTCCTACACTGCTGCCACAAAAGGAAAGCTCCAACAATCGTCCTCAAACTTGATTTCAGGAAAGCCTTTGACTCTGTCTGTTGGGACTCCCTGATCAGGATCCTCAGCCTCCGTGGCTTCCCGCCGTGCTGGTGTAAATGGCTTACTGATATTCTATCCTCTGGGACCACTGCTATCCTTCTTAACGGTGTCCCTGGCCCTTGGATCAAATGCAAGAATGGCCTCAGACAAGGCAACCCACTCTCCCCCTACCTCTTCAATATTGTTGCAGATGTCCTCCAGCAAATGATTATTTTGGAAGCCACGATTGGCATTCTTTGTCATCCACTGATACCGTCCTTACCTTGTCCTGTGCTGCAATACGCCGATGACACTCTTATTCTTGCTTCCGCTTCCCTGGACGCCGCATCTAGGATTCGCCGCATCCTTGATGACTTCGCTCTTGCCACGGGCCTAGCTATTAACTTCCACAAAACAACTTCCATCCCCCTTAACGTTTCTACCTCTGACGCTACCTCGTTCGCCTCTGCCCTCGGAACCTCCATCTCGTCTTTCCCCCAAGTTTACATTGGACTCCCCCTCTCTCCACATAAACTGCATTCGACCGCTTTCCTCCCTCTTCTTTCTAAGTCTGACCGATACCTCTCTGGATGGGCCGCCTCTCTTCTCAACAAAGGGGGTCGTCTAGCACTCCTCGCCTTGGTGCTCGATAGCCTCCCGACCTACTACATGTCCTCCTTTGCCCTATCCAAAGGAACTATCGCTTTGCTTGACAAGAAAAGACGTTCCTTCTTCTGGGAACATGATGATGCTTGCTCTGGAGCTCAATGCTTGGTCGCTTGGGACAAGGTATGTACACCCAAAGAAGTGGGTGGCTTAGGTGTCAAAAACTTACAAACCCAAAATGTCTGTCTGTTGCTGAAATTTTGTTATAAATTCCTCCACTCACACAACCTACCGTGGCGTGACTGGTTACTTCACCACTCTCCCTACCCGCCACATACTGCATCCAACACATCCTACCTAGCCAAAATTGTGTCTTCAAACATGCACACCCTTCGCCTCATCTTGCGCCATTGGTAATGGCAACACTACCTACTTCTGGCTTGATAAATGGTTGCTCCCAGAATCATTAGCTACCACCTTTCCCGCCCTTTTCTCCCACGACACCTCCCAGTTTGCTTTTGTTAGTTCGGTGATGCATCATGGGATTGATTTGAACCTGCGCAACAGACTCACCACGGCCGCGGCCGTGGAGCTTGTTTCTCTCCGTTCTCTTTTGCAGAAAGTGCAGCTGAGTGACCAGCCGGATACACGCCGTCTCGTCGATGGGACTATGTTCTCCGCCCGCGGCGCTTATAAAGCGTTGTCCTTACAGGTGGCTGATAGGAAGATGGACAAGCTGTGGGCTGCTTTTGTGCCGCAGAAAGTCAAGATCTTCGGGTGGTTATTCTTGCTGAACCGCCTCAACACTAGGGCAAATTTGATCAAGAAGTGCATTGTTGACTCCCAGGTGTGCCCGCGCTGCCCTGCAGTCTCTGAAGACCGGGACCACCTCTTCTTCCACTGCCCGGCGGCGGTGGCCGTCTGGCACCGGCTCCAGATCACACCACGCTCAGATGATGTCAACAACTTCTGGTCTCCCATTGCGCTACCGTGTTTGCCTGTCGATATTCTTCCTTCTATCCTCCTACTTATTCTTTGGAAAATTTGGGATTCTAGAAACGCTATGGTTTTCAGGAAGATCTCCCACCCTACCTCGCTTACTCTAGCAAACATTGTAGACGACTTAACTTTATGGACTCACCGGTGCAATGGCACGGTGCTTAAGGAGCATGCCGGTCTGTGGCGTGACTTCATTTCCTCACGTTTCTCGTGAAAACCCTTGTATTCTGTGCTTTGAAGTAATATATTCAGGTGGAGATCCTCTCCCCCCGGTGATTGTTTCAAAAAAAAAAAAGTAGCGCGCACACGGCACACCACGAAACAGGTTCCTAGCCTGCTTCTTCAATGCACACGTGGTATACCACGACTAACATCCAGTGATGGCAATAAATATAAATTTGGTGCCCAAGCGTTACCAAAGATGGAGACATCATCAGAATGCCTACGGTACTGGTACTCTGAGATAAATTGGAGCAGTTGTAGACATCAGAAATAAATTGGAGTGTAGTACAACATAGTAGGCTTCAATATCTCTACTATATAATATGGCTTAAGTTTCTCTCTCGTCCGTTTTGGTTCGTACGTACGTTGTCCCCCGGGCTCTATAGCTGTTGGTTTCCTTAATTAAGATCGTTTTGTATCCGTTAGGACTTGCATGAGCCTTAATTAAGATCGTTTTGTATCCGTTAGGACTTGCATGAGCCGGCCCAGTTAAGAGATCAGCAGCAGAGATCAATCGCACGATTCATATCCGACACGCAGACCCATAAGCTAATCCAACACGAATCTGTCAAGAAAAAAAATCCAACACGGGCTCTGATCCCACACGGAATCAGCTCAGAGCATCGTGTTAGCAAGCCAAAGGCAATAAAGGACTCCAGAGCCTCGGTTAGCAAGGCAAAGCAAGCCCTCGACGGAAACCTTGGATCGATTGCATGCTGCCCTGCTCGACATTGTCGCGCTCGAAGCGGAGGCTGTGGCGTGGTCGGCACGATGACCAGCTCCACGGACCAGCCAGTGCCGATCCGATGGCCCGGCGGCGGGGCGCGGCGGAGACACAACCAGCGACGAGCGTGTTGGTTGCGCGCGCCAGCGTTGCCATGCATCGCACGCTGCTCTGCCCATGCGCACGGGGCGTGGGCGCGCCGGAGACACGACAGCGACGAGTGCGTTGGTTGCGCGCGCCAGAGTTGCCATGCATCGCACGTGGGTATGCGCGATCGACACCGCGACCCCTACCAATTCATATATAATGCTCATCAACGTACATGGACATGGCGCAGATGGACAATAGAAGGGCACTGCGGTGCCGCTGCACGAGGGTCGATCAACCTATGCGGCGAGGCTTTTGTATGCATGGATCGAACCTATACATGCAAAAAAGGCTGTGAAGTGAACAATCAAAACTATCTTTCAACTCGAATCGCAACAACATCCCGGAGGCGAGGAGAAAAAATGTGGAGCAGGAGAAATACCACTACCAACCGGCCGTCTGGAGAATGCACAGCTGCAGTAGAGTATGCAGCACCACGCTTAGTCCTAGAATTTGCAATCAGACTGCTCCTCTTCAGCAGTGCATGAGGTGCATCTTCTGAAAAATTAAAGAGTTAACTTTCAGTAAAATAATTATATTCGATTCAAGTCATATTATTCATTTTACTCCAGTTGTTCTTTGAGGTACAACTGCTGAAAGTACATAGCAAATAATTATATTCGATTCAAGTCATATTATTTATTTATTACTTCAGTTGTTCTTTTAGTACAACTGCTGAAAGTACATAGCAAATGAATACAACATAGTAATGTTTTACGAGAATATCATATATGCATCATGGAGTAAATCTTACAGAATAAGAGATAATTATATGGCTTTTGCTTTATATGCATACAACATTGAATTGTGGCTATAATTGCAACGCATTTCAAGTGAAGGGAAGTCTTAATGTTTTCTACATACTATATGGATGTATTTTCATACACATGGTTTTGTATGTGCATTATATTATGTGCAAGCAAGGATAGGAATTTAGCGGGCCGTGGCAACGCACGGGCACTCTGCTAGTGCTCGATAAAGTTTTGATTGTGCATACGCTGCTACCGCTCATGCAGGATGCAGCCATGCGCTATTTGGACTTGACGACACGCCGTACTGATGACGCGCCCCTCTCATTCGTGAAGAAATATCTGCATGGATGCAGGCAGCCCGGCCGTCTACAATTGCAATCCCCCACTTGAGCCACTTTTCTTTGATCAACTTTAAGCTGGAAGCAGAAATAGGCTGTGATCCGAACCCACTGTAGTACAACAACAAAGGAACAAAACTTACAGAGGTCGAATGCAAACCCGAAGACATGAGGCATGGACGAAGCGTTTGGATTTACGTTCCCTCCGCCTCCCGATCTTGCAGGCCGGAGATCATTCCATGCATGCGTTTGCGTATGCCGATATCGTGCATGCATTGGATCCACCAAAGCGAAAGCTGGTCTATCCGTGGGTGGAAAACAACAACCGGCTAGAAGGCCTCCTCGTTTCACCAAAGCGGATCCGACGAGCCACTGCGCGGGGCGGCCGGCTAGTTTCCAAAAGCTGCAGCAGTCCCTCTCATCGCAAGCCACCCAACACACTACGCTTTCATGATCTCTTCAGACGACGTGCGTCCGTTGCATGCGCAAACATGCAAATCATAGGGTACCAACTTAGGGCATGTATAATAATTTAGACAGAGTCCGTCTGTAATATATGTCCGCGTAATTTGTAGACGGCAGGTATAGACACCACTGTGTCCCTCTACGCGGATGATGTGGTGATTTTTTGCCACCCGGATGGCCCAGAGCTGCATAATCTCCGGGAGATCCTTGCGCTCTACGGGCATGCCTCCGGATTACACACAAACTTTGCGAAGTGCTCAGTCTCCCCTATCGGGTGTGGGGAGGATATAGCAGCAGGAGCCGCTGAGGCGATGGGATGTCAACTTGCCCAATTTCCGGTCAAGTATCTCGGTATTCCACTTGGGCTCCGGAGGCTGCCAGGAGAAGCTTTGCAACCGCTGGTTGATCGGATCGCAGACAAGCTCCCTACTTGGAAGGCGGCAATGATGCCCAAAGCTGGGAGATTAGCGCTGATCAAGGCTGTTCTAGCGGCAATCCCCTTGCATCAATTGGTGGTCATCAGCACTAACAAGAAGGTCCTGAAGAAGATTGAGAAGATTTTCCGCGGCTTTTTGTGGACGGGTCGCGAGGCGGCGAACGGAGGCCACTGCCACGTCAACTGGGCGAGGGTTTGCCGGCCTCTCAGGCTAGGTGGCCTCGGCATCCCTGACCTGGCTCGTACCTCGGTGAGCTTGCGGACCCGTTGGTTGTGGCGACTGCACACTGACCCGCTTAGGCCTTGGAGGGGCCTGGATATGCAATTCTCCCGTGACGAACGTCAGATTTTCGCAACCTCCACCGAGATGGTCCTGGGAGACGGATCAACGGCCTTGTTCTGGAAGGATAAGTGGTGGGGAGGCAGATCGTTGGAGGACATCGCGCCGAATCTTACCGCTCTCATCTCCAAACGCCGGAAGAAGAGGAGAACAGTTAAGGAGGCCGTGGTGGATCGCCGTTGGATTGCAGACATCGGCGGGGCCCTCTGCCCGGTTGCACTCCTACAATATGTTAGGGTGTGGGGGGAGTTACAAAGGGTGCAGCTTCAGGACACGCCGGACCGGCTTATCTGGCGTTGGACCCCGGACGCCAAATACTATTCCAAGTCTTGCTACGAGGCGCTCTTTATGGGAGCGACAGTATCCAGATCGTGGAGATTGAACTGGAAGTCCTGGGCTCCGCCGAGGGTGAAATTCTTCATCTGGCTCGCCTGCTTGGATCGCTGTTGGACAGGGGAGAGGTTGGCACGCCGCGGTCTGCCACACCAGGCCAGCTGTTCGTTCTGCGACCAGACGCTTGAGTCGATGGGCCACATCCTCACTGGATGCCCATTCTCGCGTACCATATGGCATGAGGTTCTCTCTTGGGTCCGATCCACGGCTAGGCCCCCAGTTGTGGAGGACGATTTCGTTGACTGGTGGAAGCTCGCTTTGCAATCCACCCCCCGCTTGCTTCGTAAGGGCACCTCTTCGCTAGTTATGCTTACGGCGTGGCAGATCTGGAAGCAGCGGAACGCTATCGTCTTCGACAACGCTAGACCCTCGGTTGGCGCCTTGGTTGAAACTATCAAGACCGAGGCTCGTTCCTGGGTGAGCGCGGGAGCCGGCGGCCTTGGACTTCTTCTCCCCTAGTTTAGGCGTTGGGTTGAGTTGTATGGTGTGGGGTCGCCTGATCGCAAGGCTTGTACATAAAACTCTCTTTCTATCAATGCATCGAAACGCAAAGCTTTTGCGTTTTCGCGAAAAAGACACCTCCTACAACAACGCCTATTTGTGGCCGTCTGCTGCACGTATAAATTAGACGTTTTTCCCCACTTTTTAAGGAGATCGGATCTGATCTAATTGAGATATTTCAGCCCACCAACCCACGATTTTCATGGTATTAGACCGCCTACAAAATTACAGACGACCTACTTCTCTCTCCTCTTTCTTTTTTATCCAACTCATCATAAATCCTAGATGGAACACGTTACAGACGGCTCACTAGATGCCTTTGTACATGCCCCTACAGCATCTTCACTCTTCGCCTCCCCCAGCTCGTTTTTTTTGTCGCAAAAACCACGGCTTGAGGGCGTACCGCCACAATTTTCGGTCTGGGAGAGCGATCCTTCCTAGTCCTTGGACCAAGGCCATCCCGCGAAAAACAACAAGTTTCAGCCAAATTACGGTAAATTCAAAATTTAAACCTAAAATGACTTTAAATTTATAGCATAATAGCCGAATATAGGCAAGTTCGATACATACTCGAGTTTTAAAACATTTTTTTTTAAATACTAATCCATGCCGAGGCTACGGTAGATAGCCTCGTTGCATTCGCCGTCGTTGGGCGGTTCGTCTTTCGGGACGCGGCTGGAGCCCTGGCTCGTGCACCTTGTGTGGAATGGCTTCTTCGCCGCTGGCGCCTCGTCCTCGCTGTCGTCGAGAATGATGATGCCGCCCACGTCACGGCCGCGGCGGCGAGCTTCGAACTCTTCCATGGCGGCCTTCTGGCGCGCCATCTCGCCGACCAGCCACTTGTCCCTGGACCAGACGAGCACCTCCACGAACTCCGAGGCCATGGCGCCGTACTCCTCCGGTGAGGTGACGACGCCCTCCTTCTTCACGATGACGAGGGGCTCCAGCTTGACGCGGGGCTCGCCGGTGATGAGGTTGCCTCCGTGGCATGCCAGCGGTGCGGGGCTGGCCCGCTCCATCTTCACCCTCGCCGACGGTGCAGAGGCGGTGGAGCGGCGCGCCGAAGAAGATGATGCTGAGGCAGCCACCCTCGGCGCTGTCCTGGGCGAAGATAAGCGGCGCTGTTGCTGGAGAGGGGCGGCGGGTGGCGGTGGAGCGGCCCGCCGAAGAAGATGATGCTGAGGCAGCCACCCTCGGCGATGTCCTTGGTGGAGATGAGCGGCACCGCTGCTGGAGAGGGGCGTCGGGTGCTTCCGGCCAAACCAGAGGTGGGCTATTGCCCGCCCCGACATGGTTGAGAACGGCGGTGAGGGTGCGTCTATCGCGTGTCGAAACGCGGACACCGAGAGTGACCGACGTCCAGCTCCCTGATTTGTTCGACAGTGGGGCGCGGGGAGGTTCTACCTCCTTTCGGGTATGAATTGTAGCTATGGAGCACACTAACACGAGGCTTTTACCCAGGTTTAGGCCGTCGTGAGATGGATCCCTACGTCCTGCATGTCTGGAACTATGTGTGATATGGGTGTTTACGATGTGTGGAAGGGGTGTGCGAAGATGATGGTTCCTAGCAGACCCGAGCTAGGATGGTCTCTCGGGGCTGCCTCTCTCCTCCTTTTCTCCCTTTTCCCCTCCCCTTTTCCTCTCCCCCTCCTCTCTTCTCTTTATACTCGAGGGTACGCTACGAGTTTCTGGCTGCATGCGCTTTGGTTACATGGACACGTGCCACCCGTAGGAAACAAGTGGTGCGAGCGTTCTGTCCCTGGGCGACAGCTTTCACGGGCCCTCCTTCCCGTTTGCCATGTTGCCGAACTACTCCGGTGTCGATCTTCTTGTCCTCCACGTGGCGGATCCTTGGGCCGCACCGGTAAAGTCCCGGGTGGTCTTCTGAAGTACGCTCCCGCTCTTGGAACGCTGCTTCTCCTCTAGTCGGTCCCACCTTGATGGAGGGATGATAAGCCGGTAGGCTAACGCCAAGGTGTAACTCGGCCCAAAGGGCGCTGTGCAGGATCCGGCTTAAGGAAAAGGAGTTTCTAGAAGGCCCAAGAGTGTAGGCCTTGTAACCCGGTTTGTGGGTTCCGATAGGGAAACTTAGGGTTTGTAAGCAGTGTCCGGGTAGGATTCCGAGTATGCCTTGGACGGTAAGCCGGGGGGTCCGGATATTATATAAGTCGACCCCTAGGGTTAGATCAACGAGAAATCATACAATCACGAGATATTCGGGTATCCTTTGTAACACGAGAGTTGAGATAATATATTCAAATCGGAGACTCGGCGACTCGATTGCCGGCTACCAGATCGCATATCACCATGGTTTCCCTTGAGCTAAACCCTCTCCCAAACACCAGAGTCGAATTGCCCCAAGACAAGTTACCCCCGGTAACGTCTGCCGTGATTATCCCACGACAGTTGGCGCCCACCGTGGGGTCTACGTCCAAGGGTGTTTACATCACGAGAGAAGCTCGAGAGAACATGAAGAACCTCGTCGTCGGCGAGATCTACACCAACCCTGAAGGAGAGAAGATGGTGGACGATTTTGGCTGGGGGCCAGAGTCGGATCTGCTCGGATCCGGATCTGTCGTCACAATCGGCCGGGTCAACGTCTTCGTCGGCATGGTACGTGCGTTCGGTTCAATCACTGACGATTTTAGATTTGATTCTGTGTTAGGAGAGGCCACCCACATTCAGTCGGACGGAGAAGAATTGGTCCGGACGGTGGATCCGATAGAAGAGCCCACCACGAAGAGGGAACAGACGGAGGAGCCGGCATGGACCCCGCGTGGCCAGGTCATAAGGGAGGATGATACCGAGTCTATCTTGCATCTGCTGGAGGACCGGTACGAGGAAGATAGCTGCGATGAGGAGGAGTATGAGTCTTCGCCAAGCATTGCGCGCCAGGTCGCGGTCTACACGACCCCTGCAACCAATCTCAATCAGGGGAACGTGACTACGGCCGCGGTCGGAGCGGCGCAAGCATTGGCCCAGCAGCAAAATCCGGCTGACGGAAATCCGGTCCTGACCCGGGTTGACGGAGAGTCGGCTTCAGTCGCCAGCCGAGCTGCGGATAGCGAGCTGCAGGCAAATATGTTTGGGTTCCTCGCTAACAGGACGCCAGGGGCGGGTCCTTCGAATCCGCAACACCCGGCCCTGTTCAGTAGCAATATTGTCTTGGACCCAACAGTGTTAGCTACTGTGATAACCCCGGAAAACGCCGCGGCACGTGCCAGGGACTTGGAGGTAGCACGCCGCGCGCTGGAGCAACAAAGAAGGGATGTGGAAGCAGAAAAGCAAGGGGTAGCCACGCGCTGGAAAACCGGCTCCGGGCTGAGACAAGCAGGGTGCATCAGAGATACCAGACAAGATTACCGGCGATGGGTGGAGTCATAAACCCTAACGCACTATTCATTACACCCCAGGATCAGCCGATTCCGGCTGTGAATCAGGAAACTGTGCGTCAGCCGGCAACTGGAGCAGGATAGCCGGCAAATGTGCAGGCCGGGTTACCCACATTACAGACTGGGGTCACTGTCGGCAACACAGCACCACCACCACCACCATCACAATTTCGTACACCACCAGGTCACTTCAATAACCCCATGGATAACGTGTATGCCGCAACGGTAGCATTGAATCAGATCCCCTTAAGAGAGTCACCCCATGCGGAGCAGACCCGGCGGGCGATCGATTTGCTGCATACGCCAGTGGCTCAGCAGGTTAATTACCCGGATAATAGGAGTGGAATGCATGGAACACCTTACATCAGCCAGCAACAGGGCAATGCCGGCAATATGCAAACAAGTTCAGCGCGACGGAGGGCAGAGCAGCAGCAAATGCCGCCTCCTCCCCGCGTTCAAGCGGCACCAACAGTATCGACAGCACAAGCTATTGTGGATAGTTCCAGAGCCAGGAGAGCCGCGGCCGGGTCTGCGGTGCACGGACCAGCAGTAGCGCCACGTCCAGCCGTACCCCCGGCAGGATCGCATGTTCCCCGGGTGAGGCCAGTACCGACTAATCTCGCTGGGCCCAAGTGTCTGACGGATAACATCAGGGCTGAGCCTTACCCGGATAAATTCAAGGAACCGGGTAAAGTAGTGAATTATGAGCCGACTATGGATCCAGAAACATGGTTGAGCAGTTCTGAGATGGCTATATCGATTCGCAACGCGTCTGAAAATCTTCAAGCCAAGTTCATGTATTTAATGATGTTGGAAGGAGCAGCAAAGTTGTGGTTCAACAATTTGCCGGAAGGATCTATTAAATCATGGAGTGAATTGAAAACTGCGTTCATCAAGCACTTCCACGGAACATGCAGGAAGTTGTTTACTATCGACGATCTAGAACGGTGTGTCCAGAAGAAGGGAGAATCGGCGCGCAGCTGGGTGCGCCGGGTTATAGAGATATTGCATTCATCTACAGATATTCAGCCGAAGGACGCGTTGCAAGCTATGGCCAAGACATGCAAGTATACGCCTTTAGTACAGAAGTTAACTCGCATGAAATCTAGCCGGAATGCTTCAGAGGTTACGATGGGAGAACTAATGGATGTGTGCAACAAACATGCTGCGACGGATACCACGGAAGAGGATGTTGATGACAAGAAAGCAAAAGCAAATACGGGAAATAATGAAAGAACCAGCAATGGATCTACGCCGGGTAACCATGGAGGTAACAATGGGAACAACCAGAACAAGCGCCCGTTCGAGGGGAATTCCGAGTTTGTCGCCAGCACAGAAGCCGGGTCTTCAAGGCCCAGAGCAGAAGGAAATTTCAACGCAGGAAATCATAACGGAGGAAATTATCAAGGGCCACCAAGGCCGGGTAACAACTGGGATATCTTCAGAATGGCGTGCCCGAAACACAGCAGGAGCGGAAGGCCGGCTAACCACTCATTGGAGCAATGTGCGGATTTGCAGAGATGGAAGAACGAGGAAGTGAACAAGGCTATGCGAGGTGCAGGCCGGGGAGGAGGACCGGGTCCGGGTGGAAACCCGGGCAACGGCCCACCCCCAGCAGGTAACCCGGGAGTTGGAAATCCGGGTAATAACCAGGGAGGAGCTGGAGGTTTCCAAGCCAACCCCAAGCAATTGGGCCAATACCACGTTCACACCACATGAACTTCTAACAAGGATAGAAAGATACTAAAGAAGGCAGTAAACTCGGTTTCCTCGGCTGTCCCGAGATACCTGAGGTGGTCCGAGCAAGATGTAACGTGGAGCAGAAGAGATCACCCGGAAAGAATAGAACACCCGGGAGTCCTAGCATTGGTGGTTGCGCCACAGGTTAATGGTTATGAGCTAAAAAAGGTCTTAATGGACGGTGGAAGCAGCATCAACATCCTATATTGGGAAACTTTCTTACGCATGGGTCTCAAGGAGTCCCAGCTACAGAAAAGTTCAACAGTTTTTCACGGGATCGTGCCGGGTCATTCAGCGTGCCCTGAAGGAAAGATCACCTTGGAGGTTGCTTTCGGAGAATCAAAGGATAATTTCCGGGTGGAGTGGCTCACGTTCGAAGTGGTGAAGTTGCGCAGTCCTTATCACGCGCTATTTGGGAGGCCGGCTTACGCCAAGTTCATGGCCAGGCCGTGTTACGTATACCTACAGCTAAAAATCCCGGGTCCTAAGCAGACCATCACCATACATGGGAGCCGGGATATAGCGGCTGAGTGTGACGAAGGAGACGCGGCAATGGCGGAACAAGCATGTAGAAAGGAGGAGCTCAAGTATTATCGGTCTCAAGTAGACCCGGATGACAGGACAGCGCTGAAGAGGCCAAACACTGAGGATGAGAGAGCGAAATTCAAAGCAGCACAAGATACCAAGATGGTGGACTTCGTCGAAGGTGATCCCTCCAAGCAATTTGCCATAGGATCTAACTTGGACGATGAGCAGGAAAAAGCACTTGTGGAGTTTATTCGTTCAAATCAGGATGTGTTCGCTTGGACGCGAAGCGATATGCCGGGTATCCCCACAGAGTTGGCAGAGCACAGCTTGCATGTTGACCCCAAATCCAGGCCTGTGAAGCAGGGCCTGAGAAAGATGAATGAGGAAAGAAGAAGAGCTATAGGAGAAGAAATCGCTCGGCTGTTGACAGCCGGCTTTATCATGGAAGTATTTCACCCAGAGTGGTTGGCAAATCTGGTTCTCGTAATGAAAAAGACTAACGAGTGGAGGATGTGCATCGATTATACGAGTCTCAACAAGCATTGCCCAAAGGATCCGTTTGCACTTCCAAGGATAGATCAGATCATAGATGCAGTGGCTGGAAGTGACCTATTGTGTTTCCTGGATGCGTATTCCGGGTATCATCAGATCAAGCTCAAAAAGGAAGACTGGGACAAAACATCGTTCATAACCCCTTTTGGGGCCTTCTGTTACAAGACCATGACTTTTGGATTGAAGAACGCTGGCGCAACCTATCAACGGTGTATTAAGAAGTGCTTTTAGGACCAAATCGGACGCAACGTCCATGCTTATGTGGATGATGTGGTGATCAAGACCAGAAAAGCGGAGACATTTATTGACGATCTAAAAGAAACGTTCAAGAACCTGAGAAGATACCAGATGAAACTTAACCCGACAAAGTGTGTGTTTGGAGTACCAGCAGGGAAATTACTCGGTTTCATTGTTTCAGAGAGAGGGATTGAAGCAAACCCGGATAAAATCAAAGCTATCCAGAGTCTGAAAAAGCCGGAAAACCTGAAGCATGTTCAGAAGCTCACGGGGTGCGTAGCAGCGCTAAGCCGGTTTATATCAAGACTCGGAGAGAAAGCAATACACTTGTACCGGCTCTTGAGGAAATCTGATAAATTCGTTTGGGACCAAGAGGCGGATGAGGCATTCGAGGCACTAAAGAAGCAACTATCTGAGGCACCAGTCCTAGCAGCCCCGGGTCCTAAAGAGGCCATGTTACTATACGTTGCAGCGGGGCCCCGGGCGGTTAGCGCAGTGGTTGTCGTTGAGCGCAAGGAGGATGGAAAAGATCACCCGGTTCAGAGGCCGCTTTATTATGTCAGCGAGGTGTTATCAGAAGCAAAGCAGCGCTACCCACATTGGCAGAAGCTGGTTTTCGGGGTCTTCATGGCTAGCCGGAAATTGAAGCCGTATTTTCAGGAACACACCATAACAGTGGTTAGCTCTATACCAATGTCGGATATCATCAGAAACTCGGATGCAACAGGTAGAATAGCCAAGTGGGCGATCGAGATGGGAGATTATCACATCAACTACGAGCCCAGGTCAGCAGTCAAATCTCAAGCTCTAGTTGATTTCATTAATGATTGGACTCACACAGGCATGCCAATAATGACTCCAAGTTCCGAGTCTTGGATAATGCACTTTGATGGTTCCAAGCAATACGAGGGATCAGGAGCTGGAGTGGTGCTCACATCACCCAAAGGAGACAAGTTGAGCTACGTGTTGCAGATTCACTTTGATTGTTCCAACAACGTGGCCGAGTATGAGGCATTACTGCATGGATTGAAGATAGCCAAGGAGATGAACATTAAAAGGATACGATGCTATGGAGACTCGGACCTTGTGGTACAGCAGGTCTCGCGAACTTGGGATAGAAAAGATGCAACTATGGCAGCATACCGCAGAGAGGTGGACAGGGTTGCCGGGTGTTTTTCCGGGTATGAGGTGGAGCATGTAGATAGAAGAAAAAACGAGGCAGCAGATGCACTCGCCAGACTCGGCTCGCGCAGAGAGCCGGTTCCACCCAATGTGTTCCTGGACGAGCTATGGCGGCCATCAGTTAAAACCGAGTCTGAGGAAGAACTGGCTAACAAAGACCCGGATTTGGAGCTCGTGGCCACAATACGCACTATTCCTGAGTGGACAGAGCCGTTTCTGGCTTACCTATCACGGGACGAGTTACCACAGCAAGAGGTACTAGCAAGGCAAATTCTGAGGCGAGCAAAAGGTTATTCCATCATCAATGGGGAGTTATACAAAAGGATCTCTGCAGGAGTATTTTTGCGCTGTGTGGCACCAGAAGAAGGCCGGCAAATCCTGAAAGAAATCAACGAAGGCGACTGTGGGCATCACGCATCCACAAGGTCCCTTGTGGCCAAAGCATACATGCACGGTTTCTTCTGGCTCACAGCCTTAGCAGATGCGGAACGCTTGGTGGCAATGTGCGATGGATGTCAAAGGTATGCCCGCCAAATCCATGTGCCGGCTATGGAGTTACAAACAATTCCCTTGACCTGGCCGTTTGCCGTTTGGGGTATGGACATGGTCGGCCCCTTTCACATGTCACCTTGCAAAAAGACACATCTCCTGGTAGCTATTGATAAGTTTACCAAATGGGTTGAAGTTATGCCAGTCACCAATTGTGAAGCAATTACAGCATTCAAGTTCCTAAAAAGGATTATCTACCGGTTCGGGTATCCTCACAGTATAATTACCGACAATGGAACCAACATGTCCCTTGGTGAGATGGAGAAATTCGGTGGTAACAACGGAATCCGGCTTGACATAGCTTCCGTAGCTCATCCACAAGCCAATGGACAAGTGGAGAGGGCAAATCAGGAGTTACTTCATGGATTAAAGCCACGATTGCGAGTCCCATGTATCAGAGCTGCTGGAGCATGGGTTGAGGAGTTACCTTCAGTGGTTTGGGGTATCAACACTACACCTAACAGATCTACTCAGATGACACCGTTTTTCATGGTTTATGGTGCAGAAGCGGTGCTGCCGAGTGATATCATCCATGACTCGCCTCGAGTATCGGCTTACGTTGAGGTGGAGAACGAGAAGACCCGGCAGGACGCCGTGGATATGTTAGAAGAACACAGGGAACAAGCTTTGGAGAGATCAGCCATATACCAGCAGGACCTGAGGAGGTATCATAGCCGGAGAGTAAAAACCCGGGTCTTCCAGGAAGGAGACCTGGTTCTGCGCCTGGTACAGTCAAAGGAAGGAAAACACAAGTTATCCCCGCCATGGGAGGGACCGTTCATCATAAGCCGGAATCTGCACAACGGATCATATTACTTGATAGATGCAAGGGAAGAGTCGGCTACTTTTAACGACACCGCTCATACCACTTCATCTATGCAAGAAAGGGAAAGACCATGGAATGTAGCTCAGCTGCGTCCCTACTATACCTAGTTTAGGCTAGATTCACAAGTGGAAGTACACGATGTAACAGGCAGCAGGTTTCAGACGCACTCTTTTCCTATCCAGGGTACCTAAGGGGACTGGAGGGTTTTTAATGAGGCGGCTTGCTGACCTAACTTTTCTCATATCAATAAAGAGATGGTTAAACAATATACTGTCCCGTTTTTGCGTGTTTCTTATCAAGTTTTTTCTATTTCTGTTATGTTCTTATTTTTCTTCCAGGTAAGTATTATTCATTGCTTTTAGTATATTAGTTTTTTCTCGTAAATTGCATATATATAGGTCTTGGGGGCTGATTGCTTAAATAGCACAGTTGCAAACTCAAAGACCCGGCCACGATGCCATTGAGTTATAAGGGCCGATTACTTGTAATAAGTACGGCTGCAAGCTTATAACCGGACAAAGGAGCCAAACTTTCTTGACTTTTCTTGCTTAAGCTTGATGTGACTCGCACTAAGTGGCATGCTTTGCTAGCGTATGATTACAATCAGTCATGATGCCCAATGGGACTTGCCTGACCCTGTCTTCGTACAGCTGTAGCAACATTGATTATCCACGCGAAAGCCGGCTTACAGTAGAAGAAGGTCATAAGGGTCATCTAAACCACAAGTTATGAAGAGTACAAGGTTAATAGCCGGAAACTCAAGGTATATTAAGCATAACTTCAAATCCTATGTGAAATGGCTCTAGGTTTTGGGCTTAGCAGTAAGAATTTGTTCCTTTCGAAAGACCCAAACACCCTAGACTCGGAATTTCGGGCCTTGGGGACTTGGGAATTTGAAAACACAAACAAATTATCTAGCTATTCAGCTTAAAAACCCAAAAATCCGAGTCTTGGGGCCTTGGGGACTTAGAAAAAAGTCCACTAGTCAAAACCCGCGAGACTCGGAAACCGAGTCTCACAAAAGGAACCATAGCACTAAGTCGGAAAATCAGGGATGAAAAGGCCCAAAGTCAAGAAATATCAAATTCAAGCAAAAGGACAGAAGGGCCACGAGATATATTAAAGGTCTTAAAACGTATTACAAACCAGGATAGTAGTATCATAAAGCGCACAGGCGCGCTATCAAAAGAATAATTGTTTTAAAAAGGCCCATTGGCCGGATAAAGTGCCTGAGAGTCTGAGACGGTTGCCGATAAAAAGTTCACTCGACATCTTGGGCCGAGTCGTCCATCTTGCCCTTGCCCTTGGCAGCCGGGTCTTGCTCCTTGCCTTGTTCTTCAGCATTCTTGGTGGCAGCAACACCCGGGTCAGCAGTAGTGTCGGCCCATGCGGGAGGAGGAACGACTGGCGTGGAGGTAGCAGGCACAGAATTGGCCTCAGCCTTCTTCTTCGCGGCCTCTTCTCTCGCCTGAGCAGCCTCCGCCTTCCATCGGGCCAGCATATTATATGGCTTGGGAAGATCCGACTTAACTGCCTTGTCATCAGCATCATATGATGGGGTAATCGAACTGACATCCAAACTATCGGCAATTATGCTGGCCGAGTGACGAACCTCCTTCTGAATAGCCTTGAAGTTCTTCACTGAGAACCTGGAGCCGTCATGGTTGAACTCTGGAAACCCGCCTACGAGCTTGGCCGGCTCAAGTTTCGGAAAATATGCCTTAGCCAGCGCAAGCCCCCGGGTTACTCCAACCCGGCAGGACGAGCGTTTCCAGTGCTCAATCCACTCGGGGATAGTGGAGCACGCGTCAAGCAGCGTCTTCAGGTTACCATGCCCAACACCCGGCCACTTCAGATCCTGGAGAATCCATTTGGTTCCGGCACAGAGCTGCCGGATCGTGCTCTTTATGGTTTTCAGCTTTGCGATATCATCTTCATCCGGAGTTACATCATCCGGACCTGCATAAAATAGAAAAAAGCCGTGAGTAAGGAAATCCGACTGTTTGTCAGAATGAGAATCCGGATTATAATTATTAATTTAGGAATAATTACCAGTTAAAGCACGATATGTGTCGGCAATCTGAACGGAAAGCTTGGTCAGTTCATCTTCTGCTGCATGAGCCCTCTTTCTATATTTCCTTGCGATTTTCCCTGTCCTCTTGGCATCAGCTTCAGCCGACTCACGCAGAGTCGCCTCCTTCTCGAGGAGTTTGGTGGCCTTCGCCAATGCTTTCTTAGAGTGGGTCACGAAGGCCTACGTGGAAACACAAGGAAGGATTAGCCGGATAAAAAGCAAGCTATCAGTTGGATACACTATGAAGTTCCAAGCATATTATCAATAAGTTATCATGATAGGTGTTTTTCTGAATTGTAGAGGGGTGGGTAAGAGATGTTTTTCCACTAATATGATTGATCTAATCAGGGAGTTTGATTTTGATTTTATTGGTCTACAAGAAACTATGAAAAATGTTGTGGGCCCTGATGTTTGGAGGAAATTTGATCCTAATAACTGTTACCTTTGGTTCTGGTCTCCTTCTGTTGGCAGATCTGGAGGCATTCTCTGTGGTATCAAATCCTCTAGGTTTGATATCATTAAGGCTTCTGTGGATAGATTTTATGTTAAAGCATATGTGTTGGATAAGAAAATTAACAAAAAAGTCACCCTTATGGTGGTTTATGGTGCTGCACAGGACAGGGATAAGACTAATTTTCTAGCTGCTTTTGCTAATGCTTGCTCTCTTTTGACTCTTCCTTCTTTGATTGGTGGTGACTTTAATATTTTGCGTTTTGGTTTTGAGAAGAACAAACCTGGAGGGGTCTCTAAATTTTCTGATGTTTTTAATTCCATTATCAAAAATTATTCACTGAGGGAAGTGGATATGTCTGGGGGTCTGTATACTTGGACCAATAATAAAAAAAACCCAACTCTGGAAAACTTGGATAGGGTTCTTATGTCCTCTGACTGGGAAACTATCTTCCCTTTGACAAATGTTAAGAGAAATCCTAGAGTCATCTCTGACCATAATCCTTTGATTGTGGATACTGGAGAGATTGTGACTCCTAAAAACAGAGAGTTCAGGTTTATGAAATCTTGGACATCTCATCCTGATTTTTTGGAAAGAGTGCAGAAGGCTTGGATGGTACCTGTCCCCTGTGTGGATAGTGTTTCAACCATCCAGAGTAAGTTGAAGCATGTCAAAAAAAGCCTGAAAGGCTGGGGTGCAAATATCAGAGGTGATGCTATCAGGTTAAGGAGAGAGCTGTCTGAGGAGTTGAACAACCTTGAGCTGTTGGAAGAACAGTCCATTTTATCAGCTGTACAGTTTGAGAGGAAAAGTTTCATTCAGAGTGAGCTGTTTAAGCTCTATGAAGAGGAAGAGAAGTTCTGGCACGAGAGATCTAGTGAACAATGGTTGTTAGAGGGGGACTCAAACTCTGCTTTCTTTCACATAGTTGCCAATGGTAGGAAGAGAAAAACAACCATGTATTCTTTGGTTAATGGGGATCAGTGTATACAGGGGACCGAGGAGCTGCTTGCTCATGCCACTTCTTATTACACAAATCTTTTTGGACCTGGGGAAGGAAATCTCATGAGATTCTCGGTAGGTATCTGGGGGGCAGATGAGAGGTTATCTGATGTTGATAATGCTGCTCTTGATACTGCATTTACTGAAAAAGAAATAAAAACAGCCATTGATTCCATGGTTAGGAATAAAGCTCCTGACCCTGATGGGATTCCTATTGAGTTCTTTCAGGTCTCATGGGACATTGTTAAAGATGATATTGTACAGTTATTCAATGATTGGTATGTGGGCAAGCTTGGGCTTTACAGATTGAACTTTGGCATGATCATTTTGTTGCAGAAGACACCTGATGCTGACTGCCTTCAGAAATACAGACCTATATGCTTGTTACAGGTCCTGTACAAAATCATTACTAAGGTAGCCACCCTCAGAGTGGAACCTTACATGGACAAGCTAATATCAAAATGTCAGACTGCATTTATCAAGGGGAGGAACATCATGGATGGCATCATGTCTCTTCATGAAATCTTGCATGAGGCTAAAAGGAAAAAACAACAGGGGGTGGTCTTTAAAATTGATTTTGAAAAAGCCTATGATAAAGTGGACTGGGCTTACCTGATGCATTGTATTTCCTTAAAAGGTTTTAGCACACTCTGGAGAAGATTGATTGAAGAGATCATCAAGGATGGGACTTTGTGTGTTAAAATCAATAATACTAGGGGTAAGGACTTTGGAAGTCACAGAGGGGTTAGACAGGGAGATCCCTTTTCCCCTTTTCTGTTCAATCTTGCTGCTGAAGGACTGGCCAAACTTACTCAACAGGCTCAGAGTGGGGGTTTGATCTGTGGACTGGTACCTCACTTGGTTGAGTGTGGAGTTGCTATTTTCCAGTATGCTGATGATACACTGCTGATGGTTCAGGATGATATTAATCAAGTCAGGCAGCTCAAGATGATTCTTTACTTGTTTGAGGCTATGTCTGGTCTCAAGATCAACTTCATGAAAAGTGAACTGTTCATGGTTTTGGAAGACTCAAACAAAAGCATCTTGTATTCTGATATGTTAAACTGTCAAATTGGACATTGGCCTATGAAATATCTTGGAGTCCCTGTTTGTGGCTCCAGGTTATTGGTAGCTGATCTAAAACCTCTTGTGGAGAAACTGAGCAGAAGATTGGAAGGTTGGGTTGGCAACAACTCCTCTATTGGTGGTAGACTGATTCTGATCCAGTCATCACTTAGCAGTTTTCCCATTTACCACATGTCTATGTACATGCTACCTGCCACTTGTTTGGAGCAGATGACCAAGATAATAAGGAGATTCTTTTGGCAGGGGGCTAGCACCAAAAGGAAATATCATCTTGTTAGATGGAATTTAATAATAAACCCAAAGAAAAAGGGGGTTTAGGTATCAAAGATTTGAGACTGTTCAACATTAGTCTCCTGTGCAAGTGGTGGTGGAGACTGGAAATGGAGGAAGGGCTGTGGCAAACTTTGGTAAAAAACAAGTATGGGATTACACATGGTATTTGGAGAGTTAAGATGAGACAACAGGATTCCCCTGTGTGGAAGGATCTGTTAAAAGTTAAGCATTGGTATTTGCAATGTAGATCAATGATGGTTGTTGGGGGGAATGAGACAGATTTCTGGCACGATCAATGGTGCGGTCCAACACCGTTCTGTGACAGATTTCCAGAGTTGTTTCAGGTGTGTACACTGCAGGTGTGTACTGTTCGAGAGATGGCTGACAGAAACTGGCAGATGGACTTTAGGAGGTGGATGGATGTACAGATGCAGCAACAGGCGTCTGTTCTGCGCAGTTTACTTATGACTGTGGCCCTGGGGGAAGGCCCTGATAAACCCAAATGGAAACTCACCAAGTCTGGAAAGTTTACTGTCAAATCGATGTATAAAAAGATGTCTTCCTCTAATGTGGACAGATCTTTTTCCCATTTGTGGAAAGCCAAGATCCCTTTGAAGATCAAAGTTTGGCTGTGGCTAATTTGGCATAACTCTATTGCTACCAAAGATAATATGAAAAAAAGAAACTGGAAAGGAGATTTCTCTTGCAGCTTTTGCTATAATCTTGAAACAATTCATCATCTTTTCTTTTGTTGCCCTGTTGCTTCTTACATGTGGAGTGTTATTTGTTCGGTTTTGGGTGCTTTCAATAGGCCTGTTAACTTCACACAATACTTTTGGTGGATTTCATCTTACTTTCCAGCACGTTTGAATTTGCATGTTGTTGGGATTGCTGCCTTATGCTGGGCAATCTGGAAAACTAGGAACAATGCATGCTTTAATAAGAAGTTCATTTCAGCCCCTGTTGAGCCGATCTGTTACTTTTGTGCTTTTCTTCGTTACTGGGCAGGTCTTCAAACTGCAGAAGGAGATAGGAGCCAGCTGGAGGCAGGAGCCAGGATGATCCAGGACGCTGCTTTGGCACAGCATGCCCGCAATCAAGCGCAGGGAGACAGATTGATCGAAGCTGACGCCACCTCAGATGAAGAAGTTGACGTTGTTGGTTGATGATCGCTTTAGTTCGTGTCGTTCTTTTTAAACTCCCCTAAGGTTTCAGTACTGTTCCGTTGCTGCCTGCGTGCAGCTTAGATGTTTTGCGCTAATACTTCCCTCGGGCCTTCTGTCCCGCCCCGTTAATTACCTGTTACTTGCCTGTGTGGCTGGGTTTCCTGAGTGCTTTAAAGGGGGTCGTCTTCTCCCTTCCTTGGAGGGGGGACATGACCTGTTTCCTTTTTTGCTCTTGCCCAGGCCAGTCTTGTTTCTTCTTTTTCGGTTTTTTCTTTTGGGGTTTTGTAAAAAGACTTTGTTCTGTTCTCCGTTTTGGTTAATGGAACCCGGCTGTCGTCATCTGTAAAAAAGGAGTAATTGCCAGCCGAAATCTCGCCCTTATTTTATTTCTTTCAAGAGGAGGAAATGAGCGTGTCGCGCATGGAAGCGACAAGGGCGACATCCCCGGCGGTGACGGAGGCGTCCCGTGCGGCGACGCGTGCCAAGTGGGAGGCGGCGCGGTGGAAGGCCTCCTTCCATCCTCGTTCGTCCTCTCCTTCGGTGCTGCGCAGGTGGGGGATCGTCGTACTCCGGCGGGATCTACGCCGTATCGCGCTGCTCGACGAAGAGGAGGTGATCAACGATTGGCTAGATTTGCAAGCAGCCACGACGATCAAGGTTGGTGACGTGCTTGTTTTGAACGAGTTTGTGGTCACTGTTGATGAGCGGGTGGATGGTGCTGCCTTTGTCGCCGGCGATCATGGGACTCCGCCCACCACAACACACCACCACGCCATCGCCGCTGACGTTAGATGCGAGCACGTCGCCGATCGGATTTGGCCTCCATCTCCAGTGACGTTACGTTGGAATGCGGTCTTTGGAACTTCACGAGAATCGTGCATCGCGAAAGGATCGGTCCTTCTCCGGTGTACCGAACGTAGATTGGTTCTGGTTGATGCAGATGGGATCGCCGTCGATGTACGGCAGCTCCGTCTCGATGAAGTTGTGGATACGGGGACACGACTTCAGTTCCCGTGCTTCACGGCGGAGGTGCGAGAGCAAATTGGATCGCCGCGTGTCCAAATACATGGGGCGCGTGCCCCTCAGCGGCCGTGTCACGTACTGGGCCCTCGTGCACTCTTCCGTGATCCTCCGGTGGCCCTCCGTGCGCCGTCTACCCCGCTCGCTGTGAGTGGGCCAGGAGTTGGTGCGTCGCCATTGACGCCGTCACGCGTTACCCAGGGTATTTCACCGCCTCGATTCCCACCTGCTCCAGATCTACACGCTCGCTTCGCTCATATCTGGGAGAGAGGGAGAGCTGCGGGGAACCCTAAGGTAGTTTTCGTTCAGATCCAGCCGTGTAAATCGATCCTTCGCGTCTCAGATCCAGGTCCTGTTAGCGCTTGGGGGGGACGGAGCAAGGAGATCGCCGGAGTTTCGTTGAGGTTGTCTCATCCTGTCGCACCCTGGGTTTCTAAAGGATACTCCTCGCACGAACTGGAAGTCAGGTGCTTGGATTATGGGGCATAACTGCTCCCACGTCCCAGCTTCCTGGTAGGCCTGCGCTTATGCGCGACAACACAAGCCCTGCTTCCACCGTCGAGGTAAACTATCCGCTAGGAACCTAAAGGCACTACTGTCGACGTACTTCAATATCAAACACGCACGGTACGTCAACAGTTTGGTACGAATGATAGCACAGAATGTCTCTAAGACACAAAAGAATGAAATAAGTGCAACTGGCCTTCACTAAGGCAGAAAATATCGAATACAGTCATCCAGAGGACACATGTCCCAACATATCATCCATTACAACAGCGGAAGCAATCAAAGGGGTCTGAGTACAGACAAATCCATGGCTTAAGAAGCCGGAGAAAATAAAGGAAAGCGAAGCCCATCCACGTAGGTCTGGATCCTGCCCTGGTCCAGCTAACTACTCGTCTGCAGACTCGTCGAACTCCACAAAGTAGCCATCCTGGGAAGCATCGTAGTCGTAGTCGTACTCTGCGTAAACCACAGCCCCAACGGGGTCAGTACATCCAAGTACTGGCAAGCAAGACTCACAGTTCATCAAGGAGTTACCCGTCAACACAAGCATTGATGCTTGGGATCAACGGAAGAAAGGGGTAATATAAAAGTTGCTGCTGGCTGCTCTAACAACTACAGAAAACAACCATAAGTTCCGGCTAACAGAAAAGATAAGATCGAGGATTGTAACCAACTGAAAGATAACTTCAACCAAAACCCATCCTGGATCTCGCCCCTTATCCAAAGAAGCAATCCGAGGATAACTCACACAGTTGTGATAAGGTGAATCAAGTTATTGTGTGAATAACCTATTACTAGTCAGGTTATTAATCATTGGGTGAAACATGATTGATCATTAAGTTGAAGTTGTCCTGAGTACTTGTTAGCCAGTACTTTCACCAAGTAATCCATAACCGCGGAAAACACGGCTTCTCGAGAAGATTATCCCTGCAGGGTTGCACCAATTTGGCCGTACACTCATGAATATCCCGCCAGATGGGATGCCTCCCACCAAGCGGGGCACTCAACACAACCGACCATTCCTCGCATCAAGCCCAAAGAACCTTGGGCGCACGGCTAGTCAAGCCCAGAAGAAAATGGACCATCATAGCACTCTAAGACCGTGTCCCCCTATATGCCGACTACGAAAGTTCCACCCTGCGCTGGGCTCGCAAAAACATGCATGCGGCAAATGGAAAACACGAACTAAATGAGGCGATTTGGACGAGATGCGAATCAGGTCAAGTTGAGGGGGGCGCCCATACTCGCTTCCCAAATGCGGGTAGTGCGCTCATCATGGATCAGTAGACAAGACCCTTTTCCTATTAGGGTCGACACTAGCAGGCTCCAAAACCACTCATGGGCCTCCTGCCGGTGCCTTATCATCAAATTATTATTACCATTAGCAATTAACAGGATTGATTGATTAATAACGAGCCCCGGTACAGGATAATAAGATGGTAACAGTAGTAACCGACAACAGACTCGAGTAAAAGCAACCCTAAGCATGCTAGATAATAACAGGCACAAGCAATGGCTGTAGGTATGGAGGTGGTGGCAATATCATGGCTCAAGGTATCATGTGATGGGTTCGGAGAACAAGCAACGATACATAGGGCTAGCAATGGTAGACAACAGATAGTATCGACAACAAGTGTGGAAAGGAACTCGATGATTCATGTGAGTGATAACTTGCCTGGCAGCTCAGCCTCGTACTGGGCTAGATCCTGAGTAGTGGTGTCGTAAGGCTCGTCGGTACCAACGTCGTCGTCTAATCGAGAAGAAGCAAAACAACAACGAAGGAAGACGGGCAATCAATACATGGCATAAGTGCACAAACATTGGATGATGCATGTCATGTTTAATAGATGCACCAAAATAACTTTCTTGACATGAAACACAAGTTTAAATGGATTCCATATGCAAAGGGTGCATATGGAAGCCCATGCTTGGAGTTGGATTAATTGTTCTATCCCTAAGCATTAGGTGTAATTGAATTAGTATGATGCATGCATGATGAGGAACAATAAGATAACAAAATTAAGGGCAATTGGAATGATAGTTAACAATTTAGAAAGGCATTTATTAAATTTGGACTTTTGTTACCTAAACATGGCACACAAGTAAATGTTGTTATCATCAAGTTAAAGTGTGCAAAACAATTTACAAATTTTATATTTGAAAAGTTTATCAAATTTTAGTTGGATTACATGTTTCACAATTTGAAATTGGACTTTGGATTAATTAGTTATGAATTAAACAATTTTAAACAATTTTTAATTGAATTAAACAAGATTTAAATAGTTTAGGCAATTTAAATTGTTCAAAACAGAAAACAAAATTTATATTTGAATAGAGTATTCAAAATGGTGTGAAAAACATATTTTATTTGAATTATTTGAAAACAGAATGAATTAGTTATGAATTATTTCAATTTGCATTTGAATTATTTGAATTTGAATTTAGATTGCATTTTGAAAATTCAAAACAGAACACAAATTGCAAATTTGGAAAGTTTATAAAATTTGGATCAGAATAGACATCAAGTTTGCATTTGTTGGGTTCATATTTTAAAAGTTATTGAATTTTGAAGTTTATAGTTTATTCTGCCCATTTAAAAGAATTGAAAAAAATAACAGATTCAGGTTTAAACTTTTGTTACCGCACGGGTTCTACACACACACGCTGACAGGGGGGGGGCCAGTGGCCAACGTGGCAGGTGCGCGCACGCGTGGCCACCAGGAGGCTGACCCGTGGGCCTGGGCTGCCAGCGCGGAGGCGAAAAAGATGGAAAAAGGGGGCTTGCGCCTCCGGGGGTTCGACCCCGAGATCTACTGCTCCGCGCGCACGGGGACTACCACCTGCGCTAGCGTGCGGTTGTGATACGAAGGGATTCTGACGAAAGATATTGTAACGCTACGCTGCTAACTGAATTTCTGCTGCAGTGTTTCTCTGAACCTGACGACCGAACGCTGATCGGCAGAACGCCGGCGAAACAGCGGCTGCTCGCCGCGGCTGCGCGCTGCGGTGGCTAGCCCGTGTGCTTGTGCTACTGGTGGATGACCTAGGCGCGCTCGGTGCGTAAGCAGGGAGGAAGAAAGGCGAGGTGTTCGACGGGATGCTCACCGTGCGTCTGCAGAGGTCCGCCGGAGAAACGCGGACGGCGGCGAGGATCGGAGCCTCCTCGGGATCAACCGCGACGTCGAACCGGAAGAGGGGAAGTAGGCGGTTCCATTCCCGGTGGCGGTGGCGCCTCGAGGTGAGGGTGTGGCCGGCGACGAGGGGAAGAGGTGGTCTGCGGTGGTGGTTTCAGAGATCGCCGGTGGGTTCAGAGAAAAAAAGCAGAGGCTTGGGTGGAGAGGAAAGGAAGGTTGGCGGCGCAGAGGAGAAGGTGGCTAGGGTTTTCGGCGGCGGGAGGAGCACGCGGTGCTTTTTATGGACTCGAGTGGTTGCGTACGGCGGCCATCGGGGAGCTCCAGAGAAGGATCAACGATGGGGAGGAGTTCGTACGCGCTGACGTCAGAAAAGGAGGAAGAAGACAGCGACGTTCGAGGAAGGGGGTATTGGGCTGGAAAAACCGGGCTGGGCCTAGCTGCTGCTCTCCTCTCCTCACACTGCTTTTATTTTTTATTGTACACTGTTTTTTTTTTTTTTTTGTAGTTGAGTAAATTGGAAACAAAACAAGATTTG
Organism: Alopecurus myosuroides; assembly: GCA_028641055.1. NCBI lineage: Eukaryota > Viridiplantae > Streptophyta > Magnoliopsida > Poales > Poaceae > Alopecurus > Alopecurus myosuroides. The sequence goes on from CM054062.1 coordinate 267,121,461, forward strand.
TTTACAAAAATTTTGGAATAAAAATAGGGTAACTTTATTAGTGGAAAAATGCAACCTTTTGGTAGTTTTTGTTTTCCAAAAATAATTTATGGTTTGTTTGTTGTTTTAAAATTAACCAATTTAATTGGAAAATGCAATAATACTTGATATTGAAAATAAAGCCATTCCCACTAGGGTTTCCCCCTAGGGTTTTGGAAGGGTTTAAAAATTATGGATACCAATTAGTTATGAACTTCATGGCTCCAAAAGATTAAAGGTTTGGAGAGTTGGTTTGAAATTGGAAATGATTTGGAATTAATTATTTTAATTGAGTAATTGATTTGAGCAACAATTTAATGGATGAATTACAATGGATTGTTTGGAAACAAAAGAGGTTTTTTAAAATTGCAATTCTTTGTTTGAAAGAAAGTAACAGACAAGTGTGAAAACAATGTTTGATTAAGCTTGAATTTTATTATGAAAACAATGCAAACAGAAATGAAAATGAGAATGATGCCATGATGCATTGCATAAATTAAACAAATAAGTAAAACAACTAAGGGTTTTCATACTTGGATGTTACAAAACGCCCCCCCTTGAAGGAATCGCGCCCCGAGATTCCCTACTGAGAACTGAACAGGTCCGGATACTTCTTGCGAAGATCCTCTTCGGTCTCCCACGTTGCCTCTTTATCAGAATGATGCGACCATTGGACTTTCAAGAACTTGGTGCTCTTGTTGCGAGTCTTACGCTCGGTCTCATCGAGAATACGAATAGGGTGCTCCTCATAAGATAGATCATCTTGCAGCTCAATGGAATCATGATCAACTGCACGATCTGGATCTTTGAAACACTTCTTGAGTTGTGACACGTGGAACACATCGTGCACTTTGGAAAGTTTTTCTGGAAGTTCAAGACGATAAGCATTCTCTGCACGTCTTGAGAGGATGTTGAAAGGGCCAATGTATCTTGGTGCAAGCTTTCCTTTCACACCAAAACGATGAGTGCCTCTGAGGGGAGTTACACGGAGATATGCCTTATCACCAGGTGCATAGACCATATCTCTGTGCTTGCTATCATAATAGCTCTTCTGACGAGACTGAGCAATCCTGAGATTGTCACGAATGATACGAACTTTCTCCTCGGCTTCCTTAACAATGTCAGGGCCTAAAAGTGAACGTTCACCAGCTCCAGACCAATTGATTGGACTCCTGCATCTGCGACCATACAGTGCCTCAAATGGTGCCATGCCTAGGCTTGCCTGGTAGCTGTTGTTGTAGGAGAATTCAGCATATGGAAGGCAATCCTCCCATTTCATGCCAAAGGAGAGACCACATGCTCTGAGCATATCCTCGAGAATCTGATTGACTCTTTCGACTTGCCCCTGAGACTGAGGGTGGTAAGCTGTGCTGAACAGAAGTTTAGTGCCCAATGCTTCTTGAAAGCTCTTCCACAAATGAGAAGTGAAAATACTTCCACGGTCTGAGCTTATTTCCAATGGAACACCATGAAGGGGAACAACCTTTGCTGTGTAGAGCTCTGCTAACTGGCTAGCTGAGATAGTTTCCTTTACAGCATAGAAGTGAGCAACCTTAGTGAGACGATCAATAACAACGAAGATTGCATCGTTGCCCTTTCTGGACTTTGGAAACCCAGTAACGAAGTCCATTTCAATCATGTCCCACTTCCACTCAGGAATTTTCAGAGGTTGGAGTAGACCTGCTGTCTTCTGATGGACTGCCTTAACACGTTGACAAACGTCGCATTCAGAAACGTATTGAGCAATTTCACGTTTCATGCCAGGCCACCAATACAGAGTCTTGAGATCCTGGTACATCTTTGTACTTCCAGGGTGAATGGATAGAGGAGTTTCATGAGCCTCCTTGAGAATGATATCCTTGAGACTTTGAATCTGAGGGACTGCAATGCGTCCTTCGAAGAACACAGTTCCCTTGTCATCAATTGAGAAGGACTTGAATTTATCATTGCCCTCCTTGATGTGATCCACAATCTTCTTGATTTCATTATCACGAAGTTGTTCAGAACGAATCTTGTCCTCGAGAGTTGGACTGGCTGTCAAGCTAGCAAGGTATCCTTCAGGAACAAGACCAAGGTTCAGCTTCTGGAATTCTTCATGAAGTGGAGGTTGGCTTTCCATGATCATGAGATTATTGCAATAGGATTTGCGACTGAGAGCATCGGCCATAACATTAGCCTTGCCTGGAGTGTAAGAAATGGTGAGATCAAAGTCTTTAATCTTCTCAATCCATCTCCTTTGCCTGAGGTTCAGATCTGGCTGAGTGAAGATGTATTTCAGACTCTTGTGATCGGAAAATATTTCAGTTTTGTTACCCAACAAGTATTGTCTCCATTTCTTGAGGGCAAACACAACTGCTGCAAGTTCAAGATCATGTGTGGGATAGTTTTGCTCATGTGGGTTCAACTGACGTGAAGCATAAGCCACAACTTGACGCTCTTGCATAAGAACTGCTCCTAAGCCTTGGAGAGATGCATCACAGAATATCTGGAAAGGTTTGGTGGTATCTGGGCCAACTAGAACAGGTGTGGAAGTGAGTTTAGTCTTCAGGAGGTTGAAACTCTCATCACATTGTGGAGTCCAAACGAACTTTTTGTCCTTCTTTGTGAGATCAGTGAGAGGTTTAGCAATCTTGGAAAAGTTTTGGACGAAACGACGGCAATAGCTAGCCAAGCCAAGAAAGCTTCTAACTTGCTTTACCGTCTTAGGGGGTTTCCAATCAACAATTGCCTTAACCTTTTCCGGATCAATGGCAATGCCTTTGGCAGAGATGATATGACCAAGATATGCAACTTCTGGAATCCAGAACTCACATTTGGAAAACTTGGCATACAGACGATGCTCGCGAAGTTTCATGAGAGTGAGACGAAGGTGTTCTCCATGCTCTTCCTCGGATTTGGAATAGACTAGAATGTCATCAAGATATACCACAACGAACTTGTCGAGGTATTCATGGAAGACAGAATTCATGAGTCTTGAGAACGTTGCCGGTGCATTGGTGAGGCCAAAGGACATGACGGTGTATTCATATAGACCGTACCGAGTGGTGAAAGCTGTCTTAGGAATATCTTCCTTTCTGATCTTTATCTGATGGTAACCCATCCTCAAGTCCAACTTTGAGAATATTGAGGCTCCAGCAAGTTGATCAAAAAGATCATCGATACGAGGAAGTGGATACTTGTTCTTGATGGTTTTCTCGTTGAGAGGACGATAGTCAACCACGAGTCTCTTAGTTTGATCCTTCTTGGCAACAAACAGAGTTGGGCAACCCCAAGCGGAGGAACTAGGCTGAATGAAACCTTTGTCCATATACATATCGATTTGCTCCTTCAACAATTTCAGTTCAGGAGGAGCTATCTTGTATGGATGCTTAGAGATTGGAGCAGTACCTGGCTCAAGCTCGATCACGAACTCAACTGCTCTGTCCGGGGGCATCCCTGGCAATTCTTCTGGAAAGACGTCAGGGAATTCACAAACCACCGGAACATTTTCAATTGCAGGAAGGGGTTTGGCATCGAGGCTGAACAGCTGAACAGACGTTGATCCATATGGAGAATAGACTATCTGGCCTGAAGTGTGGGAGAGAGTTATTGACTTTTGAGCACAGTAAATTTTAGCTTTGTGGGTCTTCAACCAATCCATACCCAGAATGACATCAATGTCAGAATTTCCCAGCAACATGAGTGAAGCAAGGAATACACGACCTCCAATTAGGATCTGATTGTCCATGCTTATCTTGGAAGTAATCATTTTAGTTCCCGGAGAGTGCACATAGATTTGATTGCTTAGCGGGACCAGAGCTAAATTGTACGTTGTAGCAAAGATCTTTGACACAAACGAATGCGATGCTCCAGTATCAAACAACACTTTAGCTGGAATAGAGTTTACGGGTAATATACCGAGAACGACGTCAGCAGCCTCCTCGGCTTTGTCGGCCTTGATATGGTTCACCCTCGCGTTCCTCCCGACAGGCCTATTGTTGGAGTTGAAGGCTTTAGCCGGAGGAGCACGAACCATAGCCTGGTTGGTGTTGGGGCGAGGAGGTAGGGGTAGCTGCTTCTGAGTGCACTTATCAGCATAATGTCCAGTATCCTTGCACTTGTAGCAAGTGACGATACGAGAAGGACCCGGCCTTGGCTGCCCCATCGGAAACCTCTGACCCTGCATCTGAGATGGGTTGGGTGGGCGGGGACCAAAGCCTGGAGAAGCTTGGGCATTTGGAGCCCGAGTGACAGCACCATTTGGCACCCAGATGCGGCGCTTCTGCGGAGGGGTGGTCATGTTGGAGGAGGAACCACCCTCACGCGAGTGCTTGCGGGACTCTTCGAACGCCTTGCGCCCATTCTCCTCATTGAGCGCGGTGTTCACAAGCTCCACGAAGTCCTTGCACTTGATGTTGGTGAGAGCGTACTTCAGTTCCGGGTTAAAACCTCGGCGGAACCTTGCCATCTTCTTGGCTTCGGTGGACACTTCGTCACCAACGTACCGAGCGAGACGATTGAACTCGTCCTGGTAGCCGAGAACGTCCAGCTTGCCCTGTCTGAGAGAGCAGAATTCCTCACGCATCTTTTCCATGAGACCATCCGGGATGTGGTGCTTCAGGAAGGCATCCTTGAAACATCCCCAGTTGATAGGAAAGCCAGCCCTCATGGCCTGGTAGTTCTCCCACCAAGTAGCTGCCTGACCCTTCAGTAGGTAGGTGGCGTACTTGACCTTATCCTCTTCAGCAACATGAGCTATCTCCAGAGCTCTTGCTACGTCACGGATCCAGTCATCAGCATCCAGGGGCTCACGTGTTGTCACGAAAGCTTTTGGGCCCAAGCTGAGGAAGTCCTTGATGGTGACCCTTGGAGCATTCTGGTTGTGTTGCTGGTTAGCCTGGATCTGGGCCATCTGTGTCACCACTTGGGTCATCTGAGCCAACAGTTCTCCCATTGGTGGTGGCGGAGGCGGGTTGTTCCTGGTTGGAGGCATCCTGAACAGAAATTCATTTTAGCACAACAACAGAAAAGGATAGACTTGGTAACCGAAAGATAGATTATTCCGACGCATGAATAGATAACCAACAGGTACATCATCACATGTTCAAATACATCAGAATATCCAACAGACCAATACATGGTTCGAAAACGAAAGGATAAACTAGACACAGCTAGTAATGGATACAACGGTACTCCCATGCTCATCACGCAGGACGGCGGTGAGTAGTACGACGAGAGATACGGTGAGGAGGAATCCCACGGAAGTAGGTATCACGACGATCCATGTAGATAGGAACTGCTCTGAGAGCAACTCTCGGTGTGGTGAAGTAGAAAGCGTCCTCTCCCTGTGCTCCATAGCGGGGAATCCCTGTGTAACCAGCTCCGAGGTCGAGAAGTGGGCCTCTGATCGGCTCGTAACCTCCAGCATCTGGCAACGGAAGACCAGCTGGCTGAACGACACGTGCGAAGCGCTCGTCTCCAACAAAGTCTGTGGTGTACGTCGCCAGACGAGTGAGAGCAAGGTGGAGCTGCTCCCTGACTGAGGCTAACTCCTGAGAAAGTGCGGAAGCAACGGCATCACTGTGACTAGCGAACTGGGCAGTGACCTGGAGCCTGGAGCTATCAGTCTCGTAGGTATCCATGTCGCGGTGGATAGTGAAGTGAGCTCCCGCTGCCGTGATGTAACCACGGGGGATGTGACGAAAACTGGACTTATCAAACCCCCAGTAGTCAGCACGGAGAACGGTGATACTCACGTACGCTGCCTGCTGTACTGCCATATCCACTGTGGACCCTACTGCCTCGTACTGGTGTGCAATGCTCCTGCCATCATCCGACAGAATGTAGACGATAGCCCGGTAGCAAGTCTGGTCAAACTCTCGCTGGTGCTCGTAGACCTGGTACTCTGGTGCCCAACGGAACCCCAGAAAGGTAACCATGTCTCTCGGCAACTCCGGAAAACCGGCGGTGCTCTCACAGCGAGTCATGCGAACCACCTGCGGATAGTAGTTGAGACCCATCTGCAGATTATTTGGAAGGTTTGATTAGACTCCGGTAGATGAAAAAGGATGTGGAATACAACAACAAGGTTCAACGGACGATAAGGATGTTGAAAGAACATGATATCGAAGCAACATCGGGAAAACGAGACCAAAAATCCTGAGGTACTACAGAGAACCCAAAACACGTGAAATCCTAACTTGAAAGTTTAGGTGAGAACAGAAAACAACGTTACACTTCCTTACCAGAAAAAGGGTGGGTGGGTGGGGAAAGAAGAAAAATGGCAGAATTCCTACTCTCACGTTTCATTTTTCCTATATAGCTACAAAATAGTTTCTAGACTCAACTGCGACCAGTAAAAAGGGATCCTACAGGCAGACAGGCTCTGATACCATTTGTCGCACCCTGGGTTTCTAAAGGATACTCCTCGCACGAACTGGAAGTCAGGTGCTTGGATTATGGGGCATAACTGCTCCCACGTCCCAGCTTCCTGGTAGGCCTGCGCTTATGCGCGACAACACAAGCCCTGCTTCCACCGTCGAGGTAAACTATCCGCTAGGAACCTAAAGGCACTACTGTCGACGTACTTCAATATCAAACACGCACGGTACGTCAACAGTTTGGTACGAATGATAGCACAGAATGTCTCTAAGACACAAAAGAATGAAATAAGTGCAACTGGCCTTCACTAAGGCAGAAAATATCGAATACAGTCATCCAGAGGACACATGTCCCAACATATCATCCATTACAACAGCGGAAGCAATCAAAGGGGTCTGAGTACAGACAAATCCATGGCTTAAGAAGCCGGAGAAAATAAAGGAAAGCGAAGCCCATCCACGTAGGTCTGGATCCTGCCCTGGTCCAGCTAACTACTCGTCTGCAGACTCGTCGAACTCCACAAAGTAGCCATCCTGGGAAGCATCGTAGTCGTAGTCGTACTCTGCGTAAACCACAGCCCCAACGGGGTCAGTACATCCAAGTACTGGCAAGCAAGACTCACAGTTCATCAAGGAGTTACCCGTCAACACAAGCATTGATGCTTGGGATCAACGGAAGAAAGGGGTAATATAAAAGTTGCTGCTGGCTGCTCTAACAACTACAGAAAACAACCATAAGTTCCGGCTAACAGAAAAGATAAGATCGAGGATTGTAACCAACTGAAAGATAACTTCAACCAAAACCCATCCTGGATCTCGCCCCTTATCCAAAGAAGCAATCCGAGGATAACTCACACAGTTGTGATAAGGTGAATCAAGTTATTGTGTGAATAACCTATTACTAGTCAGGTTATTAATCATTGGGTGAAACATGATTGATCATTAAGTTGAAGTTGTCCTGAGTACTTGTTAGCCAGTACTTTCACCAAGTAATCCATAACCGCGGAAAACACGGCTTCTCGAGAAGATTATCCCTGCAGGGTTGCACCAATTTGGCCGTACACTCATGAATATCCCGCCAGATGGGATGCCTCCCACCAAGCGGGGCACTCAACACAACCGACCATTCCTCGCATCAAGCCCAAAGAACCTTGGGCGCACGGCTAGTCAAGCCCAGAAGAAAATGGACCATCATAGCACTCTAAGACCGTGTCCCCCTATATGCCGACTACGAAAGTTCCACCCTGCGCTGGGCTCGCAAAAACATGCATGCGGCAAATGGAAAACACGAACTAAATGAGGCGATTTGGACGAGATGCGAATCAGGTCAAGTTGAGGGGGGCGCCCATACTCGCTTCCCAAATGCGGGTAGTGCGCTCATCATGGATCAGTAGACAAGACCCTTTTCCTATTAGGGTCGACACTAGCAGGCTCCAAAACCACTCATGGGCCTCCTGCCGGTGCCTTATCATCAAATTATTATTACCATTAGCAATTAACAGGATTGATTGATTAATAACGAGCCCCGGTACAGGATAATAAGATGGTAACAGTAGTAACCGACAACAGACTCGAGTAAAAGCAACCCTAAGCATGCTAGATAATAACAGGCACAAGCAATGGCTGTAGGTATGGAGGTGGTGGCAATATCATGGCTCAAGGTATCATGTGATGGGTTCGGAGAACAAGCAACGATACATAGGGCTAGCAATGGTAGACAACAGATAGTATCGACAACAAGTGTGGAAAGGAACTCGATGATTCATGTGAGTGATAACTTGCCTGGCAGCTCAGCCTCGTACTGGGCTAGATCCTGAGTAGTGGTGTCGTAAGGCTCGTCGGTACCAACGTCGTCGTCTAATCGAGAAGAAGCAAAACAACAACGAAGGAAGACGGGCAATCAATACATGGCATAAGTGCACAAACATTGGATGATGCATGTCATGTTTAATAGATGCACCAAAATAACTTTCTTGACATGAAACACAAGTTTAAATGGATTCCATATGCAAAGGGTGCATATGGAAGCCCATGCTTGGAGTTGGATTAATTGTTCTATCCCTAAGCATTAGGTGTAATTGAATTAGTATGATGCATGCATGATGAGGAACAATAAGATAACAAAATTAAGGGCAATTGGAATGATAGTTAACAATTTAGAAAGGCATTTATTAAATTTGGACTTTTGTTACCTAAACATGGCACACAAGTAAATGTTGTTATCATCAAGTTAAAGTGTGCAAAACAATTTACAAATTTTATATTTGAAAAGTTTATCAAATTTTAGTTGGATTACATGTTTCACAATTTGAAATTGGACTTTGGATTAATTAGTTATGAATTAAACAATTTTAAACAATTTTTAATTGAATTAAACAAGATTTAAATAGTTTAGGCAATTTAAATTGTTCAAACCAGAAAACAAAATTTATATTTGAATAGAGTATTCAAAATGGTGTGAAAAACATATTTTATTTGAATTATTTGAAAACAGAATGAATTAGTTATGAATTATTTCAATTTGCATTTGAATTATTTGAATTTGAATTTAGATTGCATTTTGAAAATTCAAAACAGAACACAAATTGCAAATTTGGAAAGTTTATAAAATTTGGATCATAATAGACATCAAGTTTGCATTTGTTGGGTTCATATTTTAAAAGTTATTGAATTTTGAAGTTTATAGTTTATTCTGCCCATTTAAAAGAATTGAAAAAAATAACAGATTCAGGTTTAAACTTTTGTTACCGCACGGGTTCTACACACACACGCTGACGGGGGGGGGGGGCAGTGGCCAACGTGGCAGGTGCGCGCACGCGTGGCCACCAGGAGGCTGACCCGTGGGCCTGGGCTGCCAGCGCGGAGGCGAAAAAGATGGAAAAAGGGGGCTTGCGCCTCCGGGGGTTCGACCCCGAGATCTACTGCTCCGCGCGCACGGGGACTACCACCTGCGCTAGCGTGCGGTTGTGATACGAAGGGATTCTGACGAAAGATATTGTAACGCTACGCTGCTAACTGAATTTCTGCTGCAGTGTTTCTCTGAACCTGACGACCGAACGCTGATCGGCAGAACGCCGGCGAAACAGCGGCTGCTCGCCGCGGCTGCGCGCTGCGGTGGCTAGCCCGTGTGCTTGTGCTACTGGTGGATGACCTAGGCGCGCTCGGTGCGTAAGCAGGGAGGAAGAAAGGCGAGGTGTTCGACGGGATGCTCACCGTGCGTCTGCAGAGGTCCGCCGGAGAAACGCGGACGGCGGCGAGGATCGGAGCCTCCTCGGGATCAACCGCGACGTCGAACCGGAAGAGGGGAAGTAGGCGGTTCCATTCCCGGTGGCGGTGGCGCCTCGAGGTGAGGGTGTGGCCGGCGACGAGGGGAAGAGGTGGTCTGCGGTGGTGGTTTCAGAGATCGCCGGTGGGTTCAGAGAAAAAAAGCAGAGGCTTGGGGGGAGAGGAAAGGAAGGTTGGCGGCGCAGAGGAGAAGGTGGCTAGGGTTTTCGGCGGCGGGAGGAGCACGCGGTGCTTTTTATGGACTCGAGTGGTTGCGTACGGCGGCCATCGGGGAGCTCCAGAGAAGGATCAACGATGGGGAGGAGTTCGTACGCGCTGACGTCAGAAAAGGAGGAAGAAGACAGCGACGTTCGAGGAAGGGGGTATTGGGCTGGAAAAACCGGGCTGGGCCTAGCTGCTGCTCTCCTCTCCTCACACTGCTTTTATTTTTTATTGTACACTGTTTTTTTTTTTTTTGTAGTTGAGTAAATTGGAAACAAAACAAGATTTGTTTACAAAAATTTTGGAATAAAAATAGGGTAACTTTATTAGTGGAAAAATGCAACCTTTTGGTAGTTTTTGTTTTCCAAAAATAATTTATGGTTTGTTTGTTGTTTTAAAATTAACCAATTTAATTGGAAAATGCAATAATACTTGATATTGAAAATAAAGCCATTCCCACTAGGGTTTCCCCCTAGGGTTTTGGAAGGGTTTAAAAATTATGGATACCAATTAGTTATGAACTTCATGGCTCCAAAAGATTAAAGGTTTGGAGAGTTGGTTTGAAATTGGAAATGATTTGGAATTAATTATTTTAATTGAGTAATTGATTTGAGCAACAATTTAATGGATGAATTACAATGGATTGTTTGGAAACAAAAGAGGTTTTTTAAAATTGCAATTCTTTGTTTGAAAGAAAGTAACAGACAAGTGTGAAAACAATGTTTGATTAAGCTTGAATTTTATTATGAAAACAATGCAAACAGAAATGAAAATGAGAATGATGCCATGATGCATTGCATAAATTAAACAAATAAGTAAAACAACTAAGGGTTTTCATACTTGGATGTTACACATCCCCACCGCGCGCCATGTCCTTCAACTACAACAGACGAGGTGGTGCTCGTGGTGGAGGGCCGCCGCCGCGGGCCAGCTACCCGCCGCGCAGGCCACCAGGAGGGTACGGCACGGGCGCTTTCGAGCCCAACCGTGCAAATCCGGTGGGGGGTTTCGGAGCCCCTCCTCAGCGTGGAAGAATGGAGGCCCGCCGCGACCAGGTACGTGATGACTCCCGTTCCCGCAGCCGTGATCGTGGTCGGGGGGCTGGTCGTGAATCTGGCCGGAACAACAACCGCCTGGGTGCAATTAGCTGTGCGCCGGTGAGGAATTTTGAATCTAATCAAGCTCATAGAGATCGCTGGAATCACCGTGCGGAGATGCACGAAGAGGACTCCGAGAACTCTATGGAGGAGAGAAGGGAATCTGCTTTCTCAAACCCTAATCAAGCACCGCCAGACAACTCCTCTGCAGTTGCTGGTTCGGGCGAGATGGGGAGAGTTCAGGGCATCGTTCCTGTTCTTCAAACTGGAACAATCCAGGTTGGCAGAGAGGGTGCCTTTGTCACCTTCAATGGCCAGTCTGACGAAGAGACTGCTCGTGACGCTGCTAATGCCCAACAAAGATCAGTTAGCTTCCAAGAAGAGGAGGCTGCGCCTATTGATACTGATTCTCTGTGTATTCTGTGTGGGGATGACCACGGAGACAGATTCCTGTTTGATGAAGCTAAGCCTTGGTAAATTGCCACTCCCTTTGTGGGTGCTGCAACTCCAGGTGGTGGATTTTTTGTTATTCCTGATATTAGGAATGCAGCTCCACTGAGAGAGATGCATCAAGCTGTCATCGAGATACTGGAAGGGAACCCATCTGGACGTGAGATTGAGGAAGAATTTCTCCAATGGGCTGGCAGAAATTGCACTTGGAGGTGGTATGCGAAACCTCTCGCAGCCAAGAAATTCCTTATGCGTTTCCCCAGCTCCAGGGACATTGATGCCTGGATCCACTTTAGTGATGCTCGCCTGCGCACTATCCCTGGGGTAGTGATCAGGGTGGCACACTGGACTCCAGAGTATGGAGCTACTGGGGAGTTGGACATTGCATGGTTCCAAGTCAAAGGCATACCTCTTGACAACAGAAACTTTCCTTCTGCTGCCTTTGTTGGAAGCTTGGTGGGCAGAACAATCTTTGTTGACAGGCACAGCTTAAATAATGTGGATTATGTTCGTATTAAGATCGGGGCCATCGATGTTTCTTTGATTCCACCTGTGGTATCCAATGTCAACATTGCCAACAAGTTTTATGATATAGAGTTTACTCGTGAAATTCCTGTGTCCAAGCAAACTAAGAACTCTGTTTCTGATGTTGCATCTAGAGGCAATGCCAGTGCAAATCCTGGAGGGGGTGGTTCCCAGCACACCCCAAAAAGACCTAGACAGGATCCTCCCAGTGCAGGGTGCTCTGATAACCCTGGTGGGTTCATGAGAGACGCCAGAGCATCATATGTCAGGCAGCAAAGGGATAACCAGGTTGTGGTCAACGCAAGGGACACTGTTGGAGACGACAAGGGAAAAAGGAAAGCTCCAGAACCTTCTCAGAGCCTGGATGAGGATAGCGATGATGAATCATTTCCTGCGCAAGTGCAGAGGCTTGGCTATAATTCTAATGATCAGAGACAAATGATTCCTGTCCATGTGGGATCCACCTCTAGGGCTGATGCAAACCCAGCCGTGGACCACTATGACAGGTATCTTGAATATCTGGCAGCTCCTAAGTGAATTACTGCAGGTGTTGTTGAGCACCATGACGAGCCATTGCAGAATGAATTAACGTACGAAGAATTTCTCAAACAGCTCCTGAAGACTAAGAGTGATAAAGCTGGTATGTGGAAAGGTATGCTCCAACAGATACCTCGTGCTGAGCTTCCTCCTGTGGTCGAATCACCTGAAACAACTTATGAAACTGACAGCCAATCCAGATCTCTCTCTGCCATGTCTGCCAACACAGCAGAGAGTCAACAACAGGTGCACCCCTCTGCGGTGCGCATCATGGAAGTGGAACAGGATGCTGTTGTGACAAATGTTTCCAGGCCACCACCTACTCCAGTTTCTATTCCTCGTGAGAATGCCCCGTCTTCTTTTACTCCTGCTCAACCTGCACCTGCCCCCTTGAGGAGCAGTGCCAGGATTAACGCAACCGGGAGAGCGAATGAATCCATCTTACAAAGGGCTACTCAGTCTATTGCATCGCGTGATGAAGGTAAAACAGTTTGCTCTAACTCTTTCTCTGTTCTTGCTGATAATGATGTTTTAGATAAAGCTCTAGAGTTAGGAATTGATCCTTCGTCTATTTCTTTGGAAACTGTGGATTTACTGCTTAGCTGGGAAGTGTCTAGGGCCAATTTACTAAATAAAAAAGAAACTCTTTCTGCGTCTAATCCTGTGAATGTTGCTACACCAACACCTGATGGAAATGCTACTTTATATTTACCATCAATTGAGGAGGAACCTGTAGAACTATCCTCTGATAGTGATGAGAATCCCTTTACTCCTGTTATTTCTAGAAGGACAACAAAAAAGTTGAAACAGAGATCAAAACAAAAAGACAAATCTCCTCAAGGGGTGCCCCTTGGTGGCACAAGATCCCTTAGCAGGGTCCATATCAACCACCCTCAGAGTGGTATTGTTAATGGGCCCAGGGTGAGAACAAAATCCAAAAGGTTATCATGATAGGTGTTTTTCTGAATTGTAGAGGGGTGGGTAAGAGAGGTTTTGCCACTAATATGATTGATCTAATCAGGGAGTTTGATTTTGATTTTATTGGTATACAAGAAACTATGAAAAATGTTGTGGGCCCTGATGTTTGGAGGAAATTTGATCCTAATAACTGTTACCTTTGGTTCTGGTCTCCTTCTGTTGGCAGATCTGGAGGCATTCTCTGTGTTATCAAATCCTCTAGGTTTGATATCATTAAGGCTTCTGTGGATAGATTTTATGTTAAAGCAGATGTGTTGGATAAGAAAATTAACAAAAAAGTCACCCTTATGGTGGTTTATGGTGCTGCACAGGACAGGGATAAGACTAATTTTCTAGCTGCTTTTGCTAATGCTTGCTATCTTTTGACTCTTCCTTCTTTGATTGTTGGTGACTTTAATATTTTGCGTTTTGCTTTTGAGAAGAACAAACCTGGAGGGGTCTATAAATTTTCTGATGTTTTTAATTCCATTATAAAAAATTATTCACTGAGGGAAGTGGATATGTCTGGGGGTCTGTATACTTGGACCAATAATCAAAAAAACCCAACTCTGGAAAAATTGGATAGGGTTCTTATGTCCTCTGACTGGGAAACTATCTTCCCTTTGACAAATGTTAAGAGAAATCCTAGAGTCATCTCTGACCATAATCCTTTGATTGTGGATACTGGAGAGATTGTGACTCCTAAAAACAGATAGTTCAGGTTTATGAAATCTTGGACATCTCATCCTGATTTTTTGGAAAGAGTGCAGAAGGCTTGGATGGTACCTGTCCCCTGTGTGGATAGTGTTTCAACCATCCAGAGTAAGTTGAAGCATGTCAAAAAAAGCCTGAAAGGCTGGGGTGCAAATATTAGAGGTGATGCTATCAGGTTAAGGAGAGAGCTGTCTGAGGAGTTGAACAACCTTGAGCTGTTGGAAGAACAGTCCATTTTATCAGCTATACAGTTTGAGAGGAAAAGTTTCATTCAGAGTGAGATGTTTAAGCTCTGTGAAGAGGAAGAGAAGTTCTGGCACGAGAGATCTAGTGAACAATGGTTGTTAGAGGGGGACTCAAACTCTGCTTTCTTTCACAGAGTTGCCAATGGTAGGAAGAGAAAAACAACCATGTATTCTTTGGTTAATGGGGATCAGTGTATACAGGGGACCGAGGAGCTGCTTGCTCATGCCACTTCTTATTACAGAAATCTTTTTGGACCTGGGGAAGGAAATCTCATGAGATTATCGGTAGGTATCTGGGGGGCAGATGAGAGGTTATCTGATGTTGATAATTCTGCTCTTGATACTGCATTTACTGAAAAATAAATAGAAACAGCCATTGATTCCATGGTTAGGAATAAAGCTCCTGGACCTGATGGGATTCCTATTGAGTTCTTTCAGGTCTCATGGGACATTGTTAAAGATGATATTGTACAGTTATTCAATGATTGGTATGTGGGCAAGCTTGGGCTTTACAGATTGAACTTTGGCATGATCATTTTGTTGCAGAAGACACCTGATGCTGACTGCCTTCAGAAATACAGACCTATATGCTTGTTACAGGTCCTGTACAAAATCATTACTAAGGTAGCCACCCTCAGAGTGGAACCTTACATGGACAAGCTAATATCAAAATGTCAGACTGCATTTATCAAGGGGAGGAACATCATGGATGGCATCATGTCTCTTCATGAAATCTTGCATGAGGCTAAAAGGAAAAAACAACAGGGGGTGGTCTTTAAAATTGATTTTGAAAAAGCCTATGATAAAGTGGACTGGGCTTACCTGATGCATTGTATTTCCTTAAAAGGTTTTAGCACACTCTGGAGAAGATTGATTGAAGATATCATCAAGGATGGGACTTTGTGTGTTAAAATCAATAATACTAGGGGTAAGGACTTTGGAAGTCACAGAGGGGTTAGACAGGGAGATCCCTTTTCCCCTTTTCTGTTCAATCTTGCTGCTGAAGGACTGGCCAAACTTACTCAACAGGCTCAGAGTGGGGGTTTGATCTGTGGACTGGTACCTCACTTGGTTGAGTGTGGAGTTGCTATTTTCCAGTATGCTGATGATACACTGCTGATGGTTCAGGATGATATTAATCAAGTCAGGCAGCTCAAGATGATTCTTTACTTGTTTGAGGCTATGTCTGGTCTCAAGATCAACTTCATGAAAAGTGAACTGTTCATGGTTTTGGAAGACTCAAACAAAAGCATCTTGTATTCTGATATGTTAAACTGTCAAATTGGACATTGGCCTATGAAATATCTTGGAGTCCCTGTTTGTGGCTCCAGGTTATTGGTAGCTGATCTAAAACCTCTTGTGGAGAAACTGAGCAGAAGATTGGAAGGTTGGGTTGGCAACAACTCCTCTATTGGTGGTAGACTGATTCTGATCCAGTCATCACTTAGCAGTTTTCCCATTTACCACATGTCTATGTACATGCTACCTGCCACTTGTTTGGAGCAGATGACCAAGATAATAAGGAGATTCTTTTGGCAGGGGGCTAGCACCAAAAGGAAATATCATCTTGTTAGATGGAATTTAATAATAAACCCAAAGAAAAAGGGGGTTTAGGTATCAAAGATTTGAGACTGTTCAACATTAGTCTCCTGTGCAAGTGGTGGTGGAGACTGGAAATGGAGGAAGGGCTGTGGCAAACTTTGGTAAAAAACAAGTATGGGATTACACATGGTATTTGGAGAGTTAAGATGAGACAACAGGATTCCCCTGTGTGGAAGGATCTGTTAAAAGTTAAGCATTGGTATTTGCAATGTAGATCAATGATGGTTGTTGGGGGGAATGAGACAGATTTCTGGCACGATCAATGGTGCGGTCCAACACCGTTCTGTGACAGATTTCCAGAGTTGTTTCAGGTGTGTACACTGCAGGTGTGTACTGTTCGAGAGATGGCTGACAGAAACTGGCAGATGGACTTTAGGAGGTGGATGGATGTACAGATGCAGCAACAGGCGTCTGTTCTGCGCAGTTTACTTATGACTGTGGCCCTGGGGGAAGGCCCTGATAAACCCAAATGGAAACTCACCAAGTCTGGAAAGTTTACTGTCAAATCGATGTATAAAAAGATGTCTTCCTCTAATGTGGACAGATCTTTTTCCCATTTGTGGAAAGCCAAGATCCCTTTGAAGATCAAAGTTTGGCTGTGGCTAATTTGGCATAACTCTATTGCTACCAAAGATAATATGAAAAAAAGAAACTGGAAAGGAGATTTCTCTTGCAGCTTTTGCTATAATCTTGAAACAATTCATCATCTTTTCTTTTGTTGCCCTGTTGCTTCTTACATGTGGAGTGTTATTTGTTCGGTTTTGGGTTCTTTCAATAGGCCTGTTAACTTCACACAATACTTTTGGTGGATTTCATCTTACTTTCCAGCACGTTTGAATTTGCATGTTGTTGGGATTGCTGCCTTATGCTGGGCAATCTGGAAAACTAGGAACAATGCATGCTTTAATAAGAAGTTCATTTCAGCCCCTGTTGAGCCGATCTGTTACTTTTGTGCTTTTCTTCGTTACTGGGCAGGTCTTCAAACTGCAGAAGGAGATAGGAGCCAGCTGGAGGCAGGAGCCAGGATGATCCAGGACGCTGCTTTGGCACAGCATGCCCGCAATCAAGCGCAGGGAGACAGATTGATCGAAGCTGACGCCACCTCAGATGAAGAAGTTGACGTTGTTGGTTGATGATCGCTTTAGTTCGTGTCGTTCTTTTTAAACTCCCCTAAGGTTTCAGTAATGTTCCGTTGCTGCCTGCGTGCATCTTAGATGTTTTGCGCTAATACTTCCCTCGGGCCTTCTGTCCCGCCCCGTTAATTACCTGTTACTTGCCTGTGTGGCTGGGTTTCCTGAGTGCTTTAAAGGGGGTCGTCTTATCCCTTCCTTGGAGGGGGGACATGACCTGTTTCCTTTTTTGCTCTTGCCCAGGCCAGTCTCGTTTCTTCTTTTTCGGTTTTTTCTTTTGGGGTTTTGTAAAAAGACTTTGTTCTGTTCTCCGTTTCGGTTAATGGAACCCGGCTGTCGTCGTCTGTAAAAAAAAAACTTGGGGACTAGACAAGGATACAGGCAATATTACTCGGATTTACCTCATGTTTGGCTATCAAGGCTTCTAGGACATTTTCTTCGTCAGCCCTCAAGGTGTGCAGGGCGTCAAGCATGTGGGTAAAAGTCATATCCTCGGGCTTGATACCGGAAGAGCCGGCGGCCTGATCACTCGGAGGACGAACCTTCTCCGACTTTGGGGTCGAGACCCGGGTTGCCTGGGTGTCCGGATTGGGAGTGCCCATCCTTGTGTCCAGGATCTCGACGTCGTCGTCCTCAGCTTCCTCAGATGGCTTGGGAGACCCGGTTTCCTGCCGGGCCAAGTCAGTCAGGGGATCTTGTTCTTGGTTCTCTTCACCACCACCGCCAGTCGCGGCGTCCATATCATGAACCGGCCCTTCAGTCTCCCGGTTGTCTGTGTTCATGTTATCCGGGTCACTGATCGAGACCTGGGCGCTAAGGAAAGAAAGGAGAAATGGTTAGTAGCAAAAATTGAAGGTTATCAAAAGGACTAGTATATTTCTTAGCCGGAAATATAACTCACCCGGCATTCACCACGAAATCCGCCGGGAGTTCGCTGCTAGACGCGGACGAGGCTGTCACAGAATCCGAGAGTGAGACCCGGAGCTGTCCGGCTAATGGATGATTGGGGGAAGGGTGTCTTTGAGGTGAGTTGGAGTGATGGGATGGAGAAGTACCAGTACGACGAGCCGGGGACGTGGGAATACCCGGGTTGAGGGGATCATCACCTGGGGAATTCCGGGTGACCCTGCGCTTGGTCGGAGGCGGATCCTTCAAGTGTGGTGAATTTGATAACTGTCGGTTAAGTTCGCGCATATTATCAAAAGAATAGGGTTTGGAGGACATGGAAGAGTAGGGAACCTTGAAGAGGACCCCACGGGTTTTCCTCTTGGCTCCGACCTCAACTTCCGGATTAGCCTCGCTTTTGTCGCTCTCAGTTTCTTTCGGGTCTCCCTGGTCATCCTTGTCATCCTTATCATCCATCCCTGCAAGGCACAAATACATAGTCGGAAAAGGAGAAAAAATGGAAAAGCAAAGTACCAGAGGTTAAGGTGATTGAAACCCGGGTGATACCTTCATCAGTGTCAGCCGGTTCTTCTTCTTCCTCCGGGTTCCCGGAGTTGGGAGGGGTCTCGATGTTCCAGAAAGCATTATCGGCCTGAGGTAAAAGCATAAAAGTGAGAGTTAGTAGTTGTATCAAGTACAAGTACAAGAGAAAGTGAATAAGTGTCGGATCTTACCGCTGGAGCCGGGTTGTCCTGAGTGAACGGCGCTAACCCGGCTATATTTTTGATCACCTCCAACTTCTCGGTCAAGAAGCTCTTGATAATCTTGTTCGTGTCCCCAGCCGGGTAATTCCTTGAAGAATAACGGAGCGCGTCCGTGACGTGCCCCGAGTACTCGCACATCAGCTTGGGGCGAATGGAGTTGGGCTGAATCCGGAAATCTACCCAAGTCTTAACCAAGTTAAGCCCAGCAAGACCATGGGCGAAAAGGACGGCTATCTTGGCCAGGTGGGGCTGGATGGATTCTCTTTCCGACTCAGAGGCGAAAGCGTTAAAGGTGTCAGAAAGATCTAGGAGGCCCTCCGAGTAACCCGGCAATTTCCTCTCGCCGGGTGGGGAGGTGTCCCGGCAATAGAAGAAAGATTGCTGCCAATGCTTAACATGTGAGTTAAGACTTAGAGTCGGCATAGGCGAATTTTTACGGCGTTGAATGGAAACTCCGCCACAGGCCAATAGGGCCCCGTCAACGCTTTCGCGGCACGGTTTGCATTGGAATAGTTCAATGAATAAAGCCAGATTTGGTGGGATGCACAAGTAGGATTCACAAAGGACTATGAAAGGGGTGATGTTAAACATAGAGTTAGGCCCTATGTCGAATACCCGGAGGCCGTAATGGCTGAGGACTTCACGGAAAAAAGAGTGACCCGGGGGGCGAAACCCCTGGATCACGTGCTCAACGAAGCAGATTACCTCGTTGGGGTTCGGGGTAGGCCGGGTCTCGTCACCCGGAACTCTCCAATGGATCTCCTTCTGAGGAGGGAGAACGCCAGACTCGGCGAGCTCTTCTAGCTTGGCTTGGGTCACGGAAGACCGTGCCCAGTTGGCGGAGATGGATTGGGTTGACCTTAGCTTGGCCGGCTGTTTGCCCTTGTTCTTTGGGGCCATTTGCTCGGTCTGCAAAATACAAGGCAAAGAGTACGAAACATTAAGACTCGGGAATTATGAGTTATCCGAGTATCCACAAGCAGTATCAGTAAGAAGCATAGAAACTATGAGTTATCCGAGTATCAACAGGCAGTATCGATAAGCAGTACGGAAACTATGAGTTATCCGACTATCAACGAACAGTTATGGAAATTATCGGTAATCCTAGTATCAGTGAGCCATTATAAAAAGGGGTTGATTGTCTGGTTAACTAGTGAAAACAGAAGATCCGGAAATAGAGCATTGTCCGGGTATCGAAGAACAACTGCGGAAATCTTAGACGGACTACATCTAGATTGGAAAATTCCCAGAGAAATTCGCGGAGAAATTTATGATTGCGAGTAATAGGAGAGTGAAATTAGATCTATTATTGAACGATTAAGCAAGCAAGGATGAAGTTGAGTAATCAAATTCGGTATGGAGCAAGAAATTAGCCTGCGGGCAAACCTAGATCCAATCTAAATCGAACGGAAAGTTTAAAGTTGAGATTAATGGAGATAGGGAGCTCACCGGTGCGGATTGAAGGATGGCGCGACGGCGGCAGATGGCGCAGCTGTGGTGCCCTTTGGGGACTCCCGGCGGGCAGCTTGCGGGCGCGGTGGCGGAGCTTGACGGCGGAGCGGCGCGGGCGGAGGCGGAGCGTAGACGACGGCGTGCTCCCGGTTGCTCTCTGGTGGGCTCCGTGGCGGCGCAACGGCGAGCTCGAGCAAGGGGGAGTCACCGGATGTCGGGGGGTTACCCCCGAGTAGGGTAAAGGCAAGTGGCAAAAGCAGCTAACAGAAGAGAGGTTTGGTCGAGTAGCCGACTACCCGGTACCCGCTACCCGGCAGACTGCTACTCGGTCTCACCTCAAGATGACCAGAAGGAGATATCAATCAAGTTCTGTCCTTTCGAGTAGAGGAGTTGGCCCGAGTACAATTGGCGGGAACAATTGGCGGGAACCTACTCGGGCCAGAAAGTCAAAGGAGCCGTTCTGACACAGGATCCCGCGTATCCTGGGTCCGTACTTGGCAGCATTCGAACTACTGTTCATCTGGGACCGGCCTGCCTGACAGTGACAGCATGGAAGCAGGCCGTGGCAGGATAAGGGGGGCCTACTCTGTGCTTAGGTACAGTGATACCAGTCTGTCCCCTAGTTTTGCCCAACGACTTTCCAGATGAAGCCAAGGTTAGGAACCAAAGCTGTCAGCGGGAACCCGGAAGAAGGACGGTGTGCACACTATGTCGACACTTGTCCATGTTTGGACGTATCCGGCTGGGCACCATGTATATAAGGTGCCCCGCCGCCTCCTGCGTGAGGATCGAACACATTTTTGCATACTGGAACCCTAGTTCTTGACCTAGTTCATCATCTAGAGGAGAGTGGCTACTCGGTAGCAAGAACCTTGTACTGTGGCTACTCGGTGAGATACCAAAATACACAAAGAAAGGCAGGAGTAGGGGTTTTACCTCCTCACGAGGGCCCTGAACCTGGGTAGATCGTGTTGTTTGCAGTGTTTACTTTGTACCTCACGCGGCTACTCGTCGCGTGATCCCTCCCCGAGCACCTCCAGCGTCCTTCGTCCCCACATCTTTAGCCATCCCATGGCATCTGCCGTGACACCACCACGACAGTTGGCGCCCACCGTGGGGCAACCAGCGGCGCTGGCTGGAGTTTCTGTTCGGACGGGATCTTCTTCAGCGGAGCGCGTGGTCTGTGGCCTTGTCCACAGATTCGGCTCCTTCGACTTCGTCACCGACAACGCCGGCTGTTTCGGCGGCATGGCCATGCCTGAGGGCGGCTCGGTGATCTCCTTCGGCTCTCTCCTCGTCTACGTCGCCACCGTCGCCAAACCGCGCGTACCCCGAGCTGGTGCATGACGCGGAGGATCCTCCCGCGGTGATTGCTGCTCGCGGAAGGCCCGCATGCAGCTCTGCGAGCTGCGCTGAGGTGATGGTGACGGGCTTGGCGGCAAACACTGGCGCAGCTGCTACTGGCGCTGCGGCCGTCGTCGAGGAGGTCGATGAGCCGCCTGCTGGTGGCAGGACTCACCGGCCCTACGAGAGGGAGAGCAACTTGTCGCCTTCCACGTCTACGGTCATTCCTGCGTCGGCCGCGCGACCTGGTATGCCTACTCCCACCGACGTCGAGCTTCTAGCCATGCGGGAGCAGCTCGAGCGGCAACGCTTGGAGTTGCTTGCCGAGCAAGCGGAGTTGGAGAAGGTGAGGTTGGAGTTGAGCCTGGATCAGCTCGAGTACAACAAGGCGCACGGCTTCACGCCAGTCGCCAGGCGGGCTAGCAGAGTAGGCGGCACTCGGCGCAACTTGGGCGTCGAGATGGCAACGGTTGCGGAGGTGCCCGCTCAGTCCGCCACCGCGAACACCTTCACAAGGCCAAGGTACAGCACACCCGCCAAGACGCTCAGGGCTGCAGAGGCCGTGGCTGCCGAGTTGCCGCGCCTGGATGGAGAGGCGCGTCTCAGGCAGCAGGAGAGGCTCAACGAGTTGGTGTTGGAGGCCGCTAGGCAGAATGAGGAGTTCCGGAAGGCCAACCCGGGTGCTGGGGCTTCGCAGGTGGTTCACTCGCACGCGGCTAGATCTAACGATCAGGCCTCGTCTCCGCATCCTAGCCGCGAGAAGAGCCGCAGCGGGCGCTCGGGTAGAGACAGGCAAATGCAGGTGTATGACCCGGCTGCTGCCGCGAAACAGGTTGCTGTGCCGCAGCAGCCCGGGCAGGAACACAACGCTGCAAGAGCAGGCTCTCAAGCCCATCAAGCTCAAAGCTGTGCCCGAGAAGCCGCACGTCCAGGTTCTTCTCGGCAACCCGCAGCTCAGCCTACTCGGCAGAGGCAGCAGCCGCGCCCAGTGGCACCAGTCGCCAACCCGGTGGAGCAGCCTGCAGCTGTGCAGGTGGACAGGTATGATGATGGCTACTCGGCTATGGAGATGGCTGGCTATGATATTCATGACCGTGTTGGTGAGCGCGTGCTGGCGCCTGGAGATGCAAGGCACCAGCTGGACCGTATCAGCTTGTCTGCGCGGCTTGAGAGCACGGGTCCTCCTGGCCCCGAGTGCTTTGGCCCGCGCATCATGAACGAGCCTTCCGTGAAGGGCTTCCAGCTTGCAAGAGGCACCAAGAGCTACAACGGCAGCACCAAGCCTGAAGATTGGCTCAATGACTATGTCACCGCGGTCCATATCGCGAATGGCAACAGGAGATGGGCGGTGCGTTATGTGCCGCAGATGCTAGAGGGTCCAGCTCGCACTTGGCTCAACAACTTGCCCAAGAACAGCATCAACTGCTGGCTGGACTTCTCGGATGCCTTCATCAGCAACTTCACGAGTACATACAAGAGACCGAATAGGCCACAGCAGCTGTCGGCTTGTAGGCAGCGGGAAGACGAGACAGACCGCGAGTACCTTACTCGGTGGAGCACGCTGAGGAACACCTGTGAGGGTGTGAATGAAGCACATGCCATTACCTGGTTCGCGCAGGGTTGCCGTCATGGCAGCATGCTTTGGCAGAGATTGCAGAGGGAGATGCCGAACACTCTGGCGGAGACCATCAAGATTGCGGATCAGTACGCACTCGGTGATCCTACTCAGCCACTGATGGACTCCTCTGAGCCGAGAAGAAACTTCAACAGCAGCAAGCGCAACGAGTTCCGCAACAAGCGCCGAGTAGATACTCGGTATGATCCTGAAGAGGTGAATGCAGTGAATGTCGGAGGCGGTGGTGGCCAAAGGCAGAAACCTGCTGGAGCCTACGGGCAGAACCAGAACCAGGGCCAAGGCAACAAGAAGCCATTTCGCGCCTCTCAGTCGGGTAGCGGGAACTCCGAGCAGCCGAAGAAGTTTGTCTTCGATGACATGAAGGATGGCCCATGCAGCTTTCACACTCACCATCCCTCGAGGCCTGCTAACCACACTACTCGGCAGTGCGAGTGGTGGGATGTGATCAAGAGTGATGGCTTGCCTCCTCCTCCTCCCCTGCCAGCCGCCAATGCTACTGTTCAGCCTACTCGCGCACCCGCAGCTCGGCCGCCAGTGTACCCGAGAAGAGAGAATGTGAACCAAGTGGCTTGAGGAGCCAACCAGAACTTCAACAATGAGAGATACCGCAACAACAACAACAACTACTACAACCGCAACAACAACAACAGAGGCAACAACAACTACTACCAGGGGAACAACAACAATGGCAACAATGGGGGCAATGGCTCCAATCAGTACCAAGAGCACCATGAGAGCTACATGATCTTCACTTCGGAGCCAGTCGACAAGCAATCACAGCACAGGCAGGCCATGGAGGTCAATGCCGTGATTCCTGCTGTCCCTCACTACATGTATTGGTGTGACCAGGAGATCAGGTGGACCCGAGCAGATCATCCCAAGGTGATGCCCAATCCGGGTAGCTATGCCTTGGTGCTGGATCCTACTTTCCTAGGTTCCGAGAAGAACGTGAGGTTCAGCAAGGTGCTAATCGACAACGGCAGCAGCATCAACATTGTGTACAAGGACACACTCGAGAAGCTTGGCCTGGCCGAGAACATGATGCTGCCTAGCAAGACCACCTTCCATGGCATTGTGCTCGGGATCTCCTGCAACCCGATTGGCCGAGTGTGGATCGATGTGCTATTCGGTACCCGGGAGAACTGCCGCACAGAGCGCTTGCAGTTCGAGGTGGTGGATCATCAGAGCCCCTATCATGCTCTACTCGGCAGGCCTGCTCTGAGCAAGTTCATGGCCTCTACACATGTGGCTTATCTGAAGATGAAGATCCCTGGTCCCAATGGTATCATCACCATCTCTGGAGATTACAAGAAGTCCATGGAGTGTGCCTCTGCTAGCTCCCAGTTGGCGGAGTCGATGGTGATTGCTGCCGAGAAGAAGAAGATGTACGAGGTGGTAGCCATGGCTCAGTCCGCACAAGCTGGCGCACAAGGTGTGTCGAGTACCCAGCATGGTACTGCTTTCCAAGCTGCCAAGGAGACAAAGAAGGTCCAGGTCGACCCCGAGTTCCCCGACCGCGTAGCCATCATTGGCTCCGGGTTGGCGGAGAAATAGGAAAGCGAGCTCATCCACTTCCTCCGTGAGAATCGGGATGTATTCGCCTGGTCCAATGAAGATCTACCAGGAGTCCCGAGGGAGTTGGTTGAGCACTCTTTGCATCTGCGTCCTGACGCCAAACCAGTGAAGCAGGCTATGCGCCATTTCGGAGATGAGAGAAGGAAGGCCATTGGTGACCAGATCACCAAGTTACTGATAAGAAATTTCATCATGGAGGTGCTGCATCCGGATTGGCTAGCCAACCCGGTCATGGTTGAGAAGAAGAAGGAGGATCCCAAGGCTGCCACGGCATGGCGCATGTGCGTCGACTACACCGACTTGAACAAGGCATGCCCCAAGGATCCTTTCCCGCTACCTCGCATCGATCAGGTGATCGATTCCACTGCTGGTTGCGAACTGTTGTCTTTCATAGATGCCTACTCTGGTTTCCACCAGATTGCACTCAACCCTGCTGATCAAATAAAGACTGCTTTCATTACCCCGTACGGGGCTTATTGCTATCGTGTCATGTGTTTTGGCTTGAGGAATGCGGGTGCAACCTATCAGAGATGCATGCAGAAATGCTTGCACGACCAGCTCGGCAAGAATGTGCAGGTGTACGTAGATGACATTGTCATCAAAACGAATAAAACACATACTCTGCTTGCCGACCTGGAGGAAACCT
The DNA here is from genome assembly GCA_028641055.1 of Alopecurus myosuroides. Taxonomy (NCBI): domain Eukaryota; kingdom Viridiplantae; phylum Streptophyta; class Magnoliopsida; order Poales; family Poaceae; genus Alopecurus; species Alopecurus myosuroides. The sequence goes on from CM054062.1 coordinate 267,146,883, forward strand.
TTGCTAACCTACGCAAGTACAAAATGAAACTGAATCCGAGTAAGTGCACCTTTGGTGTACCGGCTGGAAAGCTACTCGGTTTTCTGGTTTCTAGTCGGGGCATTGAAGCCAATCCTTCTAAGATAAAAGCTATTGAGAGCATGTCTTTACCGAGATCACTGAAAGATGTGCAGAAGTTCACAGGTTGTTTGGCATCTCTGAGCCGTTTTCTGGGCCGAATGGGCGAGAAGGCCCTGCCTCTGTACCAACTGATGAAGAAAAGTGACAAGTTTGTCTGGACTCCGCAAGCAGATGTGGCATTCAATGAGCTGAAAGCAATGCTGGCGAGTGCTCCCATCTTGGCTAGTCCGCTACCCAAGGAGCCAATGCTGTTGTACATTGCTGCGACTAACCGAGTAGTCAGCGGGGTGATTGTGGTGGAGCGAGAAGAAGAAGGCAAGAGTGTGCAACGCCCAGTATATTATCTCAGTGAAGTGTTGTCCAGCTCCAAGCAAAACTATCCGCATTACCAGAAGATGACATATGGTGTGTACCTGGGCGCCAGGAAGCTGAAGCATTATTTCCAGGAGCACCCTATCACAGTTGTGAGCTCTGCTCCCATCTCGGATATCATGGGCAACAAGGAGGCGAGTGGCAGAGTAGCCAAGTGGGCGATTGAGCTAGCCGCGTATGCTCCCGCGTATGCGAGAAGAGACGCCATCAAGTCGCAGATCCTGGCAGAATTTCTTGTGGACTGGGCCGAGGTGCAGTATGAACCTCCTGCTCCAGTTTCAAATTACTGGAAGATGCAATTTGATGGCTCAAAGGTGAAAGAAGGCCTTGGCGCTGGTGTTGTGCTTACGTCACCCAAGCGAGATCAGCTCAAGTATGTGCTGCAGATTCATTTCAAGGCATCCAACAATGTAGCCGAGTACGAGGCAGTGGTGCATGGTTTGCGAGTAGCAAAGGAGGTTGGTGTGCAACGCATTATATGCTATGGCGATTCAGATCTGGTGGTGCAGCAAGTCTCGGGTACCTGGGATGCTTTGGATGCCAACATGGCATCGTATCGTTTCCTGGTGCAGTCTATGACTGGTTTCTTCGAGGGTTGTGAGTTCCAACACATTCACCGAGCAGAGAACGAAGCAGCAGACGAGCTATCCAAGTTGGGATCTTCTCGGCAGTCCATCCCGGCGGGGATTGCCTTGGAACATTTGAGGAAGCCATCCATCAAGCCTTCCCCCAACTCGGAGTCTATATTTGTCCCTTCTCTGCCAAGTGAAGAATCTGATCCAATGGAGATTGACTGGGAGAGTGCTGCAGGAAACCCGGGGACTGCCGTTCTCTACTCGGGGACTGCCGTTCCCTACTCGGGGACTGCCACTCCCTACCCGGGGACTGACACTCCTTACTCGGGGACTTCCACTCCCTACTCGGGGACTGCCACTCCTTACTCGGGGACTGCCACTCCCTACCTGGGGACTGCCACTCCTTACTCGGGGACTGCCGCCCTCAACCCAGAGGCTATCGCATTCATTGAAGAAGTTCTCGCCAATCGATCTGGGCTGCAAAGAAGCGCTCCTGCTCCTCCTGTGCAACCGCAAGAGCCCGTCCCAATGGAACTGGACGAACCAGTGTTTCCCATACGGGAGACACCGAGTTGGGCTATGCCCATATTATCCTTTCTAAGGGACGGCACTTTACCTGAAGATGAGGTGACTGCGAGGCAGATTCAGAGAAGTTCCAAGGGCTACACCATAGTCAGAGATGTGCTACACAAGAGAAGTGCCACTGGCGTGCTGCAACGTTGTGTGAGCCCAGAAGAGGGAGAAGAAATTCTGGTGGAGATACATCAAGGGGAGTGTGGGCATCACGCCTCATCTCGGGCTTTGGTCAAGAAAGCTTTTCGGCATGGCTTCTACTGGCTCACTGCGTTGCAGCAAGCTGAAGATATTGTGAGGAAGTGCAATGGCTGCCAGATGTTCGCAAGTAAGATTCACATGCCTGCTTTCGAGTTGAAAACAATTCCTATCACATGGCCGTTTGCTGTTTGGTGCTTGGATATGGTTGGCCCCTTCAAGCCGGCTAAAGGCAATATGACACATATCTTGGTCATGGTGGACAAGTTCACCAAGTGGATTGAAGTGAAGCCTATTCGGAAGTGCGATGGGGTCACAGCTGTGAAATTCGTGAAGGATGTGATCATGAGATATGGCTACCCGCACAGTATCATCACCGACAACGGCACCAACTTTGCAGAGGGGGCAATGGTGCGATTCTGCAGAGATAAGCATATCCGACTAGACGTTGCGTCAGTCGCGCATCCTGCCTCCAATGGGCAAGTTGAGAGAGCAAATGGAATGGTACTGGCAGGCATAAAGCCAAGGCTGATTGAGCTATTGCTGAAAACACCTGGGTGTTGGCTAGAAGAGTTGCCGGCGGTATTGTGGAGTCTAAGGACTACCCCTAACCGGTCAACCGGCTACACGCCATTCTTCTTGGTATACGGGGCTGAGGCCGTGTTGCCAATAGACTTAGAGCATGACTCCCCCCGAGTAGCCCTCTACACTGAGGTGGAGGCGAGAGAAGCTCGAGAAGACGACGTTGACCTGCTTGAAGAAGCAAGAGAGCTGACTCTGTCACGTTCGGCTATCTACCAGCAAAACCTGCGGCGTTATCATAGCCGAAAGGTGAACCCAAGGGTTTTCCGAGAAGGAGACATGGTCCTTAGGCTTGTGCAGCGCACAGCCGGGATGCACAAATTGTCTCCTCCATGGGAGGGGCCTTTCATTGTGAGCAAAGCGCTGCACAATGATGCGTACTACCTTGTAGATGTGCGCCCATCGCAGGCGAACAGGGCAGATAAAGCTGGAGAGGAAACCAAGCGCCCCTGGAATGTAGATCTACTTCGTCGTTTTCATTCGTAAGCAAAGATGTGTATGTACCCTCTTATCCGAGTTGAAATTCTACTCTGCAATCTGAAATTGTTCTCGGGGACTGCCCTCGTCCAAAATTGTTCTAAGTGTTTTTACTCGGCTTTACCCTTTGTCTATTCGGTTGCTCCACTTCAGAACTCATAAGCGCATTGAGTACTGTGTTTAAACCTATATGCCAACTCTTCGACTCTGCTGCTGTCCGAAACCCGGCTTCATGGCAAGCAAGAGAACAAGCAAAAGGTCAATGAGCACAAGAAAATCGCTAAGGAAGAAAAAGTGCAGGAACCGAGTAGAGTGCTTATTACTTTTGTTCTCTGTTTTGTCTTCTCGGCTAAGTGGTGGGCTGCGTTACTATGATTGTTTCTAAGTGGCCAAATATTTGCAGCTCTACTCTTTGATTCTTGTGACTCGAATACCAAAAAAGCAACAAATTGCAGGTAGAGCAGAGATGAAAAGATAGAGTGAATAAGAAACGCAACTCGGGGACTCGCATGGAAACGCAACCCGGCATTGAGCCAGGGCTGCTCAAAATGACTAAATTAAAGATAATGTGTGGAAATAAAACTGAGTAGCAAGAAAAGCATAAATAAGTCTGATACATATGCTCCCGGCATCCCGGGGATCTGATAAGTGTTCAAGTAAAAAGTGTGCAGGTAAAATCATGTGGAGGAGGCAATGTTGTCGGCGCTGGCATTGGCTGCTGCATCTTCTGTGGTGGTCCTGGTTGCCTCTGCTTCCGAGTTGGTGGCGGTTGTCCTTGCGGGTTCTTCGTCAGCACTGGCATGGGTGGCATCCGCCTCCGACTGGACGGTGGCGGACTCTTCCATCTCGGCGTCACGCTCGGAAGTAGCCGTGGCCACCGAGATGGGCCCTGCAGCAGAAGAAGAGCCAGAGGCTTGGCCAGGGGGACGGACTGTGTCGTCGAGAGCATCTCCTGATGAGGTGCCGAACTCGAGTGCGGCGGTGTCGATGTGCTCGGTCTCCTCATCGCTACTCGCGACAGCGACGTTCTTCCCCTTCCCGGCCTTGCCCTTGGGGGATTCGAAGAAACCCGACTCCAGATCAGAGTCTGTCTCCTCATCATCCCCCTCGCCCTCCTCCACTTCGGTGTCGGGCTCGGGGAGGCCGTCGATGAAGACATCCGTCTCAGCGCACTCCGCGACCTCGTACGCAATCAACTTGCGCGCGGCCACGCAGCTGGGGTCCATCTCCCACTTGGACTTCTCGCGTTTCCCACGGATGATTTCCATATTCAGATTCTCATACCATGAGGCGACGCAGAGGAGCATTAAGTCAGCACCTGCCCGAGCTCCCGAGGCGCGCCACTTCTTCAGCTCGGCCTTCACATTCTGCAGCTTCAGAGCAAGGCCATTAATCGTTGTCGGCGCGGAATCTTCGGGCCAGAACAGCTTGTGAAGCGCGAAGCCGACGCGCACCAGGTCGGTGCCTACGCCGGCTAGACGCTCGAAGTACCCTTTCAGCACCAGCAGGCTGTCCTCAATCTCGGCTCTGGTATCCGAGGCTTCGCCCTTCTCAAGGCTAGCGGCTCGGGCCTTGGCCAAGGCTGGCGCGCTAGCGGACACGAGATGAGGGAAGATTTCTGCACAAAAGCAAGGGAGAGATTTGGTCTTAGAATCCGAAAAGAGACCAAACCGAGAAGAAAAGATGCAGAAGTGAGGAAACTTACCGTGAAGCTCGCGGCGCAGCTGCTGCAGCTGGACTCTCCATTCCTCCTCATTGGATATGTGCCTCTCTTGGACCTGGCGCAGAGTATTCATTTGAGCAAAGAGCCCAGCATTGGATTTCTTCAGTGTTTCGCACTCCAGCTCGAGGGCTCTGATCTTGGCATTGAAAGTTGTTTCAGCTTTGGCCTTCTCGGCGATAACTCGGTCCCTCTCGGCACCGAAGTCGAGAGCATCTTTGAGGGCTTTCTGCAGCTGAAGTTGCAGCTGCTCCATCTCTGTTGTGTGGTCCTTCACCAGCTCCACGGCCTGGTTGGACAATTGCTGCTGCACTTCTTCTGGTTTGACGCAGTCTTGGTGGGCTTCAACGAACAATTTATGATCTTCTGCGAAAAGCCAGACAAGGTTAGCAGAGAAGCAGAGAAGCAAAAGGAACAAGAGGCAAACCGAGTAAACGGCAACTCACCTTCTAATCTTTTGATGGTGGCCTCGGCGTCCTCCACAAACGCACGGCATTTCTCGTGCTCCTCAGCTAAAGCCTTCAGGTTATCTGCAGAGTAGGAATGGTTAGCGCAAAAGAAAGCAGAAGCGGGCGTAAACATAAAACACAGTAACCGCGCAGCTAAAAGCATACCTTTTACTTCAGCCAGCTGCTGGGTGCTATCATTGGCATTCTTGCTCGCTGCCTCTGCAGCTGTCTTCTCCTTTTCCAGTGCAACAATTCGCCTCCTGGCGATAGCATGATTCCAGAGGAGCACACGGTACAAATTGGTGCGTTTCAGAACGCTATCCTGAGAAGCGGGAAGAAAGCAAGTTAGGCAAAGAAGTGGAGATTCAACCCGAGTAGGAGGCTACTCGGAGAGTATCCGTCTACTCGGCCGGAATCTCGGGGACTGGGTGAGAGTAAAGGAAAATGAAGATGAACAGGAGAGAAGAAAAATTCAACTCGGAAAGAGCAAGTAAGACTCACCGCATAAGCCTGCTCGATGTCCTCGGCGTTCTTGCGGTGCAGGAACATCTTGGCGGCGAGAGTGGCAGTCTCGGTGGAGACAGTCATGGGTTTGTAACCCAAATCCACCTTGTTCCACTCAACGCGCATGTGGTCGATTGCGCCCAACCCAAGGCCGTGCCAGTTGTCCGTGCTGAGAACCTTGCTGTCCCACTTGGCGTCGATGAAGCCAATGGTGTCAAGTACCTGCTCAAGGCTCCGTGATGTTATCGCTGGATCCTGGACTCCCCGAGAAGCAATAGTGACGGACTTGTTCTGGTTTGGAGCCGGGGGAGGGGAGTTCACAGCTACGGCTTTCCTTCCCCTCTGAAGGGCAAGTTGTTTATCCTGGGGAGAGAAGCCGATCTGGTTTTGTTGACTGACCTGCACCATGTAGTCCAGGAAGCAAGGCTGACCGGCAGCAGCAAGAGCAGCGGAGGTAGCAGTAGCAACCGGGCCGGACGCGCGAATAACCAACTGTCCAGTCGAGGTCGGAGGTGGCATCTGATCTCTGGCTTGTTTCTTTGTTTTCTCTTTCTCGGCTCGCTGCTTCTCGGATTCCTTGGCCTTCTTTCCTTCAGCCTTGGCCTTCGCCTTCTCGGCGGCCTCCTTCTCGGCAGTTTCCTTCTCGGCTTCTGCCTTCTCGGCAGCTTCTTTCTCGGCTGCCCTCTTCTCGACCTCCTCCCTCAAAGCATCAAGGGCTTGCTGCCTGGCAGGATCAGTTGGCGACGCCAGGGGCGCGCTATCCGGTGCGCCAATCGGCTGGACGCTACTCGGTGCAGCGCCCGTTGGCGCATCACTCAACGGGTAGGCATCTGTCATGGTGGCATCCGTGGCGGTGGCGTCTTCTACCCGCTGCTCGGCATCGGGGTTCACTTGGCTTGCAGCGTCAGTGGTTGGCTGCTCCTGTTCAGCATCAGGCCGCTCGAGGGCGGTGTTATCCTGCATCTCGGCGTCTTGGTTCTTCTCGGCAGTGTTGGCCGGAGGAGAAGGGGGCCTTTCCTGGTGGGTGGCAGTGTCCTGTGCTGCTGACTCCGCACGGGGCTGCTTCTCTGAATCTGCTCCTTGAGCATCAGTGCTCTGAGCATTGGCGGTGTCATCCTCGTCGTCGTCAAGGTTGATAAGCGGCGCTGCTGGCTTCTTAGCCTGATCGGGCGCGAGAGCAGCGTTTGCGTCCATGGGAGGACTGCAGAGAAAAAGAGGTTCAGAAATCAGAAGAGGACTGGGAAAGATAACACAGTGCGAGAAGAAAGGCAACAGAGAAGAAACTTACGCGCTGGTGGAGGCGAGCTTCCGCCTGGGTTTCTTCGCGACCGCCTTGGTCGCCTTCTTCTCAATCAGCTTCTTCTTCTTGGCGGGGGGCTCTGCGGCGCCGCTGCCAGTCCGCTTGCGAGTAGCGGGCGCAGCGACAGAAAGAGGGTTGACGACAAGGGCGTCATCGTTCTCGTTCTCGTTCTCGTCTTCATCTTCATCCTCTTTCTCTGCATCAACGTTATCTACGGATCCAATAAAGAAGAGGAACGAATCAGAAACAGCGAACAGTGAATTGGTGCTACTCAAGATCGAGCAAGACGAGGGTGAATTACCTTCGAGTTCGTCCTCAGGCCAGTCGCGGAGAGACGATTCCGCGTGCTGTTTCTCCATCGTGGGGGAGCGAGGGAGATTGATCTGATCTGCAGCCCCAAAAGAGGCATCGTCATCCTCCTTTCGATCCTCATACCAATTGCCTTCGAAACGTTCGCAGCTCTCACTGAGCTGGCGACTGAGGACCTGAAGGACGAAGAAGTGTCACAAGTTAGCCGAGTAGCGGGATGGAATCCTACTCGGGTAGGCGTGCAAACACGAAGCACACTAAGCCTAAGTAAATTATCGAATGATCTACTCGGAAAGGCGTGCAGGCACAAAGCACACTAAGCCTACACAGTTTTGCTAAGTACTCTACTCGGTACAGACTACGATTGCTAGTCGCGGCGAGAAGAGGAAGCTTCCTACTCGAAATCCTTGTAACAGAAAGCAGAAAGGGAAGAACGTACCCGGGTAATCGGCTTGGTACGGCTATATGGGATGAACCCATACTGCCAATGCTCGGCGAGGCTTGTCGTCAAGATGGCTCTGGCGTGCTCGGGGACGTCAGCGTTGTCGAGCTCGATGGTGGTCGTCCTGGTGCAGTCACGGGGGCCTCCCATGTAACACATCAGGTGGCAGCGTTCCTGCAGAGGCAGGACGCGCCTCTGAATCCAGCATGCCACAGGGTCATCACTCTTGAGGCCCTCGTCGATTAGAGCGCCGAGCCGCGCCTCAATCTCCATCGCGTTGGTGTCGTTGAGGGGCTTCTCCTTCCAATTCTTCTGGGTGGGAGCGCGGAGGCTCCAAGCGGGAAGATTGATCCTGTCTGTTACCTGTCCTCCTTCGGTGGCGGGGATGTTCTTGACGTAGAGGAACGTCTTCTGCCACATCCGGACAGACTCCAGCCCCTTGATACGGGGGTGATTGGTCCCCGACCGCTGCACCATCATGGCGCAGCCGGTGTCGGTTGCCCGTGGCACCCCCGTGCCGTCCTTCTTCCCGGTGGTCTGCTGGCGGAGGTGGAAATACCTGAGCCAGGTGTCCGTTGTCGGGTGGATGCCGAGGAAGGCCTCGCACACCACGGCGTGGTAGGCGAGGAAGACGACGGCGTTGGGCGGGAGATGATGCATTTGAAGGCCGAAGTGGTCGAGGAAACGGCGGAGGAAGTCGGAGGCTGGCAGGCCGAAGCCGCGCTCGAAGTGCGCCATGAACACGACGCGTTCACCCTCCTCCGGCGCAGGCACGAGCTCGCCCCTGGATGGCCGGCATTGAACACCAGGAGGAACCCTCCTAGTGTTCACAAGCCAGGCGCAATCCTCGGTGGTGACGATTGAACCGGCCCAGCCAGCGCGAGCGGCCATGGCAGAGTGTGTGCGGATGGTGGAAAACGAGAAGGATTTGGTCGAATGGGTTGAGTTCGCGGCGGCGCAAGAGATTGCGCGGCGGCGGAGAAGAACAGAGAAAAGGGAAAAGTACGGAGGAGGAAGAAGGGGAAGTTACCGATGGGGGTATTTATACCCTCGTCTCAGGCTACCGTTACCATCGTGGTAGTGGGATCAATCGTGGCCATGATTGCCGTGTGGTGGGGCCTGTGGCCGGATAGAAACGCACGCAAGCGCGGAACGCGCGCGTAACGGCCAGAGTGGATCCCACGACTAGATCGTGGCCTATAATTACGCTTGATGGGACATAACGAGCTAGTGGGCCCGCCCCGTGAAAACTGGGCGCGTGGCACGTCGTGTCGTGGTAGCGAAACGACGGGGGCCTGGATGTCTGACGCGTGTCCAGTTGCGGCGCGGAGGGCTGGATTATGCTCTGCGCCGCAAGGGCTCAATTCAAGAAGATTCTCTAAGTCCTTTTACTCGGGCGCAGAGTAGAAGGCTGGTACTACTCGGGAGCGAGGAAACTCAAGATACTTGTCAGAGTACTACTCGGAGGCCTTTTTACTCGGCATCTTGAGGTTCAAGGGCTATGAGGCAAAGATTGGTTTTAAGATGGCAGAGCCTAGTGAACAAGTTCGCAAGGCTCAACCAGCTTCGGGGACTGCTATCGGGGGGTTACCCCCGAGTAGGGTAAAGGCAAGTGGCAAAAGCAGCTAACAGAAGAGAGGTTTGGTCGAGTAGCCGACTACCCGGTACCCGCTACCCGGCAGACTGCTACTCGGTCTCACCTCAAGATGACCAGAAGGAGATATCAATCAAGTTCTGTCCTTTCGAGTAGAGGAGTTGGCCCGAGTACAATTGGCGGGAACAATTGGCGGGAACCTACTCGGGCCAGAAAGTCAAAGGAGCCGTTCTGACACAGGATCCCGCGTATCCTGGGTCCGTACTTGGCAGCATTTGAACTACTGTTCATCTGGGACCGGCCTGCCTGACAGTGACAGCATGGAAGCAGGCCGTGGCAGGATAAGGGGGGCCTACTCTGTGCTTAGGTACAGTGATACCAGTCTGTCCCCTAGTTTTGCCCAACGACTTTCCAGATGAAGCCAAGGTTAGGAACCAAAGCTGTCAGCGGGAACCCGGAAGAAGGACGGTGTGCACACTATGTCGACACTTGTCCATGTTTGGACGTATCCGGCTGGGCACCATGTATATAAGGTGCCCCGCCGCCTCCTGCGTGAGGATCGAACACATTTTTGCATACTGGAACCCTAGTTCTTGACCTAGTTCATCATCTAGAGGAGAGTGGCTACTCGGTAGCAAGAACCTTGTACTGTGGCTACTCGGTGAGTTACCAAAATACACAAAGAAAGGAAGGAGTAGGGGTTTTACCTCCTCACGAGGGCCCTGAACCTGGGTAGATCGTGTTGTTTGCAGTGTTTACTTTGTACCTCACGCGGCTACTCGTCGCGTGATCCCTCCCCGAGCACCTCCAGCGTCCTTCGTCCCCACATCTTTAGCCATCCCATGGCATCTGCCGTGACACCACCACGACACCGGAGGTTGAAGGTGAGGTGAGTGAGGAGAAGAAGAAATGAGGCGTTAGGTGTAGGTCACCCCCCAAGGCCCTTATTTATAGATACAGGTGGGGAGACCTAGGCCGGCGAGCGGGAACCAAAAATTTCGGGATAAGGGATATCTTTCCGGATTTGTTGGGATAGGCAGTTAAGTGCCTGTGCGTGATATCCGGAAATTATGAGAGCAAATCATTCCCGCGATATCCGGGCTAATTAACGGACGAAATGAGCCGGGTCTTCTATGTTCTCTTCAGGGTGTTGACCCGGAAGGATGGAGATGAATTCGGAGAGAGCCGGGTTATTATATGGACCACCAATGGAGTTAGGCCTAGCTGTTTATCAAAGCAACCAAGCTCGGCCTCTATGAACTTGTATGTTTGTTATTTTTGCAGGGAATAGCATGCGCTTCAAGGAGGATCTCGTGAAGCCCAAGCTATTCTGGGGACTACTGATGGAGGGATGATAACTCGGTAGGCTAACGCCAAGGTGTAACTCGGCCCAAAGGGCGCTGCGCAGGATCCGGCTTAAGGAAAAGGAGTTTCTAGAAGGCCCAAGAGTGTAGGCCTTGTAACCCGGTTTGTGGGTTCCGATAGGGAAACTTAGGGTTTGTAAGCAGTGTCCGGGTAGGATTCCGAGTATGCCTTGGACGGTAAGCCGGGGGGTCCGGATATTATATAAGCCAGCCCCTAGGGTTAGATCGACGAGAAATCATACAATCACGAGATATTCGGGTATCCTTTGTAACACGAGAGTTGAGATAATATATTCAACTCGGAGACTCGGCGACTCGATTGCCGGCTACCAGATCGCATATCACCATGGTTTCCCTTGAGCTAAACCCTCTCCCAAACACCAGAGTCGAATTGCCCCAAGACAAGTTACCCCCGGTAACGTCTGCCGTGATTATCCCACGACACACCTGGCTCGATGGTTGCTCCCGCTATTGTGTGGGCTCGCTTATTCTTCGACTCCTGACACCCCCGTGGGAGCGGTGTCGACAGTAGCCCCCGGGCGTGGGAGCGGCAACGCTGAGGCTACGGCTGCCGGGCCACACCCTTAAAGCCAGAAGCGAGCCCGAGGTGGGCACGGTTCCGAAAAGGGGAAGCCATTTTCCGGGGCGAGCAGTTAATCCCAGGCGAAGGGAAGGCCAGCCGGTTGGCATCCCCGGCTGATCTTTAAATACCCTTCCCCACGCGACATCGTCCACTCGCCACAGTCCCGCTGGTTCGTCAGTGCAGTCGTCGATCTCCATGGCGCCTCTTTGTCGCAGTGTTGCCCCTCCTTAACGCTTCTCTTCTGCAGGGCGCTTCTTCTACGCCACTCATTCGTCCAAAACGTATCTACTTTTCCAAACACTTTTGTTGTGGTTTTCTTCTAAACTTGTGAGTTTTGGATGCAACTAACATGGCCTAACGCTGTTTTCAGCAGAATTACCTTGGTGTCTCGTTTTTGTGCAGAGAATCAACTTTCAGAAAAATGCCCATAAAAGAGCCCGAAGTCCTTATTTTACCCGAAACCCCCCGGAGCCAGAAGATGAGCCGGACAGGGGTAAGGAGGGGCCCACACCACCTGGTGGCGTCCCCCTAGACCGCGCCACCACATGGTGTGGCCACCTCAGCCACCCCCTCGGTCTCCCCTTTCAACTATATAACCCCCGTGACCTAAAAACCGAGGGGGGTACGTCATATTCTAGAGAAAAACACCAGAGTGTCGCCGCCACCTCGAAACCCAATTCGGGGATCAGAAGTTCCTGTTCTGGCACCCTGCCGGGACGGGGATTCGGAGGAGATCATCGCCATCGTCATCGCCACCACTTCTTTTTCAACCATCCATGATTCTCCCATCCATGTGTGAGTAATCCCCGCTCTAGGATGTGAGGGATGGTAGGGATTGGATGAGATCATTCATGTAATAATGCCAGATTGTTTGGGCATGGTGTCTAGTATCCGTTGTTAGTGCTATATATCGTTGTTGCAAATTGTTATGCTTAATGCTTGTCACAAGGGCCCGAGTGTCATGATCTCAGATCTGAACATGTTATTGTTTCATAAGTATAATTATATTTCTTGATCATATCTGCAAGTTGTTTACACATGTCATTGTTTGGAACCCGAGGCCCCAAAGTGACAATAATTGGGATAATCGGAGGGGATGGCTGTGATGTGAGGATCACATGTGTTCACGGAGTTTTAATGCTTTGCCCCGGTGCTTTATTAAAAGGAGCACCTTAATTACCAGTAGTTTCCCTTGAGGCCCCGCTTCAACGGGCTGGTAGGACAGAAAATGTTGTGCAAGTTTCTCATTGCAAGCAAGTACGACTAAATTGGAACACAATCCTATGGTTTGCCTAGTACTTGGATGCATTATTATTATCTATCTTCAATACCCATGTTTTGATTATTATATGAACTATATTATTCATGCAACGCCCGTTCATTCGTCGCTATGCGTACAGAACTTTAATCCTGCTGTTTCCCACAATTGTTACCGATGTTACTATTTTACTCCTGCTCTTCTACTTCTACTGCTATAAAACCGCTGATAAACTGTTGCGAGCAAGTATACTTTCAGGTGCAGCTGAACCGACAACTCATCTGTTAAGCCTTATAAATATTCTTTGACTCCCCTTGTGTCGAATCAATAAATTTGGGTTTTACTTCCCTCGAAGACTGTTGTGATCCCCTATATTTGTGGGTCATCAAGACTATTTTCTGGCGCCATTGCCGGGGAGCATAGATTTATTTGTAACTTCACTTGAACGTGATATTGATTGCTGCAAATTTTTCATCATGGGTAAAACTCGTGATGGGAAAGTTCCTATATTACCATCCACTACAAGGAGAGGTACAACTCTGAACACCTTTGTTGCTCTTGATTCACCGTCTATAATGAGTAAACTTTTTACAGCACCACATACACATGCTACACACACTCCTACTTCTGCTGAGTCTGAAAATATTTCTAATACTTTTGATGATGCTTCTACTGTGCTTGTTGATACTTGTTCACTAGGTCCTTTCCTAGATGCTACAATTGCTAGATCTAAACAAATTGAAAACACTAAAATTCCCGATGAAAATATTGGTACACTTGTTAATTCACATGAGTCTAGAGAAAGTCCTAGTGATGATCTTGAGGAAACTTACATTGAACCTGATGATGATTTTATTGAACAAGTTCATGCTACCACTAGTGCAAGTGCTATTAAGAGTCTTCTTGCAAGACGTGTTGTTAAATATAAATCTTCTCCTGATACTAAGTTTGCTACGTCTCCCATACACATTAAAGATAAGGATTATGATTTCTCTCTAGATTTATCTTACATATCTATTGTTGAGAAAGAAACTTTTTGTGGTACTAAAAATAAAAGTGCTATGGAACCTATGAACGAGCTCTCATCTTTGAGTAGTTTATTTTCTGATGATATTAAGAAACGCACTTACTTTGTTGCTAAAATAATTCCTTTCTCATTGAAACATGAAGCTAAAACTTGGTTTAATAATTTGTCACCTGGTAACGAGCTCGAACAAGGTATGGCTGATACCGATGATCGGATCTCGGACAAGTAAAATATCGCGAGACAAAAGGAATTAGTGACGACATTGATGGTTCACACGATCACAAGATTCATCGTTGAATATATAGGAGTCATCACAGATCTCTAGATCCCGCTGTTGATTATTGATAGGAGAGGTGTCTCGATCATGTCTGTATTATTCGCGAACTGTAGGGTGTCACACTTAAGGTTCGATGACGCATTTGGGAGGATACATAATATCGAAGAATGTTTTGGACAGCACCAAAATTGTTTCGGGTAAAATTGAAATAGTTCAAGGGGTTTTTGTCGAATGGTTGTTAATAGAATTAACAAATGATTTGAGGTGCTATATGCAAATGTTTGTTAGCAGTGGGTGCAGTGAATCCCGGGAGTCCCGGCGGATCCACTCGAGTGGCCGCGGTGACTAGATGGTGCATGGGGCCGCGAGTAGGCATGGCGTTTGTGCTTTCATGCGCAGGAACCGAGGCGCCGGGCGGCTACTTTCCTGCCGCGTGGCGTGGCCACAACACAGAGGAAACGAGGAGACTCCCCTCACCTTGCAACAGTTGGATTTGAACCCTGAAGAGAAATTGGCTAAGTGTTTGGTCTCGGAGTAAGTGTGACTCGGCACAAGTTGTGTTGATAATTCGGTGAAAGCCTTGGTGCTGATCGTGGATCAGTTCCGAGACAAGCAATGGAACCGACATAAGTGGTATGTCGGTTGAGCAGTACGTGGTTGTTATATGGAAAGCTGCTACGGCCCATCATCCGGGTCTGCTGGATCATACCAGTTTCGGAGACTAATGTCGGGTGGCCACCCTCGGGTAGGGTCATGGAAGGTGTGAAATGGTGTCTAAAGGGTGGACCAAGTCAAGGTTGACCGACATAAGTGCCCTACCGACATATGATTGACCGACATAGCAGATGTCCGTATATGTTTCCTTGTGTGTTATCTTGCAAGAGAGTATTCTTCCGGGTTATCCGAGTTACACTTAGAGAATCAGGGTTAAGGGAAGAACGTGCTATCCCGGGCAAGAGTCAATGGGGCACGTGAATCCCTGAGATCACCGAGAAGTACAAGCGTGCGGTTCAACTTACTAGGCGAGCACGTACCGGCTGACACGGAGCGTACAGGGGAGCAGTGTAGAGGTATGGACGAGGCCACGTCGTATATCCGACAGAGGGGACACAACAGACCGTATGTGATGGAGGTTTGTAACATCCCAATTTTGCTAAATTAGGGTGTGTGGTGTTGTGTTCATCTCATACATGCATGAATCAAAAAATTAAACCATGTTTGAAACAATTTAAACTGTGAATTTAAATGGTTTGAGAAAAATCTCACAAATAGTACTTAATTCAATTTCACAAAACAAAAATATGGCAAGGTTGGAAATTTTATGAGGTTTTCAAAAAATATTTTGTAATAGAAAAGGGAAAGTTTGCAATTTTCAAAACTCCTAGGGGGTTTTCTGAAAAATGGCCTTTTCCTTTCCCTTCTCCTTCTTCTCCGGCCAGAAGGACGAGGGCGGCGTTGAGGTGGCCCTTGCAACCTCCTTCTTCCAGCTCAGTCGAGGGGATGAGGACCCTGGGAGCCGTCCGGATCGAGACCTCCTCGCAGAACCCCCCTCCTCGAACGCTCTCCTCTCTCTCTCTACTCGGATGAACCCGAAACCCTAGCTCCGGCCATCTTCTCCGCGCTGTCGACTCCGGCATCCCCGCAGCGAACGGAGGCCACCCCTAGAACCGCTGTGTCCTCCTGCCCCTCCACGCCCACTCGCACAAGCCGGGAAGGCCTGAAGGCGCGTGAATTTCGCCATCGGTTCCTCCACTACCGTCGCGGATGCCCGGACGCCGGCGACGATTCCGTCCCACCCGCACCTCTCTGTCGCCGCCATCATTCTCTCCTCGCTCCGGTGAGCCTCCCCGTGGCCTCAGCTCGCCTCCTCCTCTCGGATTACCCCTCCTCGGCATGCCTCTATCACCGCTGTCGCGCGGATGCTCGCTGGCTCGCCGCCGGTGACCCTTTGGTCACGGCGCCACCACCCCCGTGCTCACCTTGCCTCCCTCTAGCTCGCTAGCCACTCCATCCCGCCAATCCCTCGCTGAATCGCGTGATTGCGAAACAACAGTGCCACACCGGCCATTGATGACGTCACCTCGACGTCATGATGATGTCATAAAACCAGTTTTTCTGTTTTGGAGACAATAAGAAAAAGAAATTAAATTGACACGTGGGCCCTCTATTATTTGAATATTCGAGAAAATATTTTAAATTTGTAAAATCAATATCTCTTAATCTGTTAATAAGAAAAATAAAATAAATATATAAAAATGCTCAGAAAAATGTACTCTATCCAAATATGACATTTTCAATCATGTTTGAGAAAGTTGAATATTGAACATTATTTAATGTTGTTTAATTCATTTAAAAAAATAGAAAAATAAGTTTTTATTCAATAAAATTAGAATATTAAAAGTTATATACCAAATTGCTCTAAATGACAAATGCAACCTAGTTATGGTGTTTTCAAACCCATTTGAGCACTTTAAATTGTACCCACTTTCAAAATCACCCGAACTGCCCTCCTAGGTCTATTTCGGGCTAGTTTCTGTTAAATTGCATATCTATCATACGAACTCTAGCAACCCAACGAACATGTTTAGGACTTT
Organism: Alopecurus myosuroides; assembly: GCA_028641055.1. Taxonomy (NCBI): domain Eukaryota; kingdom Viridiplantae; phylum Streptophyta; class Magnoliopsida; order Poales; family Poaceae; genus Alopecurus; species Alopecurus myosuroides. The sequence continues at coordinate 267,163,201 of CM054062.1, forward strand.
ATTTCAGTGCATTAACTTGCTCATGCATACATATTGTGCATTGCATCGATGCCATGGTTTATTGTTCTTCTTTGTTTCGATGTTTTGTTACCCCTCGGTAGAACATGACTCCGAAGAGAAGACCAACAATTCCAATGGTGAATACTTGATCCTAACCGAAAAGTGAAGCACTTATTCCAGAAGATCTTTATCTGGTTTTCATATAACCAAGGCAAGCATAAACTCTTATCTGCTCATATATGGTTTTCGAAGTGTTTTGGAATCTCGTATATTGCATGCGGTTCAAAGTATTTATGGTCTTAGATAGAGTTATCCTATACTTGTTGCATCGCCTAAATACCCTGATCCACTGCGCCTAGCAGCTATAGGTTTGTTTGTGTGCGCCTCCTTAAAGCCCGTGAGTCTTTCTTAGCCATGCCTAGTTGTGATCTGATCCATCCGGTTGATGAATCTGGTCAATGCGTGAATCTTTTATGTCAGGTTGTTGTGAATTTTATTATCTTTGATAACTTGACTAAATAACGACATGGATGTGAGGCCACAATGGAATCTGGCGTTTTGTCCTGTTCATGCTCCTAGGAGCGAGTTCTCGCCTTCGAAGCCAAGACTGAGCGTGCAACCACACGCGCGAGCCAATGAACCTCGCTCGACTAACTAACTTGTTTGGCCACATCCATGAGTCACGTAGTTTGATCTTTCCAGCTGCGTGTGAGTCAGAAAATGATTTAGAGAAAACTTAGGGCGTAACCGGGACAAGTGATGGACGTACAAGGATCTTGATCCCGACTCACAGAACAAGTGCCGTCAGGAGGTGGCCAACTCCCTGTTGACGGGGTGGCCCTGTTTGGGTTGACTCATGGATAGGGTTACGCAAGGTAAATGTCGAAGCCAACCACCCTCTGTTGCGCTCCATGGACGAGCGTACATGTGGCGTTAAGAGTCGGATGGTACGTGTGGGTAAAGTGTACCCCCTGGGGGGACAAATCTCCTCGAGAAGCCGTGTCCACTGTTACGGACGGCTTGGCAACGGATTCTGTGATCATAGATAACTTGAACGTAATGGCTAAAACTTGTCAACAAGGTTTGAAGGATGCCTCCTCGGAGATGCCGAGAGGGGTGACCCTTGTAGCATGATAGTTTCTGGGAAATGATGTTGGTGGATGAAAAGATGATGACTACATTAGTTGAGTTTCTCAGCTGTTTTGAAAACACTCTTGGAGACGTGTTATTCTTCCTCGATTTGGAAAACAAAGATTGGTTTACGCAAATAGCCTTCATAAAACCTTTCTGGAGATAGCAGATATATAATAGGTTAACTAAGTCTTGTTGAGTACCTCCCGTACTCAGGTTTGCTTATATTTGGTTTAGGCGAAGGTCTCACTTCAGTGGCGTATCAACATGGACATCGACAAGTAGTTTGGGGTTCCCAGGTAGCAGCCTGGAATCTATGCGCTGGGACGTCGCCTTATGTTGCGGCCTCTTAGGACTTTTTGGTTCTTGTTGATTAGCAACATATCTTGCCTTCCGTTGTCTGATGTAATGTTGGGTCGTGTGACTTCTGTTTGTAAAACTACTCTAGTAACACATGTTTAATACAGCTTCCATGTCTAGAGTGCTGCTTTGATCGATTGTTGGTTTCGAGCTCACTGTTATACAGTTTTGGCTATGCCTGCATAGTTGTCGCAGTCGAGGGGTTGTGGTGCCAATGAATCCGGTCTGCCTGTCGTTGTTTGTTTCCGCAAGGGTATTTAATTAGGTCTTTTCAAAATCCGGCGTGGTTGATGTTGCGGTTGTCCCAAATAGTCAGAAGGCCTAACGTTATACTCCTTTGAATCGGTAAAACAACCACTCTTATTGAGGATTCTTGTGTGACTCATTCTAACAAGTTTCCCTCCCCGTTCTTCCAAGCCGAAGTTTAACTTCCACTTGATGACCTATTGAAGGCTTATGTAAGCTGGATACTGGTATCGAGAATGTCAAGAAGACCTTGGAACTTACCATGTCCAAAGTCTCTCTACCAATCCTCCAAACCTTTCTTCCAGTGAAAACAAGTTCATCATGAGAACATCTCGTGGTGTTTTGTAATCTCTATTGATCATTTCCCTTCTTCAAGTTGTTCATACTTGAAGTTCTAATCATCTCACACATTGTGTGAATTTGTCAGTCACTTCAGCCATGGGGTTTTAACCATGTGGTAAACGTATTGCTACGTCAAATCCACAATGAGAAAGAGATTCCTTATTTCCTTCCGGTGCTTCAATCCCCCTTGGTTACCCATCCTTATGGTGTGACCAAGAATTTCTTCTCTGTCACGATGTTCCAACATTCTTTGGTTACTCATCTTCTATCGTGAAGTAACATCCCGATTCTTGACAAGGATTTCGAGAAGTGCGTTCATTCCAAAGAGTGAATATTCCTCTGTGTTCAAACTTTCTCCGACGCATGATTTCCACGTGTTTCCGTGTTTCTCTCGTCTAGGATATTATGTTTTGGTACCCAAGACAATCCTCTCCATCTTGGTACTCTGCTTGAAGAAACCTCGATGTCACAAGTTGTTCAACCTTTCTTTTCCAAAAGGATTTAAAGTCTTGTGAAAAGCTCATATTCTAAATCCTTTCAAGAACCATCATCCATAAACTTGAAACCTTCTCCTATTCCCTCCGTTACCTTGATGTGTTTCATGCCCCTTAACTCAAAAGGTTCTTTATGAACATTCCTCTCATGAGTTAGCCATGAGATACTCGATCTTTGTGAAGATCAAATCCTAATAGTTTCCCCTCCCACCCAAGGTGTAGCCAATCAACACTTCATGATGCTACAGATCAACCTACACAAGAAGAGAACCGTAAGTTTCGAGAAGATCGTTCAAAACCGGTGTTCTATCTTTCTTCTCCTTCGGGAATCTCGGGACGAGATTCTTGTAAGGGGGGTAGATTTGTAACATCCCAATTTTGCTAAATTAGGATGTGTGGTGTTGTGTTCATATCATACATGCATGAATCAAAAATTTAAGCCATGTTTGAAACAGTTTAAATTGTGAATTTAAATGGTTTGAGAAAAATCCCACAAATAGTACTTAAAATGGGTTCCAAAATTTTGTACTGAAAAGTAATTACATTTCACCAAACAAAAATATGGCAAGGTTGGAAATTTTAAGAGGTTTTCAAAAAGTATTTTTGCCAAATTTTATTCTTCCAAAAAGGCCCTAAAAATTAGTGTTCTCTTCTATTTTGTAATAGGAAAGGGAAAGTTTGCAATTTTCAAAACTCCCAGGGGGTTTTCCGAAAAATGGCCTTTTCTTTTTTCCTTTCTCCTTCTTCTCCGGCCAGAAGGACGAGGGCAGCGTTGAGGTGGCCCTTTCCACCTCCTTCTTCCAGCTCAGTCGAGGGGATGAGGACCCTGGGAGCCGTTCGGATCGAGACCTCCTCGCAGAACCCCCCCCTCCTCGAACGCTCTCCTCTCTCTGCCCGGACGAACCCGAAACCCTAGCTCCGGCCATCTTCTCCGCGCCGTCGACTCCGGCATCCCCGCAGCGAACGGAGGCCACCCCTAGCACCGACGTGTCCTCATGCCCCTCCACGCCCACTCCCGCAAGCCGGGAAGGCCCGAAGGCGCGTGAATTTCGTCGTCGGTTCCTCCACTGCCGTCGTGGATGCCCGGACGTGGGCGGCAATTCTGGCCCTCCCGCACCTCTCTATCGTCGCCATCGTGCTCTCCTCGCTCCGGTGAGCCTCCCCGTGGCCTCAGCTCGCCTCCTCCCCCTCGGATTACCCCTCCTCGGCATGCCTCTATCACCGCTGCCGCGCGGATGCTCGCCGGCTCGCCGCCGGTGACCATTTGGTCACGGAGCCACCACCCCCGTGCTCGCCTTGTCTCCCTCTAGCTCGCTAGCCACTCCATCCCGCCACTCCCTCGCTGAATCGCGCGATTGCGCAACGGCAGTGCCACACCGGCCATTGATGACGTCACATGGACGTCATGATAATGTCATAAAACCAGTTTTGCTGTTTTGGAGATAATTAGAAAAAGAAATTAAATTGACACGTGGGCCTTCTACTGTTTGAATATTCGAGAAAATGTTTTAAATTTGTAAAATTAATATCTCTTAATATGTTAATCAGAAAAATAAAATAAATATATGGAAATGCTCAGAAAAATGTACTCTATCCAAATATGTCATTTCCAATCATGTTTAAGAAAGTTGAAAATTGAACATTATTTAATGTTGTTTAATTCATTTAAAAAATAGAAAAATATGTTTTTATTCAATAAAGTTAGAAAATTAAAAGTTATATACCAAATTGTTCTAACTGACAAATGCAACCTAGTTATGCTGTTTTCAAACCCATTTGAGCACTTTAAATTATACCCACTTTCAAAATCACCCGAACTGCCCTCCGAGGTCTATTTCGGGCTAGTTTCTGTTAAATTGCATATCTATCATACGAACTCTAGGAACCCAACGAACATGTTTAGGGCTTTATTTCAGTGCATTAACTTGCTCATGCATACATATTGTGCATTGCATCGATGCCATGGTTGATTTTTCTTCTTTGTTTTGGTGTTTTGTTCGCCCTCGGCAGAACGTGACTCCGAAGAGAAGGCCAAAAACTCCAATGGCGAATACTTGATCCTTAACGACTAGTCGAGCACTTATTCCAGAAGATCTTTATCTGTTTTTCTTATAACCAAGGCAAGCATAACCTCTTATCTTCTCATATATGGTTTTCGAAGTGTTTTGGAATCTCGTATATTGCATGCGGTTCAAAGTATTTATGGTCTTAGATAGATTTATCCTATACTTGTTGCATCGCCTAAATACCCTTATTCACTGCTCCTAGCAGCTATAGGTTTGTTTGTGCGCGCCTCGTTAAAGCCCGTGAGTCTTGCTTAACCATGCCTAGTTGTGATCTGATCCATCCGGTTGATGAATCTGGTCAATGCGTGAATCTTTTATGTCAGGTTGTTGTGAATTGTATTATCTTTGATAACTTATCTAAATAACGGCATGGATGTGAGGCCACAATGGGTTGTGGCGTTTTGTCCTGTTCATGCCCCTAGGAGCGAGTTCTCGCCTTCGAAGCCAAGACTGAGCGTGCAACCACACGCGCGAGCCAATGAACCTCGCTCGACTAACTAACTTGTTTGGCCACATCCATGAGTCACGTAGTTTGATCTTTCAATCTGCGTGTGAGTCAGAAAATGATTTGGAGAAAACTTAGGGCGTGACCGGGACAAGTAATGGACGTACACGGATCTTGATCCCGACTCACAGAACAGGTGCCGTCAGGAGGTGGCCAACTCCCTGTTGACGGGGTGGCCCTGTTTGGGTTGACTATTGGATAGGGTTACGCAAGGTAAAGGTTGGATCCAGCCACCCTCTGCCGCGCTCCATGGACGAGCATACATGTGGCGTTAAGAGTAGGATGGTACGTGTGGGTAAAGTGTACCCCCTGCAGGGATAAATCTCCTCGAGAAGCCGTGTCCACGGTTACAGACGACTTGGCAACGGATTTTGTGATCATAGATAACTTGAACGGAATGGCTAAAACTTGTCAACAATGTTTGAAGGATGCCTCCTCGGAGATGCCGAGAGGGGTGATCCTTGTAGCATGAGAGTTTCTGGGAAATTATGTTGGTGGATGAAAAGATGATGACTACAGTAGTTGAGTTTCTCAGCTGTTTTGAAAACACTCTTTGAGACGTGCTATTCTTCCTCTATTTGGAAAACAAAGATTGCTTTACGCAAATAGCCTTCATAAAACCTTTCTGAAGATAGCAGATATATAATAGGTTAACTAAGTCTTGTTGAGTACCTCCCGTACTCAGGTTTGCTTATATTTTGTTCAGGTGAAGGTCTCATTTCAGTGGCGTATCAACGTGGACATCGACGAGTAGTTTGGGGTTCCCAGGTAGCAGCCTGGAATCTATGGGCTGGCACGTCGCCTTATGTTGCGGCCTCTTAGGACTTTTTGGTTCTTGTTGATTAGCAAAATATCTTGCCTTCCGTTGTCTGACGTAATGTTGGGTCATGTGACCTCTGTTTGTACAGCTACTCTAGCAACACCTGTTTAATAAAACTTCCATGTCTAGAGTGCTGCTTTGATCGGTTGTTGGTTTCGAGCTCATTGTTATACAGTTTTGGTTATGCCTGCATAGTTGTCGCAGTCGAGGGGTTGTGGTGCCAATGAATCCGGTGTGCTTGTCGTTGTTTGTTTCCGCAAGGGTATTTAATTAGGTCTTTTCAAAATCCGGCATGGTTGATGTTGTGGTTGACCCAATTAGTCAGAAGGCCTAACGTTATACTCCTTTGAATCGGTAAAACAACCACTCTTATTGAGGATTCTTGTGTGACTCATTCTAACAAGTTCCCGCCCCCCCCCCCCCCGTTCTTCCAAGCCGAAGTTTAACTTCCACTTGATGACCTATTCAAGGCTTATGTAAGCTGGATACTGGTATCGGGAATGTCAAGAAGACCTTGGAACTTACCATGTCCAAAGTCTCTCTACCAATCCTCCAAACCTTTCTTCCAGTGAAAACAAGTTCATCATGAGAACATCTCGTGGTGTTTTGTAATCTCTATTGATCATTTCCCTTCTTCAAGTTGTTCATACTTGAAGTTCTAATCATCTCACACATTGTGTGAATTTGTCAGTCACTTCAGACATGGGGATTTAACCATGTGGTAAACGTATTGCTACGTCAAATCCACAATGAGAAAGAGATTCCTTATTTCCTTCCGGTGCTTCAATCCCCCTTGGTTACCCATCCTTATGGTGTGACCAAGAATTTCTTCTCTGTCACGATGTTCCAACATTCTTTGGTTACTCATCTTCTGTTGTGAAGTAACATCCCGATTCTTGACAAGGATTTCGAGAAGTGCGTTCATTCCAAAGAGTGAATCTTCCTCTGTGTTCAAACTTTCTCCGACGCATGATTTCCATGTTTTCCGTGTTTCGCTCGTCTAGGATATTATGTTTTGGTACCCAAGACAATCCTCTCCATCTTGGTACTCTGCTTGAAGAAACCTCGATGTCACAAGTTGTTCAACCTTTCTTTTCCAAAAGGATTTAAAGTCTTGTGAAAAGCTCATATTCTAAATCCTTTCAAGAACCATCATCCATAAACTTGAAACCTTCTCATATTCCCTCCGTTACCTTGATGTGTTTCATGCCTCTTAACTCAAAAGGTTCTTTATGAACATTCCTGTCATGAGTTAGCCATGAGATACTCGATCTTTGTGAAGATCAAATCCTAATAGTTTCCCCTGCCACCCAAGGTGTAGCCAATCAAGACTTCATGATGCTACGGATCAACCTTCACAAGAAGAGAACCGTAAGGTTCGAGAAGATCGTTCAAAACCGGTGTTCCTTCTTTCTTCTCCTTCGGGAATCTCGGGACGAGATTCTTGTAAGAGGGTAGATTTGTAACATCCCAATTTTGCTAAATTAGGATGTGTGGTGTTGTGTTCATCTCATGCATGCATGAATCAAAAATTTAAGCCATGTTTGAAACAGTTTAAATTGTGAATTTAAATGGTTTGAGAAAAAATCCCACAAATAGTACTTAAAATGGGTTCCAAAATTTTGTACTAAAAAGTAATTACATTTCACGAAAAAAAAATATGGCAAGGTTGGAAATTTTAACAGGTTTTCAAAAAGTATTTTTGCCAAATTTTATTCTTCAAAAAGTCCCTCAAAAATTAGTGTTCTCTTCTGTTTTGTAATAGGAAAGGGAAAGTTCGCAATTTTCAAAACTCCCAGGGGGTTTTCCGAAAAATGGCCTTTTCTTTTTTTCCTTTCTCCTTCTTCTCCGGCCAGAAGGACGAGGGCGGCGTTGAGGTGGCCCTTTCCACCTCCATCTTCCAGCTCAGTCAAGGGGATGAGGACCCTGGGAGCCGTCCGGATCGAGACCTCCTCGCAGAAACCCCCCCCTCCTCGAACGCTCTCCTCTCTCTGCTCGGACGAACCCGAAACCCTAGCTCCGGCCATCTTCTCCGCGCCGTCCACTCCGGCATCCCCGGAGCGAACGGAGGCCACCCCTAGCACCGACGTGTCCTCCTGCCCCTCCACGCCCACTCCCGCAAGCCGGGAAGGCCCGAAGGCGCGTGAATTTCGTCGTCGGTTCCTCCACTGCCGTCGTGGATGCCCGGACGTGGGCGGCAATTCCGGCCGTCCCACACCTCTCCGTCGTCGCCATCGTGCTATCCTCGCTCCGGTGAGCCTCCCAGTGGCCTCAGCTCGCCTCCTCCCCCTCGGATTACCCCTCCTCGGCATGCCTCTATCACCGCCGCCGCGCGGATGCTCGCCGGCTCGCTGCCGGTGACCATTTGGTCATGGCGCCACCACCCCCGTGCTCGCCTTGCCTCCCTCTAGCTCGCTAGCCACTCCATCCCGCCAATCCCTTGCTGAATCGCGCGATTGCGCAACGGCAGTGCCACACCGGCCATTGATGACGTCACATGGACGTCATGATGATGTCATAAAACCAGTTTTGCTGTTTTGGAGATAATTAGAAAAAGAAATTAAATTGACACGTGGGCCTTCTACTGTTTGAATATTCTAGAAAATGTTTTAAATTTGTAAAATTAATATCTCTTAATCTATTAATCAAAAAATAAAATAAATATATGGAAATGCTCAAAAAAATGTACTCTATCCAAATATGTCATTTCCAATCATGTTTAAGAAAGTTGAAAATTGAACATTATTTAATGTTGTCTAATTCATTTAAAAAATAGAAAAATAAGTTTTTATTCAATAAAGTTAGAAAATTAAAAGTTATATACCAAATTGTTCTAAATGACAAATGCAACCTAGTTATGGTGTTTTCAAACCCATTTGATCACTTTAAATTTTACCCACTTTCAAAATCACCCGAACTTCCCTCCGAGGTCTATTTCAGGCTAGTTTCTGTTAAATTGCATATCTATCATACGAACTCTAGCAACCCAACGAACATGTTTAGGGCTTTATTTCAGTGCATTAACTTGCTCATGCATACATATTGGGCATTGCATCGATGCCATGGTTGATTGTTCTTCTTTGTTTTGGTGTTTTGTTCCCCCTCGGTAGAACGTGACTCCGAAGAGAAGGCCAACAACTCCAATGGCGAATACTTGATCCTAAACGACAAGTCAATCACTTATTCCAGAAGATCTTTATCTGTTTTCTTATAACCAAGCCAAGCATAACCTCTTATCTTCTCATATATGGTTTTCGAAGTGTTTTGGAATCTCGTATATTGCATGCGGTTCAAAGTATTTATGGTCTTAGATAGAGTTATCCTATACTTGTTGCATCGCCTAAATACCCTTATTCACTGCTCCTAGCAGCTATAGGTTTGTTTGTGCGCGCCTCGTTAAAGCCCGTGAGTCTTGCTTAGCCATGCCTAGTTGTGATCTGATCCATCCGGTTGATGAATCTGGTCAATGCGTGAATCTTTTATGTCAGGTTGTTGTGAATTTTATTATCTTTGATAACTTGACTAAATAACGGCATGGATGTGAGGCCACAATGGGTTGTGGCGTTTTGTCCTGTTCATGCCCCTAGGAGCGAGTTCTCGCCTTCGAAGCCAAGACTGAGCGTGCAACCACACGCGCGAGCCAATGAACCTCGCTCGACTAACTAACTTGTTTGGCCACATCCATGAGTCACGTAGTTTGATCTTTCAATCTGCGTGTGAGTCAGAAAATGATTTGGAGAAAACTTAGGGCGTGACCGGGACAAGTAATGGACGTACACGGATCTTGATCCCGACTCACAGAACAGGTGCCGTCAGGAGGTGGCCAACTCCCTGTTGATGGGGTGGCCCTGTTTGGGTTGACTCATGGATAGGGTTACACAAGGTAAAGGTCGGATCCAGCCACCCTCTGCCGCGCTCCATGGACGAGCATACATGTGGCGTTAAGAGTCGGATGGTACGTGTGGGTAAAGTGTACCCCTGCAGGGATAAATCTCCTCGAGAAGCCGTGTCCACGGTTACAGACGACTTGGCAACGGATTCTGTGATCATAGATAACTTGAACGGAATGGCTAAAACTTGTCAACAATGTTTGAAGGATGCCTCCTCGGAGATGTCGAGAGGGGTGATCCTTGTAGCATGACAGTTTCTGGGAAATTATGTTGGTGGCTGAAAAGATGATGACTATAGTAGTTGAGTTTCTCAGCTGTTTTGAAAACACTCTTTGAGACGTGCTATTCTTCCTCTATTTGGAAAACAAAGATTGCTTTACACAAATAGCCTTCATAAAACCTTTCTGAAGATAGCAGATATATAATAGGTTAATTAAGTCTTGTTGAGTACCTCCCGTACTCAGGTTTTCTTATATTTGGTTCAGGTGAAGGTCTCACTTCAGTGGCGTATCAACGTGGACATCAACGAGTAGTTTGGGGTTCCCAGGTAGCAGCCTGGAATCTATGGGCTGGCACGTCGCCTTATGTTGCGGCCTCTTAGGCCTCTTTGGTTCTTGTTGATTAGCAACATAACTTGCCTTCCATTGTCTGATGTAATGTTGGGTCGTGTGACCTCTGTTTGTACATCTACTCTAGTAACACTTGTTTAATACAGCTTCCATGTCTAGAGTGCTGCTTTGATCGGTTGTTGGTTTCGAGGTCATTGTTATACAGTTTTGGCTATGCCTGCATAGTTGTCGCAGTCCAGGGGTTGTGGTGCCGATGAATCCGGTCTGCCCGCCGTTGTTTGTTGCGATCGGGGCTAGTAACCCATGAAGCCCTTGTGGGTCCATGACTAGGAGCGCATAACAGTATGTATACCTTTGGGTCCGGGGTCGTGACAGGTCATGGTATCAGAGCAGGACCGCCTGTAGGAAAACCTTACTGATGGATCGATGTTGAGTCTAGAGTTTGTGAAAACTACTTTGAAACCACAAATGAGTTGTGAAAATCTTCTTAGGATTCTTTTTACTCCTTATCTGGTATATTTCTAACTCTGGGTCTCCTTACCTGTTTTGATTTGAAAAGGTGCTAGTCATTCAAAACTTAGGTGCCTTCTTTGGCAAGGACGCTGCTACCCAAGTTGACCTAGTGTTTAGTTTCTAGAGTCGTGTGTGTTCCACGTCCTGTTATCTCTCGTTTCAAATGGGAGATTCCTTTCCATCATAATATCTTAGAGTTGTGTGGGTTCCACATACTCCTGTTCTAAAGTCTCAGAATCCTGAACCTCGATATTTCCTTTCATCTCGAATGTACTCCTTTTCTTTGTTCCATACTTTTGGAGCTATGCTTGGCCTCTGAAAGATACTCAGTGATAGCTACCATAGTGTCCTTTAAGGCACACAGATAGTATTTATTCCTTTATCATTGTTTAGATCCTTGGACTTGAACCGAAGGTCCCGGAATGTGTTGAATTGCGGTGCGTGGAATCATGCGGTTTTGTAACCATGTGATGCTCACGCTATCAGTACAGGATGCTGACCTTTAACCCAAGTCTTGTTCTGTTAACCCTGAGGAACATCTTCTACCTCAGGATGGCTAGGTAATCTCAGCTCCAATAGCCATAGGTTTTCTCCATGAATCAAAAGGATCACGACAAGAGTGTTCTTTATGATTCCCATATCCTTGTTCTTGACTCTGCTATACCTCTCGTCTTAGAATGGGTTCTACAAATGAGTATGACCTTGTGCATCCAACGTGATCTCAGGATTTTTCCAGAGCATGTTCCTACTCTTAGTTGCTTTCCAAACTTTGTCTGTTGTTTGGAAACCAACTTACATATGTGTGTTGGATTCTTCCAATGCATTTGCTCTTGTTTTCCGTCAGAACATTCCTCCTTGGAATGTAAGGAGAAACAAACTCCATTACCTCGTTCATCTCTAGGACCAGGTCAAATTTTTGTAATCCGCTGATTAAAGAAGTTTCATCAGCTTCTATTCTCTTCTACCTTAGAGTATCACAATATTTTATATCAAGAGGTCGTGTTGAGACTCATGTCTCTATTGATGAAGTGATGCTCTTACACGTCCTCACTCCCCCTTCCTCCAAGCTTGAATGCTTGAGAACGGTCGGTGTGTGCATTGATGTGTGTGTCACATATTCTTAGCAATCCTTATTGCTTCGAAAGATCTAAGAAAACATCTGTATCCTTCTTAGCACTATTGGTCACCCGGTCTCTACTTAAAGTTGACCGTGTTACCAAATCCGTTCATTCCGGTGCACATTCTTGGTCAGAGATTTAGGTTCACGCCAAAGCTCTCATGTTCATATCGGTTGCTTTGAAAAGCAACATCCCTTTTGAACTCTGAGACATACCGGTAGGTTGTGATATTCTGGTTGTCTTCCTAGAAGTATCACCAGGTGGTTACCTGACCGTGATGTCTAAACAAGAGGTAATCTGAACTACTCCTTTCTCCAAGAAAACAGTGTTGGATACCCTGAACTAGTTGGTTGAGCTTAAAACAATACCTTGGAGAGTTGAAAGACAAAAGCTCATCCTAACTTGTTTTTCCCGAATACACCTTCATGTCCTTTAGTCTGACCAATATTCTGCCTTGTTCATATATCATATGAGCCCATCTCCTCGGAGTGTTTTGATAAGGGTGTTGTCGAGCCCAACGATGACATTCTTATTTATCCCAGTTGCAAGAGGTTCATACCGAACAATTGGCACTAACGTTGGAAACTTCTGAGAACCATCTTTGCGTCCTCACGAAGTTTGTGTTCTAGATGTTCGAAGTAACTTACCCCGGTTCGTGTGCTTTTGGTGAAAGTTGCCGTCATGGATCCGTGTAAAGTTTTCTTGTTCCCTTGGGAATAATCCCAAGTCGGTCACGGATGTGTGGGATATTCTTGAGATGGTAGGTTGTTACCTCCATTTATTTGAAGAAATTTGCATCCACACCAAGCCACTGACTGATTGTTCGTGAAAGAGAAGAAGTCCAAAAACTTCACTATCTCTGCAACCTCCTTTCAACAAGGACTCCGATGTGTTCCTTTGCCAGTAATCCATGTAGATGCAACCGTCTTTCACAAGTTGCCAACACATGAGTTCCGTAATTTAGCTCATCTTCTTGAGTGTGGCATCGTAGTCCCTATCTTGAGAATCTAGCACATGTTTCTCGTTGGTAACCGGTGCAACCTCTGTGATCAAATGTGTTGATTCTAAATCATCCTTCCACTAATCAGAGCTGAATCTCAAGGAGAAATGATGGTTGGTGTTTCCGCAAGGGTATTGAATTAGGTCTTTTCAAAATCCGGCATGGTTGATGTTGTGGTTGACCCAATTAGTCAGAAGGCCTAACGTTATACTCCTTTGAATCGGTAAAACAACCAATCTTATTGAGGATTCTTGCGTGACTCATTCTAACAAGTTTCCCTCCCCGTTCTTCCAAGCCGAAGTTTAACTTGCACTTGATGACCTATTGAAGGCTTATGTTTAACTTCCACTTGATGACCTATTGAAGGCTTATGTAAGCTGGATACTGGTATCGGGAATGTCAAGAAGACCTTGGAACTTACCATGTCCAATGTCTCTCTACCAATCCTCCAAACCTTTCTTCCAGTGAAAACAAGTTCATCATGACAACATCTCATGGTGTTTTGTAATCACTATTGATCAGTGAAGTTCTAATCATCTCACACATTGTGTGAATTTGTCAGTCACTTCAGCCATGGGGTTTTAACCATGTGGTAAACGTATTGCTACGTCAAATCCACAATGAGAAAGAGATTACTTATTTCCTTCTGGTGCTTCAATCCCCCTTGGTTACCCATCCTTATTGTGTGACCAAGAATTCCTTCTCTGTTACGGTGTTCCAACATTCTTTGGTTACTCATCTTCTGTTGTGAAGTAACATCCCAATTCTTGACAAGGATTTCGAGAACTGCGTTCATTCCAAAGAGTGAATCTTCCTCTGTGTTCAAACTTTCTCCGACGCATGATTTCCATGTGTTTCCGTGTTTCGCTCGTCTACGGATATTATGTTTTGGTATCCAAGTCAATCCTCTCCATCTTGGTACTCTGCTTGAAGAAACCTCGATGTCACAAGTTGTTCAACCTTTCTTTTCCAAAAGGATTTAAAGTCTTGTGCAAAGCTCATATTCTAAATCCTTTCAAGAACCATCGTCCGTAAACTTGAAACCTTCTCCTATTCCCTCCGTTACCTTGATGTGTTTCATGCCTGTTAACTCAAAAGGTTCTTTATGAACATTCCTGTCATGAGTTAGCCATGAGATACTCGATCTTTGTGAAGATCAAATCCTAATAGTTTCCCCTCCCACCCAAGGTGTATCCAATCAACACTTCATGATGCTACGGATCGACCTCCTCAAGAAGACAACCGTAAGGTTCAAGAAGATCGTTCAAAACCGGTGTTCCTTCTTTCTTCTCCTTCAGGAATCTCGGGACGAGATTCTTGTAAGGGGGGTAGATTTGTAACATCCCAATTTTGCTAAATTAGGGTGTGTGGTGTTGTGTTCATCTCATACATGCATGAATAAAAAATTGTGAATTTAAATGGTTTGAGAAAAAACCCACAAATAGTACTTAAAATGGGTTCCAAAATTTTGAACTGAAAAGTAATTCAGTTTCACCAAACAAAAATATGGCAAGGTTGGAAATTTTATGATGTTTTCAAAAAGTATTTTTGCCAAATTTTATTCTTCCAAAAAGGCCCTCAAAACTTAGTGTTCTTGTTGGTTTCGAGCTCATTGTTATACAGTTTTGGCTATGCCTGCATAGTTGTCACAGTCGAGGGGTTGTGGTGCCGATGAATCCGGTCTGCCTGCCGTTGTTTGTTGCGGCCGGGGCTGGTAACCCTGAAGCCCTTGTGGGTCCATGACTAGGAGCGCATAACAGAATGTATACCTTTAGGTCCGGGGCCGTGACAAGGTTGGACTTTCGGCTTTGTGCCGGACGGCGTGCGATGCGCCACAGTAGTCTACGCCTAACCCTGCATCCTGTGCCTCTGGCCACCAGTATATAAGGTGGCCTTGCCCTCCTGCGCGAGGGACGGTTCGATGAGACACTGAGGTAGATCCACTCGTGAGAGAGATAACTTCTTCTACTTCCTCTAGCTAGAAAGAGCTCAAGGAGCAAGTTTGTAACCCAGTTTCCCACTGATATAGAGACAGACAAGCAGGAGTAGGGGTCTTACCTCCTCACGAGGGCTCAGAACCTGGGTAGATCTTGTGTTTGCAGTGACTTCTGCGCATGTATCTCTACGTGCTATCCCTCCCCGGTTCCAACAGTGTCCATGGGCCCCTAACTCAAGTCATCCCATGACATCTGCCGTGACACCACCAGGACAGCATCCCAGGAAATCCTCTTGCTTCTCCTTGTGCCAACAGACGAGCCGTGTGTGCTGCATCTGGTGCTCTCTGATAATATGGACCAAACACTGCAACTACTGCTTTGCAAAACATAAATGTGGCTTCAATGGCGGTTGTCTCAGACATACGAAGATAGTCATCCAATGAATCTGCGGGGGCTCCATATGCAAGAGATCGTATGGCAGTCGTGCATTTCTGAAGGGATGAAAAATCCAAGAAGTTTAGTACAATCCTTTTTCATCTCGAAGTAGTCATATAGTCCTGAATATCACCGTGCACATTTCGCCTAAAGACTTCTCTGTTCATCCTAAAACGTCGACAAAATTCATGAGGTAGTCTTGACGCATTTGAGAGGATACGTAATATCGAAGAATGTGTTGGACAACACCAAAATTGTTTCGGGTAAAATTGAAATAGTTCAAGTGGTTTTTGTCGAATGGTTGTTAATAGAATTAACAAATTATTTGAGGTGCTATATGCAAATGTTTGTTACCAGCGGGCGCAGTGAATCCCGGGAGTCCCGGCGGATCCACTCGAGTGGCCACGGTGACTAGATGGTGCGTGGGGCCGCGAGCAGGCATGGAGTTTGTGCTTTCATGCGCAGGAACCGAGGCGCCGGGCGGCTACTTTCCTGCCGCGTGGCGTGACCACAACACGGAGGAAACGAGGAGACTCCCCTCACCATGCAACAGTTGGATTCAAACCCTGAAGAGAAAATTGATTAAGTGTTTGGTCTCGGAGTAAGTGTGACTCGACACAAGTTGTGTCGGTAATTCGGTGAAAGCCTTGGTGCTGAACGTGGATCAGTTCCAAGACAAGCAATGGAACTAACATAAGTGGTATGTCGGTTGAGCAGTACGTGGTTGTTATATGAAAAGCTGCTACGACCCATCATCCGGGTCTGCTGGACCATACCAATTTCGGGGACTAATGTCGGGTAGCTACCCTCGGGTAGGTTCGTGGAAGGTGTGAAATGGTGTCTAAAGGGTGGACCAAGTCAAGGTCGACCGAGATAAGTGCCCTACCGACATATGATTGACCGACATAACAGATGTCTGTATATGTTGCCTTGTGTGTTATCTTGCAGGAGAGTATTCTTCCGGGTTATCCGAGTTACACTTAGAGAAACAGGGTTAGGGGAAGAACTTGCTATCCCAGACCAGAGTCAATGGGGCAGGTGAATCCCTGAGATCACAGATAAGTACAAGCGTGCGGTTCAACTTACTAGGCGAGCACGTACCGGCTGACACGGAGCGTACAAGGGAGTAGTGTAGAGGTATGGACAAGGCCACGTCGTATCTCTGGCAGAGGGGACACAACAGACCGTACGTGATGGAGGTTGGACTTTCGGCTCTGTGCCGGACGGCGTGTGCTACGCTAAAGTACTCTACGCCTAACCCTGTATCATGTGCCTCTGGCCACCAGTATATAAGGTGGCCTTGACCTCCAGCGCGAGGGACGGTTCGATGAGACACTAAGGTAGATTCACTCGTGAGAGAGATAACTGCTTCTACTTCCTCTAGCTAGAAAGAGCTCAAGGAGCAAGTTTATAACCCGGTTTCCCACTGATATAGAGACAGACAAGCAGGAGTAGGGGTCTTACCTCCATACGAGGGATCATAACCTGGGTAGATCTTGTGTTTGGAGTGACTTTTGTGCGCGTATCTCTACGCGCTATCCCTTCCCGGTTCCAACAGTGTCCATGGGCCCCTAACTCAAGTCATCCCATGGCATCTGCCGTGACACCACCATGACAGCATCCCAGGAAATCCTCTTGCTTCTCCTTGTGCCAACAGACGAGCCGTGTGTGCTGCATCTGGTGCTCTTTTATAATATGGACCAAACACTGCAACTACTGCTTTGCAAAACATAAATGTGGCTTCAATGGCGGTTGTCTCAGACATACGAAGATAGTCATCCAATGAATCTGCGGGGGCTCCATATGCAAGAGATCGTATGGCAGTCGTGCATTTCTGAAGGGATGAAAAATCCAAAAATCTCAGTACAATTCCTTTTCAGCTCGAAGTAGTCATATAGTCCCGAACACCGTGCAAATTTTTCCTAAAGACTTCCCTGTTCATCCTAAAACATCGACGCAATTCATGAGGTAGTCGTCGTCCCACAAAAGTCTGTGCCCAGTTGCCATTTTACGATTCTTGTTTGCCCTACGCCCTTTCTTTAATCCTCCATGCTTTGGATCGACTTCCACGGCGAGTGCCTCTATCGGAGTCGCCACCAACACATTCACCTTGTCAACTGCAAGGGAGGCCTACTCTCCTATCATTTGACAAAACATCATCTCATCATCGCTATCCCTACTCTATTGGACAAAAGCAAAACATTAGCGGCGAGCCAGAGAAGTGAAACGGCGGTTCATCGACCTATGACAAACGGCTGAACACCTTACCTGCGGGGTGGCAGCAAGGTAGAGGCGGATCCGGCTGAATGACCTGCGGCGGCGCACAAAACCGACGGAAAATCAGTCTACGTTGTACGTGCTCAACTTCCGTGGGGAGATGGCGACGACAAGGATGACGTCGATGGTGCTAATCTCTAGCGCGAGAAAGCAGGAAAAGAATCAGAGAAAATGACTGCAGCCTATGCCGGCTTCTCTCTATAACGAGCAGGCCACTCCTGTCAGATGGGGCGATCAGACAATGTCCAACGTCCATACGAATGCCCCCAAGTCTGATGGGTGGGATGGAGGTGCCAGACGTAAATTTGATGGGTGGACACGTTTGGGATGGTGTTGTGGACGTTTTTTTTGTCCAAACACCATTGGCGGCTGGTGGAGAGAATGTTAGAGCATCTCCACCGGCACCTCCCAAATGGCCCCCCAAAGGCCAAATGGGGCTCCGAACCAAAAAACAAATTCCGCAGCGGCACCCCCCAAAGGTATCGACCCGCCATATTTCTGTCCGCCCCCCAGCCCACCCGCCAAACTTGGGGGCCTGCCTGGGGGCGTCGGACATTGTCCGGTCACCCCATCCGACATGCGGCCCCACCCGTCAGCGGCACAAACCACCCCCATGCAGTTTAAAGGCACCATGGCAGGAGGCCGGTAAGGCCGCCTTAATGGCGACGATGGGACGCGACTGCCCGCCAGGCGACATGTACTCCGACGGGACGCTCGACTGGCCGCCAGACGACGTGTCGCCGCCATGTGCTCCGATGGGATCCGTGCTCTGGTGCATGCACCGACACGTCCTCGCCCGCTTCCCGCCCACACGCCGCTTCCCGCGCCATCGTTTCCCGCCCATAGAGCCGGCTATAAAAGGCACCGAGCCTTTGCCGCACTTGGCACTCACGCCATCGCCGCCGCACTCGCCATCTCCAAGCTACTCTACACCCAATCTCCACCCGAGACCATGCCGCGTCGGCTCCATACCGGCTGGGTGACGTTAACCCAACAAGAGGCGCGCGGTGGCCTGAACCCGCGGCCACAGAATGACGGCAACAACAATGACAGTGAAGACGAGTTCCATTGGCAGGAGGAGCCGGTGGAGCCAATGGAGCCGGAGCTGCTGCCGCACGAGGAGGAGGCAGCACAGCAGCAGCCCGAGCCGGTGGAGGAGTGATGCTACGTGTTGGGAACCCCAAGAGGAGGGTGCGACGAGTGTAGAGGTAGGCATTGCCCTCAGTTAAGAACCAAGGTAATCAATCCAGTAGGAGGAAGAGGATCTATGGAAGGTTCATGCCACTGACAATGGTGATGGCGCCTCACCGGTGTCAGCAACAACGCGGAACCTGCACACAACACAACCAAAATACTTTGTTCCAATGGTACAGTGAGGTTGTCAATCTCACTGGTCTTGCTGAAAACAAAGATTAGACATATAGTGTGGAAAATAATGTATGCTTGTAGAAAGTAAAGAAAGCAGGAAATTGTAGTGGTTTGTTTAACAGTGTAAGAAAATGGACAGTGGTTCATAGGTTCACTAGTGGTGTCTCTCCATAAAAGATAGCATACTGGGTGAACAAAGTACAACTGGGCAATTTACAAATAAAGGTTGCACCGTAGTGCACATTCATGACATGATGACTACTATGATAGTTAGTGCGGGCATTACAACAATATACATAGACCTAAGCCAACTACATCTATGACTAATAATACACCCTCAGGTTATCATCCGAACCCCCTTAGGTATTAAGTTGCAAGCAAAAGATAATCACATTAAGAAATGTGTGTAAAGTAAGCAATGATTATGCACGCGGGCACTCACACCGCTGTTTTCTCCCTAGTGGCAACAGCACATCCTCCCCCGTCACGTTTCTGTCACTCGAGCACAGACGAAAAGGAGGCATGAACCCACTATCAAGCATAAGTACTCCCTCTTGGAGTCACTAGAAACTACTTGGCCAGAGCAACCACTAGCAACGAAAAGCATGCAAGATCACAAATAGCATATGCAATGAAGACTATAATCAACTTGGCATAAGTTCAATATTCACCGGATCCCAGCAAACACAGCACATAGAGTTACATAAGAACAATCTCGATCATGTTACGCAACTCACGAGATCTAAATATGGAGGCATAGGAGGAGAAGACAACCATCTAGCTACTGCTATGGACCCGTAGTCCAAGGATGAACTACTCACGCATTACTCCAGAGGCAGGCATGGTGATGAAGAGGCCTCCGGTGATGATCTCCTCTCCGGCAGGGTGCCGGGAGACAGCTTCAGAACCCCCTGATCTAGGGTTGACGACGTCGGCGGCTGTGGAACTTTTCGGGGATTTTTGATAAGGTGCCTAGGGTTTTCCATCCGAGGGGAATAAATAGGCAAAAGGGCAGAGGCGTTGGAGTCCTGAGGGCCCCACACCACCCCCTGGCGCGGCCAAGGGGGGCATGCCACCCCATGGCGTGGCCCCCCTGGTGCCCCTCTTCGACTCCTCTTCGGTCTTCTAGATGCTTCCGGGGAAAATAGGCACTTCGGGGTTTGTGGGGTCCAATTTCGAGAATATTCCAGAACAACTTTTCTGAAATAAAAAACAACAGAAAACAGGGAACTTGCACTTGGCATGTTGTTAATAGGTTAGTCCCGGAAAACGTGTAAAAATTCTATAAGGAAGGGAGAAAACATGTAGCAATTGGCATAATATTATCATCGAGCATCAGAAATTATAGATACGTTGGAGACGTATCAAGCATCCCCAAGCTTAGTTCCTACTTGTCCCCGAGTAGGTAAACGGTAAAACAATAATTTCTGAGGTGACATGCTACTAACATAAACTTGATCATAAAAATGTAAAATCAGATGTAAGATGATATCATAGAACTTTTAACACAAACATGATAAACAGGACTTTAATAATAAAGCATAGCAATCACTTTTCATCATAAAGAGTATCTCAAATAAAAGATCATGAATAATAATGCAAATAAAGATAAACGTTTGTTTCAGGTATAGAGAAAGCATGGCAAAGTGATATTTCGCTAGTCCTTAAGAGTGTGGCAAAACATAAATGCCAGGACACCTTCAAAGTTCATGAGGAAGACTAGAGCAAATAATTTAAGAAAAAACAATATCACATCATGAATAAATTATTGATGTTTATGGGACAAATACACGTAGAACTCAGAATGGCAAAAATTCTCTCTCAACCGTGCATGAAGTTAGAAGATGGAGACTAAACATGGAAGTAAAAGAAAGGCCCTTTGCGGAGGGAAGTAGGGATCAACTCATGTGCTAGAGCTTTTTATTTTATTAAACAGAGGTATTGAAAGTTTGACACTCCTCCCATCCATCTTTCACAAACCATGGCTAACCGAATCCTCGGGTGCCTGCCAACAATCACATACCGTGGAGGAGTGTCTATATTTTGGGAGATGTATGCTAATGTCAACGAATGGTAAACAGAAAATATAGTACATCATAAGCCAACTGGATTCACAAGAGCGGCTCCCATGTGAAGGACGCATCTGGGTAGAAGGCCATCCCTCTTTCTCTTTTGTTTACACAATTATGCTTTGACTGATAAATCACGGGCAAAAATAGTGAAGAGATTTTGTGTATATTAATTTGGGGCCGGGCACCCCGCTGCCAGCTCTTCTATCATTTGGATAAGAGGATGAAGCCACTAGTCCAGGGTGTGAAATCCAATCAAGAAGTGAGATAAAGGTTCTCCATTGACGTCCTCATGAGCAAAAACAGGAACATAAAGCAGGAGTAGTTTTGAAAGTTTTAAAGGTAACACATGAGCAATTTACTTAAAGGTAACACATGAGCAATCCACATGTAGGTAGGTATGGTGGACACAATGGGAAAAACTTTGGTTTAAGGGAGTTGGATGCACGAGTAGAGCTCATACTCGGTACAGGTGGAGGCTAGCAAAAGACTGGGAGCAACAAATCAAGAGAGCATAAGATCCATAATCATGCATACGACATAAACATCATTAATTAAAGCATAAGCAGTATCACAAGTTCAAAAACTAAGTGGTCATGGAGGCTATTCGTGACTGGTTCATAGTCATAAACATGGTGTGAGCATGCGCCAAGTCAACCAAATAAAACATTCAAAGGAGAATACCATAAATTTATGCTTTACTATGACAAGAACAACTCATGAATCTTTCAATGACGTATTAAACACTCTGAGATATTAGAGGCTATTCATTCTACTCAATATCCACAAGGATTTAAAACTAAAATAACATTTAGCATGGCATGAAAAAGTTCAAGTCACGGTCTATAGAAGCTTCTACTTGCACTGTTATAAATTCTACTTCAAGCAGCAGTTTCTTTTCCCAACAAGCACCATACAAGATATATTTTAACAAAAAATTACTCTTTATTATAAAACAAGCAAACATGAGAGTACTCACATAACACTACTAAAACGAACAGCTCTGATAAGAGATGCATGCAAAACAGGAGCTAAATAAATGCAGCAGCCAGACAAAGATTAAGAATACAAAGTATTCCCATGAAAAAGCGGAACGTGTCACTCTCCAATAAAAGAATGCTAGGGTCCAAACAAGCTTATTGAAAAAATAAAAACAAACTGAAAGCAAAAATAAAAGACGCTCCAAGTAAAGCACATAAGATGTGACCGAATAAAAATATAGTTTCACTAGAAGTGACCTGATAATTTGTCGATGAAGAAGGGGATGCCTTGGGCATCCCCAAGCTTAGAAGCTTGAGTCTTCTTGGAATTTTCTGGGATGTACCACAGGGGCATACCCAATCTTAGGCTCTTCACTCTTCTTGATCACGTCATATCATCCTCTTCTCTTGACCCTTGAAAACTTCCTTCACACCAAACTTCTCACAATCTTCATTAGCAACGTTAGTGCAATCAAAATAATAAATTCACATGGTTCAGTTTCAAAACATTCCTAACACTCAAAAACACATTAGCTAGTTTCACAACTTATTTTAAAACTCTTTTCTCAAAAGAACACCAAAAGAAAGAGATTAAGATGCAAATGCAATCATTGGCAGAAATCTGTCAAAACAGGACATCACGTAAAGATGATTTTTTTCGAAAATCTTCTGTTTCTCAAATCAAAAAGTGGTCAACTAAGAAAACTTGCATAGACAGACCAGGATTATGCACAAAAAAACCCAGGTCATTGTGAGTTTTCTGTGATTTTATACGGAATAAACAGTGGACAGCAGAAATCTGTTTCCTGCGCAGAAATCCGAAATATAACCTCACCTTTCCACTAGAGCCTTTACTTGGCTCAACAAAAACACAAAATAAAAGATACAGCGGGGTTTCTAAGGAAATAGAAAACACCCAGGTGAAAAGCACACAAAAGAAAACAAAGGAAAACAGGTTGAAAACAGAGAAATAAAACAGGTTGTGGATGTCTACGCAAGATTCTATTCTTGTAGACAGTGTTGGGCCTCCAAGTGGAGAGGTTTGTAGAACAGCAACAAGTTTCCCTTAAGTGGATCACCCAAGGTTTATCGATCTCAGGGAGGTAGTGGTCAAAGATATCCCTCTCAAGAAACCCTGGAATTAACAATGCTCACATAATTGAATGCATAAATATTATCTCTTCACTATGCTACTCCGAACCACTCTCCCGTCGAATAATGAACACTAATCATTGTGTAGGGGCTTTAAAAACACTCTTCAAGTCTATATTCCCTCTCTATGGCACCCCAATGTCACTACGAGCGCCAAAGATTAGTAAACAAACGCCACAGTTTCATAGGCTCACCTTCCAACACAAGATATGAATATCATGCTAAACCACACCATGCACACATTATCACCTTTACCCCGTGATCAAAGTGTTTACGGAGATAACAAAACCACTTGAGTAGCATAACAGATGAAGATGAATATACTTATTCAACTAGATTACAAAGCTCATGATCACATACAGATCACACCATGGGAGAGAGAGATGAACCGCATAGCTACCGGTAGAGCCCTCAGCCCCGGGGGAGAACTACTCCCTCCTCATCATAGGAGACAACAACGACGATGGAGATGGCGATGGAGTCGATGGATATGGCTTCCGGCGGGCACTTCCCCGTCCCGGCAGGGTGCCAGAACAGAGATTTGTCCCCCGAAACTTGTCGTCATCGGCGGCGGAGCTATGGATGTATTTTGCGAAAAAGGTCGATTGATTTAGGGTTTATGCCTCGGGGGTATATATGGGCGAAAGAGCGATGCCGGGAGGTGGCCAGGGGGCCCACACCCCTAGGTGGCACGACCAGGGGGTGGTGGCGCCACCTTAGGGTGTGGTCACCCTGTGCCCCCCCTCCGGGGCTCTTCGGGACTTCTGGATGCTTCCGGGACTTTTAGGACTTATGGCTTTCTAATTTTCCAATTCCGAGAATATTTCCCGAACAACTTTTCCGAAACTAAAAACAACAGAAAACAGGGAACTGGCTCTATGGCATCTTGTTAATAGGTTAGTCCCGGAAAACATAAGCAAACGTAGGAAAACATACGAAAAACATGTATAAATTGGCATAATATCAACATGGAACATCAAAAATTATAGATACGTTTGAGACGTATCAAGCATACCCATGCTTAGTTCCTACTCGTCCTCGAGTAGGTAAACGATAAAACAATAATTTCTGATGTGACATGCTACCACACAATCTTGATCATAATATGTAAAGTAGAGCATGTAAACTAGGATCAAATGAACTAAAGATGTGATCTATATTTGATATCAACAAGTAATGCATAAATAAAGAAGAAAGAAGTAAAACTTTTAATGAATCAATACTAAAAAAATATCAACTGTGCAAAGTTTATTAGAGATGATTTAATATTTTAAGAACAACAATATCGTGCACGTCATACTATCTTCACAACCCCTGTTAGGATCAAGTCAAGCTTTCCACACAATGCAATGTTTGAATCTTAAACTATTTGCGCACTAAAAACAAGCAAGTGTTCTACGTTGGTCCCTGACACCTGGATGTTATGGCTAAGAGAACATTATGGGGGGTTTGGAAGGTCAATGGAAGAAATGCTCACAAAGCTGAAAGTGGTCATTAGACAAGAGAAAGTCTTAAAACCGAAGCTATGCAAGGAGTAGGGATTTCCACACAACGGATGCACATAGATCTATAAGTGTTTGAATGCTATCCAATGGAACTAGTGGGGGTGCATCCAACTTGCTTGCTCACGAAGACCTAGAGCTCATTTGAGGAGGCTCATCATTGGAATATACAAGCCAAGTTCTATAATGTAAAGTTCCCCACATAGTTATGAATGAATGATAATATGAAAACTCTCTCCAAACTGAATTATTGGTGCTAAACATGAAGCACAAGTGTGGTATAAAGGATAGTGATGCGCCCCCTCTCTCTTTAGTCTCTCTTTGGCCCTTTTTCTTTTTTGGGGGGATTTTTCATTTTTTTATTATTATTTTATTTTATATATCCTCACCGGTAGGGGCAATATCCTATATTACAATGAATCATCACACTTTTAGTACTCATAACTCATAAATAAATATCTCTGATGTCTCTAACTGCATGCTCCCGCCAGTGTAGCAGTATGCATAAATAACCATGAAGCTCATCATCAAATAACATAATGGAGGTGGATGTTGTGCAGCAATATATCTCAGAATGGCTATGGAAATGCCATGATAGGTAGGTATGGTGGATGTTTTGAGGAAGAATATATGGGCTTATGTGTAGAATAACAAAGTCCTCCCACGGGATTTGGATGCACTGGCGGGGTTTGCACCAACTCTCAACGTGAGAAAGGGCAATGCACAGTACCGAAGAGGCTAGAAAATATAGATGGTGGAAGTGCCAGAAAACCGCAACATAGAACTCACAAGTTAAAAGATTTCAGCAAGAAAATCATCTTACAAGGAAAATTGCAAATCACTCCAAGAGGGTCTGTGGCAGTGACAAGTCACTGTTAGCTACCCCGACCGTAGCGCGTAACAAGAGGCCGATCAGAAATGTATCACTCGTAGCAATCATATACCAATGTTTCTATCAGCTGGTAATTTAAGTGTAGCACAGTTTTAAGTTTCTTAGACCAACCATTAAAATTTTATACTTACTAGTCCTTCCCGCTTATCCATTAAGCAAATTAATATCTCAAAACAATAGGAGTGATTCAAGTGAAGCAGTTTAGTGATCTACAAGACCATGCGAATTTTTCCACTATACCAACTACCACATAAGCATTTCTATTCTCATCCAAGCACACATATGAGAACCACTTAACTACAAAAGCTAACAGCTATGAACAAGATATGCATGAAAACAAAGGCTAAACGCAGTACTAGCAAAAAGTGAACACTCACGGAACAATAAGAATGAAAACTAGAGTGTTCTAAGCAATGGAAACAGAGCGTGTCACTCTCCCACACAAGTATGATAAGATCCAACCATTTATTACAGCAAAGAAAACCAAACAAACTGAAAACAAAAATAAAAGATGCTCCAAGTAAATCACATAAGATGCGACCGAATAAAAATATAGTTCCACTAGAAGTGACCTGATAATTTGTTGATGAAGAAGGGGATGCCTTGGGCATCCCCAAGCTTAGACGCTTGAGTCTTCTTGGAATTTGCTTGGATGTACCACCGGGGCATCCCCAAGCTTAGGCTTTTCACTCTTCTTGATCACATCGTATCATCCTCTTCTCTTGACCCTTGAAAACTTCCTTCACATCAAAATTCTCACAATCTTCATTAGCAACATTAGTGCAATTGAAATAATAGATTCACATGGTTCAGTTTCAACACAAGTATAACACTAAAAAACACATTAGCTACTGTCACAACTTCTTCCAAAACTCTTTTTCTCAAAAGAACACCAAAAGAAAGAGATTAAGATGCAAATGCGACAAATGGCAGAAATCTTTCAAAACAGAACAACAGGTAAAGATCGATTTTTTAAAAAACCTTATGTTTCTCAAATCAAAAAGTGATCTTCTAAGAAAAGTTTTGGAATTAGCTGAGAAATATGCACAAAACATTTAAGATCATTCTGATCTTCCAGGATTTTACATGATGTTTTACGGTGGACAGCAGAAATCTGTTTTCTGCGCAGAAATCCGAAAACCAACTCCAACTTTCCACTAGAGGCTTTACTTGGACCAACAAAAACACAAAAGAAAAGATACAGCGGGGTTTCTAAGGAAATATAAAACACGCAGGTGCAAAGCACACCAAAGAAAACGGGTTGAAAACAGCGAAATAAAACGGGTTGTCTCCCCGTAGCGCTTTTCTTTAACACCTTTCAGCTAGGCACAATGATTTATAACAGATGCTCACATAAGAATAAGAGTTGAAGAATAATAAGAGAGCATAAAGAAGCAAATATAAAACACATTTAATCCTAACCCACTTCCTATGAAAAAGAATCTTGTAGAAAAACAAGTCAACGAAGCACAAAGTG
This sequence comes from Alopecurus myosuroides, assembly GCA_028641055.1. Taxonomy (NCBI): domain Eukaryota; kingdom Viridiplantae; phylum Streptophyta; class Magnoliopsida; order Poales; family Poaceae; genus Alopecurus; species Alopecurus myosuroides. Next base: position 267,190,344 of record CM054062.1, read on the forward strand.
ACTAGCATAGGAAGACCAAATAAGTGCAACTTCAAAATTTCAACATAAAGAGGGGAAACTTAATATTGTTGAGATGCATAAAACCAGGTTTCCCTCTCTCATAATAACTTTCAGTAGCATCATGAATAAAATTAACAATATAGCTATCACATAAAACATTCTTATCACAAGCCACATGCATAAAAGAATTATTAGTCTCCACATAAGCATAGTCATTCTTATTAACAACGGGGGTAGTATTATCATAAAGAACTCGAACATGATAGACAAGTTGCATATTAAAGAGATGGTTTTGGGTAATCCCACTATAATTATGACAAGTTTCATGAGAATGATTGTAATTATAGCCTATGCTATAATTTTCTTTATAATAATTATCAAAGATTGGAGGCATATTGGAATCATAAATAATTTTCTCCTCAATAGTAGGTGGACTAAAAATGTCATATTCATCATTGCAATCATCATATATTGGAGGCATAGTATCATCACAAGAAATAAAATAGTTTTCTTCCAAAATGCGTTCATTTGTAAAGATATCATCATTTTTACTAGGAGGATATGTATCAAGAATATAATCATTAATAGCAAAGGGATTTTCAAACACATCATCCACAAGCTTAGAGATTTCTATATCATCGTTGGAAGGAACATGGATGGTACTAATAGTACAACAATTATTGTCATCATTTTCAAGAATTGGTGCCAAACAAATTTTCAATATCAAAAGTAGTGTATTTCTCCCAATCATGATCACTTTCATAAATAACAGGCATAGGAAAATCATCGAGGTCAGACTCATCAGCAAAAGCCGAAATATGAGCAACATGCTTAGGGAGACATACCATTACCTCTCTCTTTTTACTCCTCCTCTTCTTCTTCTTCTTCTTCTTCTTCTTCTTACTCTCTATAGGAGAGAGAGGCTTGAAAGGAAGCTTCTCCACATACCCTGGTTTATTGTCAGAAACAATATAACAAACCTTGGAGGATTCCTCCTCTTCATTAATAAGATGAAAACAAATATTAGCCCTGTCATATTTTGGTAAAGTTTCCACTTTTAGAATATTTTGTATGTAAGTATTTGCATGGCAATTTTCAACACAATAAAGATGGTATTCATGCTAGAAACTATTCATATCAAAAGCACTCATATCAATCAAAGAAGTTGTTCTTAATAACTCTTCACACCCCAAAAATAAAGTAAGTTCATCATGCTCATTGGGGGTGATCATGTCATCACAATACAAACTTGCAGTACTCATATGATTCGAAAGGCTACTATCATGGCTTCAGCATTGAAAATTAAAATGACACACTTTACAACAAAGTTCATAAATAAAAGGATAGAGGGAACAAAAAATTTCACCAAGATCATTTAGATCCCTATCCCACTTTCTAGTTTCTTCATTCCTAGGATGGATACAATATTCTTCTTCGATTTGATTCTTTCACAAGGTCTAAGTGCTCCACAGAAATTAACATGCTTATAAGAAATAGTACTTTCAGAAGTTTGAGCATGTTTATTGCAATCATCAATAACACTTTCATTTTTCATGCAAGTATCTTTAAAAGGTTCATGATATATGTCCCCATTTTTAGGAAGATTAATATAAGAAGCAAAGGATCTATACCAACCGACAACCATTTGAGGATCAGGACCATATTTAGCATTAAGCTCATGAAAATCAGCAGTTTCAGCAAAAGTCTTGATGGAATCATACTCATAGTTTATACCTAATTCTTTACCTTTGTTGTTATTCCAATCTTTATTATTGGTTTCAATTGTTTCAAGAATATCCCATTTAGCTTCAACCTTCTTACTTGAGAAAGAACCCTCTGAACATGCATCTACATAATCCCTGTAATGTCTTGAAAGCCTTGCATAAAAATTAGTAACAATTATTTCCTTAGGAAGCTCATGGTTAGGACATTTAAGTATTAATGTTTTTAGTTTTCCCCAAGCTTGAGCAATGCTTTCTCCATCATGAGGCCAAAAATTATAAATGTAATTCCTATCCAAATATAGATCATGAGAAGGATAAAATTTATAGTAAAAGAGATATTCAAGTTCCTTCCACTCCAAAGGATGAGGATCATCTAGTAGTTTATACCACTCCCTTGCTTTGTCCTTAAGAGACAAAGATAATAACTTCTTCTTAACTTGGTCCATTGAAATACCTGCACACTTGAACAACCCGCATAATTCATGTGTAAAATGTAAATGATCACGAGGATGGACAATTCCATCTCTAAAATAACGGTTATCCATGACAAGTTCAACAATTTTCTTGGGTATTTTAAAAGGAATGCTTTCAGTAGGAGGATTTAAAATATCACAAGCATCATTAGGTTTATCACATATGGGAGATAAAGTATCATCAGAGCAAATTTTCTCCTCTAAGGCCGGGGAAATAAAAAGTTTATAGAAACTAGCTTCCCCAAGCTTAGAATTTTCCATAGTACTAGAAATAATGGTATCCAAATAATTAATGCTAATAACATTGCTATCACTATTATGCAAACAAACTTCCATAGGTTTTTAAATTTTCTCTTCAAAAGCATCATGTCCTAATTCAAGATAAATATTATAAAGTTCGATCATATTTTGTTGTTTTCCATTAAGACTACTAGTAAAAATAAAAACAAGAAGCGAGTAAAAATAAGCCTAACTAGTGAAAACAAGAAACAAAAAGATATAATTCCAGAATCTAAAGGAAATAACTTCGAGCACTCACACCCGAGGATGTGAGAACCTTTTACCTTACCTTCCCGGCAACGGCGCCAGAAAAGAGCTTGATGTCTACGCACGCTTCTATTCTTGTAGACAGTGTTAGGCCTCCAAGTGCAGAGGTTTGTAGAACAGCAACAAGTTTCCCTTAAGTGGATCACCCAAGGTTTATCGAACTCAGGGAGGCAGAGGTCAAAGATATCCCTCTCAAGCAACCCTGCAATTAAGATACAAGAAGTCTCTTGTGTCCCCAACACACCCAATATACTTGTCAGGTATATAGGTGCACTAGTTCGACGAAGAGAGACTAAAATACAAGTAGTATGGATGATTATAAGTGATAATAGCAATATGAAATAAAAATGGCAGCAAGCAAACATGTAGCAGAACATGCGGAAAATGGTGTTTCAATGCTTGGAAATAAGGCCTAGGGCTCATACTTTCACTAGAGGACACTATCAAGAATGCTCACATAATTGAATGCATAAATATCATCTCTTCACTATGCTACTCCAAACGACTCTCTGGTCGATTAATGAACACTAATCATTGCGTAGGGGCTTTAACAACATTCCTCGAGTCTATATTCCCTCTCTAGGGCACCCCAATGTCACTACAAGTGCCAAAGATTAGTAAACAAATGCCACAGTTTCATAGGTTCACCTTCCAACAGAAGATATAAATATCATGCTTAACCACACGGTGCACACACTATCACCTTTACCCCGTGATCAAAGTGTTTACGGAGATAACCAAACCACTTGAGTAGCATAACATATGAATATCAATCTACTTATTCAACTATATTACAAAGCTCATGATCACATAAAGATCACACCATGGGAGAGAGAGATGAACCACATAGCTACCGGTAGAGCCCTCAGCCCCCGGGGAGAACTACTCCCTCCTCATCATAGAAGACAACAATGACAATGGAGATTCCGGTGGAGTCAATGGAGATGGCTTCCGGAGGCACTTCCTCGTCCCGGCAGGGTTCCAGAAAAGAGATCTGTCTCCCGAAACTTGTCGGCGGCGGCGACGGAGCTACGGATGTATTTTGCGGAAAAGGTCGATTGATTTAGGGTTTATGCCTCGGGGGGTATATATGGGCGAAAGGGCAATACTGGGAGGTGGCCAGGGGGCCCACACCCCTAGGTGTCGCGGCCAGAGGGGTGGTGTCGCCACCCTAGGGTGTGGCCACCCGGTGGCCCCCCTCCGGGGCTCTTCGGGACTTCTGGATGCTTCCTGGACTTTTAGGACTTCTGGCTTTTGAATTTTCCAATTCCGAGAATATTTCCAGAACAACTTTTCTGAAACTAAAAACAACAGAAAACAAGGAACTAGCTCTGTGACATCTTGTTAATAGGTTAGTCCCGGAAAACATAAGAAAACATAGGAAAACATACGGAAAACATGTAGCAATTGGCATAATATCAACATGGAACATCAGAAATTATAGGTACGTTTGAGACGTATCAGTTGTCTCCCGGTAGCGCTTTTCTTTAACGCCTTTCGGCTAGGCATAGAAAGCAACTCAAGTATTTTCAAGTGAAGAAGCATTAACATCATAACTTGCTCTAATAATAGAGTCAAAAGGTAGCTTCATCCTCTTTCTAGGAAAGTGTTCCATACCTTTCTTGAGGGGGAATTGATATTTAATACTCCCCTCTTTCATATCAATAACAGCACCATCAGTTCTAAGAAAAGGTCTTCCCAAAACAATAGGACAAGAATCATTCCATTCAATGTTCATAAGAAAAAAATCAATAGGGACAAGGTTATTGTTAACCATAATAAGAACATCATCAATTCTACTAAGAGGTTTCTTCTTAGCATTATCAGCAAGATGAGCATCCAAATAACAGTGTTCCAACGGTGGTAGATCAAGCATATCATAAAGCTTTTGAGGCATAACAGAGATACTAGCACCAAGATCACACAAAACATTGCAATCAAAATCATTTACTTTTATCTTTATGATAGGCTCCCAACAATCATCTAATTTCCTAGGGATAGATGTTTCAAGTTTCATCTTTTCTTCCCTAACTTTCATGAGAGCATTGGTAATATGTTTAGTAAATGCCATATTCATGACACTTGCATTGGGACTTCTAGCAAGCTTTTGTACGAACATAATAACTTCAGAGATATTGCAATCATCAAAATCAATGTTATTATCATCAAAAGTAATGGGACCATTATCCCTACATCTCTAAAAATTTCAACACTTTTATTAGAAGCCGTTTCAGCAATTTGAGGCAATTTAGCACGTTTCACCAAAAGGGTGGATTCTTTGTTAACACCAACTACTTTACCATTGATAGTAGGAGGTTTACTAGCACTTGGAGGTTCAGTTTTACTAGTGGTTGTGATAGTGCAAACTCTAGCAATATTATTCTTTCTAGCCAATTCATCTTCTCTTTCCCACCTAGCATGTAATTCAGCCATCAACCTAACATTATCATCAATTCGAACTTGAATAGCATTGGTTGCAGCAAAAGGATTATCTTCAATGGTTTCAGTTTTAGCATCCATTTTATTGATCAAAGAAAATTGTGCTTCTGACAAGGCCGAGATACTAACCCCAGCACTTGAAATTTTACCTTGCAAACCAGAGATTTCTTTATTTAAATTCCCAATTTGTTGGCTAATAGTTCTCAACATAGCAGATTTCTCTTCCATAGTTTTAGTAAACAACTTACCTGTTCATATTGCATTTTCATAAAGTTCTTAGTTGCTTTTTCAACTTCTACAATCCTTTCCTCACTAGGCATTCTAGATCTACCATAAGAATAACCACTACCACTATTAGGAGGATAGGGCTTATAATTGTTTCCACCAAAATTATTTCTATAAGCATTGTTGTTAAAATTATTATTTCTAATAAAGTTCACATCAACATGCTCTTCTTGAGCAACCAAAGAGGCTAAAGGAACATTATTTGGATCAACTTGAGCTTTACCGTTAACAAGCATAGACATAATAACATCAAGCCTTTCACTCAAAGAGGAGGTTTCCTCAACAGAATTTACCTTCTTACCTTGTGGAGCTCTCTCAGTGTGCCAATCTGAATAATTTACCATCATATCATCAAGAAGCTTTGTTGCATTGCCCAAAGTGATGGACATAAAGGTACCTCCAGCAGCTGAATCCAATAGGTTCCTTGAGGAGAAATTCAGTCATGCATAAAAGGTTTGTATAATCATCCAAGTAGTCAGTCCATGAGTGGGACAATTCTTCACTATAGTTTTCATTCTTTCCCAAGCTTTAGCAACATGTTCATTATCAAATTGTTTAAAATTCATTATGTCACTTCTTAGGGATATAATCTTAGCAGGAGGATAATATTGTCCAATGAAAGAATCTTTACACTTAGTCCATGAATCAATACTATTTCTAGGCAAAGGTAGCAACCATTCTTTACCTCTTCCTCTCAAAGAGAAAGAGAATAATTCAGTTTAATAATATCTCCATCCACATCTTTATATTTTTGCATCTCACATAGTTCAACAAAATTATTAAGGTGAGCAGCAGCATCATCAATAATAACACCAGAGAATTGCTCTTTCATAACAAGATTTAATAAAGAAGGTTTAATTTCATAGAAAGCAGCAGTAGGACCAGGTGGAGAAATAGGTGTGCAAATAAAATCATTATTGTTTATGCTAGTGAAGTCACACAACTTAGTATTCTCAGAGGAACTGATTTTAGCAAAATAAAAGCAAGCAAATAAATAACAGCTATAAAGTAAACTATTTTTTGTGTGTTTTCGATATAGAGAAGCAAAACAAGACAAAAATAAAAACAAGACAACAAACAAAATAAAGAGGTTGAGAGTGAGAGACTCCCCTTGCCAGAAGACTTCTTCCTCCCCGGCAACAGCGCCAGTTTTTTTTGCTACGCCTTGATGGTGCCTTGACAGGGAGACTTCTTGATGATGATGAATTTTAAGTCCCCGGCAACGGCGCTAGAAATTTCCTTGATGCTACGTGTTGGGAACCCTAAGAGGAGGGTGTGATGAGTGTAGCGGTAGGAATTTCCCTCAGTTAAGAACCAAGGTTATCAATCCAGTAGGAGGAAGAGGATCTTTGGAAGGTTGATGCCACTGCCGGTGGTGAATACGACTCACCGGTGTCAGCAACAACGCGAAACCTGCACACAACACAACCAAAATACTTTGTCCTAATGGTACAGTGAGGTTGTCAATCTCATCGGTCTTGCTGAAAACAAATATTAGACATATAGTGTGGAAAATAATGTATGCTTGCATAAAGTAAAGAAAGCAGGAAATTGTAGTGGTTTGTTTAACAATGTAAGAAAATGGATCGGGGTTCATAGGTTAACTAGTGGTGTCTCTCCATAAAAGATAGCACGTTGGGTGAACAAATTACAGCTGAGCAATTGACAAATAAAGGTTGCACCGTAGTGCACATTCATGACATGATGACTACTATGATATTTAATGCGGGCATTCCAACAATATACATAGACCGTAATCCAACTACATATATGACTAATAATCCACCCTCAGGTTATCATCCGAACCCCCTTAGGTATTAAGTTGCAAGTAACAGATAATCACATTAAGCAATGTGTGTAAAGTAAGCACTGATTATGCACGCAGGCACTCACACCGCTGTTTTCTCCCTAGTGGCAACAACACATCCTCCCCCGTCACGTTTCTGTCACACGAGAATAGGCGAAAAGGAGGCATGAACCCAGTATCAAGCATAAATACTCTCTCTTGGAGTCACTAGCAACTACTTGGCCAGAGTATTCCACTAGCAACGAAAGTCATGCAAGATCATAAATAGCATATGCAATAAAGACTATAATCAATTTGGCATAAGTTCAATATTCATCGGATCCTAGCAAACACAACACATAGAGTTACATAAGAACAATCTCGATCATGTTAGGCAGCTCACGAGATCTAAACATGGAGGCACAGGAGGAGAAGACAACCATCTAGCTACTGCTATGGACCCGTACTCCAAGGATGAACTACTCACGCACCACTCCGGAGGCAGGCATGATGATGATCTCCTCTCCGGCAGGGTGCCGGGAGACAGCTTCAGAACCCCATGATCTAGGGTTGACGACGACGACGGTTTTGGAACTTTTCGGGGATTTTTTATCAGGTGCCTAGGGTTTTCCATCCGGGGGGGAATAAATAGGCGAAAGGGCAGATTCGGTGGAGTCCGGGGGGCCCACACCACCCCCTGGCGCGGCCAAGGGGGGCGCCACCCCATGGTGTGGGCCCCCTGGTGCCCCTCTTCGACTCCTCTTCGGTCTTCTCGATGCTTCCGGGGAAAATAGGCACTTCGGGCTTTGTGGGGTCCAATTTCGAGAATATTTTCAGAACAACTTTTCTGAAATAAAAAACAACAGAAAACGGGGAACTGACACTTGACATCTTGTTAATAGGTTAGTCCCGAAAACGTGTAAAAATGCTATAAAGAAGGGAGAAAACATGTAGCAATTGGCATAATATTATCATGGAGCATCAGAAATTATAGATACGTTGGAGACGTATCAAGGAAGCCGAGCTCGAGAAGCCGGAGGAGGCGGAGCCCGAGCAGCAGCGCCCTCCGGTCTGGCCCGACCAGGTCGTGGCCTATAACTCGTTCGCCATATGGCGCAACGAGTAGGCATTCCGCTGAGTCCACGCTGGCTTGGAGGAGGCTGAGGCAGCGGCCGAGGCTGCCGCTATTCGGGTATCCCTGGAGACCACCCAGAGGGAGGAGTATTGTCGCGCCCTTGTATACGCCGAGCGCCAGGTGTACGAGCAGCTCAACGCCAACGCGGCGTCCGATGAGCAGCATGCCCTCGTCGCGCAGTTGGAGGGCGAGTCTGCCTCGTTCCTAGCCACCCAGCGTGCGGCCCACAAGGAGTTGAATGTCGCGCGGGCAAGTCGAGAGGCGATGCAGGCTGCCCGGAGCAACATGGACAACGCGCACCGCGGCCGCGTCGAGGAAACCTTCCGTCGGTACCGCGAAGGTAAGGCGCAGTTGCACCGGATGCGGCTGCAGGGCAGGGCGGAGCGGCGCTGGCTCACTCAGGTGGCGAACCCGTCACCAAGCTCTACGTCGTTCGGTGCCGAGAACGACGACGAGCCTGGCCCCTCCAACATGGCGGTCGATGACGACGAGGAGGACGTCTAGGATAGTTCAAGCCTAGTTTTAATTTCCTGACGTAGTTTAAATTCGAATGTAATCGTTGAAATTAAAGTTTGTGCCTACGCCCACAAGGTGTTTGTGTCTCGCCACTAGATAGCTGGTCCGAATTGGAGGGCGCCGCTGTAGAACTAGCCCATCGGACACGGTTCCGGCACCCCGGAAGGGGGTCCAATTGGAGGGTGCCGGACAAAAAAAAAAAAATAGTGGGTGCAACTTTCCGTAGGTTGTTTGTCTGTAAGTCCAATATCACCGCGCAAAACAGATTTCAAAAACTTGAGGCGATAGATTAGCGCAAAGACCGACCAAAACCTAACCAGGACACGCGGGGCCCTGGTCGAAGCTTTTTCTCCGCGCCGCAGAGCACAGAAGACCCCTAGGCCGGTCGGGTCCGGCACGCGCGCGCCCAGCGGTAGCTAGCCACAGCTCGCCGTGGCAGGTGCACTTATTGCGCAACAGCACCGGTGCATGCTTGCTTGCTTGCTTCATGGCGTCCTGCACCGCGCCGCTGCGGAAAAAAAAAACTCTCTCTCTCTCTCTCTCTCTTCAGAGTAATTCTGTGCTCTTCCGGCGGCGATCCTACTCTCGCAAAGCAGATTAACCCGGCAATGCAGTAAATAAAAGCTGGCGCGATACACGGATGGGGTGGTGGTTGGGCCCTTTTTTAGCACCGCAAAGCGCGCGACGTGACATCCTACATGTAGCAGTGACGCGCTGTGTGTGTGTGTATGTGTAAAGAGGAGCGAGAGCAGCAGCGCATGGGCGCTTGGTACTAGGATGTTCCATTCCTACTCCACACGCATCGATCATAGTGGCATGATGACGACCTCAAACCCCATCTCCTCTCCTCTAGTAAAACCTGTGGGGGCCAGCCAACGCCTACCAGGCCAGCGGTAAATATAAACGGCTGACTTGTAGCGGCCGGGCAGTAGTTGCAGTTGCAGCCAGCTAGAGTAGTGAGACTGAGAGGAGCTCGCCTTGGGCCGGCCACCGAAAGAGATGGAGGCGGCGATGGTAGGAGGGGAAGGGAGGAAGCTGCACCATATGGGCGGCAGAGTGGCGGAGGCGAGCCCGGAGCAGGGCAGGCCGGTGTACGCGTCGGCGAGGTCGGCGCCGGCGAGGCCCATGAGGCGGGTGCAGATCATCTACTACCTCTGCAGGAACGGCCAGCTCGAGCACCCGCACTTCATGGAGCTCGCGCAGCATCCACACCAGCCACTTCGCCTCAAAGGTATATCTGACTCTACTCTTTTGTACATATGAGCTGCAATGTGCTAGGCACTGATAGATGTTTTTATCGCCGTGAACTGAAGATGTGATGGATAAGCTCACGGTGCTGAGGGGGAAAGGCATGCCTGCACTCTTCTCATGGTCTTGCAAGAGGTATGTAGTGTACTTTGCTTGCATCCCTCTCATCATCTCTCCGCCATTGTTACCTGTAGGGAACTTACACATTTGTGTTGTGTGTACAAACCAATTAGGAACTACAAGAATGGCTACGTGTGGAACGACCTCTCGGAGAGCGACGTAATCTACCCGTCGGACGGCGTCGAGTACGTCCTCAAGGGCTCCGAGATTTTCCCCGGCTGCTCCACCACCGGTAATCACCATTGCTCGTCGCCCTCCGTCTCGGTTACCGTTGGCTGTAGAAACGGACATGACTTGCGTTCTGGCCTGATGGACGTACGAGCGCTAGAAATTATTGGTTTTAATCATCATTTCCTGGAAAAAACAAGACATCTTGTCTCGTTTTCATTGTCAGTCTCTCTCGCTTCTCATTGTCAACCCGTTTTCAAATGAGTGGTCCAAGTGAGAGCTCGTGAGACAAAGTAGTCCAGCTTTCTTACACCTTGCACGTTCCCTTTCTGCACCGGGCCGCATCGTAAGTCGCGAAGACTTTATTAGCCAACTGCTCAACGCTTCAATTCTCTCGCGCGCGCCCCTTTTCTCCCCGGGGTTAATGCGTGCGTCGTGGTACCAGGAAATCTAGCAGGCTATTGCACACATCATCTGAGACGGAAAATCTGAATTTATGTGTGCAGTCTGCTGAGCTAGCAGCACACATACCTACTACCCGACTGTGCAATTCAACTTATTACGAGTAATTTTTAATTTGTTTCTCTGAAACCAGCTGCAGTACAGCATCTCCGGGTGACGGATAGGTCTCCGACCAAGCCGGCGCTGGCCCTCCCGCACAGCGGCCACAAGCAGTACGTGGACGGGTACCGGGACGACGCCGGCGAGGACCCCGAGGACGACGAGCAGCTGGGGTACCCGTACCACAGGCGAGCAGCCGCGGCAGCCCGTCTCGCGCGGCAGGACAAGCCCGTCTCGGTCCGCACCAACCGCGGCCACCCCGTGGAGCTGCCCGTCGAGGAGACCTCGCCGCCGTCCTCGACCTCCTCCGACAAGCCGCCGGCTGCTCGGCAGGCGAGCCGCTGCGACGAGGCCGAGCCGAACAGGACCGGCTCGATGCTCCTGCAGCTCATCGCGTGCGGGTCGGCCACCGCCGGTTCGGCCAAGTGTGGCGGGGCGCGCCGAGCCGAGGCGGAGCTGTGGGCTGGTGAGCCGGCTCTCCTCCCGCGCCGGCGCGGAGGACGACGAGGAGGAGGACGGGGGTGGCGGGCGGCGACCTGGGCCGGCGGTTCGGCCGCATGGGGGTGGATGCGAAGGAGTACTTCAGCGGCAGCATCGTGGAGAGCGGGGGCAGGGGCACCCCGCTGCCAGCCTCGTCGCTCAAACGCTCCAACTCGTACAACGAGGAGAGGTAAACAATGTTGCCGCCATTCCTCCCAAAATTGTTTCTCCTTCGTTCACATCACTTCTGTTTTGTATGACATTACTTCTGTAGTCACCCTTAGCGATCGTCGAGTTGTCATGTCCAGAAACATTGTTTGACTGCTTGTAAGGGCGTCTCCAATGGTTATGTTTTACGGAGGCCGTAAGGTGGGCCCAATCCTGTTTGCTATAGCAATGTAAAATCCCTCCAATGTTTAAGAATCCAGAAGGGCTTTAAGCTGGAGCCCACACGGTATTATTTTTCTTGCATGCAAACTGCTCAGCTCGATGAGCCCTCCCCTTGCCAACTGCTGTGTCAGAAAAAGAACGTAGAAAGTAGTTTTCTATTGCCTATGGCCGGACCACAACGGTAAGGGCGACCACAAGATTATTTTACTTAATACCTGTGGCCACAATGTATATTTTCAGCTATGGTCGACCACAAAGGCTTAAGACCCAGTCTTATTCTCACATTGGAGACGCCCTAATTAGCTAGGTCATGTCATGTAGACGTAGCCCACGAAGTTTGGTCTTTAGCCATCACAGGAGTCGAGTCGAGTCGAGTCACTCAGAGGTCAAAAGGCGAACATGCATGTCCTATTGTCCTCGCCTGAAAACTTGCATGCATGTCGTCGCTGAAGCTAGCCAACAGCGCCCAACACTGCATGATCCAGTGGTTCATCATCCTCCTCGTCCTAGTACTCCACTACTACCAGAGTATGGCTCAAGCATTATGGCCGGGAGGTACGTTCGTTCGTAGTGCAACGAAAGGCGCGTAACTGTTCCACAGATTCTCGTTGGCGGTTTTAGGCATGTCACGTGGAAACCTTCCGTCGTGCTGCAGTGTTGCACTGTGCAAAAACTGTTCGTTCATAACGCCGAAACCGAACTGCCTTTTTTTTTCTCTTCTTTGGTTAAAGACGGCGAAGTGCCTTTTTTTTTTTTTGCAAGGTAATACGTTCTCATTCATAAGATAAATATCCGGTTACAAGACACGTAAACACCGACATTACAGTACTGGAAGGATAGTATAATCCTATGCAAAAGACCATCGCCTGTCCATCTCCTTCAGCACCACCAAAGTGACCACCAAGAGAGAGAAGACAAATCACCTCTTCATCCGAGCTCGACGCGGCTCCATCGCTGATCTGCAGCTTTACGGACCTCCAAAATAGTTTGCCAGAAGCAAAACCATTGTCGTTGAACGAATCAGACCGGGGCAACGTGTCCCCGGACACGCCATCGAACTCCAGAACTGACATCCCCGCACGACTACAACGTCGAAGGAAGAAACCAGAACTGCCAGCTTCCATCCACAAACCCAGCACAAGATGCACCATCTTCCAGCTATTAACTGCGCAGGCAGCCGTCTGCGCGTACTCCCGGATGACAAATCCTCCCTGCTCCACTATGACGCCGGAGACAACGCCGCAGCAACGGGGACAGAACAGAAGGAGAGACACACCCGATGGGATCGCCGCCACCGCCTCGCCGATACCATCCATGAACCCTAACGCCACCGATCTGAAAGATCGGCGAACACACGATGCCATCAACTCCGAGACGCCGTCTTGAAGGACGCCGCCGGTGTGAGAGTGGAGTTGAGACAGATTTATTCGTCGAAGCGCCGCTCCCACCACCCCAACGACGCTCCACAACCTACAAAACCAAACCCTAACTACAAAACGAAGGAACGAGGTCCCCCCTCCCTCCTGCCGCCGGAGCGGCAATCGGAGAGAGAGGGGACCAACGCCGTGGCCGGTGGAGATCGGGGGTAGAAGGTCCTCTCCCTAGTCGCCAATCTCGTGACGGCGGCTAGGTTAGGAAAAGAAGCCCTGTATTTACGGCGAAGTGCCTTGGCACAATGCTACTCGCACTAGCTAGCGTACTACTCCTAGGTGTTACTGTATATACGAGCTGCGGAGTAGGACTGAACAGTACACATCGTCTGTATTTTCATGCTTGTGCTTTCTGCTCCTAAAATGATGGCTAAAAATGTGTTGGGTTTAACTTGGATCAGGGGTTCGAGGCTTGGCGCCGGAGCGATCGGCGAAGAAGCGGCGGAGGAGCGGATGGGCGCGGAGGAAGGGATGATCAGGGGAAGGTGCATCCCGGGGAGGAAGAGGCAGCCACAGCAACAGAAGTAGGCCTGCCCGGCCGGATCCTCGGTTATCCAGATTAGCTCGCTGGAAACGAAATATGTAGTTCTGGTAGCATGAGTATTTAGCATCTTCACTTGTCTGTTTATGGACCATGGGTCTAGTATCGATCGAGAGCTTAGCAGCTGTGGGCTTAAGCCTGGACCTTGTAGTTAGTTCGATGTTGGATCCATCTCTTGGTGCCAAGTCAGGTGATCGGCACGCGTAGCACTTAATTTTGGATCCTATGTGGACGGAGTGAGCTAGTAGTATACTGATACGGACTTGTAGCTAGTACCTAGTAGTGGCTGTATGCATTCATTGATCGATCATATGCATTCATTGATCGATCATGCCTATTGTGTAGTATGTATTTTTGATGTTCTGTTTTCGGAACATGTCCAAAAGGAGTCGGAAAATTTGAACCCTGAGAGCATCCCCAACCGGACAGCGTAAATTTGACTCGTGTATGTGTGTAGACAGGTTCGGACGTGTCAGTGGACAAGGTCCGGCCACCCATCATTTGTCCGGCCCTTCACCCACTGCTCCCACGTCAACAATAATTCAACGTGAATTCAAATCAACGCGAGCTAAAATAAAAATTCAGCAATTCAGAATTACTCCCTCCGTTCAACAATAGATGACTTGCATTTGTCTACATATGGATGTATCTAGACACTGAAACATGTCTAGATACATCCATATCTAGATAAGTGGAAGTCATCTATTGTTGAACGGAGGGAGTAACTTACAAGAATCGATCAAATGTCACCAAGGTCGCGCTCGTTGATCTTCGTGCATGACCCGCTTTGTGCTCTCATCATCCAAGAGGTCGGCCGTCGGCGTCTTGAAACATGACCCTCTAATCCTAATTGAATTTTGCAAGTTTAGCTTTCATGATGGCAACATTTATATTTCTATTTTTCAACCCCGTCTTCATCCAATTATCATGCTTCTCCAATTTCAACCTCGCCCTCTCCAACTCCATATTTTCATGGAGCCTCTCGGTCAAACTACATTTTGTTCCTTTGCACATCTTACATCTCATCATTCTTCTCCTTCCCTTTCTCCTATAGTTGCTTCAAGATCTCACTTTTCGTGGAGAAGAGATCCGTCCATGTGGCGAACATTGTTCGTCCGCCACCGCATCATCATCATCTACTCCAATAGGTATATTGGAGCTAGATCCATCGTTGTTCTTCATCGTTCTTGTGGGATTGTTGAGATCCTTGAAGAGGGTGCACCACTTTGGTTTCCCATTCAATTCGTTCCAACAATGGGACATGTCAAATGCTTTTTTCTCCATGTTATGATACAAAATGGCAGCCAGCTCCGTCTAGCAAGTATGATTGGGGCATTTGAGCATTAATGATTTCAGTCTTCCCCAAACTTGGCCAATGCTCTCTCCGTCATGTGGACAATGCTCTCTCTGTCAACAAAGATAAAAAGATTCCAATAAATAGTACAAGTTATAACCCTAATCGTTATAGCGGTGTAGCCCCCGAGTGTCGAGTGCGGTTACGGCGAAGGACAACCCCCGAGTATCGAGTTAGCAATTCTGTGGCCAATTCGGGAATCTATCTTTAGCCATAATAAGTTGGCATGGCGGACAAAGTCAAAGCGGCAAAGTCATGTGGCGTTCATCCGACAAGAGTCAATGCAGCAGAGTCGCGCGACGCTTAGCCAGAAGGGATTGACGCAGCGGAGTTGTGGCGCTTAGCCGAAGGAGTCGACGCGACAAACGGAATCAACGCTGCAGGGTTGTGCTTCTTGTGTGTACGTGGAAGGCAACGTTGATGTCAAGCCCCTAAGCGCTAGTATGACGAGTCACCATGTTTTGTTGACGTTGTGGCAAAGCGAGTTGAAGTAGAAACCTCGCGAGTTACCCGCGGCATGGTCGTGGCGAGTCTTCTATGGTGTCGCCGCGTCGAGGTTCTCACGACATAGTCGCGGCGATTCTCCCACGGTGTAGTCGAAGTCGCAGCCGGTGGCAGAGATGTTAAGGTTGGCCATATTGTCGATGAGCCAAGATCAATTGTGCATTATTCACAAAATTAACTAGGCATTACTAAACCAATAAAAAAATCTTAGTTGTATATGCCGAGTATGAATACTTAGCCTTTTTTGTTGACTCGCAAGTTGACGAAATATGTCCCGAACCTGGATTCGCGATTTGAATTTGCGAACTCGCCTAGATCTGAACCTCGTTGCAGTGCGCGAGTTACTAATGGAGACCATTGGAATTGGCTAAAATTTGTTGAAATAGGGATTGTATTACGCACAATTTTATCGGAGGGATCTTCGAATTGATGTTCGAGTTGACTTATGTGATTATTCTGCTGAAGCCGCGTGGAGTTCTGTCGGATTTTGATAGTGGTTCAGTGTTTGAGTTGGACTGGGAGATCCAGCCGTTGGAATCCTTCAGAATTCTAAGAGATGGTAGAAAACTCAATTTCACATATTTCCACCAAAGGGATCGTCGATATGAAGTCCATTTCGCTGTCGTTCATGTCCGCAGCATAGACGTTCTTGCGGTCCTCCAGTCTGCGCGTGAAACGCGCTGTCAAAGAAGATGATGGGGCCGACGAAGTCGCGACTCCAGTGTGTCAGCTTCCCACAGACGGCGCCAATTATCGTGAGGGTAGTTCATGCTCGAGGTGTTAGGGTTTCGTATCGGAAGATGTGGTAGGTAGACTACTCGGCTAACAAGGTGAAGGGACACAACTTACCCAGGTTCAGGCCCCCGTGGAGGTAAAACCCCGACTCCTGCTTGTCCAATCTTGTATTTCTGATAGTTCACATGTGTTACAATGGGAGTTGCGGCTCAGATTGGATCTAGCGCAAATGTGAGATGATTCTGTTTAGGTTGTCGTATGTCCCTCTTTCTCTGCCTCTACCTGGTTTTATATAGGTCGCCAGGCAGGATTTTCCTGAGTCCTAGTCGACTACGTGTTGGAGTCCTTGTCTTGTGAGTCAATAGATTGCTAGGAGATTCTTGGACTTCATGAGTATTGACGGTCCGCCAGGTGGGCCTTCGGTTTATCCTCACCCGGGATACCAATAGTGGGTACCCGATAAAGTATGCCCACAACAGAAAGATACAGTTGCTATCCTTAAATATTGGGGATAAATCCGCCCCTTTCACCCTCATCACCTCCACTCCCTCGAACTCGCAGTATCAAAACACCACCCCAACACCCAATTCGCGACGGTTTCTCTCCCATTTCCTCTCCCTCCACCCACGGTAGACTATGGACTCCAAGAAGCCGGCGATAAGAGCCGGTGGCGTATATGGAGGCGATAGCGACGAGCACGGCGCGTGCACGACCGCGCAGAAGGAGGCGCTAGAGGTCCTCACCGGCGGTGCTAGCTGAAACGACATTTGTTCCGTAATCTTATTTTGGTGTTTGACCACAACACATAGAAGATCTAACCGTTTGCCTAAGTATTTTTAGGAATGACAGTTAAGGATACAAGAACATAGGAACTTTCAATATGAAGAAAAGAAAAAAATAAGTTCCTCCATATTCCTACTGATGTTTCAATCAACATAAGAGACATTGCAAAAAGGGAGAAAGTCGAGAGAAGAGGGAAGAACAAACTGTCTGACCGGGTCCTGAGGCCGGGCGGCTCGGGTAGGCTGCCGACCTAATGCTGCAAGAAAGCCGGCCCCAGGCCGGGTGCTCAGGCCGGGCACTGGACAGCCGGCCTCTCTGCCACTGCGGGTCGGGATCCTAGCGAGCCAGCCTCGATGCTTCCCCAGGCCGGGTGGGTCTATGCCCCTGCCCGCCTACCCTAATGCCCAGGCTGTCCTGGTCGGGCTCCCAGCCGGGTTTCCTGGACAGGGCAAAATGCCCCCCCCCCAACGGCCATTTCTTACCTACCACTATATATAGGGGTCTTCCCCTACCTTTAGAAGGTGTCAAAATAAGCTTCTCTCTCCATCCTTGTTGACCATGTTCAAACTCAAGGATCTCCCCAAATACCTAACCAAAACTCTTGATCTTTTGGAATTTGGAGTAGATTTACAACTCCACCAAACCGATTCGTCACCACCCTACTCATACCCTAGGGATATTGTAGTTCTTGGTTCATTAGAACCTTGTTGCTCTTAGCTCATTGGAGCTTGCAGCCTTGTTGGTGTCCCCGAAGCTTTAGAGCTCGTGGATCTTATTTCCCGGAGTCTTGGTGGCTCTCACGATTTGGTGAGGACCCTCCAAGTTGTGGAGTGTGTCTCATCCTTGTAAATGTTCTAGTTGTCAACCTCAACGACATGATAGTGATCCGAGCCTCTCCACATCGGTGGAAGGACTCAAAGGAGATACAGTGTGCCATTTTACGGCTACTCGGTGTTCCACTTTGGTGGCACCGCACCGCTCCAACGGAGACTAGCTTCTATTGGGAAGTGAACTTCGGGATACATCTCCACGTCATTGTGTTCGTTATTCCTCGACTAACATTTACTTGTTGCTACTAGCTTAGTTGAACAAATATCTTGTGCTAGTAGTTGAAAGTAATGTATGGGCACCTAGAGGGGGGGTGAATAGGTGCTACGACCAATTTTTATTTTACTACAAGTTTAGGCTTGACATAAAGGTAAATTCTCTAGATAATGCAACTATGGTGAATTTACCTATATGACAAGGATAACAACAAACACAATGCAAGTACAAGTAAAGAAGGGAGGGAACGAGGTAACCGATATGAAGCACACGGAGACGCGATGTAATCCCGAGTTCCTCCTTGTTAATGGAGTACGTCTCGTTGGAGGGGTGTGAGCTCGCCACGAAGGCCTACTCAACGCCACAAAGGCCTCACTCTATTCTCCGATGAACCCCGCCACAAAGGCCTAGTCCACCTTCCACTATTGATCCTCTTTGAGGCGGGAATCGAATCCTTTACAAACAACTTGGGGCACACACCCACAACCAAATTGGGGGCTCCCAACAATCTCAAATCACCAATAGTTGCAAGATGCCTAGGTTCTCCACAAGAGGAAACCCTAGGCTAGACCCCTCAAACTAATGAGGGGGAAATGAAGAACGGCTCGGTGAAGATGTAGATCAAGTCCTTCTCCTTCAATCCTCCAAAAACCAACAAGTTTGGTGGGAGAGATTGGGAGTTATGGCGGATTTGGTGAGCTCTTAAATGTTATTGAATGCTAGAGGGAAGAACTAGAGCTCAAGGAGGAAGAGGAGGGGTATTTATACCCCCTCCTCAAATCTAGCCGTTTGGCTGAAAAACTGGTACCGGAATATCCGGTCCAAGTTTGGACCAGAATATCCGATCGGGAAATATCTTCAGATCTGCTTCAAAATCGTTGACCTCAACCGGATATTCCGATTTCCTCTGAATAATCCGGTATGAATAATCCGGTTGGCTTCTGTCTTGTGCAGGAACCTGAACCGGATATTTCGGTTGCTACGGAATAATCCGGTTCACTTCTGTGAGATCCAACTTCAGTCCTTAGCCGATTTTGAGCAGAAACTTCCTCAACCGGAATATCCGGTATGATATGAATAATCCGGTACCAATATGCCGGCTCTTCTCTGTCCCGAACTGGACAGAAAACATCCTAACAGGAGTATATGGTTTCCCAAAATAATCCGGTTAGAATAATCCGGTTCCTCACTGTCCCAAATCTCTTAGCCCAATCTTCACCGATATTTTCAGTGATCGATGCCGAATTTAAACATAACACCTGCACGCTAAACACCTCAATAAATAATGTACTTAGTATTGTTAACTAACACACAAAACACCGGGAAAACGAAATGCACTTTCAATCTCCCCATTTTTGGTGTTAGATGACAATACTAAGATTTGCAATAAAACGTTGACGAGAACATGTTTGAAACAAAATGGAAATGTCTCCCCCTATCGATATGCACATCTTTTGTTTGCCTCAAATGCAAAAGGTTCAATAATACAAGGAGAGAAATTTCCAACAAGTAGCAAATATGCCAAAGTAACAATATAACCAATATGTTGAGAATAAGAGATAAATATATACCTTGTGCGTAGAGATGATAACAAGAATACCCAAGCACAATAAGAGATAATATCCTCAACATATAAGATAGATAATCCATGATCCATGATAACCAATAAACATAGTCTCACAACACATAATAGCACATAGTTTTAAACGAGACAATAAAAGGAAATAGTTCACGAATAAGACTAAATGGACACAAGCTTTCAAGAAATGGTAAAAGCATACGCTTGTGCCCGAAACCCATGCAAATCCTCGTAGGCCTACTACTACTTATCCCCCTTTGGCATCGAGACACCAAAAAGGAGATAGGTAGTGGTTCTAGTGTCCCAACAACGATCTAAGCATCGGAATGCTCAGACGACTCTCGAGCTTACGCGTCAGAAGCACCCTCGGCCTCCCTCTCCAGATCCTCGTCCTCATCCTCATCTTCCTCGTCAAATCCATCCCCATCACGAGCACAAGAAGAAGTAGTTGTGGCACGAAGAGCCTCCTCAATCCGCTCCCAAGGGGTACGGTCTCTGGTAGGCCACTAAGAGTAGGACTGTGGAACAAGAGGAGCAGGAAGATCACCAGAAGCACCACTCACATGGTGAAGGATCTGACTCTGAGTGCTAGTCGTAGCTGTGTCCCTGCGGTAGGCCAGGTACTGCTCCTGACATTGCGCAAAAGTGGAGGAAGGATCAGCCTGGGGAGCACTAGAAGGGGCCACACCTCCCCTAGAGGAACCACCCTCAGAAGGAGGAACAGGAGCAGGAACAACCTTCTTCCTCTTGATATACAACCTCTTGAAATGATGTTCTTCCTTGGGAAACTCATTGAACTCTCTCTTCATTGTGTCCTTGATAAGCATCATGATATATGGTCCATAAGGTATGGTGTTCCCACCTATCATAGCATTGCGCAACTCATGAAAGATGATATCCATGACATCCACAGTATAAGAGGCATTAGGATCCTCATCCTCCATACACTGCTTAGCCAAAATGAGAAGGTTGCACAAACGACTAGTGAGAGCATCATTGTTACCTCCACTGGGCACCAAGAAGGACCGGAAGAGGCGCACGAGCTGATCATAGAAGGAGAGGAGCCCTTCCAGCTTCCCAATAGTGAACCCTGGAGCATACATATCAGCCATGGACCTCTCCCGCTGTGGTCTCGCCACCTCATGCACACAGTGACCAAGTGGAGGATGAGAGCTGTGCGAGTACCCAAGCAGACGACCCAGCCTGTGGAATGGAGCCTGACAATGAGTGGACTGAGTCATCCACTTTAGACCACAAGGAATACTATTGTCAAACACCACTGTGGACATGAACTGAACTACAAGCTCGGTGTTGTAAGGGCAGCGGGTCTCCAGAAGCCTCACAAGACCGAACCTCTCTATGATACTAGCAGCATCAGCAAACTCTTCCTTGTCTCTAATCATCTGAAACTTGGTAGGATGCATCTGACGGACAGGAAACTTGTAGTCGGAGTAGATGTCCGCATAGATATAGGACTGCTCCAAGCACCAGAAACGAGCATCCTCACACTCCACATCACGGGGAGTGTTGTACCAATCCTTCTGTCTGATCTGAGCATAGTCCCGAGTGGAGATATCTGTCTTGTAGTCCTGCCTATCTACCTTTCCTTTCTTCTTCTTTGATGGATTCAAGGAGAGAGTCTTTCCCTTGGCAATAGCTTTCCTTGGAGGGCGAGCGTCACCAGGATCCTCATCACTAGTGTACTTGTATGAAGGACGCTTGCGAGGGCCAAACTTGTCAGCGTGAGAGCTACCTGTGAAGGAGAAATATAGAGGAAGCAATAGGGGTAAGTGCACATATGTCAAACAATGGAGGAATCATACGTAAAAATAATAGGGAAGATTCCATGGTATGATCGAGAATTAATTCTAGTTAGGATCAAACTAGTACTGATGAAATCCGGACAGAACTCAACCGGATATTCCGGTTCAGTTCTGTACCGGATATTCCGAGTGCGTGACAGAACACCACCGAATATTCCGAGTGCGTGAAAGAACACCGCCGGATATTCCGGTTAAAAAATGAACCGTATATTCCGGCTGCACGACAGAACACAACCGGATATTCCGGTTCAAAACTGAACCGGATATTCCGACATCACGAAACCAACACTAGATTGATTCTAAACTAGAGTTGAAAACTAGATCGGTGACATGTGAATCTAACCTATTGTCTCTAGCATGCATAGGGTACCTTAAGGAGCAATCACTATCAAGCATTGTCAAATAAAACACAAATCCATGGAGGGGTAGGGTTATGGCACCAAGATTCAAAGGATTTGAACTTTACCGGCGTCCATGGATGAAGATGCTTGGATGGAAACGCTCCCAAGGAGGAGGGGAACAAGATCCGAGCACGAACTCGCAGATCCCGTGGAGGAAGTGGCCCGGGAGGCCAAGAATCAAGGTAGCGGCGCTTGCGGTGGAGAAGAGGAGTTGGGGGAGAAAAAGGCAAGAACTGCCTCTCTCCCTGTGCCCCTCCAAATAAGTGAAGATGCGCCGGACCGGATATTCCGGTTAAATTTTGAACCGGATATTCCGGTACCACCCGAATATTCCAGTTCAAAACTGAACCGGAAATTTCGGCTACCATCTGATTCGAAACTTCCTAGTTTCAATGGATTGACATATGTGCTAGATAGAGTTTGGTTTTGGGGTAGGAAGGCTTAGGATAGAAACACCAAACTGAAAGTAGTACTTATCTCACTCTATTGCAAGAATCAAACAATTAAAAAAACAATTGAGAGAGATTTTCCTACGAAAACACTTAGTGGGGGGAAACAAGAAAAATGCAATGAAATATCGAATAAACCCAAAATAAGATCCCAACTCTTCACAAAGAAGAGGTTGGTGGCCTAAGCCACCATGTAAGAGATCATGGTATGACACCACGAAGATATATCTTGGGTGCATGGCCAATACTCGACATTGAAGCTCACAATTCAACATTAGAAAAAGAGAGATAGCAATGGATTTTTGCTTTGGGCATAATGGGGGGAGGGGAACCCAATGTGTTTAGGATAACACTCCCCCTATGTCCATGCCTACACCTAAACCCAACCACGTCACAACTATAGGGGTGTGTGCAAGATCTTCAAGTCAAACTCCTAGAATCAATGATATTTAGCTCATTCCTCAAGAACATGAATCTTGCATCATCGAGAGGCTTCGTGAAGATGTCCGCGAGATTATCCTTGGTGGGGACATATGCTAGCTCAATATCACCTCTTGCCACATGATCCCGGATGAAATGGTGACGAATCTCATTGTGCTTCGTCCTTGTGTGTTGCACAGGGTTGTAGGTGATCTTGATGGCACTTTCATTGTCACACATGAGGGGAACCTTCTCCAAGTGACATCGTAATCTTTGAGGGTTTGCCTCATCCATAGCAATTGGGTGCAAGCACTTGCGGCGGTCACTGATACGTCGAAAACGTATCTCCTTTTCCGAACACTTTTCTTATTATTTTCCTCTAAACTTGTGTGTTTTGGATACAACTAACACAGACTAACGCTGTTTTCAGCAGAATTACTTTGGTGTCTCGTTGTTATGCAGAAAAATCAACTTTCGGAAAATTGCCCAGAAAAGAGCACATTGATGTTTTCACCCCGGAAGCCAGAAGGGGTCCAGGAGAGGGTCCAGAGGGTGGCCACACCCCCCTGGCCGCGCCAGCATAGGGTGTGGGCCCCCCAGGACCCCCCCTTGGACTCCCCTTTTGACTACAAGTAGCCTTCAACCCTAAAACCCGAGGGGGTATGCCATATTCCACAGAAACACAACAGAGCGCCACCGCCGTCCCGAACCTCGATTCGGGGATCAGAAGTTTCTGTTCTGGCACCCTACCGGGATGGGGAAGTGGAGGAGATCATCGCCATCGTCATCACCAACGCCTCTCCATCGACCATCCATGTTTCCCACATCCATGTGTGAGTAATTCCCCGCTGTAGGCTGAAGGGGATGGTAGGGATTGGATGAGATCGTTCATGTAATAATGTCGTGATTGTTAGGGCATAGTGCCTAGTGTCCTCTATTAGTACTATTGACATTGTTGCAACTTGTTATGCTTAATGCTTGCCACTTTGGGCCCGAGTGCCATGATCTCAGATCTGAACATGTTATTGGATCACGATGATAATTATTTTCTCTTGATCATACCTGCAAGTTGTTTACACATATCGTTGTCCGGAACCCAAGGCCCCAAAGTGACAGAAATTGGGACAACCGGAGGGGATGGCTGCAATGTGAGGATCACATGTGTTCACGGAGTATTAATGCTTTGCTCCGGTGTTCTATTAAAAGGAACACCTTAATTACCAGTAGTTCCCTTGAGGCCCAGCTGAAAACGGGCTGATAGGACAAAAGATGGTGTGCAAGTTCTCATTGCGAGCGTGTACGACTATTTACGGAACACGTGCCTATCATTACTTAGTGCTTGGATGCTTTATCTTATTTATCTGCAATGCCTCTGACATGATCATTATTAGAACTTTCTTATCCATGCAACGCCCGTTCATCCATCCCTATGCCTACAGTATTTAATCCGGTGTTTACTTCAAACACTACTATTGCTGCTGTTTTCATTCTACTGCTTTTATTATTTCACTACTGCTGCTACTATAAAACTATTACTACTAATAAACCACTATGAACAAAAGTACTTTCAGGTGTAGGTGAATTGACAACTCACTTGTTAAGGCTCACAAATATTCTTTGGCTCCCCTTGTGTCGAATCAATAAATTTAGGTTTCACTTCCCTCGAAGACTGTTGCGTTCTCCTGTACTTGTGGGTCATCAAGACTATTTTCTGGCGTCGTTGCCGGGGAGCATAGCTTTATTTGCAAGCTCACCGGAGAGTATTATTATCTACTGCTATCATTCATCATGGGTAAGTCTCGTGATGGAAAGTTTCCTATATTACCATCCACTACAAGAAGAGGTACAACTCTGAACACCTCTGTTGCTCTTGATTCACCGTCTGTTATGAGTAAGCTGCTTACACCACCACATGCTACTTCTGCTGAATCTGAAAATGCTTCTGATACTTTTGATGATGCTTCTACTGTGCTTGATGAGAGTGGTTCTCTTGGTCCTTTCTTAGATGCTACTATTGCTAAAGCTAAAAATATTGCAAACACTGAAACTCCTGCTAAAAAACCATGTTACTCCTGCTTTTTCACCTGGGTTTAGAGAGAACCCTAGTGATGATTTAGATGATGCTTATATTGAACTGAGTGATGATCTTATTGATGAAATACATGCTATGAAATATAAAGATGCTGCTATACGTCTTATGGAAAGTCGTGCTGTTAGATATAAATTATCTCCTGATGCTAAGTTTGCCACTTCTCCTATTTATATTAGGGATAAGGATTATGATCTCTCTCTTGATTTATCTTATATATCTATTGTTGAGAAAGAACCTTTTTGTGGAACTGAAAATGAAAGTGGTATAAAACATATGAATGAGCTCTCCTCTTTGAGTAGTTTATTCTCTGATGATCTTAAGAAACTTAGCTACTTTGTTGCTAAAATATTCCCTTTCTCCTTAAAGGATGAAGCTAAAACTTGGTTTAACAACTTGTCTCCTGGATCTATTGAGAGTCCTGTTGGTTTGCTAAAATATTCCCTTTCTCCTTAAAGGATGAAGCTAAAATATTTTTGTGCTAGTTCTCAACATGCTGCTTTACAAAATATATTTAATTTTAAGCAATTGGAAGAAGAGAAATTGCATGTATCTTGGGAAAGGTTCGGTTCTTTAGTTAGAGCTGCACCTGGGCATAAGCTAGAAGATAATAAACTTCTTCATATATTCTATAATGGACTAACTGTTGAATCTAGGACATACCTGGATAGTTATGCTTGTTGTGTTTTCAGGCAAAGAATTCCAGAATAAGCTGAGGAATTAATGGCTAAAATTAGCCAAAATCATGATGATTGGACTATGGTTGAGCCTAAGCCGACCCCTATTCCAGTACCTACTCCAACACCAACACCCAAGAAGAGGGGAAATATTGAATTAAATGATGAAGTGATGAGAGAAGCCAAGAAATCTCTTAAAGAGAGAGGTATTAAATCTGAAGATGTGAAGAATCTTCCACCTATAGAAGAATTATGTAATCCAATCCGTCACTCACCATCCATTGAGGTACACTCTCTCCAATATTTTCATAGTAGAGATATTCCCTATAGAAAACCTCCTGATCAATGCTTAGATGAATTTGATAATTATGTCATTAAGCAAGATAATTTTAATATGAGAGTGCAGAACCACCTTATGGAAAACACTAAAGCTATTAATGATTTGCATGGTATTACAGAAAGAACCTCTAATGATGTTAAAATGCTTGTTAAACATTTTCAAATGGTTCAAACTCAAATTGATCAACTTGCTAAAGTGCAAAAAGATTTGCTAGTTAATGCTGCTAAAGAAAAACAGGCTTATGAAATAAGAACTAGAAGTGTTATTGCTACACAAGATCCTTTATATCCTGAGGGACATCCTAAAAGAATTGAACAAAATTATCAGCAAACTAATGATAATGTTATTAATACTAACAAGAAAACGAAGAAGAAACATAAAATTGTTGTAGAATCCTCTGAACATGCTAAAGATCCTAATAGTATATCTGTCTCTGATGCCGAAACTTAAAGTGGTAATGAAAAGTATGATGCTTCTGATAAAGAAGAACCTGTAGCTGAACCTGAAAAGCAATCTAAAACTGCAAAGTATACTAAGGAAGATTTCATTGCTAATAAACATGGTAGTGAGGTAGAACCTTGGGTACAAAAACCAATGCCTTTTCCTAATAAGAAACACAAATCCAAGGAAGAAGAACACTATAACAAGTTTTGTGAATGGATGAAACCTTTGTTCTTGCAAATTCCTTTAACTGATGCTATTAAATTGCCTCCTTATGCAAAATATATGAAAGATATTGTCTCTAACAAAAGGAAAATTCCTAATGAGGAAATTACCACTATGCTTGCTAATTACTCTTTTAATGGCAAGTTTCCTGAGAAGCTTGGAGATCCTGGTATACCTACTATTCCCTGTTCTATTAAAAATAATTATGTTAGAACTGCTTTGTGTGATCTGGGAGCTGGAGTTAGTGTCATGCCTTTTACTCTCTATAAAAGACTCCTCCTAGAAAAATTGATACCAACTCATATATCTTTGCAAATGGCTGATAAGTCTACTGCTATTCATGTGGGTATATGTGAGAATGTTCCCGTTCAAGTTGCTAATAATTGTCTGATATTAACTGACTTTGTTGTGTTGGAAATGCCTGAAGATGATAATATGTCTATTATTCTTGGAAGACCTTTTATTAATACGGCAGGGGCTGTTATTGATTGCAATCAAGGAAAAGTTACTTTTAATGTTAATGATAAATAGCACACTGTTTATTTTCCCAAGAAGATTGATAGAAAACATGGTCTAAATTCTATTGAAAATGTTGAGACCATTAAGATTGGAGAATTTTATTGTCCTATTCCAAAGCCACCAAAAGAATATGAAATTATTATGATTGGGACTATGCCTATCAAGGTTGAGGTAACATAATTATTTAGTGAGAAAGAAAGTTTTGTTTCATATAAAATTATTTTGGTAGCAAGACTTGACCACCCTTGTTAACAAAATGATTTTAAATGAAGTGGGCAATGTTTTCACTATGTTTTCACCTTCCCCATTATGTTTTCGCCATGTTTACTTCTGTTATCACATTATTACTTGAGTGCAATCATGTTTTCCACCATCCTTATGCATGTTTTCCTGATGTTTTCACTCTGATTACTGAAGTTATGCATGTTTTCACCACCCATAGTTTTGTTTTCACCACTACCACCTTTGTTTTCTTTGGTTCTTCTTTCATTGGAGTGTCTTAGAACCTCTGTAGTTCTGGTTTTGGTTTTGTTTTCCACGTTTTCACTTTCGTTTTCCCGGATTTTATTAATTATTAAAATTCTGGAAATAGCTCAAAAATAAAGTTTCTCGAAAAATTTGAGAAAAATTATAATAAATTTTTACGTAAAAAATGAGGCAGAAAGCCACCTGGGAGGCCCCAGGGGGACCCACCCGGCAGGCACACCCTAGGGTGGCGCGGCCTGCCCCTAGTGGCGCCAGCCCATGGTGTGGGCCCCCCACTAACTCTCTCCCCTTCCAAAGTTCCTTCTCTCACCTCCCAAACTCAACACATTTCCTGGAACCCGAGTTCTTGTTGTTCTTCCTCAAAAATTTTCGATCTATTTGCTCAGCCCATCTTTTGTGCTGAAATTTGGTGCATTTGCTCTCCGGTATGTGACTCCTCCGATGATCCAAGTAGAATTTTGTTTAGTGAAGTATTTCTTGAGTATTTTGGTATTGTAGGTGACAGCTTATGTGAGTTTGTATGCTTGATTTGAGTAGAAATAATATAGTTTTGATGTATGTTTAGCTCTCATATAAGTCCCTATGGTAGTCTCCACCTTATAGTTGCTTGAATTTAATTTTTATGATGATTGTTGAAAAATTTCAGAGATGGATAGGTTCAACTTTGGTGAGATATCTAGGAGTGATGCTCCTAGAAGGATAAGGCCATCACGCTCGTCTACTTCAGCAAGGCCCTCATATAATGAAGACGTTGTGGAGTCAACTATTAATGATGCAGAAGATGACGGTACCATTTACCCATCTAGCTTTCCTTGTCACACATTTTTAAGAAATGCAGGTCTTTTGGACGATTTTCTTATGCTTATTGAGAGAGTTGGTCTCACCAATTTTATGGAGGACGAAAGCCCTCAGTATGCCACGCTTACAAAAGCTTTTGTTAAGAGGTTTAAATTTCAGAACTCTCAATATGGTCCAATTGTTGCATTCAAATTATATAGTAGTTCTGTTTCTTTGTCCTTGGTCGAATTTTGTGCTATTATAGGTATCAACGCCACCGGGACGGCAAGCAGGATTCAAGATAGACCAGCATACCTCCAGGGGATCTACCAAGAGATCACCAACGATGATGGGCTTTCATCCCAGCGTGGGAAGTTAAGGAGCATTCAACTTCCTGCTCTTAGATACTTTACTTACTATATTGGTACTAGCATCCTTGGTAGGGAGAACACTAGTAATGTTTCTAGTTATCACCTTGCTTTTATTGATGTTGCACTGAACCGTAGCACAAAGCATAACCTTGGTGCACTTGTTGCACGCCGCCTTGCCGCTGTTGGGCCTATTTTTGGTGGCATTATTGCTACACGTTTCGCGACCGCTTTGAATGTTTCCATTGATCCTAATGATTAAATTATTGCTCCACATAGGATTAACCTTGCTGCTATGAAATCCCATCAGTTTGTCACTTCTAACTCTACTAATGAACGCTTAATATATAGAGTTTTGTATATGTATGGAGAAGAGCGGAAAGTTACTTTGCCGCAGCCTGTGTTATTTAAGATTGACAGGTCACCATGGTCGCTCTCCAAGGAGCAAATAGACGAGCATTTGAGCACCATGGAGTTTTACAGGCAGCAGGAGAGGCGAGACGCGCCTCCCCGGGACCACAACATGCAGTACACCGGCGCATCCACGAGCACATATCAGGGGGAGGCTTCCTCCTCGGCGTATTACGGGGACAACACCTCTTGGACCCCTTGGTGATTGATCTCCACTTAGGCCAAAAGCCTAAGCTTGGGGGGAGGTATACCGACATCACACGCATTTACATTTTATGTTCGGTCGGCTCTTTGTATATCCATGTTTTATTATCTTTTGTTTCTTTCGTTTGTTTTTGTTTCTTTCGCTTCTTTTGTTTTTATTGTTTTATTTTCGCTTTTCAAAACACAAAAAGACCAAAAAGATTTCTGTTGTTTCTCTTTGTTTGCCTCTTTAGTTTCTTTATTTGGTTTCTTTTGTTCTTGTTGCAGTTTAATATTCAAAAATCCCAAAAATATTTTCTTTTGTTTGTTTGCTTTCTTTTGTTCTTGTTTTATTTTGAAAAACCAAAAAGATTTTTGCTTTGTTTGCTTGCTCTCTTTTTGTTCGTGCTTTAACTGAAAAACCCAAAAATATTTGTTGTTTTTCTTTGGTTTTGTAAAGTTTGTTGCAGAGTTCAACAGTCGTCAGTGATTCCATTGGATCTTGGTTTTCATTATATATTATTCGAGCCACAAGTGAAGAGAAATAATGACGATATACGACAATTCAAGTTGTGGTGAGAGGCTGGTATGAATTCTATTTGCTTTTATTTTTGTACATATATCCATCTATGTGAGCATGCTTAGTTTGTTCATATAAGATATATGTGACTTAATGGCTGCTTAATAGTTCATGCTCTCTCATGTTTTGTTCTAATGTATTAATAGTAAATGACTTGTCATATAAATATTTGTTCGCATTGTTCTATTCATAGAAGGGCATGATATTGTGGTTGCCTCCTTTGATTGTTTCATTTGAATCGACTTGGCACATGCTCGCGCATGCTAAGACTGAGAACAAAAATTCAATGAGCCTCGATGATTTATTTTGCCTCAGAGTTCTAGTATCAATTTTATGCCTCAGTTAATTTTACTTTGTTGCAAACATGATTATGATAGTTGTTGCTCTCTTGATTGCCGCACCCTTTCTATTTGCTAGCCTTCACCTGTACTGAGTATGAGCTCTACTCGTGCATCCAAATCCATGAAAACCAAAGTTTGCCAAATGTGTCCACCATACCTATCTATATGTGGTATTTAACCGCCACTCCAAGTAAATTGCTCATGTGCTGCCTTTAAAACCTGCTAAAAATTATTCCTGTTTTGTGCCCCTGTTTTAGCTCATGAGGACGTAAATAGAGAATCTTTATCTCACTTGTTGATTGGATTTCACACCCTAGACTAGTGGCTTCATCCGCTTATCCAAATGATAGAAGAGCTGGCAGCGGGGTGCCCAGCCCCAAATTAATACACACAAATTCTCTTCACTCTTGTTGCCCCTGATTTATCAGTCAAAGCATAATTGTGTAAACAAAAGAGAAAGAGGGATGACCTTCTACACCAGTTGCGTCCTTCACCATGGGGCCGCTCTTGTGAATCCAGTTGACTTGTGACGTACTGTATTGTCTGTTTACCATTCATTGACATAAGCATACACCTCTCTCAAAATGTTTTCAATACCTCTGTTTAATAAAATAAAAAGCTCTAGCACATGAGTGATCCATGCTTCCCTCTGCGAAGGGCCTTTCTTTTACTTTTATGTTGAGTCTCCACCATATTCTTTGAGCACTTTCTTGAGAGAACAATGGTCATTCTTAGTGTAATGTGTTTGTCCCAAAGTACGGTTGATTGCTGTACAATTTTGATGCTTGTATCTTTGATATCTTTACTTCTAGTCTTCCCTTGAACTTCAGAGGTACCCTGGCATTTATGTTTTGTCCCACATTTAAGGGAAAGCGAGATACCACTTTGTCAGATCCTATTATGAATACTTCAATCTTGCAAATAGTTATGCTTCATGTTGTTTATTATTAATATGTTGTTATCTTCTCATGGTTTGCACAGCTATTAAGTGTCAGTATCTTTCATTTATCCTATCATGAGCATAATTAAGTATTTGATCACATAGTGAGTATATTTACATCATTAGAAACAAATGTGTTCGTAAAAGTCTTTTATCGCACTCAATTGTCACAGAATTGCTTGAGGACAAGAAATAAGCTAAGCTTGGGGGGAGTTGATACGTCGAAAACGTATCTCCTTTTCCGAACACTTTTCTTATTGTTTTCCTCTAAACTTGTGTGTTTTGGATACAACTAACACGGACTAAAGCTGTTTTCAACAGAATTACTTTGGTGTCTCGTTTTTATGCAAAAAAGTCAACTTTCGGGAAATTGCCCAGAAAAGAGCCCATTGATGTTTTCACCCCGGAAGCCAAAAGGGGGCCAGGAGAGGGGCCAAAGGGTGGCCACACCCCCTGGCCGCGCCAGCATAGGGTGTGGGCCCCCCAGGACCCCCCTCGGACTCCCCTTTCGACTACAAGTAGCCTTCATCCCTAAAACCCGAGGGGGTACGCCATATTCCACAGAAACACAATAGAGCGCCGCCGCCGTCCCGAACCTCGATTCAGGGATCAGAAGTTCATGTTCTGGCACCCTGCCTGGACAGGGAAGTGGAGGAGATCA
Source organism: Alopecurus myosuroides (assembly GCA_028641055.1). Classification (NCBI taxonomy): domain Eukaryota; kingdom Viridiplantae; phylum Streptophyta; class Magnoliopsida; order Poales; family Poaceae; genus Alopecurus; species Alopecurus myosuroides. Next base: position 267,222,316 of record CM054062.1, read on the forward strand.
TCGCCATCGTCATCACCAACGCCTCTCCATCGACCATCCATGTTTCCCTCATCCATGTGTGAGTAATTCCCCGCTGTAGGCTGAAGGGGATGGTAGGGATTGAATGAGATCGTTCATGTAATAATGCCGTGATTGTTAGGGCATAGTGCCTAGTGTCCTCTCTTAGTACTATTAACATTGTTGCAACTTGTTATGCTTAATGGTTGCCACTTTGGGCCCGAGTGACATGATCTCAGATCTGAACATGTTATTGAATCACGATGATAATTATTGTTTCTTGATCATACCTGCAACTTGTTTACACATATCGTTGTCCGGAACCCGAGGCCTCGAAGTGACAGAAATTGGGACATTCAGAGGGGATGGCTGCGATGTGAGGATCACATGTGTTCACGGAGTGTTAATGCTTTGCTTCGGTGTTCTATTAAAAGGAACACCTTAATTACCAGTGGTTCCCTTGAGGCCCCGCTGAAAACGGGCTGGTAGGACAAAAGATGTCGTGCAAGTTCTCATTCCGAGCACGTACGACTATTTACGGAACACATGCCTATGGTCACTTAGTGCTTGGATGCTTTATCTTATTTATCTGCAATGCCCCTGACATGATCATTATTAGAACTTTCTTATCCATGCAACGCCCGTTCATCCATCCCTATGCCTACAATATTTAATCCGCGGTTTACTTCAAACACTACTGTTGTTGTTTTCATTCTACTGCTGTTATTATTTCACTACTTCTGCTACTATAAAACTGTTACTACTGATAAACCACTGCGAACAAAAGTACTTTCAGGTGTAGGTGAATTGACAACTCACTTGTTAAGGCTCACAAATATTCTTTGGCTCCCCTTGTGTCGAATCAATAAATTTGGGTTTTAATTCCCTCGAAGACTGTTGTGATTCCCTATACTTGTGGGTCATCAGCCACTGGTACGTCTCCAACGTATCTATAATTTCTTATGCTCCATGATAATATTATGCCAATTGATACATCTTTTCTCCCTTCTTTATGTCATTTTTATCGATTTTCCGGGACTAACCTATTAACAAGATGCCAAGATTCAGTTCCCTGTTTTTTCCTATTTTTGATTTCAGAAAAGTTGTTCCGGAAATATGCTTGGAATTTGACCCCACAAAGCCTGAAGTGCCTATTTTCCCCGGAAGCATCCATAAGACCGAAGAGGAGCCGAAGAGGGGCACTAGGGGGCCCACACCATGGGGTGGCGCGCCCCCTTGGCCGCGCCGGAGGTGGTGTGGCCCCCCAGGGCTCCACCACCTCTGCCCTTTCGCCTATTTATTCCCCCCGGATGGAAAACCCTAGATACCTGATAAAAAATCCCCGAAAAGTTCCGCAGCCGCTGTCGTCGTCAACCCTAGATCAAGGGATTCTGAAGCTGTCTCCCGGTACCCTGCCGGAGAGAAAATTATCATCGGAGGCCTTTTCATCACCATGCCTGCCTCCGGAGTGATGCGTGAGTAGTTCATCCTTGGACTACGGGTCCATAGAAGTAGCTAGATGGTTGTCTCCTCCTCATATGCCTCCATGTTTAGATCTCGGGAGCTGCCTAACATGATCGAGATTGTTCTTATGTAACTCTATATGCTGTGTTTGCTGGTATCCGATGAATATTGAACTTATGCCAAGTTGATTATAGTCTTTATTGCATATGCTATTTGTGATCTTTCATGCTTTCCGCTGCTAGTGGTTTCTCTGGCCAAGTAGCTGCTAGTGACTCCAAGAGGGAGTATTTATGCTCGATAGTGAGTTCATGCCTCCTTTTCGCCTGTGCTCGAGTGACAGAAACATGACAGGGGGATGTGTTGTTGCCACTAGGGAGAAAACAACGGTGTGAGTGCCCGCGTGCACAATCATTGCTTACATTGCACACTTTGTTTAATGCAATTATGTGTTGCTTACAACTTAAGGGGGTTCGCATGATAACCTGAGGGTGGATTATTAGTCATAGATGCAGTTGGATTACGGTCTATGTATATTGTTGTAATGCCCGCACTAAATATCATAGTAGTCATCATGTCATTAATGTGCACTATGGTGAAACTTTTATTTGTCAATTTCTCAGCTGTAATTTGTTCACCCAACATGCTATGTTTTATGGAGAGACACCACTAGTGAACCTATGAAACCCGGTCCATTTTCTTACACTATTAAACAAACCACTACAATTTTCTGTTTTCTTTACTTACTCCAAGCACACACTATTTTACACACTATACGTCTAATCTTTGTTTTCAGCAAGACCGGTGAGATTGACAACCTCACTGTATCGTTGGGACAAAGTATTTTGGTTGTGTTGTATGCAGGTCCCGTGTTGTTGCTGACACCGGTGAGGCGCCATCACCACCGTTAGTGGCATCAACCTTCCAAAGATCATCTTCCTCCTACTGGATTGATAACCTTGGTTCTTAACTGAGGGAAATTCCTACCGCTACACTTCACACCCTCCTCTTGGGGTTCCCAACACGTAGCATCAACCACGTACTCGGCTTCGGCGGTGGAGAAAGATATGCAATTTTGCTTCTTGGAAGACCAACTCACCAAGGACCTACTAAGAAATTGGCAAGCCTCGGAAGTAGACTTCCTATCATCTTGATCACCGGCCCAATCCGAGTCCGTGTAGCCCTTGAGAGAGAATTGTGCCCCCTTTGGGTACCACAAACCAAATCTTGAGGTATCAACCAAATACCGAAATATCCTATGGACCGCCACTAAGTGGCTTTCCTTAGGAGCCGCTTGATACCTTGCACACACACCTACACTCAAAACGATATCGGGCCTAGATGCACAAAGGTAAAGCAAAGAACAAATCATAGAACGATACAACTTTTGGTCCACATCTTTACCATCCGGATTGCGCTTGAGGTGGCATTTGACTTGCATAGGTGATGGCTTCATCTTTGCACCTTCAAAATTAAACCTCTTGAGCATGTCTTGGGTGTACTTGGCTTGAGAAATGAAAGTTCCATGAGCCAATTGCTTGATCTCGAAGCCAAGAAAGAATTTAAGCTCTCCCATCATGGACATCTAAAACCTGTCAGTCATAAGCTTTGAGAAATCATTGTTAAAAGCTTGGTTAGTTGAGCCAAAGATAATATCGTCCACATAGAGTTGGCATATGAAAAGCTCTCCCTTTACCCTCTTTGTGAAAAGGGTGGGTCAATCTTCCCAACTTCGAAACCACGGTCTACCAACAACTCTCTAAGGTGCTGATACCATGCACGTGTTGCTTGTTTAAGTCCATAGAGTGCCTTATTAAGTTTGTAGACATGGTTAGGAAAGTTGAGGTTCTCGATTTCCGGAGATTGCTTAACATATACCTCCTATTTTACTGTACCTTTCAAGAAAGCACTTTTGACATCCATTTGTTGTAATTTGAAATTATTCGAAGATGCATATGCAAGGAGGATTCGGATGGACTCAAGGAGAGCCACGGGAGCATAGGGCTCATCAAAGTCAATGCCTTCCACTTGAGTGTATCCTTGAGCCACCAATCTTGCCTTGTTCCTTATGACAATGACATGCTCATCTTGCTTGTTCTTGAATATCCACTTGGTGCCAATAACATTGTGGAAATCATTGGGCTTCTCAACTAGCTTCCAAACTTTATTGCGCTCAAAGTTATTGAGCTCATCATGCATAGCTTCAACCCAATCGGAGTCCTTAAGAGCTTCAAGCACTTTCTTTGGTTCCACCATAGATATGTGAGCTCGATGCTCACTAAAATGTGCCAATTGCCTTCTTGTGGATCTTCGAGCTTGAACATCTACAACACTTTGTTTTCTTGAGCTTCTTCAAAGATCTTCTTATCCTTCTAGCACGACGGGCTTTGATTTCCTCATTATTGCGAGGAGGAATCACTTGATCATCTTGATCATTTGGGTCCCCGTCTTGACCAATTTGGCCTTGATCATCATCATCATTGTAACATCCCAAATTTTGCTACCAAAGGGTTGTTGTGTTGTGTTCATATCATACATGCATGAAAACAAAAGTTTAACTCATGTTTGAAATAATTTAAATGGTGAATTTAATTGGTTTGAGAAAATCCCACAAATACTACTTAAAATGGTTTCCAAAATGTTGTATTGAAAAATATTTCAAATACACCAAAGAAACACATGGTTCTGTTGGAAATTTTACAAGCTTTCCAAAAGTTATTTTTGCCAAATTTTTGCAAAAAGGCCCTCAAACATTCCAGTTTTGTTGTTGTTCAGGGGCAGACAAGGACCTATTTACAAATTTCAGCAGTTACAGGGGTGTTGTGGAATTTTGGTCTTCTTCAACCTTTGCCAGTCGGAGCACCTGCGTGTCCGGCCCTCCATCATCGACGCCACCTCAAGCTTGCTCGTATGCCTACATGGAGAGGGCGCAAAGGAGCCCCACGACCTCCTCCTTCCTCCCTTTCCCCTCGCTGCCCTCTCTCTCTCTCTGGTATTCTTCCTCCCGAGAGCTAACCCTAGCCGGAGAAAACACCGCCGCTCATCGTCACCTCCGGCAACCCCGCAGGGAATTGAGGCCACCATTGGCTCCGCCTCGGCCTCCTCGTGCTTCTAAGCTAGGCGCCATGAGCAGGGACGACCGGAGTCGACCGCGCCGACCTCTTCTTCCCCGCGGCCGGCGAGCCTTCTCGCCGTCGATTCGCCGCCACCGCCGATTCCCCGGCCTCTCCATTAGCTTCACCGCGACGAGCTGAACCTTCCCATGCCCTCCCCCCTCGCCCCTGCCCCTCTGATCCTCCATCTCGCAGTGAGCCACCGCCGGCCGCCGCCTTTCTTGCTCGCCGCCGGCCACTCCGGCAACCTCTTGGTCAACCGCCACCACTAACGCATTCGTCTCGTCCTCCTCCACATCATAGTCCAGTTTAATTTGAAAATTAAACCGCAATTCGTTCGATTTCAAGTTCCACAGAGAAGTTTGCCTCCGCATGATGTCACAGTGACATCATTGTGATGTCATATCCCTGTTTTTACTATTTCCAGAAAATGGTTATTAATTACAGAAAAATGAATTAAATTTAGATAATTAATAACTTATGTTTTATTAATCAGAAAAATATGGAAATGACCAGAACAATATTCTCTACCCAAATATGTCATTTTCACACATGTTTGATAAAGTCCAAAAATGAGCATTTATTTAATGTTGTTAATTCATTTAAAAATAGAAAAATAAGTTTTTACTCCATAAAATTAGAAAATTAAAAGTTATATATCAAATTCCTCAAAATGACAAATGGAATCTAGTTATGGTGTTCTCAAACCCATTTGAGCACTTTAAATTGTACTCACTTTCATAATCGCCCAAAACCCTCTCCGGAGTCTATTTCGGGCAAATTTCAGGAAAACTATATAACTGACATATGAACCCTAGCAACCCAACGATCATGTTTAGGGATTTAATTTATTGCATTAATTTTCTCATGCATACATATTGTGCATTGTATCGATGCCATGTGTTGATTGTTGTTCCTCTTTCGTGTTGTTTCCCCCTCGGTAGAACGTGACTCCGAAGAGAAGGCCAGCAATCCAATGGTGAATACTTGATCTTAACAGACAAGTCAGGCACTTATTCCAGAAGACTTTATCTGGTTTTCTTGGACCAAGGCAAGCATAACCTCTTATCTGCTCATATACGTTTCTCAACAACATTTGATCTCGTACTTTGCATTCGATTCCAAAGTATTTGACGCTAGTAGACATAGTTCACCTATATGTTGCATTGCCTCAATATCCTGATCCACTGCTCCTAGCCGCCATAGAATTTCTTGTGCGCATCGCCAGAGCCTCATATCTGCTTCTCTTAGTCATACATGTTTTGTTTACCTCTGCTCCATCCGGTTGATGAATCAGAGCTGCGATAACCTAGTATGATATGATGACGTGGTAAGATGAGCATTGTGTGGTTAACCTGACTAAGGCGAGGACGGGAGGCCACTTGGAAGTGGTTCTTTGTCCTGTACTTGCCAACCCCAGGATTAAGGTCTCGCCGCGGAAACCAAGACTGAGCGTGCAACCACACGCGCGAGCCAATGAACCTCGCCCGACCAACTAACTTGTTTGGCCACATCCATGAGTCACGTAGTTTGCTATTTCCATCTGCGTGTACGTCAGAAAGCGATTTGGAGAAAAACTAGGGCGTGACCGGGACAAGTTATGGACGTACACGGATCTTGATCCCGACTCACAAAACAGGTGCCGTCAGGAGGTGGCTAACTCCCTGTTGACGGGGTGGCCCTGTTTGGGTTGACTCATGGATATGGTCGAGCAAGGTAAAGGTCGGAGCCAGCCACCCTCTGTCGCGCTCCATAGAAGAGCGTACATGTGGCGCTAAGAGTCGAAGGGTACGTGTGGGTAAAGTGTACCACCATGCATGGATAAATCTTCCGGAAAGTCGTGTCCACGGTTAAGGACGGCTTGGTGAATGTCGTGTGGCCATAGATAGCTTGAACGTGACGTAAAAGATATTGACAATGATTGAAGGGTGCTTCCTCGGAGATGCCGAGAGGGGTGATCCTTGTAGCATATGAGGTGTTGGGAAATGATGTCGGTGGATAAAAAGATGATATCAGTAGTTGATTATCTTTCTCGTCTGTTTTCAAAATACTCCATGAGACGTGATATTCTTCCTCGATTTTGGAAAACAAAGATTGCTTTAGGCAAATCAGCCTTCATAAAACCCTTTCTGAAGATAGCAGATATATAATAAGTAAATTAATTATTTTTTAGTACCTCCCGTACTCAGGTTTGCTTAATTTGGTTCAGGAGAAGATCTCACTTCGGTGGTGGTGTTTCAACGTGGACATCGACGAGTAGTTTGGGGTTCCCAGGTAGCAGCCTGGAATCTATGGGCTGGGACGTCGCCTTATATTGCGGCCTCTTAGGCCTTTTTGGTTCTTGTTGATTAGCAACATAATTTACCTTCCGTTGTCTGATGTAATGTTGGGTCATGTGACCTCTGCTTGTACAGCTACTCTAGTAACACCTGTTTAATAAAGTTTCATGTCTAAAGTGCTGCTTTGATCGGTTGTTGGTTTCGAGCTCATTGTTATATAGTTTTGTCTATGCCTGCATAGTTGTCGCTGTCGAGGGGTTGTGGAGCTGATGATCCATGTCCGAGCCGCCTGCCGATGTGATTCGGCCTGGGGCGAGGTAACCCCAGTAACCCTCGATTGTTGTTGCACTTTTTGGACACATAGCAGCTCTGTATAGCTTTGGTCCCGTTTCCTTCAGTTTCATACGATTCGTGGACGCTTTGATATGCCTAGTTGGTTATGACTAGCCTGGATACAAGGAGTAGTAGACTGGGGATCCGGACTACGTGCCGATGAATCCAGTCTGCCTGTCGTTGTTTGTTGCGGCCGGGGCTAGTAACCCTGAAGCCCTTGTGAGTCCATGGCTAGGAGCACATAACAGTATGTATATCTCTGGGTTCGGAAAACCTTACAGCTTGGTCGATGTTGAGTCTAGTGTTTATGAAAACTACTTTGAAACTTCAAATGAGTTGTGAAAACCTTCTTAGGATTCTTTTTACTCCTTATCTGGTATCGCTCTAACTCTGGGTCACCTTACCTGTTTTGATTTGAAAAGGTTTTGCTATCTCTTCTAGTCATTCCAAACTCAGGTGCCTTCTTTGGCAAGGACGTCTTTTACCCAAGTTGACCTAGTGTAAAAGTTTCTAGAGTCGTGTGTGTTCCTTACTCCGTTATTTCCTGTTCAAACTGGGAAATTCCTTTCCATTCATAATCTCTCAAAGTTGTATGGATTCCACATTCTTACAAGTTCCAAAGTCTCAAATCCTGAATCTCGAGATTTTGTTTTCATCTCGAATGTATCCGTTATCCTCTGGTCAAATTCTTCCGGAGTTATGTTGTATTTTGATAGATACCTCGTGATTGCTACTCGTAGTGTCCTCACGGCACTTAGATAGTGGTTACTCCTTTCCCTAGCTTTCTAACCCTTGGACTTGAACCAAAGGTCCCGGAATGTGCTGAATTGCGGTGAGTTGATTCATGTGGTTTCTTAACCATGTAATGCTCACGCTATCAGTACATTATGCTGACCTTTAACCCAACTTTTGTTTCTTTGGATCCTGAGGAATCTGTTCCACCTCGGGGTGTCTAGGAAATTTCAACTTTCATAGCCATAGGTTGATCTTGGCCTTGACCTTGACTAGCATGAATGATAGGAGTGGTAACATCTTGCGTAGTGGCTTGGTCAATAAGAGGAGGGTCTTCAACATGTTCTTGGTTAGGTGCATCACTTGGATCCTTGGCTTGTTCTTCTATAGTAGAGGAGGGATCCACTTGGGTAGAGCATAGTACTTCTCGAGCCGCCATAAGGTGTCCCTCAATGGGGCGGAAAAATCCCACACCCATCCTTCCTATGGCTTCTTGAGGCATTTCAACATCTACATTAGAAACATGAAATTGCGCCACTTGGGAGTCATCATTTTCCTTGAAAACCACACTATAAGATTCTATGACAATCCGTGAGGCTTTGTCAAAGACTTTATAAGTGTGGGATTCGGCACCGTAACCAACAAATATACCCTCAATAGTTTTGGATTGAAATTTAGACAACCTAACACCCTTGATCAAATAGAAGCACTTACAACCGAATACACGGAAGTAGGAGACGTTGGGCTTGTTGCCGGTGAGGATCTCATATGGAGTCTTGCCCAAGCCCTTGCGGATGTAGAGGCGGTTGGAGGAGTGGCATCCGGTAGAAATAGCCTCCGACCAAAGATATTGGGGAGAAGAGTACTCCGCCAACATTGTCCTTGCCATATCCAATAAAGTTCTATTCTTTCGCTTGGCTACACCATTTTGTTGCGGGGTGTAGGTGGTGGAATATTGATGACGAATACCCTCATCACTAAGGAATTCATTCAAAGTGTATTTCTTGAACTCGGATCCATTATCACTCCTAATGGCCATGATTTGGACACTATGTTGACGTTGCACTTGGTTGGTGAAATCGATGATGGTTTGTTGAGTATCACTCTTGCACTTGAAGAAATAGACCCACGTGTATCTTGAGTAATCATCAAAAATCACCAAGCAATACTTCTTGCCTCCAAGACTTGCCTCGGGCACGGCACCAAAGAGATCAACATGGAGAAGCTCCAAGATCCTCTTTGATGAGATAATAGTGTTGGACTTGTGGGCGGCATCATGCATCTTTCCTTCAACACACGACCTACAAACGCGATCTTTGGAAAAGGAAACATTTTCTTTTAGTCCGAGGATAAGGCCACCTTTGTGAAGACTTTGCAAAGTTCTCATGTTGACATGGGATAAGCGGCGATGCCACAACCATCCCACGTCCGCCTTTCCGAAAAGACACATTGATTGAGAGTTGGTAGACTTCGAAAAGTCCACCACAAACAACTCATTTTCAACATGTCCCACGTATGCGACGTCAAGAGTCTTCCTCTCAAAAAGACCACAATATCAGTATCAAAGACGACGGAAAAACCCATCTTACCTAATGAACAAACTGAAAGTAAATTTTAACCAAGGGATTCAACAAGCATGACGTCCACGATAGTGATATCAGGAGAAATCACAACCTTGCCAAACCCCGATACCTTAGACTTGTACTTGTCTCCATAGGTGACGGTTGCATCAATATCATTTGGGCGCAACTCCATCACAAGTTCTTTGCTTCCGGTCATATGACTAGTGCATCCACTATCAATTATCCATTTAGACCCACCATAAGCATAGTCCTGCAAGAGATCATTGACTAGAGTTAGGACCCGAGGAGCGTCCCTTCATGTTAGCAACAAGGGTCTTTGGAACCCAAATGGTATAGTCAATGTAACCCTCAATAGGACCAACATATTTATCTTGCACAACACCATAATAATCAACATATAAGAAATGGTGTGGATTGTTAGTTCCCGCGGAAATGCTACGAGTAGTGTTGTCCCTTATGACCCCACTACTTGAAGCAACATTGCTAGCTTGTGCGGGTGTGCTACAAGTAGTGTTATCCCTAATGACAACACCACCTGAAGAACCATTGTTGGCCTTCTTCTTGCTCTTCTTCTTGTTCTTCTTCTTGGCGACATAGCCAAGATCTTGCTTGCCCACTTGTTGCCTTGGAGAACTCATTTGTGGTCTAGCAACAACCACATCAGGTCTAGGGGCAACCACTTGTGGAATAGAGACCACAACCTTCTCAACTTGAGGGCCTTTACCCTTGAGCCTTGCTATCTCTTCCTTCAACCTAGCATTTTCCTCAATAATATCTGCATGATCACAAGAAGAAGTAGAGATGCTAGGGTTGTTAAGTTGATTAAGTTGAGTTTGAATTTGTTCATGCAATTCTTTGAGGGAAGAATGTTGACTCTCCAAAGCCTTGTGAGCCTTGGTTAGTTTCTCAAACTCCTCGGTTAGTTTACCATGACCAACACCAAACTCAACCTTATCCTTTTTAGCCTTTTTATACTTAGAAATTTCAAGGTCACGTTCCTTAGTGATATTAGAAACAAGTTCATTATGTGACTCTTCAATAGATTCAAGTTCCTCCTCAAGATAAACTCTACCATCATGCTCTTACTCAAGAGTCATAGAGAGAGATGCTATCTCATCCGCATCCCTTCTTTCAATCTCACCTTTCTTGTCAAGAGCTTCATGGTCCTCTCCCAATTGGCTCATGAGATGATCAAAGTACTTCTTGGACTCCCCTTGTATGTTAGACATAAAGCATTCCAAAGAGAGGATTTCATCTTCTACTCTAAGACTAGCATGATTTTCAAGTTCACTTGGGGTCTTAGAGTTGGGAGAAGGTGATACCTCCGAGGCCTTAGCCATGAAGCACTTGGCATTTGGGTGAGGATGATTCCCATTGGGGTATTCAAAGAGAGATGAAGATGATGGAGTAGAAGCAATAGCAAGAGCAGCCACTTCACTTGTGGTTTCTTCTTCTTCATCACTTCCAGAATCATACTCCTCTTGAGTCACTAGCACAAACTTGGTGGGGGACTTCTTGTTGAATGGTTTCTTCTTGAAGTGAGGTTTCTTGTAGTCAACCTTGGACTTGTCCTTGTGAATGAGCTTGCCACCATGGAGTTCTCTATTTTCATAGGGAAACTCCGCAATGAAATGGTGCTTGTCTTGACAATTTAAGCAAGACCTCACTCGTTGAGTCCCTTCATTGCCATAGAGAGAATTGGTCTTCTCTTCAACATATGCCTTGGCCTTGGGAGGATTCCTCCAAATTTTTTGCACGGTGAGAGCAATGATATCCTTGAGCACGTGATCATATTCTTGATACTTCAATGGAGCCAACTCCTCATGGCCCTCTTCTTCATACTCAACCTCTCTTGACACAACCTTGGACTTCAAAGAAATCGATGCCCCTTTGTGCATTCCTATGGCCCTAGCACGGTTGTCAAGAGCATTCTTGGTTTGCACTTGATAGGATCACACCTCTTGCATAACTTGGGTTGAGGTCAAAGAAGCAAAGTCATGTCTTCCTTGAATGCTCTTCAAATCCGTTGGCTCAAATGGCATTAGAGCAATCATGTACTTCCTCTTGATCCAAGCATCATCAATGTACTTGGCACAAACATTGGAGAATGTGGTGGCAAGAGTCTTGAGCCTTCGGTACATGTATTCATGGCTCTCTCCATCATGCATATAGAACCATTCGGCCTCATTGCTCAAAGCATCATACCTATTCCTTTGCATGCTCTCATTGCCAACAAACATGATGACAAGAGCGTCCCATGTTTCGTTGGCGGTGGGATATTTTTGAAGATGCGGCATGTGGTTAGGACCCACGGCTTGATGAAGAATTGACAAGGCGGTGTAGTTGAGTTGACAATCTACGGCTTCTCTTCTTGTAAAGTTTTTGGGGTCATGAGGCTTGTATCCATCACGAGTGACCCTCCAAAGCTCTATACAAGAAGAGTTCAAGTGAGTTTCCATGTAATATTTCCATTCACGAAAAGAAAAGGCATCAATTTTAGGTGGATCTCCCCTAGGAATTATATGAGGATGTGGGACGGGAGGATCGGGAGAATAACGTCCTTTGACTGAGTGATATTCTCCATCTCCTTCCGTACCATTATCGGTGGAATTTTCAGCGAAAGCATTTTTAGATGGATCACCATCATCCCCTTTTGCGGCGCCATCCGGAAATTTGTCCGAAGGAGGTGAAGTAGAGACTTCCGGTTCCTTGGCTTTCATGAGTTGCAACACGAGTTATCGCAATTCATCGATTTTGTTCTCCATGGATGAGGTCAATGAATTTTTCAAATCATTGAGATCATCAATGGAGACTTGCACCGCAGAACCGACGGTCTCCGTTTCATCTCCCATACTTAACTCTTAGGCGGTTAAGCCCGAGAAAAGAGTCGAGGCTCTGATACCAATTGAAAGTAATGTATGGGCACCTAGAGGGGGGGTGAATAGGTGCTACGACCAATTTTTATTTTACTACAAGTTTAGGCTTGACATAAAGGTAAATTCTCTAGATAATGCAACTATGGTGAATTTACCTATATGACAAGGATAACAACAAACACAATGCAAGTACAAGTAAAGAAGGGAGGGAACGAGGTAACCGATATGAAGCACACGGAGACGCGATGTAATCCCGAGTTCCTCCTTGTTAATGGAGTACGTCTCGTTGGAGGGGTGTGAGCTCGCCACGAAGGCCTACTCAACGCCACAAAGGCCTCACTCTATTCTCCGATGAACCCCGCCACAAAGGCCTAGTCCAACTTCCACTATTGATCCTCTTTGAGGCGGGAATCGAATCCTTTACAAACAACTTGGGGCACACACCCACAACCAAATTGGGGGCTCCCAACAATCTCAAATCACCAATAGTTGCAAGATGCCTAGGTTCTCCACAAGAGGAAACCCTAGGCTAGACCCCTCAAACTAATGAGGGGGAAATGAAGAACGGCTCGGTGAAGATGTAGATCAAGTCCTTCTCCTTCAATCCTTCAAAAACCAACAAGTTTGGTGGGAGAGATTGGGAGTTATGGCGGATTTGGTGAGCTCTTAAATGCTATTGAATGCTAGAGGGAAGAACTAGAGCTCAAGGAGGAAGAGGAGGGGTATTTATACCCCCTCCTCATATCTAGCCGTTTGGCTGAAAAACTGGTACCAGAATATCCGGTCCAAGTTTGGACCGGAATATCCGGTTGGGAAATATCTTCAGATCACCTTCGAAATTGTTGACCTCAACCGGATATTCCGATTGCCTCTGAATAATCCGGTATGAATAATCTGGTTGGCTTCTGTCTTGCGCAGGCACCTGAACCGGATATTTCGGTTGCTCCGGAATAATCTGGTTCACTTCTGTGAGATCCAACTTCAATCCTTAGCCGATTTTGAGCAGAAACTTCCTCAACCGGAATAGCTGGCATGATATGAATAATCCGGTACCAATATTCTGGCTCTTCTCTGTCCCGAACTGGACAGAAAACATCCTAACCGGAATATCTGGTTTCCCGGAATAATCCGATTAGAATAACCCGGTTCTTCACTGTCCCAAATCTCTTAGCCCAATCTTCATCAATCTTTTCGGTGATTAATGTCAATGTTAAAGATAACACCTGCATGCTAAACACCTCGATAAATAATGTACTTAGTATTGTTAACTAACACACAAAACACCGGGAAAACGAAAGGCACTTTCAGTAGTATTTTACTCAACATATAGGATTGTTCACTTAGTTGCATAATCTAGACAATCTATATTTGAGCATTATCTTGTTAATCGAAAAAGAAGTAAATTTGTAGTTAACCTATTCACCCCCCCTCTAGTTAAGCTCTCGATCATTCACCAGCCGGGGGTGATGCTGGAGGAGCAGCCTCTTCTTCCACCGAAAAGATAGATATCAATGAAGCTTATCTGTACGAGCACGGGTACCACATGCTGAGTCTGTTTCCGAGGTTGAGATAAAAAACCCCAAACCCTAATCATCTAGATAAGTTCTTCCATTAGCGGCTACCGTTGCATGATGTGTTGTAGATGTATTTTTTGTAAACCCCCAAACCCTGCTCATCTGGATCTATTATTTTTATGTTTTGGACCGCCTACTTCTATAATCAAGATGTATATATCTAGCCGAGGTGCGTTGAATAAAATTGATGCATGTATGGCTTGCTTGTGTTTTGATATGATACAGGGTTGTGAGATCACACAATAGGCATTTAGATGAGAATAGTGGAGCATCATTTTGGTCTGATGTCAGCGGTTTCGGGTTGAGCTTTTCTCATGACATCTAGTACATGTGAACTTAAGTGAGGAGTTAGTATCATAGAACTGCATAGATCTCTGGAAATATACAGTAGCCTATTCGGAGAACGAGATTTGTTGTGGTATCTGTGAGCATGCTCATCCATCTAAGTTGGAAATAAATGTGACCATCAAGACACATAATAGTGTAATCTAAAACTGGACAACATGGAATCATTAGGTATGATAGTCAGTATGATCTTGCAAAAATTCTATTTGCGTATTTTCACAACAATAGTAAGTGGGTTGCATGGTATTTATTATGTGTGTTGTATGATGATGTTCCCATTAATATTCAGTCTCGACTTTTGCCTTGTTATTAATTTTGGTTATTTGACACGAGTTTCCAGATTTATCTAGCTAATGAAGTGTTACCCAACTAGATTTTTTATGATGTCTTGAACCCATAAACGCAAGAAGGCATCAACAAATTCTTGTATTGTGGTATCAAAACCATTTAAACTAGATTTCTGGATGTATACTCTCAGGTAGCCACACATATATGCATAGTTTTGAGCCCCCTTTTGATGTTGTTTCTTGATTATGTCAACCTAGATTTACTTCTACTAGGTTAACAACATTGCACATCCTCATGTCTTTTAACTTGAACCTTGATGTGGTTTCAGTAGTGGATTTTGCTCTATTTCATGACTATTAAGTAGTTGGTGCATGAGAAGCTCCACACTATAACTTGCTCCTTAAGTATGTTATAAAACATATTATATCCTTCAAACAAGCAGAAAGTTACATTGCATTTTCAAGATATATAGCTAGCCGAGTTGCGTTGAATCAAATAGTTTCTTGTGTGCATAGTCCATTTTATCTAGAATATCCGTTAGCTTACTTGAGTGCAATAATTCTAGGTGATCATTTATTAATACTGTAAATTTAATATAACAAACTGTTTATGTCATTCAAAGCATGGAACATCTAAAAAGGAAACAATATGTATAAAATGTGGGCTTTGCACACCTGGACTAGTGGCTTTATCTCACTTGTTGGTTGGACTTTGCACACCTGGACTAGTGGCTTCATCCTCTTATCCAAATGATAGAGAGCTGGCAGCAGGGTGCCCAGCCCTAAAATTGGTTACTATAAATTATCTTCACTATTTTTGCCCCGATTATCCGTCAAAGCATAATTGTGTAAACAGAATAGAAGAGGGATGACCTTCTATACTAGATGCGCCCTTCAGTGGGAGCCGCTCTTGCAAGGTCTAGTTGGCTTGTGACGTACTGTGTTGTTTGTTTACCATTTGTTGACATAAGCATGCACCTCTCTACAAAAATTTCTTCAATACCTCTGTTTATAAAATAAAGAGCTCTAGCACATCAGATTAATCCCTGCTTCCTCTGCGAATGGCCTTTCTTTTACTTTTATGCCGAGTCTTCACCTTCTCACTTTATGCACTTTCTCGAGAGCATGACTGTCATTCTTAGTTTAATGTACTTGTCCCAGAACACGATTGATTGGGGTATAACTTTCATGCTTGTATTTTTGATATGTTTACTTCTAGTCTTCACTTGAACTTCAGAGGTGCCCTGGCATTTATGTTTTGCTCCGTTATTAAGGGAAAGCGAGTACATTTTATCATACCCTATTATGAACATTGCAATCCTACAGATTGATATCTTTCATGTTGTTTATTATTAGTGTGTTGGTATCTCTTCATGGTTTGCATAACTACTAGGTGACTTTATTTTGCATACTTCTTATTATGAATTTCCTAAGCACTTGATCATATAGTGATTATATTTACATCATATGAAACAAATATGTTCGTAAAAGTTCTTTTATCGCACTCAGTTGTCAATTGAATTGCTTGAGGACAGGGAATAAGCTAAGCTTGGGGGGAGTTGATACGTCCAAAACGTATCTCCTTTTCCGAACACTTTTGATATTGTTTGCCTCTAAACTTGGGGGAGTTTTTGATGCAACTAACACGTACTAATGTTTTTTTCAGAAGAATTACCTTGGTGTCTTGTTTTGTGCAGAAAAATCAACTTTCAGGAAATTGCCCAAAAAAGATCCCGACGTCCTTATTTTACCCGAAGACCCCCGGAGCCAAAAAAGGGCCGGAGGGGGGGAAAGGAGAGGCCACACCATGCCTGGGAGCCTCCCTAGGCCACGCCTACAGGTGGTGTGGTGGCCCAGGCACCCCCTCGGGCTCCCCTTTCGGCTACATAACCTCTCTAACCTAAAAACATCGAGGGGTTCGTCATATTCCAGAGAAACACCACAGAGCGCCGCCGCCACCTCGAAACTCAATTCAGGGATCAGAAGTTCCTGTTCTGGCGCCCTGCAAGGACAGGGATTTGGAGGATATCATCGCCATCGTCACCGCCACCACTTCTCCGTTAACCATCCATGATCCCCCCATCCATGTGTGAGTAATCCCCGCTATAGACTGAGAGGGATGCAAGGAATTGGATGATATCGTTCATGTAATAATGCCAGATTGTTAGGGCATAGTGCCTATTATCCGTTGTTAGTGCTTTGTTGCAACTTGGTATGCTTAATTCTTGTCACTAGGGCCCGAGTGTCATGATCTCAGATCTGGACATGTTATTGTTTCATGAGTATAATTACGCTTCTTGATCATATTTGCAAGTTGTTTACACATGTCATTGTCCGTAACCTAAGGCCCCAAAGTGACAATAATTGGGCAAACCGGAGGGGATGGCTGTGATGTGAGGATCACATGTGTTCACGGAGTGTTAATGCTTTGCTATGATGCTTTATTAAAAGGAGCACCTTAATTACCAGTAGTTTCCCTTGAGGCCCCGCTGCAAACAGGCTTGTAGGATAAAAGATGTTGTGCAAGTTTCTCATTGCGAGCACGTATGACTATATAGGAACACATGCCTATGATTTGCCTAGAACTTGGATGCTTTATTATTATCTATCTGCAATGCCCGTGTTTTGATTACTATATGAACTATCTTATCCATGCAACGCCCATTCATTCATCCCTATGCCTACAGTATTTTAATCCTGCTGTTTTCCGCAAGTGCTACTATTGTTAGTATTTTACTTGAGCTGTTATTTTACTACTACTGCTGTTATAAAACTGTTACCACTGATAAATTATTGCGAGCAAGTCTACTTTCAGGTGCAGCCGAATTGACAACTCGTCTGTTAAGGCTTTTAAATATTCTTTGGCTCCCCTTGTGTCGAATCAAAAAAATTGGGTTTTACTTCCCTCGAAGACTGTTGTGATCCCCTATACTTGTGGGTCATCAATCACCGGGGGATCCCGAAGGCGCCAAAGGGGAGCTAGGGGCACGCAGGCGCCTGCTAGGCGCGGGCCCCTATTGGTCACGCCTGGTGGGCCCCTAGGGGCTCAGGCCCCCCCTACGGTTCTCCTTCAGGGTACTTACCCCCCGTGACCTAAAAATCCCGAGGAGGCACTTCGTAGATTTTTTCCGCTGCCTCTTCGCGGCCGAAACGGTAGAGAGAAGAAAATACCTTCCTGGCGGGGAGATTCCGCCGGGGAAATTCCCTCCGGGGGGGGGGGGGGGAATCGTCACCACCGTCACCTTCATCGCACCAGGAATCATTAAGATCATCATTTATCATCATCGTCCTCTCCTCACTATCAGCACCATAATCCTCACCATCCACCTCTGTCCGGCTGTAGCAATTAGGGTTATGTATCGTTGTTTTCCAATAGATCTCTCTCCTGATGTGAATTACTTGTTTGTAGTTGATGCTTATGAGATTTATCGGTGCTTGCACTTTATGATCATATTGTTATTCATCCATTCATCAGCTCTGATCATGTACCGTACAATGTGTTGTGAGTAGATCGTTTAGTTCTTGAGGACATGGGAGAAATTTAGTTGTTAGTAATCATGTTTCGTTGAGTATTATTTACCGGTTTGATATTTAAGTTATGTTGTTATTTGTCTAGTAGTGTTATATGAACATCGACTACATAGCACTTCACCTTTTAAGGGCCTAGAGGAATGCATTATGTGTTGGATTGCTTGTGGTGGGTTGTCGGAGTGACAGAAACCTAAACCCCAACTTGCAATACTTCACATAAGGGAATAGTAGATATCACGAGTTTATTGCTACGGTTATATTATTTCTTAATTAATTTCTTGTATTTGCGGACGCTTGCAAGTAGTGTAATCGGAAGTGAGCATTATTCTTGGATAGGACGATGAACTAGAATAGGTCTACCCACATAACACTTACCAAAACGATAAAGATTAATCAACGACGTGTGATGAAAATAGCGAGACGAAACCTCCCGTGTGTCCTCAGGAACGTTTTGTCCTTTATAAGAAGTATCACCGGCTTGTCCTTTGTGCTAAAAAGGATTGGGCCAGTTACAGAAACTATTTACTTTCGTTTTTATTTACTTGTTATCACTTTGTTACTATTATAAAAATCACTAAACAATTGTTCTCTAGTGTTTACAGTGAAATTGTTTATCGATACCATCTGCTCCTCATTGGGTTTGACACTCTTATTTATCGAAAAAGCTATGATCGATCCACTACACTCTAGTGTTGTGTCTATATATTTATACCACGTGTCTCGTTATTGTGCAAGTTTGTTGATCGCCATGATTCTGTTGGTGTGTTGTGTCTTAGACTTTTTTATTGCATTGTAAATGAATTACTTTTGTTAAATTATACTGACTATTTCTTTATCACATGTAGTACGAATCTTGGGACCGCGTTAACTATTTGAATGAGGCTTCACATAGCAGGAAGATTCTGCACAAGCTACATAGTTGTTCCCTCGCCATCTTCACTCTGAGAGATTTCATGCGCCCCTTCAAAAATAAGCCCGAGGACGGGGTAAAGTCTGCCCTCATTGCACATTCCAAAAGCCTAGACCTAGTGGTGAAGAATGCTGAAGTTAGGGAAAACCACAGGTCCCTTCTGACCTACATGATTGGAGACGCCAACCTGTATCTTCATGAGAAGAATGCTGCCAGGCATTAGCGCGGGAAGGCGGCGAGTAGGACCAGGAAGGAAATGAAGCTGGAGAGGGACTTTCCTGGCATCTATTAAATGTTTCAATTTGTTGTCTGAAATTATTATGCACTATAAAGTTATTGTATGACTTTTGAACCTAAGTAGTTGACGTACTTGTGTTATCTATGATCGTACCGTGGAGACTATGCTATATAAAGTAGTCGTGGTAATGTGAATACAATGTTATATTATGTGTGCATTTTTTCTGATAGATTTGCATGGTTTTGTTCAGGTAGGACTAAAGCAGAAAAAATAGAAACTAAAGACATGTGTTTCTTTTTCTTCATAAGCATATGAAATGTTTAACTATTCCTCCATCAATGTTCAGAATTACTAAAGCTAGCTTATTAATTTGTTGCTATAGTGAACATGAATGGACACTAAACAATGGTTATAGCACTGTTATGTGTGAATCTTGAATATTACACAATCAAAAATCATGTACAATCCTCAATAATGGCGACTCACCTATTTATAACACTTGAAAAGGGAGGGAAATGCAAAAGGCAAAGCCAGTAGAAAGTTTTTTTAACGAGGCAAAAACTTTTCCTATTCCATTGATTAAGAAGAGTTACATGGGATGCTCTAGGGAGTGGTTACAACAATCACTCTCGCCACATTATAGAACACATGTGCTAGCTTCACACCCGCCATACCCCAAAGAGAGGCGTTCTTCTTGATACCCGAGAGAACTACATTAGCTATGGAGGAAACATTTCTAAACACTCCAGCGTTTCTCTCGCACAAAATCTCCCATGCGGTTAGGAGCGCCAAGGAAGATAGCCCCTTGCGACGTTGCCCATTGATCCTGGTGATAGAGAACCACGAATCCTTTGTCGTGTCGAAATAATGCCACACGTAGGTGTTGAAGTCTAGCAAGACGAGCCACTCATGGAGGAATTTCCAAATACGCGGGAGGGGGTGGGGTGGGGGGAGTACCTACATTTGAAAAGCATGTGTGTCGCGGTCTCCAGTTCCCTCTTACAAAATTGCCATAGATCTCAATGCGGCCACCCCCTACGGGCTAGACGATCCATCGTCGACACCTTATTTTCAAGGATTAACCAAGCAAAAAACTTGCACTTTGGAGGTGCCCAATTGTCCCAAATCATCGGCTTCATGAAGGAGGTGGTGGGAGGATCATCAAATTGCACCAAATATGCCGAGGGCACGGAGTAGATGCCATTGATTGCATTCCAAGAGATGGTGTCCAATTCCTTAGCGAGATGCACATCATGAAGCTTGGTCCAAAGGAGGATGAATTCATTGATGTGGAGTACCGAATCACCCCCCCCCCATTGATGTGGAGTACCGAATTACCCCCCCCCCCCCCCTCTCAAAATTTAGCATGCGGATCCAAAAATTGTTATCAAGGGAGTTATGGAAACAACATGAAAGTTGAAAGAACATTTCTTAATCCCTTTAGTTTTGTGTGTTTGTTAACAACATAAGTGATATGTCACCGTGTGCTGCATGTTTAAGGTACACTTATTACCAGCACAAAGTGGTGTCAACTTTATGGTGAAGGAGAAAAAGACTATGGCCTGTTTTTCCTGCTTACCGAGGTTTCTGTTGGCATCTATATTCATTTTGTAAATTCCGGAATGGTTCCGGATTTGCCGTGAAACCTCTATTGGCATCCGGATTCATTCCGGAGTGACAAAATCATTCTGGATCCATTCCAGAATGGTCGTGAAAACCTCTGTTAGCATCCGGATTGCTCCGGAATATTCCGCCTAGGCGGAATAATTCCGTATTGATTCTAAATTGGTCGTGAGAAGGAGAAAAACGACTAGTTTTGAAGAGGACCTATAAATAGAAGATCCCTTCTTCTCCAAAGAGTTAGCTCGTCCAGCATTCAAGTCACCGTTAAAAGAGCTCACCAAACTCATTGATTCTTGGAGGATTGAAGAAAAAGACCCAGATCTACATCTTCACCAAGACATTCTTCATTTTCCCCTCATTCACTTGAGGGATTCAAGTCTAGGATTTCCTTGTGGAAAACCTTGACTCCACTGTTGCTCACTTGTTGATTGTAGAAAGATTGGTTGTGTTCTTGGGAGCCCCGAATTCGGTTGTGGGTGTGTGCCTCAAGATCATTGTAAAGGCACCGATTTCCGCCACGAAGGGAATCAACAGTGGAAAGTGAACTAGGCATGTGGCAAAGTTCATCGGAGAATAGGGTGAGTCCTTTGTGGCATTAAGTACGCCTTCGTGGCGAAACTCACACCCCTCCAACGAGACGTACTCCCCTCAAAGGGAGGAAATCGAGAATACATCCTTGTCTCCGCGTGATTCCGCTATATGTTCCTTCCATTATTTTCTTTTACTTTGTGTTTGTATCCTGCTTAGTGTTGCTCTTGTCATATAGGTAATTTCACCTTAGTTGGATATCTAGAGAATTTAACTTTGTGTCAAACCTAAATCGAAAAAGAATTAAAATTTGGAATTAGCACTTATGCACCCACTCCCTCTTCTAGGTGCCCATACTATCCGTTCAAAAGCGATTAGCATAATTTTCTTGTTATATAGTCTAACCGTTCGGTTCATGTGCGATCATGGCCCGGGTTTTCCAAACCTAGGCGCAAGTGCTACGAAATCGAAGTGTCAATGTGTCTTGGTTAGCCGGACTCTCCGGCTATAGTCTCGCTACCACCCGCGTGCTCCTTGTTACATATCCGGACAAACCGACTAGCATATGGTCGTCGCCCGAGTATTGCAGCCGTAGCGGCGCTAAACTCATCTCCGATGCTGGCGAAGTTAGACGCTGGAACCCTAATCCGGCTATCCAAGTACGCTGACGTTACTTTTTCGCCTAAACCAACTAGCCTGCTTGCCACCGATAGGGGCCACCACGCCTGTACGACTACGGATAATGTCGTTTTTTAGAAGAGAAACGCTTCTAATCATCCGGGGGATGAGCGTTCACGTCCCCCGCCTCCTCCTGGCAACACCCGCGACGGAAGGAGGCAGCCGGCTCTCCGCACCGTGCCTCCTCCTCCTCCACTCCCCACGCCCGCGCCGGCCCCGGGCGCCGCCCTCATCGAGGCCCCCCTTCGCGTATAGCTTCCTCCCCCATGCCCGGCGCGGAGACGACGGAGGGGACGGCGCGGCCCACCTCTACCTTATCCTCTCGTCCATGCGTCTTCGTGCTGCTGAGGGGCGACAAGCGTTCTACGCGCTGGCGACCGCGCCGCCGTCGAGGCCGCCTTCCACCGCCTCCGCGCCTCCCACCGGTAGCCCCTCGCCTCCTCGCTCGTCGCGCCGGCCACTCCCGGCGGAGCTCTGCGCCCTGGCCGCGGTCCTTCTCCGCAAGCTCCTCTCGCCGCGCCGGCCACCCCCCGTGGAGCTCTGCGCCATGGCCGCCGTCCTCCTCCGCAAGGTCCTCTCCGCGCCGCCACGGCGGGAGCGACTGCCACGGCGAGGAATCCTGCCCACCACCAGCACCGGCCGCCTACGGTGCCGCGTTCCCGACCGTGGCAGAGATGAAGATGAAGATGGAGATGGACATTTTTTTTTTACAAATGTTTGCAACATTACGTTTTTTCTTTTGCTTTTTTGTACAAATTTTTTGCTACTACAACTCCGGCGAGGTCCGATTTTTTGCTATAATAGAATATATATTTTGCTACAATAAGGTTATGTTTCTGCTATATTAGAATAATTTTTTTGCTATGTTATTTCTCCGGCGAGCAAAAGTCTCCGGTCATGGTTCCGGTGAAAATTGACTTTTTGCTACTGTAGCAATTTTTTTGCTACAGATCTCCGGCGAGTCTCCGGCGAGATTTGTCTTTTTTTTTCTTTTTTCGAAACGAACCGTTTGTTGCTACATAGGAGCAAAAGCGGGCATTTTTTTTTGCTACCGAAGCAAAAACACGTTTTGGGAAAAAAAAAAGGACACGTGTCAGCACGGGGATGCGGGGGATGGAAAATTTTCATCCCCCGGTGGACACCCAGCACTGTCCTTTTTAGAAAAGGGGCATATGGGATTTAAATGGGTTTTTATACGGCTTATACCTATACGATTGTACGCTTATGCCGTTGTGAAATCTCAGCCGTCAATCCGGGGGACTGAAAAAGAAGGGACAAGTCAAATCATGTAGTGTGAGTGTCTGCGCCCGCCAAACGTCTACATACAAGA
The DNA here is from genome assembly GCA_028641055.1 of Alopecurus myosuroides. Taxonomy (NCBI): domain Eukaryota; kingdom Viridiplantae; phylum Streptophyta; class Magnoliopsida; order Poales; family Poaceae; genus Alopecurus; species Alopecurus myosuroides. The sequence goes on from CM054062.1 coordinate 267,245,734, forward strand.
TTTTTCCCAGAGGGCAGAGTTATGAACTTATGATACACACGCCCAAGAGCAGCAACGCACGCCCTGCTTAGCCTGAGCCTTTCAGTCAGTCTGCGCCGCGGAGGACGGCAGCTCGTGCCCTCTGAGGAACGACGTAAAGAGGACGCACGCTCGCTCCGGCTGGTCGATCGGGACGGCGTGCCCCGACCCGCGCACCGTGGCGAACACCAGCCCCTTATACTCGATCACGTACCCGCCCACGTCCTCGCCAGGCGCCGTCGACCACGGCCGCCAGTCCTTCACCACCTCCAGCCGGAGCTTCTCCACGGAGTGCTTCGACGCCGTCACGGGCACCATCGCGTCCAGGTCGCCGCTGAATAGCCAGATGCGGACGCCGGTGGCGACCAGGGCCTTGAGGTGCGGTAGCATCGACGGCGGCGAGTCCCCAAACCGGTTCAGGTTGTAGATTCTGGTTCTGAAAAGCAAGACGGAGCAAAGATTAGGCACGCTCCATTTCAAGTCCGTCGGTCGTCAGCGTCGGTCCGTTCGTCCTACCTGCATCCGACAAAGGGATAATTCAACGCTGTGTTAGCATGGACCGCCTTCTGCACCAGGGGATTGTTGAGGTATGCCTCCACAATGTACTCCGAGCACGGATCAGCCAAATCCTGCACACCAACGTGCGTGCTCTGTTAGCTTGCCGGACTTGCAGCAGAAAACATTCCGCCTAGGCGGAATAATTCCGTATTGATTCTGAATTGGTCGTGAGAAGGAGAAAAACAGCTAGTTTTGGAGAGGACCTACAAATAGAAGATCCCTTCTTCTCCAAAGAGTTGGCTCGTCTAGCATTCAAGTCACCGTTAAAGAGCTCACCAAACTCATTGATTCTTGGAGGATTGAAGAAAAATACCCATATCTACATCTTCACCAAGACATTCTTCATTTTTCCCTCATTCACTTGAGGGATTCAAGTCTAGGATTTCCTTGTGGAAAACCTAGACTCCACTGTTTCTCACTTGTTTATTGTATAAATATTGGTTGTGTTCTTGGGGGCCCCGAATTCGGTTGTGGGTGTGTGTGCCTCAATATCATTGTAAAGGCACCGATTTCCGCCACGAAGGGAATCAACAGTGGAAAGTGAACTAGGCCTTGGCAAAGTTCATCGGAGAATAGGGTGAGTCCTTTGTAGCGTTAAGTAGGTCTTCGTGGCAAAACTCACACCCCTCCAACGAGACGTACTCCCCTCAAAGGGAGGAATTCGAGAATACATCCTTGTCTCCGTGTGATTCCGCTATATGTTCCTTCCATTATTTTCTTTTACTTTGTGTTTGTATCCTGCTTAGTGTTTCTCTTGTCATATAGGTAATTTCACCTTAGTTGCATATCTAGAGAATTTAACTTTGTGTCAAGGCTAAATCGAAAAAGAATTAAAATTTGGAATTAGCACCTATGCACCCACTCCCTCTTCTAGGTGCCCATACTATCCGTTCAAAAGTGATTAGCATAAATTTCTTGTTATATAGTCTAACTGTTCGGTTCATGTGCGATCATCGCCCTGGTTTTCCAAACCTAGGCGCAAGTGCTACAAAATCGAAGTGTCAATGTGTCTTGGTTAGCCGGACTCTTCGGCTATAGTCTCGCTACCACCCGCGTGCTCCTTGTTACATATCCGGACAAACCGACTAGCTTATGGTCGTCGCCCGAGTTTTGCAGCCGTAGCGGCGCTAAACTCATCTCCGATGCTGGCGAAGTTAGCCGCTGGAACCCTAATCCGGCTATCCAAGTACACTGATGTTACTTTTCCGCCTAAACCACCTAGCCCGCTCGCCACCGATAGGTGCCACCACGCCTGTACTAAGGTCGTACGGATATTGTCGTTTTTTTAGAAGGGAAACGCTTCTAATCATCCGGGGGATGAGCGTTCGCGTCCCCCGCCTCCTCCTGGCAACACCCGCGACGGAAGGAGGCAGCCGGCTCTCCGCACCGCGCCTCCTCCTCCTCCCATCCCCACGCCCGCGCCGGCCCCGAGCACCGCCCTCATCGAGGCCCCTCTTCGCGGACAGCTTCCTCCCCCACGCCCCGCGCGGAGACGACGACGGGTTGGCGCGGCGGCGCCGCTGCCGAAGCTCCCCAGCCACCGCGGCCCACCTCTACCTTATCCTCCCATCCCCGCGTCTTCGTGTTGCTGAGGCCTGAGGGGCGACAGGCGTTCTACGCGCCGGCGACCGCGCCGCCGCCGAGGCCGCCTTCCACCGCCTCCCACCGGTAGCCCCTCGCCTCCTCACTCGTCGCGCCGGCCACCCCCGGTGGAACTCTGCGCCCTGGCCGCGGTCCTCCTCCGCAAGCTCCTCTCGCCGCGCCGGCCACCCCCCGTGGAGCTCTGCGCCATGGCCGCCGTCCTCCTCCGCAAGGTCCTCTCCGCGCCGCCACGGGCGGGAGCGACTACCACGACGAGGAATCCTGCCCACCACCAGCACCGGCCGCCTCCGGTGCCGCGTTCCCGGCCGTGGCAGAGATGAAGATGAAGATGGATATGGACATTTTTTTTTACAAATGTTTGTTACATTACGTTTTTTTTTTTTGCTTTTTTTTACAAATTTTTTGCTACTACAACTCCGGCGAGGTCAGATTTTTTTGCTATAATAGAATACATATTTTGCTACAATAAGGTTATGTTTTTGCTATATTAGAATAATTTTTTTGCTATGTTTATTTCTCCGACGAGCAAAAGTCTCCGGTCATGGTTCCGGTGAAAATTGACTTTTTTGCTACTGTAGTATTTTTTTTTGCTACAGGTCTCCAGCACTGTCCTTTTTAGAAAAGGGGCATATGGGATTTAAATGGGTTTTTATACGGCTTATACCTATACGATTGTCGCTTATGCCGTTGTGAAATCTCAGCCGTCAATCCGGAGGACTGAAAAAGAAGCGACAAGTCAATCATGTAGTGTGAGTGTCTGCGCCCGCCAAACGTCTACATACAAGATTTTCCCCAGAGGGCAGAGTTATGATACACACGCGCAAGAGCAGCAACGCACGCCCCTGCTTAGCCTGAGCCTTTCAGTCAGTCTGCGCCGCGGAGGACGGCAGCTCGTGCCCTCTGAGGAACGACGTAAAGAGGACGCACGCTCGCTCCGGCTGGTCGATCGGGACGGCGTGCCCCGACCCGCGCACCGTGGCGAACACCAGCCCCTTGTACTCGATCACGTACCCGCCCACGTCCTCGCCGGGCGCCGTCGACCACGGCCGCCAGTCCTTCACCACCTCCAGCCGGAGCTTCTCCACGGAGTGCTTCGACGCCGTCACGGGCACCATCGCGTCCAGGTCGCCGCTGAATAGCCAGATGCGGACGCCGGTGGCGACCAGGGCCTTGAGGTGCGGTAGCATCGACGGCGGCGAGTCCCCAAAGCGGTTCAGGTTGTAGATTCTGGTTCTGAAAAAGCAAGGCAGAGCAAAGATTAGGCGCGCCCCATTTCAAGCCCGTCAGTCGTCAGCGTCGGCCCGTTCGTCCTACCTGCATCCGACAAACGGATAATTCAACGCTGTGTTAGCATGGACCGCCTTCTGCACCAGGGGATTGTTGAGGTATGCCTCCACAAAGTACTCCGAGCACGGATCAGCCAAATCCTGCACCGCAACGTGCGTGCTCTGTTAGCTTGTACTACTGCCAAAATCACGCTTGGCAGTGCAGGCCTTGCAGTAGGAGTACATACTACATACCATGCACTTGGAATCTGTTGGCCTGACTTTCTTGTCGTGGCAAGTCGGCGCGTAAATGTTGAAGGCGCTGATGTCGCCGGTGTTGCCGTAGGCCGTGTCCTTGGCGGCCTGGCAGACCGCGGACGGGTCGGCGGCGCTCTTGCAGTGCTGGTGGATGGTTCTGTGCGCCGAGTCGGATATGAAGGTGCGCTGCCACAGGTACTCGTACAGCTCGGCCTGCTCCTCCGCGAACTCCAGGATGGCGTTCCCGATCTGACACACACAGAGGCTCGTGTCAGTCAACATGTATTTTGCCGCGTCAGATAACAAGCTTTGAATGATGTGTTGGGTACTCACGGCGATTCCTTTGAGGTTGATGATGTGGGCGTTGGGGCTCTTGTTGTTGACCTGGATGGCGATGGCCAGCTCGGGGATGTAGTGGCCGGCGTAGCTCTCGCCGACGAGGAACAGCTCGCGGCCCTTGTACTCCGGGAAGCGGTCGAGCCACTTGAGCAGGAAGGCGTACGAGTCGGCGGCGGTCATGTTGTCCCCCATGGTCTTGTACACCTCCTCGTTCACGGCGTAGGAGAACCCCACGCCCACGGGGCTGTCCAGGAACAGCATGTTCGCCGCTGCGTCAACCAGACGGCCGGCGTCGTTAGCAAAATCCCAATTCATGATCGACGCGGCAAGGTGTAGGACTGACAACTCACCGGTGGTCCAGGCGTACTTGTTCCGGCAGAGGGTTTTGCCGTCCGTGTCAACGCGGAAGGGGCCAACCTCCCTCAAAGCCCCAATTCCGAACGAAGAGCAGCCAGGCCCTGCCAAATTAACCGATCCTTCAACATTGCTCTAATTTCAACGATTCGATTTGCACGTTAGATAGCATCATGCATAGATTCTCCTTTTCGAAAAATAATTTTCCACAGGCCACGAGTATACCTTAGAAATACTGTAGTAGAGTACGCAGGATATCTCTGTCACGTACCTCCATTGAGCCACAGAACGAGTGGTTTCCGATCAGCGTCGGCGGGAGCCTCCACGAAGTAGTAGAAGAGCGACTTCCCCGCCGCCTGGTCGACGTTTATGTAGCCGGAGTAGTGCTGCAGGCGCGTGTTCGGGGGCTGTCCCGGCAGCGCGACGATCCTGTCCGCCTGCCTGGACCCGTCGAGGCCGACGGCGGCGACAGGCCTCCGCGAGACCGCGGAGAAGACGGCGATCGCCACGGAGAGGCACACCGCTGCTCTCAACGCCATTTTACTGGCCGGCGCGAGCAGAAAATGGCGAAGCCTCTGACGGGGACCGCCGCGTGTTTATAGGCAGGATCGGCCTATTTTTCGGCTGATTGGTTCGTCGGTTGGGTTCTTGCGTGTTCTTGCGTTGTCTCTCTCGATCGCGGGGGCTCGCTCGGCTGTCTCGCCGCCTGTTGATCTGCCCATTTTGGGGATGTTATTTCGCCTATAATTGGATGTTTCCTTCTTTAACTCAGCAGTGAGCTGCTTCAAGAAAATTTAGCCCGCTCGTTTAGCTGTCCAGCTCTGTGGTATTAATATCGTAGATGCTGTGTTGATTCCGCATAACTGATAGCCAGGTACTTATAACCGAGTGCGGTGTTTTGGCATTCGGGCATTATGGATCTAGTATAAAGTAGTGAACAATGCAGAATTTTAAACTTCCAAAAAATTCACATTTTTTCATTTTTGTGTAAGTCCAAAATACAATCTACTTCGCGTTACTAGCAAAATGCCCGTGCGTTGCAACGGGAAACACAATTTAATAGTTGAGAAAGTATGCCGATGCTATGAAACGTCATTCTTACCACAAGAATCTTAGCGGGATATTAGCTTTCCATTTCGGATATTATGTGTAACTAAGATCCTCGCATATATGTTTAACCTATCATGAGAAACCTTATAGAAGCCACTCCCCATCTACATTAGAGTATTCAATTAATACCAACAAAATGGTATAACTAAAACATTTAGGTGATACAGGTTTCCCAAACCTCAATTGACATTTGCAACAATTTGCACAACTGAAACACATGTTTCTTCCCTTAATTCTTTAAACACACCTATACTCTTCTCCTTCGTCCATATAACCATGTGGTGAAACAATCGACAACAGAAAAATTAATTTGTGTATATTTGAGATTCAGAGTGTAGCACTCGTTAGTAATTTTTTTTGAGGCATGCAACGGAGGGCGAAAAGCCCACCTGAAATTTTCATTGATTTTGGAAAGAATTACATCATACAGGTTACAGGGAGGGTAGCGCGGACCCCCAGGCAACTAGCGGAGAACAATCTAGGCGTCTGGGCGCCCTAACTATCCAGAGGTTCAGGTGGTCCCGGACCAGGTCGAAGAACGCGGCCATAGGCGTGTCTAGACCGTCAAACACACGACGGTTTCTAGTTTTCCAGCCGATCCAGAGCAGGAGAGAGACAGCGGTCATACGGAGAGGGGGGGGGGGCACCCTGGATGCGCGACCGCGAAAGCCCCTACCACGCCAGCGACGGTGGGGACTGTGGCTGTGGGAGCACACACCCTCCATACCGCCCGCATCCTGGGGCACGCGATGAACAGGTGGCAAATGTCCTCGTCCACGCCGGGACAGAAGGGGCAATCTGGGGACCGGATGATCCCAAGCCTATGAAGGCGAGCCCGCGTGCGGGTTCGTTGGTGGCGCAGGATCCAGACAAAGATCTTGACTTTGACGGGACAGAAGTTCTCCCAGTTGAGTTCATGGAGTGGCGGTCCACAACCAGTCGAACGGAGGAGGCAGTAGGCATCTCGGGTCTTGAACCTCCCGGAGGCGGTGCACAACAGTGTCCTAGCATCGGGGGCGACGCCGGGGACGTGGTGGTCAAGGGCCCTCATCACAAGGTCGAGCTCTCTAGCAGCAGCGGGCGACAGACGGGTGTGTAGTCTCAGCGCTGCGAGACCATCACGGACGACACAGCTCAGCTTGACTTCCGGGGCACGCGAGTGGGAGTACGCAGCGGGCAGAGCGTTCGCCAAAGCCCTCAAGGACGTCCAGTTGTCATGCCAGAAGGAGGTGCGAACACCATCACCCACACAGATCATAGACAAGGACCGGAGGAGGGGCACGAGCGAACTGAAGCATTTCCACGTCGGGGTCGGGGGCGGGGGGGGGGGGGCCTCTCCGGCAAGATACCACCGATGTACCCAGTCAGTCCAGGGGTTCCGGACGCCGGTGAGAAGCTTGTGCACGATTTTGAGGAGCAGGCACTTGTTTTGGGTGCCCAAATCCAGCAATCCTAGCCCACCTTCCGACCTTAGACGGCATGCAGTGTCCCACGAGACCAGACAGTCGCCCCCGGAGCAAGACTCCGATGCAGTCCAGAACATGGCGCGCCGCGGCCTGTCCATCCTTGCGATAACCCCGGGGGGGATCTCCAACACGGACATGGCGAAAGAGGGAAGGGTCGACAGGACGGCGGAGGTGAGCGTCAGACGGCTCCCAGGATCCAGCATGCGCAGCTTCCAGCGGGGAATCCTCCCTGAGATCCTGTCGGCCAGGAAGTCGAGGGCACTGGCGGGAAGCTTGCGGTCGGAGAGAGGCAGCCCGAGGTAGGTCTGTGGGAAGGTCGAAACGGGACACCCGAGGATCGCAGCTAGCGAAGCCGCCTCAGCGGGGGCCACGCAAATGGGCACGAAGGTACTCTTGTGGTAGTTGATGGCGAGCCCCGTAGCTGCAGAGAAGGCATCAAGCGCGGCTCGCAGGAGGGAGATCTGGCGCGGGTCGGCGCGGACCAGGATCAGCGTGTCGTCCGCGTACTGGAGCACCGGGCACGGGAGGTCATCGACAAGGGGGTGGAGGAGCGTGCCATCGGTGGAGTCCATCACCACCCTCTGCCGCAGGAGGCCCGCGACGATGAGGAAGAGGTAGGGAGACAGCGGGTCCCCCTGACGGAGGCTGTTTTTGCACTCGATCCACCTCCCCGGAACACCATTGAGGAGGATAGCCGCTTTTCCGGTGGCAAGGATCTCCCGGATCCAGGACCGGAAGCGCTCCCCGAAGCCACGGGCATCCAAGATCGCATCCAGGGACCTCCAGTCAACGGAGTCGAAGGCCTTCCGGAAATCGAGCTTGAGCGCGATGGTGGGGGCTTTCCGGAGCCGGCAGCATTGGACCAGTTCTGCCGCGTACAGGAAGTTATCCGAGATGCAGCGCCCCGCAATGAAGCCGGATTGCTCATACCCCACGAGCTGCTCAATAAACTGCTGGAGGCGGGAGGTGAGGATTCGAGTGACCACCTTCATGACACAGTTCTGCAGCGAGATTGGCCGAAATCCGTCGGCTGAGGTCACCACATCAGTTTTAGGGAGGAGAGCCACGAAGGCTTGGTTGACCCCTGCCAGGTGGGCGCGCCCGTGATAGAATTCCTCCAAGAACGCCATGAGGTCCGGCTGCACCAGGGGCCAGAACATTTTGAAAAACGCCGGCCCAAAGCCATCCGGACCGGGGCTGCTATCCGAGCGCATCGAGAACACGGCATCACGCAGCTCCTGCTCGGAGAAGGGGGCCTCGACCGCGCCCAGCCCAGGCACGCGTGGCAACAAGGCAGCGAGGTTGGGATCCCACCGCACATCGTGCACCGTGCCAAGCAACCCGGAGTAGAAGGTACGCAGAATGCGCGCCTTGTCTTCATGGCTTGAGAAGGGGCGCCCGTCAACGTGCAGGACTTTGATTTGATTACGGCGCAGCCTCGCGGAGGCATTTGCATGGAGGAAGGCCGTGTTCTCATCACCCAGCTTGCAGAGGCGGAAAGCATACCTCTGTCTCCAGTACGAGTCGAGACCTTTGAGCGCGGAGGAGAGGCGACCCCGGACGTGGTGCCGTAGTCGGGATTCTGCCTCCGTCAGAGTTCGGAGTTCCTCGAATAAGTCCAGAAGGGAGATGACGTGTCGGCAGTTCTCCACCACCACACTGGGCCGAAGTCTGCCCCGTGCCCATTTCTTTGACTCGGCACGGGCCCATTTGAGTTTGCGCGCAAGGCGACGTGCGCCCCCACCCACCTGGTTGCATGACCTGGTCCAGACGTCTTCGATGAGAGCCCGGTACTCAGCGGATTGACCCCAATACTTCTCAAAACGGAAGGTTTGAGAAACCGGTGCGCGCGAGGTAGCCTCCACCATCAGCGGAACGTGGTCCGAGGTCGTCCGGACGAGGGAGTGCAGCGTGGTGTTGAAGAGCACCCCCCCCCCCCCCACAGCGGATTGATGAGCGCTCGGTCCAAACGAACGAGAGTGGGTTCCGCACGCCCGCTCGTCCAAGTGTACAGCCGATCGAGCAGTGGGAGCTCCTGGAGGGAGAGGTCGTCGATGAGGGAGTTAAAGGCGTCAGCGGCGGTGGCGTCGAAGGAGGACGTGTTCCGATCGTCGGGGTGGCGGGTGAGGTTGAAGTCGCCAACCATCAACCACGGCATGTCACACTCCGGGGCGAGGGAGCGGAGTTCATCCAGGAATGCGGCGCGTTCCGGCGCCGAGCAAGGGGCGTACACATTAGTCACAGCAAAACGCGTACCGTCCGCAGCGAACTCGAGGAAGGAAGTCAGGGAGTAAGCAAGCTCAACGTCGCGGACATGGAGGTAGGTAGAGTCCCGCCACGCGGTGACGATGCCGCCCGACGCGCCACGGGAGGGTTTGGCCGAAACAATTACTGTGGACTTTAACAATACCATACTTTAGATGAGGAATTTTTTGAACGAATCCGAGCACACAATAATAAGCAAGGCTTCTTAAGAACCAGCAGTAGCGCTACTAATACATAATATGCTAATCACGATTACTCTAGTTTTCTATTTGTGAAAATACGAGCACATCATGGTAGACGATAGCAAATTTTATGTGCGCCTCTATCTATAGTTTTCCCTGTCGCCTTTCTCATAGCGCCCAACAAACAGAGAACATTCCTGCTATATCAGTAAGCATCACCACGAGACATGTCCCGTGAACTCTCCAGGCCTGTCTTCACAAGAAATTAGTAGTATCAATTACGCACATCTAATTTTTTTTTGATCAAGAACATTGTGAACTACAACAAGCCTACTAAGCTAGCAAATAAACAGTGTTCTGGGCTGTGGGTCTTGCAAAGGATAAAAAGGATGAAGCAAATGTATGTGCACTTATCTGCATAAATGTAAGAATAAGGCACAAAACCCCATCATTACTGCATATTGTAGCTGCATCAGAGACCAAGCTCATGCAAAAATTAGCAATATGCATCAGATTGCTGGAGGGAATATGTAATAGAAACAAAGAGGATATCAACCAATACGCTTAATTAAGATTTGAACCATCGCGAAAACAACAGAAAAATTTGAGATCGGAAACTTGCTCAAGTTACCAGGTTGCTTCTGGTTTATTTAAAAGATCACCGCGTCGTTCCATCTAGTGCTAGTTAGGCTACTATCACCCGGTTATAAATGGTTTACTAGTTCCCGTTGGCTTCATGTATTTTAACTTTTGCTTTTACTATGACAAGTGCAAAGTCGGTATTCAGTTAAACTCTGAATATATGATAATTCTGCCTGCTGATTCTACAGAATATTCTTCAGATCCCCACTATTTGAAGCTGTATTGAAAGTTTGAGATTTTCTAAGTGTTGATTCAGAGGCTAGTGTCTTCTCAATCATAGCATTCCCAATCTTTTTCAAACTGTAGTTAACTTCATCATGTCAACGGCAACGTATGGCTGCCAAGGAGCAACGGGATCAGGGCGAAGTTCAGACACTTCAGACAAACTACTCAGCCACTTAGGACAGTTTCTTTTCAAGCTGATGCATTCTTCCCTGGGTTTCACAATGATGGAAATTGTTGGCTATTTGGCTAGACTAATCAAGTTTGATCGTGGGACACCAGTTATACCAAAGGAGCAGTTGCAGTAGCAAATCATTTAGTACGACGCTCCCACTGGGACAAAGCCGGACAAAAATATACAAAGCAGGAGCTCTTTTAACCTTAATGGAGGTGCGGCTAGTGCAGAGCTGCATCGGCTAAGTTGCAGGTTATCGATATGACCGGAGCTTCGAGGTCGTGTCGGCGGCAACAGACGGATTGAGGAGGATCAGTTGGAAAGAGGAAATTGGATTGATTAGATTAGGGTCTAAGATCGGTTTTTGGTACTACTCCCAAGCATTGACCTGCATTATCTGCTACAGCATAGAGGTAATTCGATGTGCCTTGTATATTTCACCAGCGTCCGGTGGCGGCAGGACTCAGGAGTAACAGCGGCCGCGCAGTTGTCCGCGGCATCCGGAACGGCAACGAGGAACCTGGCCAAGGCTAGGGTGTTCACGGCGGATCGATGGTGTTCTTTCGTTTCCAACTGCTCCATCCTTTGCGTGCCCTAGGCACACATGGAGCAGAAGGAAATCCCATTGCTATTTGTCTTCATCCTCTGTCTCTCCAAAATACTCCGTCCGCTCCCTCTCCCTCCCGAGCCGGTGGCGGATCCACCCTTGAGCTGTGGGGTCGGGCTGACCCCACAGCTTTTTGGCAAATCCTTTGTATTTATGTATATTTCATATAAAAAATAATTTAAAACTAGAGAAAATTAGCGAAGATTTTGGTATTGACCCCACAGGTTTAGCTTCCTGGCTCCGCCGCTGTCCCGAGCAAATTCAGACTGGGTCCATCACGCCCACACCTCCGACGGCAGGATCAAGCTATCCTAGATCTTCGCCCGTATTCGGCGCTGAACCGACGTATCTCTCCCTCACCATCTCGTCGCTCACGACGGCCGATCTGCACCTTGCCTCCTCCTTGAGCTGATGGCGTACGTAGCTGGATCAAATGTTTCTCTCATTCGGTCAATAGAGCAGGAAGCCAACCGTTAAGAGGGGCTGCACGTGGGGAAGAGGAAGACATGACCAACACCTGGGAGGAGGACGCCATGGCCGGCGCCGTCGGGCCTAGTTGTTCCGGTTATGGGGAGGGGATAACTGGTAATGGAGTGCGGCTTGATTTCGGGTTTCTTAGGGGATTTTGTGTAAAACTGTTGCAACTTAGGAGCGCGGGTTGATTTCCAACTTTTTCATGGACCAAAGTGCAAAACGGGCGACGACGTACGACGGTCACGTTAAGCCGTATTATATAGTAGAGATTAGAATACATCATTGACTACATCTGATTTTCAAAATGTTTTGTAACTTTATGAAATTATTTTCGAATTTGAAAAGGGCATCATGTAGCCGGAGATCTATAACAATTTTGTGAGTATAACATGGTTATTACATTTAGGCTACAAATTACTAAGAACTACTACAGATTGGAGCGGGGATTTTTCTTTTAGGCCGTATTCGACGTTTTCTTTTCTTGGGCAATAATACGTCGGTGGCTGGTTTGCAGATGCAATTTCCTCGCCTCTATGACAATGTTATCCTAGCTCCGCTTGTGATCCGGACATCCAAAAGAGGCAGCGAGCTCGGCTCTAGCGTGCCATCCGTGGATGCATAAGAAAGAACACACCTTTACCCCAAGATTTTGGGTGTTATTTTCAATTTCTGTAGGAGTTCTTTTAATAAGGAATTGTTTTACAGGCCTTTGGCCTTTTCGGAAAAAGCAGGAGATTTCCTACGAGGTTCTTCAAATATTCTACTTCATCAATTCATTTTATGTTTCCATAATTTATCAAATATATAATACTTACTTTGATCCATATTAATTGTCGCTGAATCAGATATATTTAAACATATTTTAGTGTTAGATATATCTGATATACCGAATTAATATGGATGAGAGAAAGCATCAAATAAGCATCTTCAGATTAATCTTGAAATATAATATAATTACATGTTTTGTTTATTAAGTAATATAGATGCTAGATACTTTACTATGCCATGTCGCTAAGGATGAACACTTTAGTCGCAAAATGTGGCGGACGTGGCACAAATTGGTTAGATTATGTGCATGGTCGTTCTGTTCATGACACTCGCTAAGTTGCTCACGTGGTACAATGAAAATACAGCCATCGACATCATAAATTCTCTATCTCCATGCCAACATTTCCCCTATCCATGTGTGAGCAGTCCATTGTAGGCATATTGGGTGGATGACAGTTGGACGGATTCATTTATATAATAATAAAGTATCGTCAGGGTTTAGGGACCTAGTTCATATTTGGTTCTTATTGTATTGTTGTTGTAACTTTTTTTTATGTAATGCTTGCTATTAGGGGCCGAGTGACATGAACTCAGATCTAAATCTTATATGTTTATGTGATATGTTTGTGTTTGGATACCTGCTTGTTGGTTTATGTCACAGTTTCGAAGTGGCAACCCCCGTGGGACATTAATTGGGATCCCTATGAATTAAGGATTGCCCGTGTTCATAGAATGTAAATATTTTGCTACAGTTGTCTCACAAAAGGACAAATGTAATCACCCTTAGTTTCTACATGACCCTGGTGGCATTAGGGGTGAAATAATAGGATTACTGGGTTCTCTCTTCATGACTCGTTGATTTACGGGGCACACACTTTGATTACTTTCCGAACTAGAGTTAGTATGTTAGACCTCACACCGTCATACATATCTTTATTTATTTCATCATCATGATATGAATGGGTTCATCTGTGAAATATCCCACTATTCCACTTTGAGTTTGCATTTTTTTTTAAATAATGCTTGTTACTTTCCGGTTAACCCCGGGAAATTGTTTTTTTCCTAGATTATTCACTAGGAAATGGTTGCTTTGTTATTTTCTTTGCAACCGCTAACACAATCCAAATTATTATCACTTATGAAATTATTTCAAGTGATTGTAAGTATCTGTGTGGTTGAGCGCAATTCCTCAACCTTGAAAGTCTTACCAATTTTGTTTGTATTCAATCATGTTGAATACAACTAGGAGTAAAAAAAATCCGAAAAATAATATTAGGATTCATGTACTTGTATGGATTGCCGCTGCAAGCACTCTGATGACCCACAAGTATAGGGGATTGCAACAGTCTTCGAGGGAAGTAAAACCCAAATTTATTGATTCGACACAAGGGGATCCAAAGAATAGCGTTAACAAGTGAGTTGTCAATTCACCTGCACCTGAAAGTACTTTTGTTCGCAGTGGTTTATCAGTAGTAACAGCTTTGTCGGGGGGTTACCCCCGAGTAGGGGTAAGGCAAGTACTAAAAGCAAGATCAGAAGGGCAGTTTTGACCAAGTTGGCTGGCTACCCGGTACCCGCTACCCGGTGGACAGCTATTCGGCCGTACCTACCAATGGCCAGGAGGAAGAATCAAGGAAGTTGTATTCTTCCGAGTAGAGGAAGTTGTCCGGGTAGAGGGAGTGGATTCCTACTCGGACCAGAAGTCAATGGTGCCGTTCTGACACAGGATCCCGCGTATCCTGTGTCAGTACGGCGTGCGGTTCAACTTACGGAGTGCGTGATTATCCGCACCACGGCGTGGCTACAGTGTTGTAGGCGCCTGTCTAGTCCTGTCACTGACAGAGGGGACAGGACAAGGCTAGGGGCCTACCCTATCTCACTGACAAGGGTGGACAGGTCCCATCTCCGAACGGCGCAACGACTTACGGGGCGAGTGTCAACGGGAACCCGGAGGCATGCGCGGTTCTGCAGGGCTCCTGTCACATCCCGTTGTACTTTACGCTTGTTTTCTATTCGGCTGGGCACCAGTATATAAGGTGCCATGCCTCCTCCTGTGAGAGGGTCGCTGCGTTGGCTATAAGGATGGCAATGGGTAGGGTATGGGGCGGGTAGAACAATACCATACCCATACCCATATAGTCAACGGGTAGAAAACTATACCCATACCCATGGGTATGAAACTCTACCCATACCCATACCCATACCCGGCGGATACCCGTGCCCATTGGATACCCAACGGGTACACAAGTTATTATATTCATTGATAGCACATTTGAAAAACTATCAATTCGATCAATTGTATGCCTCATCTCTGGGAATTTATCTCTTTAATTTGAGTATTTGGAATATGAGAGGATTAAGTAGTGATTGCAATTTGGGGAGATTTGGGAGACGATGGGATTACGAGGACGCTTTGACCGACCCTTCTCCTCATCAACTTAACCCTGAAGTCATGGCCTTGTGGGCTGCTTCCTGCTGGGCTACATATGGACAAAGTGGCCCACATATCAGTATAAATAGGTAGGATATGGGTATACCCACGGGTACAACACCATACCCATGACCTACCCATGACTTGATGGGTATGGTACGGGTACTACCCGTGGGTATAAAGGTGTACCCATACCCTGCCCATACGGGTCGAATACCCGCGAATACCCGTACCCACAGTGAAAATTGCCATCCTTAGTTGGCTAAGACATTGAGCGTTGGCTTCACGTAGAAAGAACTAGAGAGAAGAGTGGCTACTCGGCTGAAGGCCTGATTGTACTGTGGCTACTCGGTAATACACATAAAAAGAGAGAGGCAGGAGTAGGGGTGTTACCTCCACACGAGGGCCCTGAACCTGGGTAAGATCTTGGTGTTTGCATTGTTTGTGATCTACCCCACGCGGCTACTCGCCGTGTGATCCCTTCCCGAGCACCTCCAGCGTCCATCGGCCCCAACTTTAGCCATCCCATGGCATCTGCTGTGATACCACCACGACAGTTGGCGCCCACCGTGGGACAGAGAGAGGCGCTGGCTGGAGTCCATGTTCGGACGGGACTCGTTTCTGCTACTGGGGAGCGCGTGGTCTCTGGCCTTGTCCACAGATTCGGCTCCTTCGACTTCGTCACCGACAACGCCAGAGATTTCGGCGGGAGGCCCCTGCCGGCAGGCGGCTCGGTGCTCTCCTTCGGCTCGCACCTCGCCTACATCGCCACCGCCATCGTCCGCGAGTTCCCGGAGGAGGTGCTGGTCGCGGACGATCCTCCTGCTGTGATCGCTGCCCACGGAAGGCCAATTGGCTGTTCTGCGGACAGCGTGGAGGTGATGGTGGCCGGCCTGGCTGCCGATGCCGGGAAGGGCGCGGCTGCTGCCGCGGGCGTCATCGAGGATCTCGCTGGCTCGAGTGCTGGCGGGAAGACCCACAAGACCTACGAGAAGGACTGCAACATCCCCCTCTCCACTACACCGACGATACCGGCATCCGCCGTGCGGATGGGCATGCCGCCTCCCACCGAGCTTGAGCTCTTGACCATGAGGGCGCAGCTCGACCGGTAGCGTCAGGAGTTGCTCTCCGAGCAGCTGGAGCTAGAAAAGGTCAGGCTCAAGCTTAGCCTAGATCAGAACGAGTACAACAAGGCCCACGGCTTTACTCCTGTTGTTAGGAAGCACAGCAAGGCAGGCGCTACTCGTCGCAACCTAGGCGCCGATTTGGCAGTAGTAGATGTGGCTCCTAGTCAAACCGCTAGCCAAAACACTGCTACCAGGCCCAGATACAGCACCCCCGCCAAAACCCTTAGAGCTGCAGAGGCTGTAGCCGCAGAGTTGCCAAACCTAGCTGGCGACGCGCGCGCTAGACAGCAGGAGCGGCTCAACGAGCTGGTGTTAGAGGCTGCTAGGCAGAATGAGGAGTTCCGGAAAACCAATCCGGGTCCTGACGCTTCTCAGATTGTGCACTCGCGTGCTGCGAGGTCCCATGACCAAGCGTCATCCCCGTATCCCAGTCGCGAGAGGGACCAGATTGTGCACTCTGGAAAGGGTAGAGAAATACAGGTGTACGACCCGGTTCTCGCCGCGAAACAGCGCGCTGTGCCGCGAGAATCCGGTCAGAAACACACTACTGCAGGAGCAGGCTATCAAGCCCATAAAGCTCAGAGTAAGGGACATAGCGGAGACAACGCGGGGCCTTCTCGGCGTCCTGCTGCTCAGCCTACTCGGCAGAGGACGCAGCAGTCTGCTGCAGCTCAGCCACGTGCGGCTGCGCCAGCAGCCAACCCTGTGGCGCAACCCGCAGTCGTGCAAGAGAACAGATATGATGATGGCTACTCGGCGATGGGGCTAGCCGGTTATGCTGACCCCAGGAATTTTGCTGATCGCCTTGGTGAACGCATGTTGGAGCCCAGTGATGCAAGGTTCAAGCTGGACAGGATCAATCTGTCCGCGCAACTCGAGAAGAAGGGGCCGGCTGGCCCAGAATGCTTTGGCGCTTGTATCATGAACGAGCCATCTGTGAACCACTTCCAGCTGGCCAGGGGGACCAAGTGCTACAATGGCAGCACCAAGCCAGAAGACTGGTTGAGTGGCTATGTCACAGCCGTGCCCATTGCTGGCGGGAACCGGAGATGGGCTGTGCGGTATGTTCCGCAAATGCTTGAGGGTCCAGCTCGGACGTGGCTCAACAACCTGCCCAGGGACAGTATCTATTGCTGGTTGGACTTCTCGGAGGCCTTCATCAGCAACTTCACCAGCACAAACAAGAGGCCGAATAGGCCGCAACAGTTGTCCGCTTGCAAGCAGCGGGAAGACGAGACCGATCGCGAGTATCTTACTCGGTGGAGCACCTTGAGGAACACCTGTGAAGGTGTGAATGAGGCCCAGGCCATCACTTGGTTTGCGCAGGTGAAAGTGCATGGTGCCCCACGTGTGGTTTTGGTAATTAATGAAATCCTTATGGACTAATAGTTTCATTGAGATATCCTTGTAGGTTTGTCCATTGGCACCACTTGAACTCCATGTGTTGGATTCAAGGTTGGATGCCATCAAGATCATTGCTTATAATGAATATATTTGATATGGTCAAGAAGAAGAATTGCCATGATATTATTGATCATATTGCAAGTATGTCTTGAAGAAGGAGATTGTGTGAACATTCATGTTTACCTTCAAGACATCATCATCATGAATAAAGAGAAGATACTTAGTTGATCAAGTTGAAGTGCAAGTTCAAGATGAGCATCAAGAAGAGTTCAAATGTTTGATGCTTGCCACCCATATGGAGATTATTATCAAGTGAAGATGGACATGTGATAAGCTCTCCCATATTATCTTATGGGGGAGCAATTTACAAGTCTTCACAAAGCGAAGGGCAATCAAGAAATGTGCTCCAACTTGAGGTGATTAAGATCGTCATCATCTATCTCAATTGGAATGCGCAAGACAAAGGTGACATTGATAGGGATTTCTATTTTACCGGTCTCATGATGTTAGTAGGGAGACCGGGTTATAGGATAGGTAACCATTATATCAAGAGGGGCTCTCGAATGAGTTGCTTGATCGTATTGTTAGTAGAGAGCTCAAACCTTTGCATCTTTGGCATCATCTTTCTTGGTTCTTATTTGGGTTTTCTCCATGTGTGTTTTTAGATCTTTTCTTATTCTTCATGTCAAGCTCAAGTTCATCAAAAACAGATTTCGTATAGAAAACTTATTGCGTTTTTGTTATTGGAGGTTTTGCCGGTTCCTATCTTATAGAGAGGTCTAGACTTTTCCCATTTGGTTTCATTCTCCCTTATTGTACTATGATGTTTCACTGCATATTCTTGTAGTGCTCGTCTCTGCGATTTCAACGAGCCCAAGAACGTCGAAAACGGAGTCCGGATGCAAAAGATATGACCGTTTTTGTATCAATGTTTTCGCGGTTTTCAGGGGGGGGGGGGCGGAAATTCCGGTCGGCCGGAATATTCCGGGGCAAAAATCCGGCCCGGCATCTGTGAGCGGGCACTCGCGCTCCAGGGGGTCCTGGGTCGTCCGGAAATTTCCGGGGTTGAAATATCCGCCCTGGGGGCCGGAAATTTCCGCCCCGGGAGGCCGGAAATTTCTGGGGTAAGTGAAAAATTTCCATCCCGGACGGCCCTAACGGCCATATTTCGTGAGAAGCTATAAATAGCCTTCTTCTTCCTCAAGAGGAGGCTGCCCAACCCATTTCCTCTCTCCTCCATTGTTGACCTTCAAAAGCTTGGGTTTCTCTCAATCCCTCCAATGATTCTTGCCCATTTTTAGGGAAAAGAGAGAGGAGATCTCGATCTACTATTCCACCAATCAATATATCCTCTTAGTGAGGGGAATAAATTGGATCTAGATCTTGGGATTCATTTGTTGTTTTCCTTGTTCTTCCTCCTTCCTCCCTCCATAGCATTAGTTGCTTTGTGGGATTTGGGAGAGAAAGACTTGATCACTTTGTGTGTTCTTGCCATTGCATTAGGTGCATCGGTTTGAGTTCCTCACGGGATTCGTGAAAGAGAAGTTCGTGAGCTTGTTACTCTTGGGTGCTTGGTCACCGGAGATATTGTTCCTCTTGGGTGTATTGAGCACCCTAGACGGTTAGTGCTTAGGGCTTCCACCTTGTTGCAACAAGCTTCATTGAGAGCCTCCAACTTACTTGTGGAGATAGCCTCAGCCTCGTGTAAGGTTTGGTCACCGCCTTCAAGACGACCTCATAGTGGAAACGAGAATCTCCCTCACCGGAGAAGCTCAAGGAGAATAAGTTGTGCACATCCGTGCTATTGAGGAGCACCTAGGTGGCTCCCCACCTCTCCAACGAAGACGTACTTCCCTTGGGAAGGAACTTCGGTAATCACATCGTGTCTCCTTGTGCTTCGGTTATTTCTATACTCTAGCTCGTTACTTATGCATTTACCTTTGTGATAGCCATCGTGCTTGAAGTCATCTTTCTTGCTATCACATAGTTGTATATCTTGCTTAGCATAAGTTGTTGGTGCACATAGGTAAACCTAGATTGTAAAGGTTTTGTGCTTGATAAATTAAACGCTAGTTTTATTCCGCATTTATTCAAGCCTAAACCGTAATTATTTTAAAGCGCCTATTCACCCCCCTCTAGGCGACATCCTTGTACTTTCAATTGGTATTAGAGCGAGGGCTCTCATTGTTAGGCTTCACCGCCTTGAGAGTAATGATGTCGCTTAGTGAATTAGTGCACGATCCCACATTTCATTTTGATGGCACAAACTATGATGTTTGGAAATTTCGTATGCTCATTTATTTCCGGGTCATGGACCCACATATGGAGAAAATTGTAGAGATGGGTTTTTCTCCTCCAAAGGATCCTCAAAATCCAACTTTAGAGGAAGAGAAAAACTTATCTCTCTATGCTCTTTCTATTAATGCGTTTTTCCTTCTTGTGAGCCTTGTAGTTATTAAGCCACTCTTTCCTATCCGGAATGCTCATGAGGTATGGACAAAGCTTCAAGATAAATATGGAGTGTCCAATATTGAAGAGAGTGATTGTTCTCCATCCGTTTCCATTCGTGATGAGTTCTCAACTTCTTATACTTCACCAACATGTGGTAAGCCACAAACTAATGAGATGGTGAGTAGTGATAGGCTTTGCAATAATGATAGTGAGCTTATTATTGACGATACTCCATTTCTATCTTATTGCCATGCCTCATCTTTGGACTTAAACACAACTAGCACCAAAAATATTTTACATGCTTGTGTTGATAGTCCTTGCATATCATGTCAACATTGTGTGTCTAAATCTCATGATGATATGCTTGCTTTATCTTGTTCCCATGATAAAAATAATTGTGTTTCCTCTAGTCTTTGTGTGGCTAACAATGTAAAGGAAACCCAACTCTATACGGAACAAGATGTGGACTTGAGTGGTGCCTCAAGTAATGATCTATCATCATCTACCACCTTTTGCCTCATGGCCAAGGATTCAAAGGTATCTTCTACTTTGAACCCCAATATATCTCATGATTATAGAGATGAGTGGATAGCTTTGTGGTTAGCTAGCCTTGATGGTGAGACCAAGAAAAATGTGAATGCTCTTCTAAAACAACTTGATGAGGCTAACTCTCTTATAGATGAAAAGGAGGATATCATCATGACTTTGGAAAGTCATAATGGTGTTCCTTATATCAAGGACAAAGAGCTTTAAAAGGCTTTTGAGAAAGAGCATTCCCTTAGATCTTCTCTTGAAGAGAAACTATATAGTTTAGAAGAAACCTATGATATTAGTGTTTCTAAGCTTAGAAGGGACAATGAATTATCTCTTGCTCTTGCTAATGACCTCAAAACTAAAAATTATGATGCTTGTTCTACTAACTCTATTTCTTTTCAAGCATCCATATTAAAGGAGAATGTTGAGCTACGGGCTCAACTTGAGTTGCTAACTAGTAATTATGGGAAATTGGAAGAAGCTCATGAAAAGCTCTCAAGCTCTCATGAGAATCTTCTAATCTCCCATGAGAGGCTAAAATTAGCTCATGAGGCTATTTTAACTAAGGTAACATCTTGTGAGCCTCATGTGGACAAATGCACAACCTCTACTCTAAATTCTATATTGCCTTTTGCTAGTCCTAGTAATTCATCCTCTCATAATGTGTCCACATCTTGTGATGAATTTCTTTCCTTGCCTTGTTGCTCTAATAATGATGCATCTACTTCCTCTAGCTCTTTTGTTGATACTAACCATGTAGAGGGAATCAAAGAGCTCAAGGCCCAAGTCACTTCCTTGAAGAAAGACTTGGAGAAGTGTCATAAAGGGAAGTCGACACTTGATAATTTGTTGAATGTCCAAAAATCCCCCAATGAAAAGAGAGGACTTGGATTCATTTCCAATTACAAGAACAAGTCCAAGGTAGATAAGAAGAAGGGCCATGAACAAGTCAAGAATTTGGCCAAGATTGTTTGCTTCAAGTGCAAGGTTGAAGGGCATCATGTTAGATCATGCCATTTGAAGAAGAAGCAACTTAGTGAGAAGCAACAAGGAAAGCGGCCACAAGTTCAACATCAATCTCAACTTCAAGTTGAAGAAAGGCCTCTTCCCAAGAAGACTCAAGCTAGTTCTTCTCAAGTGGAGAAATCAACTAAGAAGAATGGAAGGAGTCGGTGTTGCTATTTATGCCGTGAAAAGGGCCATCTTGCTTCTTCATGCACTAACGGTACATTATTCAACCCTATCATAATTGATGATGTGTATTCCATTCGTAAGGATAATGTGGGAAATGTGTTTGCCAAATATGTTGGTAATCAAAGTGGTGTCAAGAAAAGAACCATTTGGGTTGCCAAGCCTATTGTGACTAACCTCTTAGGACCCAACTTGGTTGGGGAACAACAAGCTCAAACTTGATCATAGGTGTTATTGGAGGGCATTGGAGACTTGGCTATATCATGAATAATTAAGGGATCTTCATCACTTATATTTTCGTCAAGCCAAGTCATTTGGATTATCATGTCTCTATCTCATATTCCATGCTCCTTCTTGAGGTAACTTGTATTTACATTTTATATATACATTGAAAGTTTCTTGCCCTTTGCATGTGTTGGTTTTGTACCTTGCTTGTATTTTGTATATGTTGTTCTTACTACTTACTTATCCTTGAGTAATCTAGTATGTGTTTGTCGGTTTTCACAACATGTGTAGGGGGGTTACCCCCGAGTAGGGTAAAGGCAAGTGGTAAAGGCGACTGTCAGAAGAGAGGTTTGGTCGAGTAGCCGCCTACCCGGTACTTGCTACCCGGTTGACTGCTACTCGGTCTCACCTCAAGATGACCAGAAGGAAGAATCATTCAAGTTCTCTCCATTCGAGTAGAAGAGTTGGCCCGAGTAAAATTGGCGGGAACCTACTCGGGCCAGAAAGTCAAAGGAGCCGTTCTGACACAGGATCCCGCGTATCCTGGGTCCGTACTTGGCAGTATTCGAACTACTGTTCATCTGGGACCGGCCTGCCTGACAGTGACAGCATGGAAGCAGGCCGTCGCAGGATAAGGGGGCCCTACTCTGTGTTTGGCACAGTGATACCAGTCTGTCCCCTTGTTTTGCCCAACGACTTTCCAGATGCAGCCAAGATTAGGAACCAAAGCTGTCAGCAGGAACCCGGAAGAAGGACGATGTGCACACTATGTCGACACTTGTCCATGTTTGGACGTATCCGGCTGGGCACCGTGTATATAAGGTGCCCCGCCGCCTCCTGCGTGAGGGATCCGATCGAGAGGAACACTTGGTGACCTAATTCTTGACCTAGTTCATCACCTAGAGAGGAGAGTGGCTACTCGGTAGCAAGAACATTGTACTGTGGCTACTCGGTGAGACACCAAAATACACAAAGAAAGGCAGGAGTAGGGGTTTTACCTCCTCACGAGGGCCCTGAACCTGGGTAGACCGTGTTGTTTGCAGTGTTTACTTCGTACCTCACGCGGCCATTCGTCGCGTGATCCCTCCCCGAGCACCTCCAGCGTCCTTCGTCCCCACATCTTTAGCCATCCCATGGCATCTGCCGTGACACCACCACGACAGTTGGCGCCCACCGTGGGGCAACCAGCGGCGCCGGCTGGAGTTTCTGTTCGGACGGGATCTTCTACAGCGGAGCGCGTGGTCTGTGGCCTTGTCCACAGATTCGACTCCTTCGACTTCGTCACCGACAACGCCGGCGATTTCGGCGGCAGGGCCATGCCGGAGGGCGGCTCGGTGATCTCCTTCGGCTCTCACCTCGTCTACGTCGCCGCCGTCGCCAACCGCGCGTATCCCGAGCTGGTGCATGACGCGGAGGATCCTCCCGCGGTGATCGCTGCTCGCGGAAGGCCCGCGTGCCGCTCTGCGAACTGCGCCGAGGTGATGGTGACGGGCTTGGCGGCAAACACTGGCGCAGCCGCTACTGGCGCTGCGGCCGTCGTCGAGGAGATTGATGCACCGGCTGCTGGTAGCAGGGTTCACCGGCCCTACGAGAAGGAGAGCAACTTGCCGCCTTCCACGTCTACGGTCATTCCCGCGTCGGCTACGCGACCTGGCATGCCAACTCCCACCGACATCGAGCTCCTGGCCATGAGGGAGCAGCTCGAGCGGCAACGCCTGGAGCTGCTTGCCGAGCAGGCGGAGTTGGATAAGGTGAGGTTGGAGTTGAGTCTAGATAAGCTCGAGTACAACAAGGCTCACGGCTTCACGCCAGTTGCTAGGAGGGCTAGCAGAGTAGGTGCCACTCGGCGCAATCTTGGTGCCGAGATGGCGACAGTTGTAGAGGCTCCTGCTCAGTCCGCCACCGCAAACACCTCCACTCGGCCCAGATATAGCACACCCGCCAAGACACTTAGAGCTGCAGAGGCTGTAGCTGCCGAGTTGCCTCGCCTAGATGGCGATGCGCGTGTTAGGCAGCAAGAAAGACTCAACGAGTTGGTGTTGGAGGCTGCTAGGCAGAATGAGGAGTTCCGGAAGGCCAACCCGGGTGCTGGGGCTTCGCAGGTGGTTCACTCGCACGCGGCTAGATCTAACGATCAGGCCTCGTCTCCGCATCCCAGCCGCGAGAAGAGCCGCAGCGGGCGTTCGGGCAGAGATAGGCAAATGCAGGTGTATGACCCGGCTGCTGCCGCGAGACAGCTTGCTGTGCCGCAGCAGCCCGGGCAGGAACACAACGCTGCAAGAGCAGGCTCTCAAGCCCATCAAGCTCAAAGCCGAGCCCGAGATGAAGCGCGTCCAGGTCCTTCTCGGCGTCCCGCTGCTCCGCCTACTCGGCAGAGGCAGCAGCCGCGCGCAGTGGCACCAGTCGCCAACCCGGTGGAGCAGCCTGCAGCTGTGCAGGTGGACAGGTATGATGATGGCTACTCGGCCATGGAGATGGCTGGCTATGATGTCCATGATCGTGTTGGCGAGCGCATGCTGGCGCCAGGAGATGCGAGGCATCAGTTGGACCGGATCAGCTTGTCGGCGCGGCTGGAGAGCACGGGTCCTCCTGGCCCCGAGTGCTTTGGCCCGCGCATTATGAACGAGCCGTCCGTGAAGAACTTCCAGCTTGCTAGGGGCACCAAGAGCTACAATGGCAGCACCAAGCCTGAAGATTGGCTCAATGACTATGTCACCGCGGTTCATATCGCGAACGGCAACAGAAGATGGGCGGTGCGCTATGTTCCGCAGATCCTAGAGGGTCCAGCCCGCACTTGGCTCAACAACTTGCCCAAGAACAGCATCAATTGCTGGCTGGACTTCTCGGATGCCTTCATCAGCAACTTCACCAGCACCTACAAAAGGCCGAATAGGCCACAGCAGCTATCCGCTTGCAGGCAGCGAGAAGACGAGACAGACCGCGAGTATCTTACTCGGTGGAGTACATTGAGGAACACCTGTGAGGGTGTGAATGAAGCACAGTCCATCACTTGGTTCGCGCAGGGATGCAGGCATGGCAGCATGCTGTGGCAGCGATTGCAGAGGGAGATGCCGAACACTCTGGCGGAGACCATCAAGATTGCGGATCAGTACGCACTTGGTGATCCCACTCAGCCACTGATGGACCCCTCTGAGCCGAGAAGAAACTTCAGCAACAGCAAGCGCAACGAGTTCCGCAACAAGCGCCGAGTAGATACTCGGTACGATCCCGAAGAGGTGAATGCAGTGACTGTTGGAGCTGGTGGCAGCCAGAGGCAGAAACCTGCTGGAGCCTACGGGCAGAACCAGAACCAGGGCCAAGGCAACAAGAAGCCATTTCGCACCTCTCAGTCGGGTAGCGGGAACTCCGAGCAGCCAAAGAAGTTTGTCTTTGATGACATGAAGGATGGCCCATGCAGTTTTCACACTCACCACCCCTCGAGGCCTGCTAACCACACTACTCGTCAGTGCGAGTGGTGGGAGGTGATCAAGAGTGATGGCTTGCCTCCTCCCCCTCCTCTGCCAGCAGCCAATGCCAATGTGCAGCCTACTCGCGCACCCGCAGCTCGGCCGCCAGTGTACCCGAGAAGAGAGAATGTGAACCAAGTGGCTTTAGGAGCCAACCAGAACTTCAACAATGAGAGATACCGCAACAACAACAACAACTACAACCGCAACAACAACAACAGAGGCAACAACAACAACTATCAGGGCAACAACAACAACAACGGCAACAATGGGGGCGGAGGCTCCAACCAGTACCAAGAGCACCACGAGAGCTACATGATCTTCACTTCTGAGCCAGTCGACAAGCAATCACAGCACAGGCGGGCCATGGAGGTCAATGCAGTGATTCCTGATGTCCCTCACTACATGTATTGGTGTGACCAGGAGATCAGGTGGTCCCGAGTAGATCATCCCAAGGTGATGCCCAATCCGGGTAGCTATGCCTTGGTGCTGGATCCTACCTTCCTGGGCCCCGAGAAGAATGTGAGGTTCAGCAAGGTGCTAATCGACAACGGCAGCAGCATCAACATTGTGTACAAAGACACACTCGAGAAGCTTGGCCTGGCCGAGAACATGATGCTGCCTAGCAAGACCACCTTCCATGGCATTGTACTCGGGATCTCGTGCAACCCGATTGGCCGAGTGTGGATCGATGTGCTATTCGGCACCAGGGATAACTGTCGCACAGAGCGCCTGCAATTCGAGGTGGTGGATCATCAGAGTCCTTACCATGCTCTACTCGGCAGGCCTGCTCTGAGCAAGTTCATGGCCTCTACCCATGTTGCATATCTGAAGATGAAGATCCCTGGTCCCAATGGCATCATTACTATCTCTGGAGATTACAAGAAGTCCATGGAGTGTGCCTCTGCTAGCTCCCGGTTGGCGGAGTCGATGGTGATCGCTGCCGAGAAGAAGAAGATGTATGAGGTGGTAGCTATGGCGCAATCCGCGCAAGCTGGCGCACAAGGTGTGCCGAGTACCCAGCACGGCACTGCTTTCCAGGCTGCCAAGGAGACAAAGAAGGTCCAGGTCGACCCCGAGTTCCCCGACCGCGTAGCCATCATTGGCTCCGGGTTGGCGGAGAAATAGGAAAGCGAGCTCATCCACTTCCTCCGTGAGAATCGGGATGTATTCGCCTGGTCCAATGAAGATCTACCAGGAGTCCCGAGGGAGTTGGTTGAGCACTCTTTACATGTGTGTCCTGACGCCAAACCAGTGAAGCAGGCTATGCGCCGCTTCGGAGATGAGAGAAGGAAGGCCATTGGTGACCAGATCACCAAGTTACTGATAAGCAATTTCATCATGGAGGTGCTGCATCCGGATTGGCTAGCCAACCCGGTCATGGTCGAGAAGAAGAAGGAGGATCCCAAGGCTGCCACTGCATGGCGCATGTGTGTCGACTACACCGACTTGAACAAGGCATGCCCCAAGGATCCTTTCCCGCTACCTCGCATCGATCAGGTGATTGATTCCACTGCTGGTTGTGAACTGTTGTCTTTCATAGATGCCTACTCTGGTTTTCACCAGATTGCACTCAACCCTGCTGATCAAATAAAGACTGCTTTCATTACCCCGTACGGGGCTTATTGCTATCGTGTCATGTGTTTTGGCTTGAGGAATGCGGGTGCAACCTATCAGAGATGCATGCAGAAATGCTTGCACGACCAGCTCGGCAAGAATGTGCAGGTGTACGTAGATGACATTTGTCGAGACATCGTAGTAGTTTTCATAGACTGGGGTGCCATGAGACTACGGTAGAGACGTGGGGTAACGGAATAGCGTAGTAACACAGAACACGGGATTTACCCAGGTTCGGTACGTCGCGACAGTACGGCGTACCTACTCCTGCACTTCTCACTATGTGGGACTAAAGCCCGTATAATAAGGTTACAATGTAGGGAATAGATCCAGCTACTCGTCGAGGATGAACTTCCCGGCGAGTTGCGTAAGGCTTGAGCTTGGACCTAGAACCTTGGAACTAAAGGAACTTATGAAATCTATCTCCCGTCCGGCTTTATATAATAGCCGGATTAGGGCTTACAGAACCAGAAACCTAGAAGACTACGTTTAACTTGTAACTTGGAAAGTAAGGAATCCGTCTTCTCCTCCAAGCCAGATCACGCGGACCGTGATCCGGGTTCTTCTAGAATCCGGCTTCTGCACGTCGGACTACTGGGCCGCCCAATGGACCTAAGCCCATTACCTTGCAGGCCACCCTGGTAGTCCAGCTCTTTTGTCTACCATCTTCTATACCCCTATTCGGTATATATCCGACAGTAGCCCCCAGGAAGGATCAAAACTCTGAAACTCCGCCTTTCGTCAAATACATTTTGTCCAGGAAAACTTGATTCAGCAGTCTTGATTCTTTCTTCTTTCCTTTTGAAGGAGATGGTAACATAAAACTCGGAACTATGAAAATCCGGCTTTTCTTCTCGCGATCCTTCGCGGAAAAGGAACACGTGACATCAGCGCTTTAATCATACTGACGTAAGCGCCGCTTGGTTTCACGCGGGAAACCCTGCAACGTATCTCTGACAGATTCTCACGAGAAACGAGGAGATAGCCATCATTCCTCTGTCGTTCCGTTTCCCGGATTTTCCGGCGAGCGACACGCGTCGAACATCCAACGGTCAAAAGAGCCGTTGGCGCGTATCTAGAGGGTTTTAGGCTATAAATAGCCGTCCTCGTCGTCTCCGAAAATCTTTCCTCATTCCCTCTGCCCACGCCATTGACGCAAACGCGAGCACGAGAGCTTAGAACGAATCCTCTCCCTGACGAGCCCTTTGCACGCCGGAGCGCTCCGTCACCACCGAAAACGATGGCCTCTCCGTCGTCCTCACCGGCCCGCGCCTCCATCGACGAGCTTTTGGGCGACCTGGATCCACAACTGGGGTCGCCCAAGCATGCCGGCGGCGGGCCGGAAACAACCACGGCATCCGCGGCGGGCGGAGGAAACGCTTCCGCCGCCGCGGACGTAGCGGGCCCAAGCACCACGAGACACCCTCGTGGCACTGAGCGTTTCTCCGCCGGAGCTGATGAAGAAGCAGAATTTGTCGGAATTTGGAATCAGAGTGATACTTCACTCGTCCTCCTTCGTCGGATGTCAAGGGATAGATTAATAGTTAAAGGCAAATGGCGGATCTCGAAGAATGAGCCAGAGCCCAAGCCGAAGGAAGGAGAACGCGTCCTCCTCACCTCTCATATCACAAGAGGTATGGGTTTCCCCCCTTCCGCCTTTTTCCTAGACGTCCTCAACTTTTATGGTGTTCAACCACATAATATCTCTCCAAATTCCATCCTCCAATTAGCTAGTTTCCAAGCTCTTTTCGAAGGGTATCTTGGAATAACTCCCAACTTAGACTTCTGGCATTATTGTTTCGAGGTAAAACACAACATCACAAACGGTGTTTCGCCCATCTGCGGTACCATATCTTTTATCCTCAGAAACTTTAGGGAAGAATGGTATCCAAGGATAAGAATGCCGAAACCTGACCAATCTTGGCTAGGTTCTTTCTTTTATCACCAAGACATTCCGTTTCCCAACAAAGAAACCGGACTTCCTCCCTTTGTCAATTCTGCTGCTATTCCTCATGAGAATTGGACACTTGCAATAACAGAGGATTTGCCTGAAAGCCTGATGAAAATAAAGCGTCGCATTGCCAAACTTTCTTCTTCTCAACCACCTTTGGTTTGGAAGGATATCGTTTTATGCTGGTTTGGACGTCGCGTACAACCTTTATCCCTTCGTTCCCGACTTCTTTGTGAGTACACGGGACCGGAAGATAGCATGAGAGGCACCGATAGGTCCTTTAGCAAGAAGGATTTTATAGAACGCCTTCATCAGATAGTTGCCGCCGATAGCCAGGTTGAAGAAAGTCTGGCCATATATCATGCGGAAAATCTGGTTCCTAAGGTACTTTTCTTCCCTTGTTTCTGAGTTTCCTCAAATTATCTTCTCTCTTCATTTTTAACATACCGCTGATTCTTTCCTAGTTTGACGAACTTGGAGAAAATGATCTTGCTTCTGATGCTGAAATCAGCCAATTGTATGCCGAGTTTTACAACAACCAAAAGCGCAAGAGGCAAACTACCATCAAAGAAGAATTTCCTTCTGCAGCTGCGGGTAAAAGGGGGAAAACGAATATGCCAATGGGCGGAAATTTCCAATCACCCGTCAGAAACGAATCCATTCCTGCTCCAGATGATATCCGGGTGAAAGAAGAACTTTTCGACGAACTCGGATATATTCGTCCGGAAGCTAAGAAGTTTTTTGCTCCTGCGCCTCTGGTTCGCCCTTGGCCACAAAATGGATTAGTTATCCGCAACAATATCGCGTTCTCACCCCGCCAAGTTATACACGATGGCCTTCACCACGTAGGAATTCTTTTCATGGAATATGCCAGAGAATTCAAGGAGACCTTAACTGATTTGCGAGAAATGAGCCAGGTAATACCTCTAGCCCCCAAGCATTAAGTTGAAAATCTAAATTCTTCTTAATGATTCTTTGTATGCTTGTTCAAACTTAAGCATCTGGCTTTCATTTCCATGTTTCAGCATTCCGCAGACGCCATAAACGTGGAAGTTTTGAAAAAACTTAGCCTCAAAAGCAAAGAAGTAAAAACACTTCAATCTGCTATTGAGTCAAAAAGCAACGAACTGGCGTCGACTCAAAAGCAATTATCCAAAGCCACCGGTATTTTTCTTCGTGTTTGTTGATTTTTGCTGGAAAGTCATTTCTAAATCTTGCCGTAATGTCGGATTATTTTGTCCCTACTTTTCAGCTGCTCTAACCAAAGCCAAGAAGCTCACAGCAAACGCTGCTTATTTTTCTCAACTTCGTGAAGAAAACTCCAACCTTCAAAGAGAACTTTCAAAAGTTCGAGAAGAACTGGAAGCCAGTAATCTAGCCCTTGGGATTGCGCAATCCAAGGCTTCTTTGCAGGCAGCGTAGGATAAATCTATTATCAATGATTTAGAAAGTATGCTATTTCCTCGTATGAAAGAAAGCGATGAAATTGACGCGGTTCTTGGTAAGTTGACTTCTTTTACCAATACTTTCATGCCATATTCTTATATTTTCTAATCTTTGCCTTTTGTCAAAAAAGCAGGAAATTTTCCAGGGATTTCTCGGACGGAAAAGATCCGGGCCTTTGGGAAGATATAGAATTCAATCAGAAATGCAGGAATGCATTTACTTAGTAAATTCCTGCCCACAAGCAGTATACAATTCTCAGAAGTTTACCGACTTCCGGATGGCATTATGGAAGTAGCAAATTCGAAGGAATCTTTCCTTCGCTCTGCAGCACGGGGTGGTGCGCGAATGGCACTTGGCCTCATGCGCTTACACTACCCTGATGCAAAATCCTGGCGTGTAGCATCCGGTATTCCTCAAGAATGCTCAGAAGCACAAATAAATGCAATCTTTAAAGAAGTTGAAGGCCATGCCACGCAGATTGCTTCCATGGTAAATATCTCCATTACTTATCCGGAAGAAGAAGTGCCCGCAGCCCCCGAGAATGATGGCAGTGATGAAGACTCAGAAATTTAAAGGGGGCGCACTTAACCTGGATGATGGATGCGTATAGTAGCTTCTTTACAATGTAATTCATATTGTAATACTTCTATGTCATTTGTCGAAACAAGAACTCCGCCTTTTGCGATTTCAAACTTCTTGCAAAGTTTTTCCGGGTTTGGCTGCTCCTTTATCTTCTAAGTAATCTGGTATATATGCTTTAACTGTCCTTAGTGTTTGAAATGGCTCAAATAGCACTATGAATCGTTATGCCGAGTAACTGGGGACGAACCAAGCAGTTTTGAAACTCGAAAACATGAATCATGCTAAAGGCATTTTTACTAACTAGTTCCAGTAACCCAGCATACGCACGATCAGATAAGACTTAGAGAAAATAAGGAACTGTTCTGAAACTTGGGCACGCAGGCACAATCCGAGTTTCCTTTAACCTTTAACAGGCCGAATCATTCAGCTTTTAAACACCGAGCACGCAGGCACAATTCGGGTCAACATTGAGTATTTGTAAGATCATTGGGAAATAGATAAAACGGAAATATTTTGTACTTATAATGAATATGAATTCCGATAACTTTATTTCATGATCTCAAAGATGTTTACATAGAAATTGAACTAAGTGTAGAAGGGACGTAATTGCTGGATACTCCAAGGCCTATTTGTCTCTCCTAGTTCAGCATCTATTTTTCTCTTTCTTTTGCGATTCGGCTTTTTGGGATCATCCTCCGTATCTCGAATGTCGACAAGATAATATGATCCATTCTTCATGGCTTTACTGATGACAAATGGTCCTTCCCATACTGGGGCCAATTTGTGCTTTCTTTGCTGCACCAATCTCAGCACCAAGTCACCTTCTTTAAAAGAGCGATGCCTGATTTTCCGACTATGATAACGTCGTAAACCTTGCTGGTAGATGGCGGATCTTTGAAGCACAAGTTCTCTTTCCTCTTCTAGGAGATCGACAGCATCCTGTCGTGCTTCTTCGGCATCTGAGTCATCAAAATTTTGCACTCTTGGGCTATCATGGATCATGTCCGTTGGAAGCATGGCTTCCGCACCATAAACTAGGAAGAACGGGGTTTGCTCAGTTGACCTGTTTGGCGTCGTTCGAATACTCCATAACACGGAAGGTAGTTCTTCTACCCATGCTCCAGCTGCTCTATGAAGAGGAGTTTCGAGTCTTGGGCGTATTCCTTGCAGGATTGAGCTGTTCATTCTTTCAACCTGTCCATTAGATTGCGGGTGTGCCACAGATGCAAGATCCAAGCGAATTCCCGTTTGTTGGCAGTATTTCGCCAACTCCCCAATGGAGAAATTTGTCCCGTTATCAGTTATTATGCTGTGTGGGACGCCATACCTCATTACTAAATCAATAATGAAATTTCTGGCAGTTGCGCCATCCAGCTTTTTGATGGGTTTAGCCTCCACCCATTTTGTGTACTTATCTACTGCCACGAGTAGATGTGTAAGTCCACCTCTTGCAGTTTTGAACGGTCCCATCATGTCTAGCCCCCAGACCGCAAACGGCCAAGTGATAGGGATAGTTTTTAATGCTTGGGCCGGCAAATTGGTCTGCTTGGCATAATATTGACATCCTTCGCATGTATTCACTATGCGTTCGGCGTCTGTCTTGGCTGTTAGCCAGAAAAACCCTGCACGGAATGCTTTTTTGACTATGCTTTTTGATTGAGCATGATGTCCGCAATCGCCGGCATGGATTTCTTGCAATATTTCTCTTCCTTCCTCTGGTGAAATACACCGCAGAAAAACTCCAGAAGTACTGCGTTTGTATAAGTGGTCGTTGATTACTACGTATCCTTTGCATCGACGTTGTATTTGCCTTTGCAGGACTTCGTCTGCTCCTTCCGGGTACTTCTGATTGACTAAGAAGTTTAGGTACGGGATTGTCCAATCCGGTTTAACGAACATGACTTCAATTGTTTCAGATGCTAAAGGGTAATCGACGTCTCCACCTTTTATGGATGGTTCGTGCAAATGCTGGACGAATACTCCTGGTGGTAAAGTTTTTACTCTCTCTGATCCCATGCGGGCTAACGCATCCGCGTTCCAGTTTTCCTCCCTTTTTATGTGAAGGACTTCGAACCCGAAGAAACAGATGGCAAACTCATCCACCGTTCTCCGATATTCGGCCATTATGGGGCTTTTCGCGTCCCAGGTTTGCTTGAGCTGATGCTGTACCAAATCCGAGTCTCCGTAACACAAGATGCGTTTTACCCCTATTTCTTTTGCAATATGCAAGCCATGAAGCAAAGCTTCGTATTCTGCCACATTATTACTGGCGTTGAAGTGTATTTGCAATACGTACTCCATTGTGTCTCCCTTGGGAGATTTTAGAATTACGCCGGCTCCAGCTCCTTCCTTCATCTTAGATCCGTCAAAGTGCATGATCCAGTACTCGGATTCTGGCATCGGTGTATTTTCCATTGCTTCTGTCCAGTCGGCGACGAAATCTGCCAAAACCTGGGATTTTATTGCCGTCCTTGGCTGATACTTAATGTCGAAGGCTGCCAGCTCGATGCCCCATTTAGCTACTCGGCCGGTTGCCTCCGCATTGTTTATAATATCTCCTAGTGGTGCTTTACATACCACTGTTATAGAATGTCCTTGGAAGTAATGGCGCAGCTTTCTGGATGCGAAAAATACGCCATATGCCAGTTTCTGATAGTGCGGGTATCTTTGTTTGGATTCGGAAAAAACTTCGCTTATGTAGTATACCGGATGTTGATCTGGTATGCTTTGCTCTTCTTTTGTCCGTTCCACAACGATTACCGCGCTAGTAACCCGACTAGTAGCCGTAAGGTATAATAACATGGGTTCTTCATCTTTGGGAGATGCCAAGATGGGAGCGTTCATCAAGGTTTCTTTTAACTGGGTTAACGCTGCGTCGGCCTCTTTTGTCCATTCAAACTTGTCGGATTTCTTTAACAGTTTGTATAGTGGCAAGGCTTTATCCCCCAGCCGACTAATAAATCTGCTGACGGCTGCAGCGGAACCCGTCAATCTTTGGACATCTTTTACACATGTAGGCTTTGAGATATTCAAGATTGCCTTGATCTTTTCCGGGTTCACTTCTATTCCTCTGTGAGAAACGATGAAACCTAGAAGTTTTCCTGAGGGAACCCCGAATACGCACTTAGATGGATTCAACTTCATCTTGTAAGTGCGCAAGTTTTCGAAAGTTTCTCGCAAATCCTCAAGGAGTGTGTCTTTTTCCTTGGTTACGACAGCAATATCGTCCACGTAAACATGGACGTTTTTTCCAATCTGACTATGCAAACAACGTTGCATGCAACGCTGGTAGGTTGCACATGCGTTCTTCAGGCCAAAAGGCATGGTTACATAGTAATACGTCCCGTATGGGGTTATAAAAGAAGTCTTGATTTGATCTTCCTTTTTCATGCGTATTTGGTGGTACCCGGAGTATGCATCCAAAAAGCATAAAAGCTCAGAGCCTGCAGTGGCGTCTATTATTTGATCGATTCGCGGCAGCGCAAACCTATCTTTCGGACATAACTTGTTCAATCCTGTGTAATCTATACACATTCTGAGGGCAGTTGTGTCTTTCTTCGGTACTAGTACCGGATTTGCGGACCAGTCAGTATGGATTACCTCCTTGATGAAATCCGCTGCTAAAAGCCGGATAATTTCCTTGCCAATAGCCTTCCGTCTTCTTCCGTCAAATCGACGGAGACCTTGTTTGACGGGTTTTGATCCGGGAATAACCTTGAGTTGGTGCTCAGCAAGTTCCCTGGGTACGCCTGGCATGTCAGCTGGACACCAGGCAAAAATGTCCCAGTTCTCACGGAGGAACTTGATGAGCTCGCCTTCCTATTTGTCGGTCATCCCAGTCCCTACAACGACGAATTTTGTCGGATCTTTGGGATCTAGGATTACCTGTCTTGTATTCTCGGATGCCTTGAAGCTATCTGTTGGCTTCCGAGTTTCTTTTCCTGCCGGCATTTCTTTCGGCGATACCTCCTTGGCTAACTCCTTCAGTTCTTCCTGAGCTATAACTCTTTGAGCGCAAAGGGCGTTTTGCTTCTCCAACTCGTTTGCCAGCTTGAAATCACCGGCAATGGTGATTACTCCTCCTTTGGGTCCTGGCATCTTCAGCTTGTTGTAGATATAGCAAGATCTTGCCATAAACTTGGCGAAAGCCGGACGTCCGAGTATTGCGTGATACACGCTCTCGAACGGCACAACTTCGAAGGATACTTTTTCCTGCCGGAAGTGATCTTTATCTCCGAAGGTGACATCTAGGGAGATTTCTCCTAGGGATCGTGCTTGCCTGCCAGGAACGATGCCATGGAAGCGTATATTGCTGTAGTTGAGCTGGGACTCGGATATCTTCAAGTGCTTCAGTGTATCCAGGTACATTATATTGATGCTGGATCCTCCGTCCATCAGCACTCTTCTTAGCCTAGTGTTTTGAACAATAGGGCTTACAACAAGAGCTTGTGTGCCGGGTTCAGGGATATTTCCGGGATGGTCAGACTGATCCCAGATTATCGGTGTGTTGGAATACTTCAAGAATTTTGGGGTTGCAGGAACAACCGCGTTTATTTCTCGAAGTGTCCTTTTGGCCACCTTTGCTGACGGGGTTGCTAGGAAAGTTAGCATTGCTTCTCCGTCAACTCTCGGAAATTTGGGTTCGCCTTTTCGCTGTTGTTCCTGGATTTTGTCGTCAGTGTCCGATTCACTGTCTTCTTTTTCAGCTTCTGGCTTTTGTTTGGCAGGTTTCCTCTTGGAACCCTTCCCTTTACTTCCGGATCCTGCATTGCCTTTCATATGCTTGTTTAGCCGGCATTGCGCGTTCGTGTGGGTTGGTTTCCCAAACTGAGAGTGGTGGACGCAGGGTTCCGACTTAATTCTCTCCCATTCTTCAGGAGTGTAATTGATGGGATCCGGGCTGCGGCCTTTCCACTTGTTCCCTTTTTCTCCTCCAAAGGCTAAGTTAACCTCCTTGGGCTTTGTCGTTGACTCCGGAGTTCCTTTTTTATCAGAACGAGGTGTTTTCTTGGCCAGTATCAGTGACTCAATATTGCCTCCTCTTGCTCTGATATCGTCTTCGGCTGCAGCATGCTCATTAGCGGTTGTAAGCATGGATCCGAGATCTTTGTGCTTTTTAGAGCCAACCATGAACGGTACAAGTCCGGGTTTTAGGCCATTGACGAAAGCATGCATTGCTTGTACGTCAGTTACTCCAGAGCAACTATTCTTCATTGCAGTCCATCTGGAGATGAAATCCACGTATGGTTCGTCTTCAAATTGGGTGCAACGGTTCAGCTGGTTGATGCTATTTGGGCGTTTGTATGTTCCTCGAAAATGCTGAGTAAATACTCTCGCCATATCATCCCAACTGTCGACAGTTCTTGATGGTAAACCATTAATCCAATCTCTGGCTCCGTCTAGCAACATTAGGGGAAGAAACTTGACAGCTTCCAGGTCTGTCCC
This sequence comes from Alopecurus myosuroides, assembly GCA_028641055.1. NCBI lineage: Eukaryota > Viridiplantae > Streptophyta > Magnoliopsida > Poales > Poaceae > Alopecurus > Alopecurus myosuroides. The sequence goes on from CM054062.1 coordinate 267,281,910, forward strand.
GTTGTTGATCTGGACGGCTGTGTAATAATCTGAAAGCCAGGTATCCGGGTTTGTACTGCCGGTATATTTTTGGTAGGTTGGACCAACTTTGGCAAAGCCAGAATGCAGGGTTATCCTTCGGATCCTGTCAGTAAAACACTTGGGACCAAAGTATAGATCATCCTTTTCTGCTCTGTCAATATGTGCAGAATATCTCCCGGCTGAATGGACAGAAGGGGATCTGCTCCTTTCTTTTCCATTGTTACGCGGACGCGTTTTTCCGAGGTTATCTCTATCTCGTCCGTTGTCACGCCCTCTGGGATTAGGTGGAGTTCTGCTCCTGTACCTTTCCTTATCTTTGGGCGGTGTCCGAGATCTTTCACGCCTGTGAGGTGTATCGTATCTTCCAGCTTTTTCAGCTGGGTTTCTTGGAGGTGGCATTATTTTGCCGTCATTCCGGTGCTTGTCTTCCCGATCGTGTGGTTTATATCCATCTTTCGGGAGATGAGGTCCGGTTCTAGACGCTGCGTCCCGGTTGTCGGGGTTTTTCTTGTCTTTTCTCGGATCCTCTTTTTTATCCGAATCTCCGGGTTCTTCCGGTCCAGGTGCTCCAGCAGCGCAAGTAACAGTTTTGCAGAGGGCGGAATTATCATGCAGCCTCCCTGATCGCTCTTGTCCTCGCTGTTGCTGCTGTAATGCTTTTCCTAGGAAGGCATACACCCCTTGGAGTTTTTCCCCGTTGGAGTACAGATCATTGTTCAAGATGGCGAACGCTGCTTCCGCGTTTTCGGCTGCGGTTTTGTATATTGGTTCGCCCTTAGCATCTTTGCCGTTTAACTGCTTTTGCCAAGATGGGTTATAGAACCTTTCTTTCGGCGGCAGTTCTTCCGGTTTTGCAATTCCGGGTAACCTTGTAGGTTTTAAGACAGATCTGTGCTTTCTCTCGTACTCCTCAATTTCTTCCTTCATAATTTTGATGTCATTATGGGTTTGTTGGAGGTGTTGCCGAGATCTAAGCAGTTGTTGCTGTTGCCGTTGGAAAGCTTGTCTCCTGGCTTCCAGCATCTCAGGGGGTTCATTGGGTCCCACTGGAGTTTGTAATAGTTCTCGCTCCTCTAGTTCTGTCATTGGCGGAGCAGTGATTTCCTTAGATTTCTTTTCCGTAGGCTTTGTGCCACTAATATCTCCAACTTCCAGGTTTTCATCAGCGAGATCAGCTGACTTCTTCTTCCGGAGTTTGTATTGGAGTTTTTTAGAAGCACGGTGCTTTTTCTTGGAAGAGGGAGGTTTTTTGACAGGTTCATCCTCTGTCATCTCCTTGACGTTAGGAAATATCGGAGAGGTTTCTCCGTCTTCCCTCTCTTCTACTGGCGGAGGGGTTTTAGGGCTTTCCTGGCTATCGGCACCCGTTGTATCGGCTGGTTTTGCCATTAGCACTTCATGGAATCCCTCTTGAAAGGACTTAACTTTTCTTACGAAGGCATCGTCATCTTCGTCTTCGGAGAAGTTATCTGATCCGGTTTCCGACTCCAATCTCGCCTCAATGGCGGCGAGCACGGACTCTGTTTCCGAGTTCATCGTCTGGTTGACGGATGTCGGATCTTCCGTCTCTGTGACGGGTATTGGTTCTTCCGTCTCTGTGACGGGTGTATTGTTGTCTGCCTCTTGCACGGGATTTCCGTCATCCGTGTTTTCGGCGATCTCGGATTGCACCATGCCGATAAAGTGCGTATCACTGCTTTGTCGGCGATCTGAGCAAAATCCGGCATCATAGTCGTCTTCGACTGGGTATAGGGCGGGTGGGAGATAATTGCTTTCACCGCAAAACCCCATTGCTTCCGCGGTTAATCCGATAAAGATATTAGCAGATCCAATCGGTAAAACGCAGGCACTTACCAGATGGTTTTGCGCCGGGATGTAGGATCCGTTGTCGAGGAAGCGCCCGACGTCGTCGTCGAATTCCAAGCTTCCGACCGTGATCGATCTTCCGATCCCGCCTAATATCCCAGATCGGAACTTCACGCCTGACGTCGTTGGCCCCACGGTGGGCGCCAACTGTCGAGACATCGTAGTAGTTTTCATAGACTGGGGTGCCATGAGACTACGGTAGAGACGTGGGGTAACGGAATAGCGTAGTAACACAGAACACGGGATTTACCCAGGTTCGGTACGTCGCGACAGTACGGCGTACCTACTCCTGCACTTCTCACTATGTGGGACTAAAGCCCGTATAATAAGGTTACAATGTAGGGAATAGATCCAGCTACTCGTCGAGGATGAACTTCCCGGCGAGTTGCGTAAGGCTTGAGCTTGGACCTAGAACCTTGGAACTAAAGGAACTTATGAAATCTATCTCCCGTCCGGCTTTATATAATAGCCGGATTAGGGCTTACAGAACCAGAAACCTAGAAGACTACGTTTAACTTGTAACTTGGAAAGTAAGGAATCCGTCTTCTCCTCCAAGCCAGATCACGCGGACCGTGATCCGGGTTCTTCTAGAATCCGGCTTCTGCACGTCGGACTACTGGGCCGCCCAATGGACCTAAGCCCATTACCTTGCAGGCCACCCTGGTAGTCCAGCTCTTTTGTCTACCATCTTCTATACCCCTATTCGGTATATATCCGACAACATTGTCATCAAAACGAATAAAACACATACTCTGCTTGCCGACCTGGAGGAAACCTTTGCTAACCTACGCAAGTACAAAATGAAGCTGAATCCGAGTAAATGCACCTTTGGTGTCCCGGCTGGCAAGCTACTCGGCTTCCTGGTGTCTAGTCGGGGCATTGAAGCTAATCCTTCCAAGATAAAAGCTATTGAAAGCATGTCTTTACCGAGATCACTGAAAGATGTGCAGAAGTTCACAGGTTGCTTGGCGTCTCTGAGCCGTTTTCTGGGCCGAATGGGCGAGAAGGCCCTGCCTCTATACCAGCTGATGAAGAAAAGTGACAAGTTTGTCTGGACTCCGCAAGCGGATGTAGCATTCAATAAGCTGAAAGCAATGCTGGCTAGTGCTCCCATCTTGGCTAGTCCGCTACCCAAGGAGCCAATGCTGCTGTACATTGCTGCGACTAACCGAGTAGTCAGTGTGGTGATAGTGGTGGAGCGAGAAGAAGAAGGCAAGAGTGTACAGCGTCCAGTATACTATCTCAGTGAGGTGTTATCCAGCTCCAAGCAGAACTACCCGCATTACCAGAAGATGACATATGGAGTGTACCTAGGCGCCAGGAAGCTGAAACATTATTTCCAGGAGCACCCCATCACTGTCGTGAGTTCTGCTCCCATCTCGGATATCATGGGCAACAAGGAGGCGAGTGGCAGAGTAGCCAAGTGGGCAATCGAGCTGGCCGCGTATGCACCCGCGTACACGAGAAGAGAAGCCATCAAGTCTCAGATTCTGGCGGAATTCCTGGTGGACTGGGCCGAGGTGCAGTATGAACCTCCTGCTCCAGTTTCTAACTACTGGAAGATGCACTTTGATGGCTCAAAGGTGAAGGAAGGCCTTGGTGCTGGCGTAGTGCTTACGTCACCCAAGCGAGATCAGCTCAAGTATGTGTTGCAGATTCACTTCAAGGCGTCCAACAATGTAGCAGAGTACGAGGCAGTAGTGCATGGTTTGCGAGTAGCAAAGGAGGTTGGCGTGCATCGCATCATATGCTATGGAGATTCAGATCTGGTGGTGCAGCAAGTCTCGGGTACATGGGATGCTCTAGATGCCAACATGGCATCATATCGCTTCCTGGTGCAGTCTATGACTGGGTTCTTTGAAGGTTGTGAGTTCCAGCACATTCACCGAGCAGAGAACGAAGCAGCAGATGAGTTATCCAAGTTGGGATCTTCTCGGCAATCCATCCCGGCGGGAATCGCCTTGGAGCATTTGAGGAAGCCATCCATCAAGCCTTCTCCCAGCTCGGAGTCCATATTCGTTCCTTCTCTGCCAAGTGAGGAATCTGATCCCATGGAGGTTGACTGGGAGAATGCCACAGGAAACCCGGGGACTGCCGTCCTCTACTCGGGGACTGCCGCTCCTTACTCGGGGACTGCCGTTCCTTACCCGGGGACTGCCACTCCCTACTCGGGGACTGCCATTCCTTACCCGGGGACTGCCGTCCTCTACTCGGGGACTGCCGCTCCTTACTCGGGGACTGCCGTTCCTTACCCGGGGACTGCCACTCCCTACTCGGGGACTGCCATTCCTTACCCGGGGACTGCCATTCCTTACCTGGGGACTGCCACTCCTTACTCGGGGACTGCTGTCCTTAACCCGGGGACTGTCGCATTCATTGAGGAAGTCCTTGCTAATCGGTCTGGGCTTCAGAGAAGCGCTCCTACTCCCCCTGAGCAACCACAAGAGCCTGCCCCAATGGAACTGGACGAACCAGTGTTTCCCACGCGGGAGACACCGAGTTGGGCTATGCCCATATTATCCTTTCTAAGGTACGGTACTCTACCTGAAGATGAGGTGACTGCAAGGCAGATTCAGAGAAGATCCAAGGGCTACACTATAGTCAGAGATGTGCTGCACAAGAGAAGTGCCACTGGTGTGCTGCAACGTTGTGTGGACACAGCAGAAGGAGAAGAGATCCTGGTAGAGATACACCAAGGAGAATGCGGGCACCATGCCTCTTCTCGGGCGCTGGTCCAGAAAGCTTTCCGGCATGGCTTCTACTGGCTCACGGCACTGCAGCAAGCCGAGGATATCGTGAGGAAGTGCACTGGCTGCCAGATGTTCGCAAGTAAGATTCACATGCCTGCTTCCGAGTTGAAGACAATTCCTATCACCTGGCCATTTGCTGTTTGGTGTTTGGACATGGTTGGGCCCTTCCAGCCGGCTAAAGGCAACATGACTCACATCTTGGTCATGGTGGACAAGTTCACCAAGTGGATTGAAGTGAAACCTATTCGGAGGTGTGATGGGGCCACAGCTGTGAAATTCGTGAAGGATATAATCCTGAGATATGGCTACCCGCACAGTATCATCACCGACAACGGCACAAACTTTGCTGAGGGAGCAATGGTGCGGTTCTGCAGAGATAAGCATATCCGACTAGACGTTGCGTCAGTCGCGCATCCCGCTTCCAATGGGCAAGTTGAAAGAGCAAATGGCATGGTACTGGCAGGCATAAAGCCAAGGCTGATGGAGCCACTGCTGAAAACACCTGGGTGTTGGTTAGACGAGTTTCCAGCGGTGTTGTGGAGTCTAAGGACTACCCCTAACCGGTCAACCGGCTACACGCCATTCTTCTTGGTATACGGGGCTGAGGCCGTGTTGCCAATAGACTTAGAGCATGACTCCCCCCCGAGTAGCCCTCTACACTGAGGTGGAGGCGAGAGAAGCTCGAGAAGACGACGTTGACCTGCTTGAAGAAGCAAGAGAGCTGACTCTGTCACGTTCGGCTATCTACCAGCAAAACGTGCGGCGTTATCATAGCCGAAAGGTGAACCCAAGGGTTTTCCGAGAAGGAGACATGGTCCTTAGGCTTGTGCAGCGCACAGCCGGGATGCACAAGTTGTCTCCTCCATGGGAAGGGCCTTTCATTGTGAGCAAAGCGCTGCACAACGATGCTTACTATCTTGTAGATGTGCGCCCACCACAGGCGAACAGGGCAGATAAATCCGGAGAGGAAACCAAGCGCCCTTGGAATGTAGCTCTACTCCGTCGTTTTCATTCATGAGCAAAGATGTGTATGTACCCTCTTATCCGAGTTGAAATTCTACTCTGCAATCTGAAATTGATCTCGGGGACTGCCCTCGTCCAAAATTGCTCTAAGTGTTTTTACTTGGCTTTACCTTTTGCCTATTCGGTTGCTCTACTTCAAAATTCAAAGGTACATTGAGTACTGTGTTTAAACCTACATGCCAACTCTTCGACTTTGCTGCTGTCCGAAACCCGGCTTCATGGCAAGCAAGAGAACAAGCAAAAGGTCCATGAGCACAAGAAAAATTACTAAGGAAAAGAAGAGTGCAGGAACCGAGTAGGGTGTTTTTAGTACTGTTCTGTGAATTGTCTTTTCGGCTAAGTGGTGGGCTACGTTACTATGTTTGTTTCTAAGCGGCTAAGTATTTGCAGCTCTGCTCTTTAACTCTTGTGACTCGAATACCCAAAAAGCAACAAGTTGCGGGTAGAGCTGAGACAAAAAGGGAGAGTGAATAAGAAATGCAACTCGGGGACTCGCATGATAACGCAACTCGGCATCCAGCCCAGGTTGAACAAATTGATTAAGTTGGAAATAACAAAAGTGGTAATAAAAATTGAGTAGCAACGGAATAAAATAGTCTGATACATTTGCTCCCGGCATCCCGGGGATCTGATAAGTGTTTGAGTAAAAGGTTTGCAGGAAGAAATCAAATTCAGGTTGACGGGGCGTTCTCGGTGCTCGCCTTGGTTGCTTCGCTCTCCTCAGTGGCCTTGGTGGCGTCCGCCTCTGCGCTGGCATCAACAGTCCTCGCCTGCTCGGCGTCAGGCTCGGTGGCGAGCTGCTCAGAAGTAGCAGTGGCCACCGAGATGGGCGTTGTCGCGGAAGCGGAGCCGGTCTCCGGGGCGTGGCTGCGCACCGTGTCGTCGAGTGCGGCTCCTGAGGAGGTGCCGAACTCGAGGGCAGCTGTGTCGATCTCCTCGACCTCTTCATCGCTGCTCGCGATGACCGCGGCCTTCCCTTTGCCCTGAGGCGAATCGAAGAAGCCCAGCTCGGGATCCGTCTCTTCGTCCTCCTCCTCGTCCTCCTCCCTCTCGGTGTCGGGCTCAGGGAGGCCATCGATGAAAGTGGCCGTATCCGCGCACTCCGCAACCTCATACGCAATCAGTTTGCGCGTGGTCACGCAGCTGGGATCCATCTCCCACTTGGAATTGGCGCGCTTCCCGCGGATGACCTGCATGTTCAGATTCTCGTACCAGGAGGCGATGCAGAGCAGCATCAGATCAGCGCCTGCCCGAGCTCCCGAGGCGCGCCACTTCTTCAATTCGGCCTTCACATTGCGCAGCTTCAGAGCAAGGCCATCGATGGTTGTCGGCGCGGAATCTTCAGGCCAGAATAGCTTGTGAAGCTCGAAGCCGACGCGCACCAGGTCGGTGCCCACGCCGGCTAGGCGTTCGAAGTGCCCTCGCATCACCAGCAGGCTGTCCTCGATGTTGGCTCTGGTGTCCGCAGCCTCGCCCTTCTCAACACGAGCTGCTTGGGCCTTGGCCAAGGCAGGGGCGCAAGCGGACACGATGTCAGGAAAGATTTCTGCAAGAAGCAAGCGACAAGTTCAGTAGCAGAATCAGAGAAGAGGTATGACCGAGAAGAAGAGATGCAGAAAGGAAAGAACTTACTGTTCAGCTCGTGGCGCAGCTGCTGCAGCTGGGTCTTCCATGTTTCTTCATTGGACACGTGCTTCTCCTCGAGCAAGCGGAGCCCATCCAGCTGAGAAAAGAGCCCAGCATTGCCTTTTTTCAGTACCTCGCACTCCTTCTCGAGGGTTTTCATCTTGGCATTGAAGGTTGTCTCGGCTTTTGCCTTCTCGGCGATGGCTCTGTCCCTCTCGTCGCCAAGCTTGACAGCATCCTGGAGTGCCTTCTGCAGCTGGAGTTGCAGCGTCTCCATCTCGGTAGTGTGTGCACTCTGCAGAGCTGCAGATTGGCTTACTAGTCGCACCTCCACCTCTGCAGGTTTGAGGCAATCTTGATGCTCTAAGACAAACTTCTTATGATCTTCTGAAAAGAGCAAAGCACGGTTAGCAGAGAAGCAAAGGAAACAGACACAAGGGCAAACCGAGTAGACGGAGGTTTACCTTCAAGATTCTTGATGGTGGTCTCGGCATTCGCAACAAAGGCACGGCAGTTCGAGTGCTCGTCAGCCAGGGCCTTCAGTTTCCCTGCAGAGTAGAGATGGTTAACGCAAAAAGCAATAACGGGCGTAAACAAAAAACGCAAGAACCGCGTAAGCGAGAAGCGTACCTTCCACCTCGGACAGCCTCATGGTACTGTTCATAACCTCCTTGTCGGCTTCCTCGGCGCTCACCTTCTCCTTCTCAAGGGCGGCAATACGCCTCTTGGCAATGGCGTGGTTCCAGAGAAGTCGGCGGTGCAAGTCGGTCCGCTTCAGTATACTATTCTGAGAAGCAAAAGAAACAAGTGTCAGGCAAAGTATTTGAGATTCCACCCGAGAAGGCGGCTACTCGGAAGAGTATCCGCCTACTCGGCCAGAATCTTGGGGACTGGGTGATGGATAAGGATAAGAGGAAGAGAAGAAAAGAAGTAGAGATGCAACTCGGAAAAGTTAAGTTGAGGCTTACCGCGTAAGACTGCTCGAGATCTTCTGCGTTCTTGCGGTGCACGAACATCTTGGCAGCCAGAGTAGCAGAAGTGGTCGAGACGGTCATGGGTTTGCAACCCAAGTCCACCTTGTTCCAGTCCTGGCGCATGTGGTCGATGTCGCCCAAATCGATGTCGTTCCAGTTGGGGTTGCCGAGAATCTTGCTATCCCATTTGGCATCAATGAAGCCGATGAGGTCGAGTACTTGCTCAAGGCTCTGGGATGATATCGCCTGGTCTTGAGCTCCCCGAGAAGCAATGGAGGCGGATCTGTCCTGGTTTGGGGCCGAGGGCCCGGAGTCCACCGCCAAGGCTTTCCTTCCTCTTGTGAGAGCAATCTTCCGGTCCTCGACGGAAAGGCCAATCTGGCGCTGTTGGCTGACCTTCACCATATAATCCGGGTAGAGGGGCTGATCAGCTACGGTAGCGGCGGCAGGAACCACACTGGGATTGCGGATAACCAGCTGCCTGGACTGGCCAGCTGGTGTCAGCGGCGGCTTGTCGGCAGCCTTCTTCTTTGCCTTCTCTTTCTGAGCGGTTGGCTTCTCAACCTTCTGCGTCTCGGCTTCCTTCTTCTCGGCTGCCCTCTTCTCGACTGCCTCCTTCAGAGCATCTAGGGCTTGTTTCCTGGTTACTCGCCCGGCAGGAGGGCTGGCTGCGTCCTTGGTCTGTGGCACCAAGGAGGAATCTGGCGGTGCAGAGCCTTGATCAATGGGTGGCACCACGGACCCACCACTTTGCGCGGCATCTGGTTGCGCACTACTCTGTGCAGCGCCTGGTTGCGCACTGCTCAGGGGATACTCCTCAGTCATGGCTGCATCGTCTACCCGCTGCTCGGCAGCGGGATCCTCTTGTCCGGCAGCGTCTGTGGCTGGCTGCTCAGGTTCGGCTTCTTGCCGCTCGACGGCGGCGTCATCATCGTGCATCTCCTGATCACGGTCTTGGTTCCCCTCGGCGGTGTCGGCCGGAGGGGAAGGTGGCCTCTCTTGATGAGCAGTGCCCTGCGCCTCCTGTTCGGCGCGGGATTGCTGCTCTGTGTCAGTGGTTTGGGCATCAGTGCCCTGCAGTGGTGCATTGGCGGCATTGTTCTCGTCGCCATCGAGGTCGATTAGCTTGTCGACATCGATGGCAGTCTTCTTCTGAGTTTCGCTGGATGCAAGAGCGACATCCGCGTTCAAGGGGGCTCTGGAGAGGAAATTGGAATCAAAGATAAGAAAAGGGCAGAGGAAAACAAGAGAAAACAGTGAAGGAAAGGGATTGGGAGTCAACCGAGAAGAGCAAAGCAAACTGAAACATGCAACCGAGAAGAAACTTACGCGGTGGTAGAGGAAATTGTTCGCCTCGTTCTCTTCACGACCGCTTTCTTAGTCGTCTTCTCGGTCAACTTCTTCTTCTTGGCGGGGGGCTCTGGGGCGCCGCTGCCGGTCCGTTTGCGGGTAGCTGGTGCAGCAACGGAAAGAGGATTGACCTCAAGGGTTTTCTCCTCCTCATCCTCGTCGTCATCCTCAGCATTTGCAGCATCTGTGAAATAGGGAGGAAGGAAAACACTTCAGAAACAGCAGGCAAAGGGCCTGTGCTTTTCGCAGAGGGAGAGTGCAAATTCAGTTACCTTCGAACTCGTCATCAGACCAGTCGCGAAGAGATGTTTCGGCAGGCTGCTTCTCTGTCGTAGGGGAGTGTGGAAGGTTGATCTGGTCTGCAGTCTCAAAAGAGGCCTTGTCGTCCTCCTCTCGGTCAGCAAACCAATTGCCTTCAAAGCGCTCACAGCTCTCCATAAGCTGGCGATTGAGGACCTGAAGAGCGGAGAAGTGTCACAAGTTAGCCGAGTAGCAGGAAGGTGTTCTACTCGGATAGGCGTGCAAACACAAAGCACACTAAGCCTAAGCAATCTTACCGAATGTTCTACTCGGATAGGCGTGCAAACACAAAGCACACTAAGCCAATGCAATCTTACCGAATGTTCTACTCGGATAGGCGTGCAAACACAAAGCACACTAAGCCTAAACAACCTCACTGAATATCCTACCCGACAAGGCGTGCAGGCACAAAGCACACTAAGCCTATGCAATTCTACTAAGTACTCTACTCGGTACGGAATGCAATTTCTAGTCGCAGCCAAGAGAGAAGATTTTCTAGTCGGATGGCAAATATCGAAAGCAGAATAAGGAGAACGTACCCGGGGAATTGGTTTCGTGCGGCTGAATGGGATGAACCCATACTGCCAGTGGTCACCAAGGCTTGTTGTCAGGATAGCCCTGGCGTGCACGGGAACATCCGCGTTGTCGAGCTCGATGGTGGTCGTTCTGGTGCAGTCGCGGGGGCCTCCCATGTAGCACATCAGATGGCTGCGCTCCTGCAGAGGCAGCACGCGATTCTTGATCCAGCAAGCCACAGGATCATCACTCTTGAGGCCCTCGTTGATTAGAGCACCGAGCCGCTCATCTATCTCCATCGAGTTGAGGTCGTTGGAGGGCTTCGCCTTCCAATTCTTCCCGGATGGAGCACGATTGCTCCAAGCAGGCAGATTGATTCTGTCAGTTACCTGGCCTCCTTCCATGGCGGGGATGTTCTTGACGTAGAGGAAGGTCTTCTGCCACATCCGGACGGATTCCAAACCCTTGATGCGAGGGTGATTGGTCCCCGACCGCTGCACCATCATGGCGCAGCCAGTATCGGTCGCGCGGGTGCTGGCAGCCGCGCCATCCTTCTTCCCGGTGGTTTGCTGGCGAAGATGGAAATACTTCAACCAGGTATCTGTAGTGGGATGGATACCGAGAAAGGCCTCGCATACCACAGCGTGGTAAGCGAGGAAGACGACGGTGTTTGGTGGCAAGTGATGCATTTGGAGACCGAAGTGGTCCAGGAAGCGGCGGAGAAAGTCGGAGGCCGGAAGGCCGAATCCGCGCTCGAAATGCGGCAGGAAGACAACATGCTCGCCCTCCCGCGGGGTTGGCACGATCTCACCCTCAGACGGCCGGCACTGAACACCAGGAGGAAACCTCCGGGTGTTCACGAGCCAGGCGCAGTCCTCGGCGGTGACGTGTGAACCAGCCCAGCCGGCGCGAGACATGGTCACAAGCAGGAAAGATGGGAAGAATCGGAGTGTGGTGAGTGGATTGGGTGAGTCCGCGGCGGCGCGAAAGGTTGCGTGGCGGCGGAGAGCTCGGCGGCGGAGAAGAACAGAGAGATGAAAGGGGAAAAGTGCGAAGGGAGGAGAAAAGGAAGTTACCGGTGGGGGTATTTATTCCCTCGCCTCAGGCTACCGTTACCATCGGGGTAGTGGGATCGATCGTGGCCATGATTCCCGTGTGGTGGGGCCTGTGGCCGGATAGAAACGCACGCAAGCGCGGAACGCGCGCGTAACGGCCACAGTTGATCCCACGACCTGATCGTGGGATATTACTGCGCGTGATGGGACATAACGAGCCAGTGGGCCCGCCCCGTGAAAACTGGGCGCGTGGCACGTCGTGTCGTGGCAGCGAAACGGCGGGGTCACGGATGCTTGACACGCGTCCAGTTGCGGCACGGAGGGCAGGATTATGCTCTGCGCTGCAGAGACACCAGAGGAAAAATTCTCTAAGTCTTTTTACTCGGTTACAGAGTAAAGAGCTGGTGCTACTCGGAAGACACGAAACTCAAGGTACTTTCTAGAGTACTACTCGGAGGTCTTTTACTCGGCATCTTGAGGTTCAAGGGCTGTGTTGCAAAGGTTGGTTTTAAGCTGGCAGAGCCTAGTGAACGAGTTCGCAAGATTCTACCAGCTTCGGGGACTGCTGTCGGGGGGTTACCCCCGAGTAGGGTAAAGGCAAGTGGTAAAGGCGACTGTCAGAAGAGAGGTTTGGTCGAGTAGCCGCCTACCCGGTACTTGCTACCCGGTTGACTGCTACTCGGTCTCACCTCAAGATGACCAGAAGGAAGAATCATTCAAGTTCTCTCCATTCGAGTAGAAGAGTTGGCCCGAGTAAAATTGGCGGGAACCTACTCGGGCCAGAAAGTCAAAGGAGCCGTTCTGACACAGGATCCCGCGTATCCTGGGTCCGTACTTGGCAGTATTCGAACTACTGTTCATCTGGGACCGGCCTGCCTGACAGTGACAGCATGGAAGCAGGCCGTCGCAGGATAAGGGGGCCCTACTCTGTGTTTGGCACAGTGATACCAGTCTGTCCCCTTGTTTTGCCCAACGACTTTCCAGATGCAGCCAAGATTAGGAACCAAAGCTGTCAGCGGGAACCCGGAAGAAGGACGATGTGCACACTATGTCGACACTTGTCCATGTTTGGACGTATCCGGCTGGGCACCGTGTATATAAGGTGCCCCGCCGCCTCCTGCGTGAGGGATCCGATCGAGAGGAACACTTGGTGACCTAATTCTTGACCTAGTTCATCACCTAGAGAGGAGAGTGGCTACTCGGTAGCAAGAACATTGTACTGTGGCTACTCGGTGAGACACCAAAATACACAAAGAAAGGCAGGAGTAGGGGTTTTACCTCCTCACGAGGGCCCTGAACCTGGGTAGATCGTGTTGTTTGCAGTGTTTACTTCGTACCTCACGCGGCCATTCGTCGCGTGATCCCTCCCCGAGCACCTCCAGCGTCCTTCGTCCCCACATCTTTAGCCATCCCATGGCATCTGCCGTGACACCACCACGACAACATGTATGTGTGAGTTTGCATTGAGCCTTATTGTATCTTGCTTGTATCTTATTTGGCTCTTTTGAGTCATTAATGGACTTTCCTATTTTTGGGGAATGATATGCCTTGGCACTTCACAATCCTAAAATGTATGTACATGAGCAATACCATTTAGTGTTGATATTTCAATATTGTATAGCCTCTATGTGGTATGTCATGCTCATGAGAAATTCACTTCTATAATGTCTATTAATTATCTCTAGTTGTTCTTTATTTGCCTCTTGTTAAAAAAAAGGATTATCACATTATGGGGGAGTAATATACTTTGTGCATATTACAAACCTAAAGAATGTGAACATTTGAGGTTTTTCCACCTAGAATTGATATTTTCAATTATCTTGTTCCTATGTGGCATGTGTTCTCAAACAAGTTTCAATTTGCTTAAATGCTTTTATTTGCTCATATTTTGGATCTTGTATGTGAGAGAGTTTCTTGGTGCGTTTTTCCTCAAATGTGCACTAGTATGCATTATCTCGGAAACCGGTTGCTTCATATTATATTAATCATTGCTTTGCATGATCATTCGACTATTGAAGCCACCAAGAATATCTATTTAAGCATGGTGTTTTAATTCCTATCCTTTTCATATGCTTTTATTTTGTGAATATGATCATGAATATCTATGCAACATACCACCGAGAAATAACTCCGTACTCCTTGTCCTTTACAAGTGATAATATTATTTGTGGTGGAATTTATTGATCATATTTTACTTGTGCTATTTCTTTTATTTTTCATATTTATTGCCAAGAAATTGCTTTATGCTCACTCCCATTGTCTTCCTTGCCTATTGAGAATCCCTTTGTTTTACTCGTATTTGTTTGGTGTTCTTATTGCTAAAGCTAAAGCAAGGATCCCATTTGTTTGCATATTGTATTAAAATTCAAAATTATGAATAATGCACAAATCATTGGGGAGCTTTCCTATATTATTTAGAACACTAGTTTTTTTTTTCAGATCTTTCTCAATTGGTATTTAATCCCGATGACGTGTCTTTAGGGAAGACAAACCTTTTCGTCTTGGTACTTTGTTCCATCATGAAAAGTGTAGAGGGTTTGGTTTAGTTGTTGGAACCTTGCTCTTTTTAGGAGTTGGTTATCTTACTCATTGCTTTATTTTTCAAATTGATCTATTTTGGATATTGGACTTCTTTTTGTTAATGAATCTTTTTTTATATCTATTTTGGGAGTTCAATATCTCATTTCTTGTTGTAACTTTTAATTGGTTTCTTTGAAGTGTCAATTGGTTCTTTGTGATCTCGTTTTCACTTGTATTTTGGTTCTTGAAAATCTTTGCATGCATATTTACTAAAGTATTTGTTATGGCATGCTTACTTTATTTGATGCAATATATAGGGTAAACTCCACCGAATCCTAAATAGGCTAAGATGTGCATGAAATTCAATTTATATCTATATGCACATATTTATGTGGAGCTTATCCTATGTATTTTAGTTTGTCTAACTACTTTGGACCCAATGTGTTTGGGGACCATTTTGTGCTTAAATGTGTTTTAGGTACATTTGAGATGCATTGGATGCTTGCCTCATTCTCAAGGAAGGTGTTGTCACCATGATCTTATCGGAGTCAAGCTAGGATGATGGATTAACTCTTATCCACAACAACATCTCCAATGCGATCTTGGTAACAAGTATCTCTCATGCATACTATTCTTGTATTCAACCTTGTGTAGGTTGCATCTTGGCATGACAATTCTTTATTTGTAAAATTATTCTCCGTTTGTGATACTTGATTCTTCCAAAACATTGCAACTATCTATTTTTCCCTTATTGTTATTTATGATGTCTTTGGTGTGTTTGTCTTGGAAATTCATTTATCCCCATTTAAGATAAAATTAAGCTATGTTCTATCCTTTCAATAAAAAAATCTTATTGGTGTATTTATGACTTTCTCTTGGATATCATGTTCTTCACTTTCGTAACTATTTTGTGTGTACATGATTCTTTGTGGATACATATTATCATGATTTTTGTCCACTTAGAAACTTATACACATGAGAGGAGTTACATCTGTTTTTGGTATCCTATTCCTTTGGAGTCCACCCTTCTTATACCCTCTTCATTTTTGGCGACTCCGGAAAGTATTTTCCTTATGAGTGCTTGTCTTATATTATTTCATCTTGTGCACTCATTAGTTTTTGAGTTTTTTGTCTCTCATGCTTACCTTGGTGGGCATGTTGGTTTCTTTATGTATGGTTGAGCCTTGTCTCATGATGTTCCGTTCATTTGGTATCTTTTTGCTCAATCATTCATTTATTTTCTTCAATTGCTATGCCTAGTTTTCTTTTTATGCTCTATTGCACTTGTTTTGTGTTTTAGAGGATATTGGGGGAGTGATGATCCCATCTTTGTGCACTTTGTATTAAAATGCAAAAACTCTAAGTAGTGCATGAACATTGGGGAGCTTCATGATTTTCTTTAGAACACTATTTTGCTAAAATCATAAAATCTTTGGTTCCATTGGTTTTTCGGATCCTTTTTTTGTGCTCCTCCTTTTGGAAGAAGTGTTAAAGGAATATAATCTTATTTTCAATCTTTGGACCCTCAATATAGTTTGATCTCCCCATCTATTCATCATTGAATATGCATTTGTTTTCACTCATATTATGAGAAATGCAAAAATTGTAGGGGAGCTCTTACTATATTGGCCTTCTACATTTTTCCGCCCATTTGGGCAATGGATGCCAATGGGGGAGAAGTTAATATGGTTTAAGGGAATTCGGTTTAAATGCTTTGGTTTTGTTCTTAAGCATTTTTGCCTCCCATTCTCATGCATCCATGTTTATTGCTTTGCGTGTTTGCTTAATTCATTATATAAACCCTCGTAAAAGGTATTGTCATCAATTACCAAAATGGGGGAGATTGAAAGTGCATGGTGCCCCACGTGTGGTTTTGGTAATTAATGAAATCCTTATGGACTAATAGTTTCATTGAGATATCCTTGTAGGTTTGTCCATTGGCACCACTTGAACTCCATGTGTTGGATTCAAGGTTGGATGCCATCAAGATCATTTGCTTATAATGAATATATTTGATATGATCAAGAAGAAGAATTGCCATGATATTATTGATCATATTGCAAGTATGTCTTGAAGAAGGATATTGTGTGAACATTCATGTTTACCTTCAAGACATCATCATCATGAATAAAGAGAAGATACTTAGTTGATCAAGTTGAAGTGCAAGTTCAAGATGAGCATCAAGAAGAGTTCAAATGTTTGATGCTTTCCACCCATATGGATATTATTATCAAGTGAAGATGGACATGTGAGAAGCTCTCCCATATTATCTTATGGGGGAGCAATTTACAAGTCTTCACAAAGCGAAGCGCAATCAAGAAATGTGCTCCAACTTGAGGTGATTAAGATCATTATCATCTATCTCAATTGGAATGCGCAAGACAAAGGTGACATTGATAGGGATTTCTATTTTACCGGTCTCATGATATTAGTAGGGAGACCGGGTTATAGGATAGATAACCATTCTATCAAGAGGGGCTCCGAATAAGTTGCTTGATCGTATTGTTAGTAGAGAGCTCAAACCTTTGCATCTTTGGCATCATCTTTCTTGGTTCTTATTTGGGTTTTCTCCATGTGTGTTTTTAGAGCTTTTCTTATTCTTCATGTCAAGCTCAAGTTCATCAAAA
Organism: Alopecurus myosuroides; assembly: GCA_028641055.1. Lineage (NCBI taxonomy): Eukaryota > Viridiplantae > Streptophyta > Magnoliopsida > Poales > Poaceae > Alopecurus > Alopecurus myosuroides. Next base: position 267,298,538 of record CM054062.1, read on the forward strand.
ACAGATTTCGTATAGAAAACTTATTGCGTTTTTGTTATTGGAGGTTTTGCCGGTTCCTATCTTATAGAGAGATCTAGACTTTGCCCATTTGGTTTTATTCTCCCTTATTGGACTATGATGTTTCACTGCATATTCCTGTAGTGCTCGTCGCTGCGATTTCAACGAGCCCAAGAACGTCGAAAACGGAGTCCGGATGCAAACGATATGACCGTTTTCGTATCAATGTTTTCGCGGTTTTCAGGGGGGGCGGAAATTCCGGTCGGCCGGAATATTCCGGGGCAAAAATCCGGCCCGGCATCTGTGAGCGGGCACTCGCGCTCCAGGGGGTCCTGGGTCGTCCGGAAATTTCCGGGGTTGAAATATCCGCCCTGGGGGCCGGAAATTTCCGCCCCGGGAAGCCGGAAATTTCCGGGGTAAGTGAAAAATTTCCATCCCGGACGGCCCTAACGGCCATATTTCGTGGGAAGCTATAAATAGCCTCCTTCTTCCTCAAGAGGAGGCTGCCCAACCCATTTCCTCTCTCCTCCATTGTTGACCTTCAAAAGCTTGGGTTTCTCTCAATCCCTCCAATGATTCTTGCCCATTTTTAGGGAAAAGAGAGAGGAGATCTCGATCTACTATTCCACCAATCAATATCTCCTCTTAGTGAGGGGAATAAATTGGATCTAGATCTTGGGATTCATTTGTTGTTTTCCTTGTTCTTCCTCCTTCCTCCCTCCATAGCATTAGTTGCTTTGTGGGATTTGGGAGAGAAAGACTTGATCACTTTGTGTGTTCTTGCCATTGCATTAGGTGCATCGGTTTGAGTTCCTCACGGGATTCGTGAAAGAGAAGTTTGTGAGCTTGTTACTCTTGGGTGCTTGGTCACCGGAGAGATTGTTCCTCTTGGGTGTATTGAGCACCCTAGACGGTTAGTTCTTAGGGCTTCCACCTTGTTGCAAGAAGCTTCATTGAGAGCCTCCAACTTACTTGTGGAGATAGCTTCAGCCTCGTGTAAGGTTTGGTCACCGCCTTCAAGACGACCTCATAGTGGAAACGAGAATCTCCCTCACCGGAGAAGCTCAAGGATAATAAGGTGTGCACATCCGTGCTATTGAGGAGCACCTAGGTGGCTCCACACCTCTCCAACGAAGACGTACTTCCCTTGGGAAGGAACTTCGGTAATCACATCGTGTCTCCTTGTGCTTCGGTTATTTCTATACTCTAGCTCGTTACTTATGCATTTACCTTTGTGATAGCCATCGTGCTTGAAGTCATCTTTCTTGCTATCACATAGTTTTATATCTTGCTTAGCATAAGTTGTTGGTGCACATAGGTAAACCTAGATTGTATAGGTTTTGTGCTTGATAAATTAAACGCTAGTTTTATTCCGCATTTATTCAAGCCTAAACCGTAATTATTTTAAAGCGCCTATTCACCCCCTCTAGGCGACATCCTTGTACTTTCAGTAGGGTTGCAGGCATGGCAGCATGTTGTGGCAGAAGCTGCAGCGCGAGATGCCGAGTACACTCGCGGAGACCATCAAGATTGCTGACATGTATGCACTCGGCGACCCAACTCACCCTCTGATGGACTCCCCCGAGCCGAGAAGGAACTACAACAACAACAGCAGCAAGCGCAATGATTTCCGCAACAAGCGCAGGGGTGACCGGATTGATACTCGGTATGATCCCGAGGAGGTGAATGCTGTGACCACGGTTGCTGGGAGTAGCCAGAGGCAAAAAACTGCTGGAGCCCAGTACGGGCAAAACCAGAATCAGGGCCAAGGCATCAAGAAACCATACAATGCTCCTCAGCAGGGTAGCGGCAACTCGAGTCCTGCCCCAAACTTCATCTTCACGGAGATGAAGGATGGTCCGTGCAGCTTCCACACTCGGCATCCGGCCAGGCCTGCCAACCACACTACTCGGCAATGCAGCTGGTGGGAACAGATCAAGAACGAGGGCCTGCCTCCTCCTCCTCCTCCTCTGCCAGCTGCGAATGCCATTGTGCAGCCAGCTCGGGCACCTGCTCCCAGGCCGGCCGCGTTCCCGAGAAGTGAGAATGTCAACCAGGTGGCTTTAGGAGCCAACCGCAACTTCAACAACGACCGCTACCGCTACAACAACAACGACCGCAACCGCAACTTCTACACCCGCAACAACAACATAAACAACAACAACAACAACCAAGGTAACAACAACAACGGCGACAATGGTGGTGGAGACCGCAACCAGTACCAAGAGCACCACGAGAGCTACATGATCTTCATCACCGAGCCAGTCGACAAGCAGTCGCAGCACAGGCGTGCGATGGAGGTAAACGTCGTCATCCCGACAGTGCCTAACTATCTGCGCTGGTGCGACCAGGAGGTGACTTGGTCCAAGGCTGATCACCCCAAGGTGATGCCCAACCCGGGTAGCTATGCTTTGGTGCTGGATCCCACTTTTCTGGGACCCGAGAAGAACGTCCGTTTCAGTAAGGTGCTGATTGACAACGGCAGCAGCATCAACATCATGTATCTGGATACATTGAAGAAGCTCGGCCTTGGCGAGAACATGCTGCTGCCCAGCAAGACCACATTCCATGGAATTGTGCTGGGGGTATCTTGTGCTCCAATCGGCCGCATCTGGATGGATGTCCTATTCGGCACCAGGGAAAACTGTCGCACCGAGTACGTCCGGTTCGAGGTGGTTGATCTTCAGAGCCTCTACCACGCCCTTCTCGGTAGGCCTGCACTCACCAAGTTCATGGCCTCTACCCATGCTGCCTATCTGAAGATGAAGATCCCTGGTCCTAATGGAGTGATCACCATCTCGGGTGACTACAAGAGGTCTTTGGAGTGTGCCTTTGCTGGTTCCCAGCTAGCGGAATCCATGGTCATTGCTGCCGAGAAGAAAAAGATGTACGAGGTGGTGGCGATGGCGCAAGCAGCGCAGGGTGGTGCGCCCGGCATGCCGAGTTCCCAGTACGGGACTGCATTCCAGGCGTCCCAGGAGACAAAGAAAGTCTAGGTTGATCCTGAGTTCCCAGACCGTGTTGCCATCATTGGCACCGGGTTGGGAGAGAAATAGGAAAGCGAGCTCATCCACTTCCTCCGTGAGAATCGGGACGTGTTCGCCTGGTCCAATGAGGATTTACTGGGTGTCCCGAGGGAGTTGGTTGAGCACTCGCTACACATGCGGCATGATGCCAAGCCAGTGAAGCAGGCAATGCGCCGCTTTGGCGATGAGAGAAGGAAGGCCAATGGTGACCAGATCACCAAGTTGCTGATAAGCAACTTTATCATGGAGGTTTTGCATTCTGACTGGCTAGCCAACCCGGTGATGGTTGAGAAGAAGAAGGAGGACCCAAAGGCGGATACTGCATGGCGCATGTGCGTGGACTACACCGACCTGAACAAGGCCTGCCCCAAAGATCCCTTTCCGCTACCCCGCATAGATCAGGTGATCGATTCCACTGCTGGTTGTGAGCTTTTGTCTTTCATAGATGCCTACTCTGGTTTTCATCAGATAGCTCTCAACTCAGCTAATCAAATAAAGACTGCTTTCATTACCCCGTACGGGGCTTATTGCTATCGTGTCATGTGCTTTGGGTTGCGGAATGCGGGGGCTACCTATCAGAGATGCATGCAGAAATGCTTGCATGATCAAATTGGAAAAAATGTGCAGGTGTACGTAGATGACATTGTCATCAAAACGAATAAAACACATACTCTGCTTAGTGACATTGAGGAAACATTTGCCAACTTGCGCAAGTACAAGATGAAGCTGAATCCGACTAAATGCACCTTTGGCGTCCCGGCTGGCAAGCTAGTCGGTTTCTTGGTATCCAGTCGGGGCATTGAGGCCAATCCTTCAAAGATAAAAGCTATAGAGAGCATGTCTTTGCCGAGATCCCTGAAGGATGTGCAAAAGTTCACTGGTTGCTTGGATTCTCTGAGCCGCTTCCTGGGCAGAATGGGCGAGAAGGCCTTGCCTCTGTATCAGTTGATGAAGAAAAATGACAAGTTTGTCTGGACACCGCAAGCTGATGTGGCATTCAAGGAGCTGAAGGACATGCTGGGTAGCGCTCCAATCTTGGCTAGCCTGCTACCCAAAGAGCCAATGCTGTTGTACATTGTTGCGACCAATCGAGTAGTCAGGGTGGTGATTGTGGTGGAAAGAGAAGAAGAAGGCAAGACTGTGCAGCGACCTGTATACTATCTGAGTGAGGTACTGTCCAGTTCCAAGCAAAACTACCCGCATTACCAGAAGATGACTTACGGCGTGTACCTGGGCGCCAAGAAGCTGAAGCACTATTTCCAAGAGCATCCCATCACTGTGGTGAGTTCTGCTCCCATCTCGGACATCATGGGCAACAAGGAAGCAAGTGGCAGAGTAGCCAAGTGGGCAATACAGCTGGCCGCGTACGCTCCCGCGTATGCGAGAAGAGAAGCCATCAAGTCTCAAATCCTTGCGGATTTTCTGGTAGATTGGGCTGAGGTGCAGTATGCGCCTCCTACTCCAGTATCCAATTACTGGAAGATGCATTTTGATGGTTCCAAGGTGAAGGAAGGCTTGGGTGCTGGCGTGGTGCTCACGTCACCCAAGCGAGATCAACTCAAGTATGTGCTGCAGATCCACTTCAAGGCATCCAACAATGTAACAGAGTACGAGGCCGTGGTACACGGCTTGAAGGTGGCCAAGGAGGTTGGCGTGCAGCGCATCATATGCTATGGTGACTTGGATCTAGTGGTGCAGCAAGTTTCAGGCACTTGGGATGCTCTGGATGCCAACATGGCTTCATATCGGTTCCTGGTGCAAACCATGACTGGATTCTTTGAAGGATGCGAGTTCCAGCACATACACCGAGCAGAGAATGAGGCAGCTGATGAGCTGTCCAAGTTGGGGTCTTCTCGGCAATACATCCCAGCTAGGGTTGCTTTGGAGCATTTGAGGAACCCATCTATCAAGCCGTCCCCCAACTCGGAATCCATATTTGTTCCTTCTCTGCCTGGTGAGGAAGCTGTTCCCATCGAGATTGACTGGGAGGCTGCAAAAGAGAACCCGGGGACTGTCGTCACCATCCCGGGGACTGGCGCCTGCAACCCGGGGAATGTCCCTTCTTACTCGGAGACTGCCCCTCCTAACTCGGGGACTGTCGCATTCATTGAGGGAGTTCTCGCTGCATGCATGAGATCTCGAGGACTCGTCCCCGCCCCAAAAGAAGAAGAAGTGGTGGCTGATCCGATGGAAGTGGACGAACCAGTGTTTCCCATCCGGGGGACACCGAGTTGGGCTCTGCCCATATTATCCTTTCTAAAAGATGGCACCTTGCCGAGTGATGAGGTTACCTCGAGGAAAATTCATAGAAGATCCAAGGGCTATACAATCTTCAGAGATGTGCTGCATAGAAGAAGTCCTACTGGTGTGCTGCAGCGCTGTGTAGAGCCAGAAGAGGGAGAAGAAATATTGGTGGAGATACACCAAGGAGAATGCGGGCATCACGCCTCTTCTCGGGCTCTGGTCAACAAGGCTTTTCGGCATGGCTTCTTTTGGCTCACTGCCCTGAAGCAAGCTGAAGATATTGTGAGAAAGTGCAACGGCTGCCAAAGGTTTGCAAGTAAGATTCATATGCCAGCTTCCGAGTTGAAGACCATTCCCATTACTTGGCCATTTGCTGTTTGGTGCTTGGATATGGTGGGTCCTTTCAAACCGGCTAGAGGCAACATGACTCACATTCTGGTCATGGTGGACAAGTTCACGAAGTGGATTGAGGTGAAGCCTATTCGGAAGTGTGATGGAGCCACTGCCGTGAGTTTCCTAAAGGATGTGATCCTGAGGTACGGCTACCCGCACAGCATTATTACGGATAATGGCACAAACTTTGCTGAAGGAAGGTTTGTGAGGTTCTGCAGAGATAAGCGCATCCGGATAGATGTTGCATCTGTTGCGCATCCCGCCTCCAATGGGCAAGTGGAAAGAGCAAATGGCATGGTGCTGTCAGGCATAAAGCCAAGGCTGATTGAGCCGCTGTTAAAAACACCTGGGTGTTGGCTAGACGAGTTGCCAGCGGTGTTGTGGAGTCTAAGGACTACCCCTAACCGATCAACTGGCCACACGCCATTCTTTCTGGTTTATGGAGCTGAGGCCGTGTTGCCTACTGACCTAGAGCATGACTCGCCCCGTGTAACGCTCTACACGGAGGCAGAGGCTAGAGAAGCTCGAGAAAATGACGTTGACCTGCTGGAAGAAGCAAGAGAGGTAACTCTGTCATGTTCAGCTGTTTACCAGCAAAACTTGAGGCGTTATCACAGCCGGAAAGTGAACCCAAGGGTTTTCCGAGAAGGAGACATGGTGCTTAGGCTCGTGCAGCGCACAGCCGGGATGCACAAGCTATCTCCTCCGTGGGAAGGGCCGTTCATTGTGAGCAAGGCTCTGCACAATGATGCCTATTACCTTGTTGACGCACAACCATCCCAGAAGGACAGGCCGGATAGAGCAGGAGAAGAATCCAAGCGCCCTTGGAATGTAGCTCTACTCCGCCGTTTTCATTCGTGAGCAAACTATGTATGTACTCTCTTAACCGAGTTAAATCTTCTATTCGGCAATATGAAAATGAACTCGGGGACTGCCCTCGTCCAAACTGTTCCTGGTGTTTACTCTATTTCGCTTTGTCTATTCGGTTGAACCACTTAGAATTTCAAAAGCATACAAAGTAGTGTGTTTAAACTCACAGGACACTCTGCGACTCTGCTGCTGTCCGCAACCTGGCTTCATGGAAAGCCAGAGAACAAGCCAAAGAGTCAATAAACACATGAAAAATTGCAAAGGAAAGGAAGCGTGTGGCAACCGAGTAGAGTGTTTTTTGCTGTTTTTTCTTTCCGGCTAAGTGGTGGGCAGCGTTACTATGAATTTTTCTAAGTGGCTAAGTTTTTGAAACTCCTACTTTGAACTCTTGTGACTCGACTACCAACAAAGCAACAAGTTGCAGGTAAGAGCTGAGATAAAAAGGAAAGAGCGGATAAAAAATGCAACTCGGGGACTTGCATACTAACGCAACCCGGCATGGAGCCAGAATCGCTCAAATATCAAGTAGCAAATTTCAAACTGGAATAAAAAAAGGAGTAGCAACAAAGACTTAATTGTTTAGATACATCTGCACCCGGCATCCCGGGGATCTCATGAAAGTTTTAAGATAGAGTTTCAGGCAGCAGCATCGTGAGTAGTGGCGGTGTCGTCCGCAGCGGTCTTCTCGGAGTTGGCCTTCTCGGCGTCAGCTTCAGCATCAACGTCCATGGCGGTGTCCTGCTCAGAGGTGGCAGTGGCCACCGAGATGGGATCGGTGGCTGAAGTGGAAGCAGCGGACTGGGTGCGGAGTAGCGCTGCATCGTCAAGTGCCGCGCCAGACGAGGAGCCCAACTCGGGAGCCGCTTGCTGGATCACCATCTCGGTGGTGATGTTGGCATCCTGGCCCTCGTCTTCCGGCTCCTCGTCGCTATCTGCAGCAACCTTGCCCTTCCCCTTCCCGGATCCCTCCTCGGCAGCATCCTCGAAGGCACTCAAGCCCTCCGACTCGGTGTCCTCGTCTTCATCTTCATCTTCACCCTCGCTCTCCGCCTCGGTGTCAGGCTCGGTGTGGCCGTCGATGAAGAGGGCGGTGTCCGCGTAGGAGGCGATCTCGTACGCAACTGCCTTGCGGCAAGTAACGCAGTCGAGATCATCTGACCACTTGGAGCCTTGGCGCAACTCGAGAATGGTGTCGAGGTTCAGGTTCTCGTACCAGCTGCATATGAAACAAAGCAGCAGATCGGCGCTTGCCCGAGCTGCGGACGCACGCCATTTCTTCAGCTCGGCCTTTGCACCGTCGAGTTTCTCGGAGAGCGCGCGAAGAGTTTTGGGTGCAGATTCACGAGGCCAGAATAGATCATGAAGCTTGAAGGCTGTGGACACCAGGCTGGAGCCAAAGCCCCTAAGCTGGCGGAGCTGCGACTTGATACTCGTGAGGTCGTCATCGATTGAAGATTTGGTGTTCATGGGCAATCCTTTTTCAGCTCGGATTTCTTGCGCCTTAGCCAAAGCAGGCGTACTAGCCGCACAGAGATCAGGGAAGATATCTGAGAGTGCTATCAGAAAGAGTTAGATATGGAAGAAAAGAGGAGAAGCAAACCAAACGGAAGAAGAAGGGAACAACTAGGTACAGAGAAGCGCAGACTTACTGTTAAGATCAATGAGTAGCGCGTGCAGCTTGTTCTTCCAGGCCTCCTCATCGGCAATATGCCTATCCTCGACTTGGCGTGCGGTGCCAAGCTGGAGCATGAGATCCTCATTGCACTTCTTCAGCACCTCAATTTCCGCCTCGAGGGCCCTCTCCTTGGCCTTGGCTGCTGCCTTGACTTCGTCCTTCTCGGCGGCTTGGTCTATGGCATCCTGGAGAGCAGTTTTCAATTGGACTTGCATCTGTTCGAACTCGGCGCGCTCGGCGTCGCGTTCGTTCTTAAGCTCTGATTCTTGGCTCTCCAGTTGCTGCTTCACCTCCGCGGGCATCAAGCAATCGAGATGCTCCTCACGGAACTTCTTGTACTCTTCTGCGGAAAGAAACTGCACGGTGAGCAGAATAACCAAGAAAAAGGAGAAAAACAAGCACATAAGGATCATCAACTCACCTTCCAGCTCCTTGATCTTGCTCTCGGCGGAGGCAGTGAAGACGTGGCAGTGCTCGTGCTGCTCTTGCAATTCTTTGAATTTGCCTGCAGAGTAAACGGAGTTAGAGAAAAAAGCAAACGCAGGCGTAAACACAAAACACATTAACCGAATAGCTAGAAGCTTACTCTCAATTTCAGAAATTTGGAGGGCACGGTCCAGCGCCGCCTTCTCCGTCGCAGCATCGTCCTTGCGTTCGGCCTCAAGGGCGCGATGCGTCTCTTCGCGATGCTGTGATTCCAGAGCAGCCGCCGGAACAAGTTCGTCCTCTTCAAAAGGCTATTCTGTGAAGGAGAAAGGAAAGAAGTTAGCGAAAGTTTTGGAAGATTGGGCCCGGGAAGATGGCAACTCGGTTGAGCACTCGTCTACTCGGCCCGAATCTCGGGGACTGGGTAATGGCTAAGGAGAAAGAAGAAGAACAGAGGAGAAAAGAAACCGCAACTCGGAACAAGCAAAAGAAACTTACAGCGTATGTCTGCTCCACGTCCTCGGCGGCTTTGCGGAGGACGAACAACTTGACGGCCAGCGTGCTGGTGTCGGAGGCGATAGTCATTGGATTGGCGCCGAGATCGGCTTTGTTCCAATCAAGGCGGTAGTGGTCAAGATCGTCGCCCAGCACGCTGCCGTCCCACTGCTTGATGCCATGGGCAGCACTCTCCCAGACCTTGTCGATGAAACCCACTCGGTCCACAACCTGCATCAGCCCTTCAGATATGATATCATCCTCACCCGCTTCGCGCGAGTAGATCTCGATGGGCTTCTTGACCTTCAGCTTGGAGTCCACTGCCTCGGTTGGGCCGGCCTTTAGGGCAGAGATCCGCTGATCGCCTTTGGTCAAGGTGATGCCGTATTGCCTGGACGAAGATGGTATGTATGATGGCCAGACGCCTGGTGCCCGAGCAGCACTTGACGCTTCGCCAGCCGATCCACCAGCAGCGCCAATGTTGAGTTGCGTGCTCTTCATAGCTGCCTTCCCGGTTGGCTTGGGCGGAGGCATCAGAGCAGAGTCCTGCACAGCGTGGCGCGGTGGATTCCTGCGGACAGCTGTGGCTTCAGATTTGACGACTTTCTTGCCGGCAGTGTCCGTCCGAGAAGCGGACGGAAGCACTTGGCGTGAGGTAGGAGGCTGCTGCTGCGGGGATGCAGTCTTCTTGGCGCTTGGCTTAGGCAGAAGGTTTGGCGCAGTCTTGGTGGTACTTTTGGTTGGTGGAGGGCTCGGCGCGGTTGGCGGAGTAACCTGCTGGGTAGGCGGCACAACGGGCCGGCTACCCGGCGCAACATCTGGCTGCGCCTGGTCCTGCAGGACTGGCTCCGCTGCAGTCTTCTCAACCCGCTACTCGGCAGCGGGATCGAGTCTTACGTCTTCTGTTTCTTCTACTCGCGGCATGGCCGCGGGGTCATCTTGAACGGCAGCTTCATCTGCCTGCTGCTCGGGGTTCTCATCTTGCCTCTCAAGGGCGGCAAGGTCTTGGTGCTCGGCTTCTTGCTCGATATTCTCCCCAGCTGAGGCAGCTGGGGGAGAAGGTGGTGTTTCATCATGAGCAGCATCCTGCGCGCCCTGATCCGCGTAGGCATGCTGCTCCATGTTCTTGTCTTGATCACCAGCGCCCGTGTTCTCGGTGCTGGCGTCTTCTTCTTCAATCTTCACAGGAGAGGGCGCACGCGCCCCATCCTGTTGTGCTGGCTCACCCTCATCGTCGGAGAGGTCAACAAGCTCATCAATGTCGATAACTGATTTCCTCTTGGAGCTTGTGGGGGCTGCGGCAGCATCGGCATCCAGAGGGTCGCTGGAAGAAAAAGGAGGTTCAGAAACAGAAAAGGGGAAGAGAACACCAAGAAGCAAAAGCAGAATGCAACTAGGATGAAAGTTACTTACCCCTTGCGGGTGGGGAGTTGCCTTCTGGCGGTGGTGATCTTCTTCTTCTTCTCAGTCCTCTTGGGCTTCTTGGCGGCAGGCTCTTGGGCACCGCTGCCCGTCCTTTTCCGTGTAGTGGGAGCGGCCACAGAGAGAGGCTGGACGTCGATGGGATCCTCGGTATCATCGTCATCCTCATGCTCGACATCTTCTGCAGAGTAAAAGGGGAAACGAGATTAAGAAGCAGAGAAGGAATTACGGTTGTGTTACTCGCAGTCAGAGAGGCCAACTGGGTCACCTTCGTCATCCTCGGACCAGTCGGGGATAGAAGCATCAACTTGGTGCTTACCAGTCTGGATGGCATGCGGGATGCAGAGGGTGTCCTGGGTGTCGTAGGCGATCTCGTCGTCCTCTTCTCGGTCGCTATCCCAGTTGTCCTCGAGGACCTCCTCATCTTCCTCAGCCTGGCGATCGAGATGCTGGAAAGACAAGCAGATGGCACGAATGAGTTGAGTTCTGAACTAAGGAGTTCTACCCGGTGAGGCATGCAAACACAAAGCATATAAGCCTAAGGAGTTCTACCCGGTGAGGCATGCAAGCACAAAGCATATAAGCCTAAGGAGTTCTACCCGGTGAGGCATGCAAGCACAAAGCATATAAGGCTAAGGAATTCTACCCGGAAAGACATGCAAACATAAAGCATATTCGTTTCAGTTATTCTACTCGGAACAGCATGCAAGCATAAAGCATATTCAGCTAAGAGTTTCTACTCGACAGGGCATGCAAACACAAAGCATATGAAGCCTACCAGAGTATCTAGGACGCTCTACTCGGTATCATAGTGCAAAGATAAAGCACAGAAGACTAACCTTTTCGATTGGCTTGGTGCGGCTATACGGCACGAAGCCGTACTGCCAGGTGTCGGAGAGGGACGTCTACGCGATGGATCTCGCCCAGATGGCGACGTATGCGGTGCTCAACTCGAAAGTGGTGGTCCTCGTGCAGTCCCGGGGCCCTCCCATGTAGCACATTTTGTGGGAGCGGCGCTGAAGCGGGAGCACCCGGCGCGAGATCCAGCACGCGAGGGGATCGTCGCGGCGGAATCCCTCTTCCTTCAACTCGGCGAGGCGCGACTCGAGTTGAACAAGGTCTTCGATCTTGTTCTTCGGGTTGTAGCCCCAGTTCTGCTGGGTCGGCCTCGCATTCTTCCACCTTGGGAGCCTTATCCGGTCCTGGATTGGCTTCCCTTCTTCGGTGGGGACGTTCTTGACGTAGAGGAAGGAGCGCTGCCACTTGCGCACCGTCTCCAACCCCTTGACGCGCGGGTGGCTACCCGTGGAGCGCTGGAGCATCATAGCGCTCCTCGTCATCGTCATTGCGCGAGCGCTCTCTGTGTTCCTCGGGTTGGGGATGCTCTGCTTCCGGAAGAAGAAGTAGCGCGCCCAACTATGAATAGTTGGGTACACGCCGAGGAACGCCTCGCAGACCACGGCGTGGAAGGCGAGCATCACCATGGCGTTGGGGGGGAGATGGTGTGGCCGCAACCCAAAGTTGTTAAGGAACTCCTTGAAGAAGTCGGAGACGGGGAGGCCGAATCCGCGCTTGAAGTGCGCGAGGAAGACGACGAACTCGTCCTTCTGTGGCGTGGGGACGATCTCGTTGTCCGGCTGCCTGCGCTGCACGCTAGGAGGGACACGGCGGGTATTGACTAGCCATTGGCAGTCCTCCGCCGTGACATCGGAGCCCTCCCATCCGGCGCGGGCGGCAGCGTCATCCTCTCCGCGGGCCATGGAAGCGAGAAGATTGGTGGGGGATTGGAGTTTGGATTGGATGCGTTTCTCTCGGTTTCTTTCCGGCGGCGCGTGGAGCGGCGGCGCAGCAAGCGGTTGCATGGGCGGAGCGCTCGGTGGCAGCAGAGAAACGAAGAGGCGGGGGATTGAAATGAGCAGGAAAGAGAAGAAGAGGGAATCGAGGGAGTATTTATCTCTCCCCTCGAGTTGCCGTTACCAGCGGAGTTAGTGGGATCAATCCTGCAGAGAGATCGTGCGACGTGGGAAGCGAACCGGTTAGAAACTCACACAGCGCGTATTGCGCGCGTAACGGGCGCACTTAATCCCACATCGAGATCGTGGGCGATTTACTGCGGTTGAAGTGACATAACGTGCTAGTGGGCCCTGGTCGCAGTTACTGGCGCGTGGCCTGCCGCCGCCCAGGCACCGAGGCGTCGGAGTGACAGGGGTGTGACACGTGCCCGGTCGCGACACGCAGAGGTGGATTCGCACTGTGTGAGCGGGATTGCTTTTCGAAGATTTCACTAAGTCTTTTTACTCGGCATCAGAGAAGAGAGATGGTGCCACTCGGAGAAGAAGAGATTCCAGCCAAGAATAAGGGCTACTCGGAGGTACTACTCGGTATCTTACAGTTCGAAGACAAGATTTGTTTTTAAGCTGGAAGGGCCCAGCGAACAAGTTCGCAGGACTCTACCAGCTTCGGGGACTAATGTCGGGGGGTTACCTCCGAGTAGGGGTAAGGCAAGTGCTAAAAGCAAGATCAGAAGGGCAGTTTTGACCAAGTTGGCTGGCTACCCGGTACCCGCTACCCGGTGGACAGCTATTCGGCCGTACCTACCAATGGCCAGGAGAAGAATAAAGGAAGTTGTATTCTTCCGAGTAGAGGAAGTTGTCCGGGTAGAGGGAGTGGATTCCTACTCGGACGAGAAGTCAATGGAGCCGTTCTAACACAGGATCCCGCGTATCCTGTGTCAGTACGGCGTGCGGTTCAACTTACGGGGTGCGTGATTATCCGCACCACGGCGTGGCTACAGTGCTGTAGGCGCCTGTCTAGTCCTGTCACTGACAGAGGGGACAGGACAAGGCTAGGGGCCTACCCTATCTCACTGACAAGGGTGGACAGGTCCCATCTCCGAACGGCGCAACGACTTACGGGGCGAGTGTCAGCGGGAACCCGGAGGCGTGCGCGGTTCTGCAGGGCTCCTGTCACATCCCGTTGTACTTTACGCTTGTTTTCTATTCGGCTGGGCACCAGTATATAAGGTGCCCTGCCTCCTCCTGTGAGAGGGTCGCTGCGTTGGCTAAGACATTGAGCGTTGGCTTCACGTAGAAAGAACTAGAGAGAAGAGTGGCTACTCGGCTGAAGGCCTGATTGTACTGTGGCTACTCGGTAATACACATAAAAAGAGAGAGGCAGGAGTAGGGGTGTTACCTCCACACGAGGGCCCTGAACCTGGGTAAGATCTTGGTGTTTGCATTGTTTGTGATCTACCCCACGCGACTACTCGCCGTGTGATCCCTCCCCGAGCACCTCCAGCGTCCATCGGCCCCAACTTTAGCCATCCCATGGCATCTGCCGTGATACCACCACGACAAGCTTTATAGCAGCAGCAGTAGTGAAATAATAGTGAAATGAAAGTAGCAGCAGTAGTGTTTGAAGTAAACAGCGGGAATAAATACTGTAGGCATAGAGATAGATGAACGGCGTTGCATGAATAATATAGTTCATATAGTAATCAAGACATGGGCATTGAAGATAAATAATATAAAGCATCCAAGCACTAAGTAACCATAGGCATGTGTTCCGTAAATAGTTGTACGTGCTCGCAATGAGAACTTACACAACATCTTTTGTCCTACCAGCCCGTTTTCAACGGGGCCACAAGGGAACTACTGGTAGGTGTTCCTTTTAATAGCACACCGGAGCAAAGCATTAACACTCCGTGAACACATGTGATCCTCACATCACAGCCATCCCCTCCGGTTGTCCCAATTTCTGTCACTTCGGGGCCTCGGGTTCCGGACAACGATATGTGTAAACAACTTGCAGGTATGATCAAGAAACAATAATTATCATCGTGATTCAATAACATGTTCAGATCCGAGATCATGGCACTCGGGCCCAAAGTGACAAGCATTAAGCATAACAAGTTGCAACAATGTCAATAGCACTAATAAAAGATACTAGGCACTATGCCCTAACAATCACGACATTATTACATGAACGATCTCATCCAATCCCTACCATCCCCTTCAGCCTACAGCGGGGGAATTACTCACACATGGATGGGGAAACATGGATGGCCGATGGAGATGCGTTGGTGATGACGATGGCGATGATCTCCTCCAATTCCCTGTCCCGGCAGGGTGCTAGAACAGGAACTTCTGATCCGAATCGAAGTTCGGGGTGGTGGCAGCGCTCTGTTGTGTTTCTGTGGAATATGACGAACCCCCTCGAGTTTTAGGGTTGAAGGCTATTTGTAGTCGAAAGGGGAGCCCGAGGGCGTGTGGGAGTGGCCCACACCACCAGGTGGCGCGGCCTAGGGGGCGCCAGGGGGTGGTGTGGCCCCCCTCTGGCCCCTCTTCTGGCCCCCTTCTGGCTCCCGGGGTCTTCCGATGTTTTAAGACCAATGGGGTCTTTTCTGGGCAATTTCCCGAAAGTTGATTTTTCTACACAAAAACGAGACACCAAAGTAATTCTGCTGAAAACAGCGTTAGTCCGTGTTAGTTGCATTCAAAACACACAAGTTTAGAGGAAAACGATAAGAAAAGTGTTCGGAAAAGGAGATACGTTTTCGACGTATCAACTCCCCCCAATTTTAGTTTATTGCTTGTCCTCAAGCAATTCAGTGACAACTGAGTGTGATAAAAGAATTTTACGAACACATTTGTTTCATATGATGTAAATATACTCACTATATGATCAAATACTTAATTATGCTCATGATAAGATACATGCAAGATACTGTCACTTAATAGCTATGCAAACCATGAAGAGATAACAACATATTAATAATAAACAACATGAAGCATAACTATTTGCAAGATTGTAATATTCATAATAGGATCTGATAAAGTGGTATATCGCTTGCCCTTTAGTGTGGGGCAAAACATAAATGCCAGGACACCTCTGAAGTTCAAGGGAAAACTAGAAGAAAAGATATCAAAAGATACAAGTATCAAAGTTATACTACAATTAACTGTATTCTGGGACACGCACATTACACTAAGAATAACAGTCATTGCTCTCAAGAAGGTGCATAAAGTGAGAATGTGAAGACTCAACATAAAAGTAAAAGAAAGACCCTTCGCAGAGGGAAGCATGGATCACTCATATGCTAGATCTTTTATTTTATTAAACAGAGGTATTAAAAAACATTTTTAAGAGAGGTGTATGCTTATGTTAACGAATGGTAAATAGAAAATACAGTGCGTCACAAGCCAACTTGATTCACAAGAGCGGATCCCATATGAAGGACGCATCTGGGTAGAAGGTCATTCCTCTTTCTCTTTTGTTTACACAATTATGCTTTGACTGATAAATCAGGGGAAAAAATAGTGAAGAAATTTTGTATGTATTAATTTGGGGCTGGGCACCCCGCTGCCAGCTCTTCTATCATTTGGATAAGCGGATGAAGTCTCTAGTCCAGGGTGTGAAATCCAATCAACAAGTGAGATAAAGATTATCTATTTACGTCCTCATGATCTAAAACAGGGGCACAAAACAGGAATAAATTTTTTTAGCAGGTTTTAAAGGTAGCACATGAGCAATTTACTTGGAGTGGCGGTTAAGTACCACATATAGGTAGGTATGGTGGACACATTTGAAAAACTTTGGTTTTTGGGAGTTGGATGCACGAGTAGAGCTCATACTCAGTACATGTGAAGGCTAGCAATAGACATGGTGCGACAATCAAGAGAGCAACAACTATCATAATCATGCTTGCGACAAAACAAAATTAACCGAGGCATAAAATTGATACTAGAACTCGGAGGCGAAATAAATCATCGAGGCTTATTGACTTTTTGTTTTCCGTCTTAGCATGCGTGAGCATGTGCCAAGTCGATTCAAATGAAACAGCCAGAGGAGGCTATCACAATGTCATACCCTTCTACGAATAGAACAATGCGAACAAATGTTTATACAACATGTCATTTACTATTAATAAATTGGAACTAAACATGAGAGAGCACGAACTATTAAGCATCCATTAAATCACATATATCTTATATGAACAAACTAAGCATGCTCACATGGATGGATATATGTACAAAAATGAAAGCAAATAGAGTTCATACCAGCCTCTCACCACAACTTTAATTGTCCTAGATCGTCATTATTGCTCTTCACTTGTGGCTCGAATAATATATAATGAAAACCAAGCTCCAATAGAGTCACGGGAATCCGGCGAACTCTGCAACAAACTTTACAAAAACAAAGAAGAACAACAAATATGTGTGGGTTTTTCAATTAAAACAAGAACAGAAAGAGAACAAGCAAACAAAGCAAAATATTTTTGGATTTTTGAATACTAAACTGAAACAAGAGAAGAGAGCAAACCAAATAAAGAAACTAAAGAAGCAAACAAAGAAAAACAGCAGAAATATTTTTGGTCCTTTTGTGTTTTGAAAAACAAGAACAACGCAATAAAACGAAGAGAAATGAAAGAAACGAAAGAAAACGAAAACAAACGAAAGAAATGAAAACATGGATATACAAATAACCGACCGAACATGATATAAATGATTGTGATGTCGGTATACCTCCCTCCAAGCTTAGGCTTTTGGCCTAAGTGGAGATCAATCACCAAGGGGGCCATGAGGTGGCGCCCCGTAGTATGCTGAGGAGGAACCCTCCTCCTGATATGTGCTCGAAGATGCGTCGGTGTACTGCATGTTGTGGTCCTCAGGAGGCACGTCTTGCCTCTCCTGCTGCCTGTGAGACTCCATGGTGCTCAGATACTCGTCTACCTGCTTCTTAGAGAGCGACCATGGTGACCTGTCAATCTTAAACAAAACAGGTTGCGGCAAAATATCTTTTCGCTCCTCTCCATCTATATATAAAACTCTATATACTAAACGTTCAGCAGTAGAGTTAGCAGTGACAAACTGATGGGACTTCATGGCATTAGGTTAATCCTACATGGAGTAATTATTTCATCATTAGGGATAATGGAAACATTTAAAAGCAGATGCTACATGCGTAGCGATAATGCCCCAAAAAATAGGCCTAGAAGCATCAAGGCGGCGTGCAACAAGTGCACCAAGGTTATACTTCATGCTACGGTTCAGCGCAACATCAATGAAAGCAAGGTGGTAACTAGAAATGTTTCTAGTGTTCTCCCTACCGAGAATACTAGTAGCAAGATAATAAGTAAAGTATCTAAGAGCAGGAAGTTGAATGTTCCTTATCTTCCCACGCTGGGATGAGCGACCGTCATCGTTGGTGATTTCTCGGTAGATCCCCTGGAGGTCTGCTGGTCTATCTTGAATCCTGCTCGCTGTCCCGATGGCGTTGATACCTATAATTGCACAAAAATCTACCAAGGACAAAGACATAGAACTACTATATAACTTGAATGCAACAGTTGGACCAAATTATGTGTTCTGAAATTTAAAACTCCCAACAAAAGTTTTTGTGAGAGTGGCATGCTGAGGGCTTTCATCCTCCATAAAGTTGGTTAGACCAACTCTTACAATAAGCATACGAAAGTCATCTAATAAACCTGCACTTCTTAAAAATGTACTGCAAGGAAAGTTAGATGGGTTAACGATACAATCACCTCCCGCATCGTCAATACTTGGTGCAATAACGTGTTCATTGTACGATGGCCTCACTGAAGTGGATGAGCGTGAGGGCCTTTTCCTTCTAGGAGCATCACTCCTAAATATCTCTCCAAAATTATAACTATCCATCTCTGAAATTTTTCAACAATCATCACAAAAATTAATTTGAAGCAACTATAAGGTGGAAACTACCATAGGGACTTATATGAGAGCTAAACATACATCAAAACTACATTATTTATACTCAAATCAAGCATGCAAACTCACATAAGCTGTCACCTATAGTACCAAAATACTCAAGAAATACTTCACTAAACAAAATTCTACTTGGATCATCGGAGGAGTCACATACCAGAGACCAAATGCACAAAATCTCAGCACAAATGATGGGCTGAAGAAGGAGATCTAAAATCCAGAGGAAGAACAACAAGAATACAGGTTCCCGGAAATGTTTTTCAGTTTGGGAGGTGAGAGAGAAGACTTTGGCAGGGGAGAGAGTAAGTGGAGGGCCAGGGGGCCCCACACAATGTGTTGGCGCCACCAGGGGGCTGGTCGCGCCACCCCATGGTGTGCCTGACTGGTGGGTCCCCTGGGGTCTCCTAGGTGGATCTCTGCCTCATTTTTGACGTAAAAAATTGTTATATTTTTTCTGGAATTTTTCAAGAAACTTTATTTTTGAGGTATTTCCAGTATTTTAATAATTAATAAAAATCAGGAAAATGAAAGTGAAAAGGTGGAAAACATAACCAAAACCAGCACTACAGAGGTTCTATGACACTCTAATGGAAGAATATCCAAAGAAAACAAAGGTGGTAGTGGTGAAATCAAAAGTATGGATGGTGAAAACATGCATAACCTCAGTAATCAGGGTGAAAACATCAGGAAAACATGCATAAGGATGGTGGGAAAACATGATTATACTCAAGTAGCAATGTGATAACAGAAGTAAACATGGTGAAAACATAACGGGGAAGGTGAAAACATAGTGAAAACATTGCCCACTTCATTTAAAATCATTTTGTTAACAAGGGTGATCAAGTCTTGTTACCAGAACAATTTTCATATGAAGCAAAACTTTGCTAATCACTAAATGATTATGTTACCTCAACCTTGATAGACATAGTCCTAATCATAATGATTTCATATTCTTTAGATGGCTTTGGAATAGGACAATAAAATTCTCCAATCTTGATGGTCTTAATATTTTCAATTGAATTTTGACCATATTTTCTATCAATCTTCTTGGGAAAATAAACAATGTGCTTAACATTAAAAGTAATTTTTCCTTGATTGCAATCAATAACAACCCCTGCGGTATTATTAGCAGCTTGAACAGGAACATCCTCACATATACCCACAGGAATAGACGTTGACTTATCAACCATTTGCAAAGATATATCAATTGGTATCAATTTTTCTTGGAGGAGTGTAGAGACATCGTGGTAAGGATCATAGACGGGGGTGCCATGATCCTACGGGTAGAGACGTGGGGGGACGTGGTAGTACGACAATCGAGAACACCAAGTTTACCCAGGGCTGAAGCCTGAAGTATACAAAGTACAACGTGAGTAGGGTTTCGCTAACTCGGGGAGGATCAACTTCTCGGCGAGTTGGCTTCTAGCTAGTTGTGTGTCTTTCGTCTCTCTCGTCCAGCTTTATATAGATAGCCGGGTAAGGGCTTACAGAAAAGAAACCTAGAAGACTACGGAAAGTATCTAGCTTGAAAAGTAAGGAATTCGTCTTCTCCTCCAAGACGCACCACTTTAGGCCGTGGTCCTGGTTCTTCTAGAATCCGGCTTCCCGCGCATCAGTTTACTGGGCCGCCTAATGGGCTGTAATCCATTACCAACAGGCCACCCTGGTAATCCGGCTCTTTAGACCAATGCCGGATACACCCCTAATCAGTATATATCCGGCAGTAGCCCCCAAGAAGGATTAAGACTTCATTCTGCCACCTTTCGTCAATATGCATTTTTTTCAGAGAAATGTTGGCGCTTGGTCTTGATTCTTCTTTCTCCCGGAATTTGTTAACTCAGAACTCGGATTCACCAGAACCCGGCTTTTCTTCCACGAGCCTTCGTGGATAAGGAACCTCGTGACGTCAGCGATGAAATCGTGCTGACATCACAGACGCTTGGGTTCAATCAAAACCCTGCAATGTATCTCCTGACAGATTCTTGCGGGAATCGAGGAGATAACACTTATCACTTTATCCCTTCATTTCCCGGAAATCTCGGGCGTGACACGCGTCAGCGATCCAACGGATAAAATAGTCGTTGCAACGAATCTCAGCGCACCACAGGCTATAAATAGCCGCATCGGGGCCTCCGAATACCATTCCGCTTCATCTCCTTCCTCAAGCCCCCAGCGCCATATCTAGAACCAGAGCTTGAGCGAGCGAGAGCAGAGAGCAAACTTTCAGGCCTTCTCCAGAATAGATCATCGGAGGATCCGTCTCTAAGCCACGCCGCCCGAAAATGGTCGACGAAGAATCTCCCCGCGCCACAGACGCAAGCAACACCGCCATGGACATCGTGTCGATCATGAATGATCTTGACCCGCAGCTCGACTCCCCCGTCCACGCCGCCGTAAGCACGCCGAAGGGAAACGCAGCGACTCGGCTCGCGGGGATCTACCTCTCGCGGCCGAGAACGTGCCATCATCGTCTACCACGCCTCCCCCGCCTCTCGTCATCGAGCCCGCGGAAGGAACCACCATTCTCGGCGGCGAGGAGGTCGCTGCCTCCGGCGCCGCCGGAGTTGACGAAGACGCGGAGGAAAACTCTGGGAACTGGAGGCACTGTAACGTGGCTCTGTTCCTTCTTCCGGCAATGGAGAAGGAGGGATTCGTGCTGAAGGGTAAATGGCGATTCGAAGAGGACGACCCTGGGCCTTTGCCAAAAGCCGGAGAAAGGGTTCTCCTTGGTTCTCACATCAACAGAGGTATGGGTTTCCCACCTTCTGCCTTTTTTCTCCAAGTCCTCGACCACTACAACATCCAGCCACACAATCTTCCTCCCAACTCTATTCTCTATCTTGCTGGGTTTCAAGCCCTTTTCGAGGGGTATTTAGGAATAGAGCCTAGGTTAGACTTCTGGCAATATTGCTTTGGAATCAAGCGCAACCTTTCTGAGGGCGCTCTCCCCACCTGTGGGCCATCTCCTTTACCCTTCGTAGGTTTAGGGAAGATTGGTTCCCGAAAATAAAAACCTCGGAATCCGTCAAATTCTGGACGGGTTCCTTATTTTATCACTCCGATGTCCCGTTTCCTGGAAAGGAAACGGGAATCCCACCTTTCGTGAATTCCACGGCCACTCCCCAGGACAACTGGGCGGTGGACGCGGTCCAGAGTCTGCCGACAGACCTCATGAGGATCAAGCGGCGCATTGCCAAGCTTGTTTCCGCCAACCCTCCTCCCACCGGCACAGACACTATGCTATACTGGCTCGAAAGACGGATCCAGCCTCTGGCTCACCGCGGACCCCGGCTCATGTGTGAATGCATGGGCTCAGCGGATGCGATGAGGGCGACCGACAAGTCTTTATCGAAGAAAGATTTGAAGAAACGCCTCAACCAGCTGGTGTCGACTCGTGATTAATACGAGGAAAGACGGCCAATGTACACCGCAGAAAAACCAGCCCCAAAGGTATGATTCCGTCTCTTTGGGCGTTTTTCTAAGTTTTCCTTTTCCTCGGATGTTTTTCCTTATCCGTACTTTGCTTCTTCTTGCAAATTATCGGACTTCCTGAAGCGGAGCTCGCCACAGATGCCGAGTTGGACGCGCTGCGTGCCAACTTTGCAGGCGGTCGGAAGCGGAAGAAGCCTTCCGCCACTCAGGAGGTGATCGACCTTGACGGCATCGCCGTCGCAACATCCATGTAAGAAATCCCATATTTTTTATTTTCCTATGCTTTATATTGCATGCATTTTTGTTTCTCGGATTCTTACTTCTCGGAGTTTCTTGTTTTTTCTTTCCAGCCTTGCTCCTACCACTCTAAAGCCAAAAAGACGGAAGAAACATAAGGTTGTGGTTAGGAGAGGAGCGCAACCATCTCTCGCTGCTGCACTCGAAACTCCGACTGCAGCAGGGGAGGAAAACTCGGCGGCAAGGGAAGGCGAATACCCCTTGCAATCCAGCCAGCCTATTGCGTCCGAGTCGGACGCGAGGGAAAGGGCGGAGCCGAAAATGGGAGGCCCTTCGCATGTTCCAGAGGAGGAGCCTATCCCGACATTTGACAAGGATTTCAAGGTAAAAGAAGAGCCCTTTGACGAACACGGATATATCCATCCGTGGGCGACAAAGTACTTTGCTCCAGCTCCTTTAATCCGTCCCTGGCCGCAAGGCGGGCTTATAGTTAGAATAATTACATGTTCTCGCCTCGATAGGTCATACAAGACGGCCTTTGCCACGTCAGAATTCTCTTTGCCGAATACGCAAAGGAATTCAACGAAAATCTGGCAAGCCTTACAAGAATCAGCCAAGTAAATATCTCTAACCCCCAAGCATTTAGCCAATTG
The DNA here is from genome assembly GCA_028641055.1 of Alopecurus myosuroides. NCBI lineage: Eukaryota > Viridiplantae > Streptophyta > Magnoliopsida > Poales > Poaceae > Alopecurus > Alopecurus myosuroides. Next base: position 267,321,150 of record CM054062.1, read on the forward strand.
TATACTTTTTGACTGAATGCTTTCTTCCCGTTCTTGCTTGTTTTTGACTTAAGCGCTCTTTCCCTTTTCCATGTTTCAGCAAACTTCCGAGACAATAAACATGGAAGTTTTTAGTAAACTTACCATCAAGAATAAGGAGGTGAAAACTCTCCTTAATATTCTTGAAGAGAAAGAATCGGAGTTGACCTCCGTTCAGCATGAGCTGAAAGAATCAGCAGGTAAGTTTTTCATTCTTTCACACTGTTGTTTCTGTGAAGATTTTTCTAAGTCATTTTCCGAGTTTTAATCTCTCCAATTTCCTTGCTTTTCATCTTCTTTGGCGAAAGCCAAGCAAATAGCTGAAGATGCCGGCAATGCCGAGAACCTCTGAAAGGAGAACATGGAACTTTTACAAAATCAACGTGAAGCTCCAAAAAGATCTGTAGGCCAGCTAGCTGGCTATCGGTATTGCCGAGTCCAAGGCTCCTAGCCAGGCCGAGAAGGACAAGGCCACCATCCTGGACTTAGAGAATGCTCTAAATCAACGCCTTGAAGAAGGTGTTGAAATGGACAGGATCCTCGGTAAGTTTATAACACTTTTACCGGATTTTTTCTTATACCTTTTGTTGGTATTTTCTGTTTTTCCTCCTATGTTTTTTCTAACTTTCCTTTGTTGGTTTAAATAGAGGGAAACCCCTTTCTTACCCGGATTGATCGAATACGGGCTTTCGGGAGAGTCTTCGCCGCGCTGAAGTTCGCGGGGATGTTACTTATCAATAAGTACATTCCCAACAAAGCAGGAGAACTCTAGGAAGTTAGCAAACTTCTGGAGGTGATCGAGGAGGTGGAGAACCGGAAGTAGTCCTGGTTTCAATATGCAGCTCGTGGTGACGCATGGCCCTTGGGCTCATGTGTATGCACTATACCACCGCCAAGTCTTGGCGCGTGGCAACCGGTGTCCCTCAAGGATACACGGACACACAGCGAGGTAGCATCTTCGACTCTGTCAAAGGCCACGCTACCAAGATAGCTCAGATGGTGAACATCTCCACCTCCTACCCTGAGGAGGAAATTCCAACAACTCCTGGGGATTCCAGCAGCGAGGAGGAGGACTCGGATCCCAAAGAGGCCGCTTGAATCCTGGGTAGATGGCAGGAAAGATAGAAGCATTACTATTCTCCCAATGTAATATCATTGTAATGCTATCTATCATTTGTATAAACAAGCATCCCGCTTTTGCAGTAAAGTTTATGTCTTTGCAAGATTTTTCGGGTTTTAACTCATTTTCCTTCTAAGTTCTCTGGTTTATATGTTTTAACTGTCCTTAGTGTTGAAATGGCTCAATAGCACTTAATATTCATGCCAAGTGACTCGTTTTAACCTAACAGTCAAAACTCCGAAACATGGATTGTACTAAGGCATTTTTACTTACTAATTTCAGTGACCCAACACACAAACAATCAGACAATACTTAGGAAAGAGTAAGGATTTTTGCAAATGCATGAAACTCAGGCACGCAGGCACAATCTAGGTTTCCTTAAGCCTCCTTAGGCTGAAAAGCATTCAGTTTTATAACTCGGAGCACGCAGGCGCAATTCGGGTTAAACATTGAGTATTTTAGAAGACCATTGGGAAATAGATAAAGACGGACTTATGCTTTGTATGAAAAAAAATCAACAGATAAAACAGTAATGCATGAATTCCAACAACTTTATTTCATGATCTCAAAGATGTTTACATAGAAATTGAACTAAGTGTAGAAGGGACGTAACTCCTGGATGCTCCAGGGTCTTTTTGTCTATCCTAGTTCGTCATCTATGTTTCTCTTTCTTTTGCGATTCGGTTTCTTAGGATCATCCTCTGTATCCCGGATATCTACAAGATAGTATGACCCGCTTTGCAGAGCCTTGCTAATGACAAACGGTCCCTCCCAAACTGGGGCTAATTTTTGCTTCCTTTCCTGCACCAATCTTAGCACTAGGTCGCCTTCTTTAAAAGAACGATGTTTGACTTTCCGACTATGATATCATCGCAGTCCCTGCTGATAAATGGCGGATCTTTGTAGCACAAGTTATCGTTCTTCTTTTAAAAGATCGACGGCATCCTGTCGTGCGTTTTCGGAATTCGAGTCTTCGTATGCTAGCACTCTTGGGCTATCATGGAGCATGTCCGTAGGAAGCACAGCTTCTGCGCCATAAACCAGGAAAAATGGGGTTTGTCCAGTTGATCTATTCGGCATCGTTCGAATACTCCAAAGCACGAAAGGCAATTCTTCTACCCATGCTCCAGCTGCTCTATGAAGAGGAGATTTGAGTCTTGGGCGTATTCCCTGCGGGATAGAACTATTCATTCGTTCAACCTGTCCATTGGATTGTGGGTGGGCCACATATACTAGATCTAGGCGAATTCCCGTTTGTCGGCAATATTTTGCCAACTCTCCAATAGAGAAATTTGTACTGTTGTCAGTTATCATGTTGTGTGGGACGCCATATCTCATGACTATGTCAATGATAAAATTCCTGGCAGTCGCACCATCAAGTTTTTTGATGGATTTCGCCTCCACCCACTTGTTATACTTATCTACTGCTACGAGTAGATGTGTAAGTCTGCCTCTTGCAGTTTTGAATGGTCCCATCATATCTAGCCCCCAGACCGCAAATGACCATGTTATAGGGATAGTTTTGAGTGCTTGAGCTGGCATATTCGTCTTCTTGGCGTAATACTGGCATCCGGCACATGTGTTTACTATGTGCTCTGCATCTGCCTTGGCTGTGAGCCAGAAAACCCTGCGCGGAATGCTTATTTGACAATGCTTTTTGATTCAGCATGATGTCCGCAATCTCCTGCATGGATTTCTTGCAAGATTTCTCGTCCTTCTTTAGGTGAAATACACCGCTGAAAAAATTCCGATAGTACTGCGTTTATACATGCAACCATTAATTACCGTGTATCCTTTGCATCGACGTTGTATCTGTCTTTGCAAGACCTCGTCTGCTCCATCCGGGAACTTCTGATCAACTTAGAAGTTTAAATATGGAATTTTCCAATCCGGGTTAACAAGCATGACTTCAATTGACTCGGAAACGAGAGGATAATCAACATCTCCACCTTTGATCGATGGTTCGTGCAACTGTTGGACAAACACACCAGGTGGTAGGGTTTTCACTCTTTCCGATCCCATGCGGGCTAATGCATCCGCGTTCCATTTTTCTTCCCTTTTGATATGGAGTACTTCAAATCCTAGGAACCAAATGGAAAACTCGTCCATGGTTCTCCGATATTCGGCCATAATGGGGCTTTTGGCATCCCATGTTTGGTTTAGCTGATGCTGCATCAAATCCGAGTCACCATAACAGAGTATGCGTTTGACGCCTATTTCCTTCACAATATGCAAGCCATGAAGCAAAGCTTCGTATTCTGCCACATTGTTGCTGGCGTTGAAGTGTATTTGTAATGCATACTCCATAATGTCACCTTTTGGAGATTTAAGCACTACACCAGCTCCGGCGCCTTCCTTTGTCTTTCATCCGTCAAAATGCATGATCCAATATTCTGACTCCGGCATTGGTGTGTTTTCTATTGCATATGTCCAATCAGCGACAAAATCTGCCAACATCTGGGATTTGATTGTTGTCCTGGGTTGGTACTTAATGTCGAACGCAGCGAGCTCGATGCCCCATTTAGCAACTCGGCCTGTTGCGTCCGCATTGTTGATAATATCCCCTAGTGGTGCTTTTCTTACCACTGTTATGGAATGTCCTTGGAAATAATGACGGAGTTTTCGAGATGCAAAAAACATGCCATATGCCAGTTTTTGATAATGTGGGTACCTTTGTTTTGACTCGGAGAATACTTCGCTAACATAGTACACTGGATGCTGATTTGGTATACTTTGTTCGTCTTTCCGCCTCTTCTATCCATTCAAATTTGTCAGATTTCTTCAACAACTTGTATAATGGCAGAGCTTTGTCTCCTAGTCGGCTTATGAACCTGCTGACTGCGGCTGCAGAACCCGTCAATCTTTGGACATCTTTTAGGCACGTAGGCCTTGTGATATTCAAGATTTCCTTGATCTTTTCCGGGTTTACTTATATTCCTCTGTGAGAAACGATAAAACCCAGAAGGTTTCATGAGGGAACCCCGAATACGCACTTTAATGGATTCAACTTCATTTTATAAGTGCGCAAATTTTCGGAAGTTTCTCGTAGATCTTCAAGGAGTGTATTATTTTCCTTGGAAACTACGGGAATGTTCATCCACGGTAGACATGGACGTTTTTGCCGATTTGACTATGCAAGCATCTTTGCATGCAACGCTAGTATGTTGCACCGGCGTTCTTCAAGCCAAAAGGCATGGTTATGTAGTAGTATGTTCCATATGGGGTTATGAAGGAAGTTTTTATTTGATCCTCCTCCTTCATACATATTTGATGGTACCCGGAATAAGCATCCAAAAAGCATAAAAGCTCAGAGCCAGCGGTGGCATCTATTATTTGATCGATTCGCGGTAACGCGAACCTATCTTTTGGACACAATTTGTTCAAGCCGGTGTAATCTATACACATCCTAAGAACAATACTGTCTTTCTTCGGGACTAATACTGGGTTCGCAGACCAATCAGTACGTATGACTTCCCGGATAAAATCAGCTGCTAAAAGCCGGATAATTTCCTTGCCTATAGCCTTTCGTCTTCTTCCATCGAAATGACGGAGACCTTGTTTGACGGGGTTTGAACCTAGAATTACTTTGAGTTGATGCTCAGCAAGTTCCCTGGGTACTCCCGGCATGTACGCATGACACCAGGTAAAAATATCCCGGTTCTCACGGAGGAACTTGATGAGCACGTCTTTCTATTTGTCGGTCATCCCAGTTCCCACTACGACAAATTTTTTCGGATCTTTGGGGTCTAGGATAACCCGTCTTGTGATTTCCGAGGCTTTGAAGCTATCTGCCGGCTTCCGACTTTCTTTTCCTGACGGCATTTCCATCGGCGAAACTTCCTTAGCTAGCTCCTTTAATTCTTACCTTGCGATGACTTGCTCAGCTCAAAGGGTGTTTCCTTTCTCTAGCTCGTTCGCCAATTTGTAATCTCCGGCTATGGTAATTACTCCGCCTTTCGGCCCTGGCATCTCCAGCTTGTTATAGATATAACATGATATTGCCATAAACTTGGCGAAAGCTGGACATCCGAGTATTGCATGGTATACACTTTTGAACGACACCACCTCGAATGAGATTTTTTCCTGGCGAAAATGTTATCTACTTCCGAAAGTTACATCTAGGAAAATTTCTCCTAGGGATTGTGCTTGCCTGCCAAGAACAATACCATGAAACCGTATATTGTTGTGCCTGAGCTGATTCTCGAAAATATGTAGTTGTTTCAATGTACTCAGGTACATGATGTTGATACTAGATCCTCCATCCACCAGCACTCTTTTGATCCTAGTGTTTTGAACAATAGGACTTACGACCAAAGCATGCATGCCGGGTTCTGGGATGTTTCCGGGATGATCTGACTGATCCCAGGTAATTGGCGTATTTGAATACTTCAAGTACTTCGGTGTTGGTGGAACAACTGCGTTGATTTCTCGAAGTGTCCTCTTTGCCTGCTTTGCTGAGGGAGTTGCCAGGAAAGTTAGGTTACATTCTCCTTCAACTCTCAGGAATTTTGGCTCGCCTTTTCGCTGCTGTTCCTGGATTTTATCGTCAGTGTCCGATTCACTTTCTTCTTTCTCAGCTTCTGGCTTTTGCTTGTTGAACTTCCTCTTGGAATTCTTTCCTTTATTCCTGGATCTTGCAGTGCCCTTCATATGTTTGTTGAGGCGGCACTGCGCACTTGTATGGGTAGGCTTCCCAAATTGCGAATGGTGGACACAGTTTTCTGACTTTATCTTTTCCCACTCTTCCTTAGAGTAGGAGATGGGCTCTACGCTTCTTCCTTTCCATTTGCTACCATTATCCTTTCCAAAGGTTGCATTTACTTCTTTGGGTTTTGCCGACGCCTCTGGAGTAGCTTTCTTTTCAGAGCGAGGTGTCTTTTTGGCCTGAACCAAAGAGTCAATATTTCGACCTCTCGCTCTGATATCATGTTCGGCCGCTGCATGCTCATTGGCGGTGGTAAGCATAGATCTGAGATCTTTCTGCTCCTTTGATCCAACCATGAACGGTACGAGGCCGGGTTTTAATCCATTGATGAAAGCATGCATTTCTTGTACATCACTTACTCCAGAGCAGCTATTTTTCATTGTTGTCCATCTTGATATAAAGTCGACATACGACTCGTCTTCAAATTGGACGCAGCGATTTAGCTGGTTGATGCTCTTAGGGAGTTTGTACGTACTCCGGAAGTGCTGAGCGAATACTCTGGCCATATCATCCCAGCTATCCACGGTTCTTGACGGAAGCCCGTTGATCCAATCTCTGGCTCCATCCAGCAACATTAGGGGGATAAATTTCACCGCTTCTAGGTCTGTCCCTTTGTTGATTTGAACGGCGGTATAGTAATCTGAGAGCCATGTATCCGGATTTGTACTTATGGTGTACTTTTGGTAAGTTGGACCAACTTTGGCAATGCCAGAATGTAGGGTTATTCTTCGGATCCTGTCAGTGAAACACTTAGGTCCAAAGTATAGAACATCTCTTTCCGCCTTATCGACGTGTGCGGAATATCTGCCGGCTGAATGGACAGAGGGGGATCTGCTCCTTTCTGGCCCATTGTTGCGCGAATGCGCTCTTCCGGGATTATCCCTATTTCGTCCGTTATCGTGTCCTCTGGAATGAGGCGGAGTTCAACTCCTTCGCCTTTCTTTGTTCCTAGGAGGAGTACGGGATCTCTCACGCCTGTGAGGATTTTCATATCTTCCGGCTTTTTTAGCTGGGCGTCTCGGAGGCGGCATCATTTTTCCGTCTTTCCGGTTTTGTTCCTCCCGATCCTTGTGGTCACGGAGTTTATTTCCGCCTTTCGGCAGATGGGATCATGTTCTGGATGCTTCATCCCTATTGTTCGGGATTTTCTTGTCCTTCTTAGGATCTCCCTTCTTTTCCTTAGAATCGCCTGGTCCAGGTGCTCTAGCGGCGCAAGTGGCAGTTTTGCATAGGGCCGAGTCGTCGTGCAACTTCCCTGATCTTGCATGTCCTCGCTGTTGCTGTTGCAATGCTTTTCCCAGGAAAGCATACACTCCTTGGAGCTTTTCGTCTTTGGAGTACAGATCGTCATTAAGGATGGCGAACGCGGCTTCCGCGTTTTCAGCTGCGGTTTTGTAGATGCGTTCGCCCATAGCGTTTACGTCGTCAACCCGTCTTTGCCAAGAAGGGTTTTGCAACCGTTCTTTTGCTGACAGCACATCCGTCCTTGCGATTTCGGGCAATCTCGTGGGTTTTATCCCGGACATATTCCGTATTTCAAATTCTTCAATTTCCCCCTGCTTTGCTTTTACATTAGCTTGGGCTTTGAGGAGATTTTATTGAGATCGGAATAGTTGTTGCTGCTGCCGCATAATGGCTTTCCTTCTGGCTTCCAGCACTTCCGGTGGATCGTACGGTCCAACCGAGGTTTTGATCAAATCTATCTCGTCCTGTTCCGACATTTGGGGAACATGGATTTCTTTATTTTTCTTCTCCACGGGTGTGACTCCGCTTGCTCCTCCTGCTTCCAGGTTTTGGTTAGCATTATCTGCCAATTTTTTCTTCTGGAGTTTGTACTGGAGTTTCTTGGCAGTCTTCTTTTTCTTCTTGGAAGAGGGAGGCTTTTTTCCAAGTTCTTTTTCTGTCAATTCCTTGACATCAGGATAGATGGGACTGGTTTCTCCGTCCTCTCTTTCCTCATCTGGTGGAGGTGTTCTGGGGTCTTCATCTTCTTCGGCATCCGAGTTTTCAGTCGGTTTTGCCATAAGTACTTCATGGAAGCTCCCCTGCATGGATTTGACATTTCATTCAAAAGCGTCTTCATCTTCGTCTTCTGAATTTATGACCTCAGATCCAGGTTCCGACTCCAATCTTGCTTCTATGGTAGCTAGTACGGAGTCGGCTTCCGAGTTATCGTTTTCTTGATGGGTGTCAGATCTTCCACTTGTTCTGTGGGATTGTTGTTTTCTGCTTCTTCCACGGGATTGCTTACTTCCGTGTTTTCAGCGACCTCGGACTACACCATGCCAATGAAGTGAGATCTGATTGCAGGCATCTTCGAAGAGGTAGAAAATTCAGGGTTTTGGCGATCTGAGCAGAATCCGGTATCATAGTTTTCTTCAACTGGGTATAGAGCGGGTGGGGTAAATTTGCTTCCACCACAGAATCTCATTGCCTCTGCAGTTAATCCGATAAAGATGTCTCCAAATCAAACCGGTAAAGCACAGTCACTTACCAGATGATTCCGTGCTGGCATGTACGACCCGTTGTCGAGGAAGCGCCCGACGTCGTTGTCGAATTCCAGGCTTCCGACAGTTATGGTACTGCTGATTCCGCCGAGCGTCCCCGATCGAAACATAACGTGTGACGTCGCTGGCCCCACGGTGGGTGCCAACTGTCGATACATCTTGGTAAGGATCATAGACGGGAGTGTCATGATCCTAGAGGTAGATACGTGGGGGGACGTGGTAGTACGACAATTGAGAACACCAAGTTTACCCAGGTTCGGTACGGCGCAACTAGGCGACGTTCCTACTCTTGCAATCTCACTAAATCGGGGCTGAAGCCTGAAGTATACAAAGTACAATGTGAGTAGGGTTTCTCTAACTCGGCGAGGATCAACTTCTCGGCGAGTTGGCTTCTAGCTAGTTATCTGTCTTTCGTCTCTCTCGTCCGGCTTTATATAGATAGCCGGGTTAGGGCTTATAGAAAGGAAACCTGGAAGACTACGGAAAGTATATAACTTGAAAAGTAAGGAATTTGTCTTCTCCTCCAAGCCGCACCACTTTAGTCCGTGGTCGGGTTCTTCTAGAACCGGGCTTCCTGCGCATCAGCTTACCGGGCCGCCTAATGGGTTGTAATCCATTATGTAACACCCCTGTTTTTAAGCCCTTGTTTTATATTATATTAGCAAGCCTCTTAAGACTTTTGTAAGACAATTAAGTGGACAACATGTTTGTGTAGTCATGTGTATCTATGCAATTTAAGTGGTGTGTTTCTTTTCACTCATTTGAGGATTTTTCCTGATGATTGATTATTGTCTGCCTGATGTTTTTCAACTGGAAACCCAAAGAAATTTCTTTTCAAAGTTTGGGGAATACTTGATTCACTCATGATAGCATTATTTAGTCATGTCTTGACCAAGGAAACACTTTGGTTGGGATTTAAATAGCTTTGGGAATTTATTTCCTATTTAAACATTTAGCAGAAAAACAACATGACTAGCTGTTTTCCACACTTGTTTTCAGGAAGCAAACATATTTGAATTATTGTTTTCTTGTTGTATTATGGTTGAACATATTATGTAATACAACTATATGCCACTGGTTTGAATTTAGCACTTGAAAAACAACCAAATCCATGATTGTTTTCCTAGTATAAAAATATTGAAAAACCAATTCCATTTGGAAAACAGAAACATAGCTTTTTGGGCAGATGTTTTCAGAAGGTTAACCAACTCATTTTCTTGTGTACTTGTTGTTTTCTCAAACTAGAAAGTACATATAACAATAAGCAACTTGAATTTTCAAAATCCAAGTTCAATTGCCCAATCAAACAGAAGCAAACTTTTGCTTCAAATCCCTGTTTTCTTCCAACACTTAGTGAAAATCTCACTAAGTCCTTTTCTGAATTTTCTGAAAACTGTTTTTGAACAGAACTTTGGAGATGAATTTCTTGAGCTACACTTGATCTTTTTGTGTGGAATTTGGTTCTAATTGTTCACCTAGGATCCCTCTGTAAGTTCCATGTGATCACATGCCCGAGAGATGCCTTAGACAAGAAGGAAAGAGGAGGGGAAGTAGACTCGGGTAGGAGGGGGTGGGCAGATGGCATGGCCTAAAAACTCCCATGTCTCTCCACCCTAGCTCCACTGTGTTGACCAGTAAGTTTGGCACCGCCCCTGGCTCGAGAGGCAACGAGAAAAACGGGCCCCCCTCCCTCTGCCCGCCAGCACGGCCTCACCATGTGCACCCGAAGAGCACGCCCGCGGCCTCGTGGCTACAAAGCCTCCCGAGCCGTGCCACTGCGCCAGCATCACACCCACCCCTCCACTACACCACCCACGAAAATCCAGGCCGTGCCTCGCCGTGTGCGAGCCGCACGGGCATTTTTTTCGCCGCCGGCCACCGGGAGATCCCCCGAGTCGAAGCTGACCAAACCGTGCGTGGGAGATCGTCATTCTTGCGCGAGCACGCTCCCCGTACCCTTGGCCACCTCCCTGACATCCTCCGCGGTTCATTCGCTTGCAGGAGAACCCGAGCCATCGCCGCCGTGCCCGCCGTGTCGCCGCGGAGAGAATCACGCCGTCGGGGAAACGAACGCCGCCACCACCGCGCCACCAGCCTCCCACTGCACCACCGCCACCACGCGCCGCTCCACGGAACCCCTAGGTGAGCACCCTGCCCGTTCCGTGCGTGCCCGTGAGGTGTTCGACGCCGTTCCTGTCGCGGTTAGGCCAGAGGAGGAAGAAAGACGCGGACCGTTGATCGCAAGATCAACGGCCACGCTTGAACGGTCGGTTCCCGCGTCCCCCTCCCCTGCGCGCGCGCAGATGGGCTGGCCTAGGTGCTAGTCGGGCCGCGCTGGGCGAATCCGGCCCATCGGGGCTAGTCCCTGTTAAATTTTTAAATCAAATTTTTTTCTGCAGAAAGTTATCTGTTAGCTTTTGGCCTAGTAAATTTAGCAAACAATTTTATTTGGCTTTGCCAATTTTTGTACATGTAGCCATACAAAATTACAACCACCTCCCTTTGGCAGAATAATGTTTTGACTTTTAGTTATTTTTCTATAGCTAGTTTACCAGACAGTGCCCTTAAAATGGAAATGAATAGAACTTCAAAAATACAAAACATTTTTGAGCAAACTCAACTGTTTTGGAAAGCCCTTGTAGATACCTACCAGTAGAATTTTAGTTTGCACCAAGGTGAATTACCATTTGGAAATGCCATCCATTTTGGTGAACCATCTGTCAGCTATTCCAAGAATTTTAGGGGGAGTTTGGGACATTATTTTTGAGTGGGACCAATTGGAGAGGCTTTGTATTGTTAAGGACTATCACATCCTAGAAGGGTTTAATTTTTGGAGCCATAGAAAAAATTAGGGAGACAGAACCAGTTTCAGCACTTTTCTGCCTAATTTTTAATTCCTAGATCTTGTTTTATATGTTCATTTTGTGATGTGCACCTGTTGTGTTCTTGCTTGTAATGTTGTTATCTAGTGTATTAGTGATGTTTACAAGTTGTATGAACATGTTAGAATAAATGGCTTGAGTGGTAGAATTTTTAGAATTATTTTCCATGCATAAATCTTGCTCATAGCTTATTTTCTATCTAGGTTTGTGAGTAGATTTTTAGTTATGTATTAAGCCTTTTTGCTAGATTAATTTTCAAGGAACCAGTACCATTTTGGGTACTGTTATTTTGGTTACAACACCTCTGGTTGCTTGGTGTTTGTGTTTGAAGTAGATTTAAATAGCAAGGCTTAAGGTCTAGATTTCATACTAGGTTATATCATGCATGCTTTTTGTCTTGTTTTCCACTAAGGAAAAATATGATTCTTTGTGGTTGAAAACAGAGGATGAAAAGTCCTTGTGGCATTGTTATCCTTGTGTTTTCACCTCTGTTAATTTTCCCTCAAGTATTAGAAATTGCTTGAGTATAATTTGTGTGCCTAGATTTAATTCCCTCACATGTGTAGCATTTTTAGTCTAGTTTTTCCTTGGTTAATAGCTAGACTTATTATTTTGTTTTGGAGGATCCAGTAGCATTTTGGTACTGATTATAGGAGTATTTTATCTCTGTTAGTTTGCACACTTGTGCCTAGAATTAACAAGTGAAGTATGAACTAGTCTAGTATTTTTCCCAAGTTTCTACTAGTATGAGTAGGAGTTAGTGGGACTAGTTTGTTTGTTTTGAGCATTTTTAGAAATGTGACCAGAGGCTTATTAACCTCTTTATGAGCATTATGCTAGTGGAACACCCACTGGTTTTTTTTTTGTATCATGGTGGAAAATGAGCTTGACTTGTTGTCAGGAGCCTTTTTCACCACTTGCATATTTTAGCTTATTATTTGTACTTGCCATAGAGAATATTGGGGAAGTTTTTAGACATCAAATTGGGTTTTATGTGACACCCTACTGTCTAGTAACATGTGTTTTACCCCACTGGTCCATGATGCTCTTGACTTAAAATCATTAAGTTTGACCACACATAAGCACTAGGAAAAAGCAGATTTTCCCACTATGGTTTTCATGACAATTTTCTTAAGGGATAATTGATTGTCTTGAGTGCTACATTTTAAGGGTTTGCTGTATGTATCACTTGTAGCATTGTTTGTCTTGGTTGGCTCTGAAAGTGTGCCTTTATTTCTTTTTACGACGTTAGAAAACGAGGAGGAAGGATTTGCTGAAGAGGGGTATTGCAACTCCTGTTACTTTCAGGACCAGGACCATCACTTGTACCAAGGCAAGCCATCCTAATGCTTGCTGTATAAATACTTATCATTATCTATCATGCATGCTTTTCACTTCTGAAGTTTTCACAAAACTATACTCTCAAAACTATTTTTGTTGTGAATACTACTACTATTAATATTATTAGAAGAAAGAATCATAATAATAGTCAACTTGGTATTTGCCAAGCCCTTAGCCACTAAATGGTATATACATACCATCCACCAAATTAAAACATGGGTTCTTAAATGAACTAAATAAAATGTGCTTTTGTAAACAAATACCTTATGAAGGAAAAACCCCGGATGAAGGGTGAGACCCTGTCTACCGGAAGAATGCCATGAAGGGAAATTTATGAAAAATGTTTACAAAAGACACATAACCTAGTCTTCGCTGGACAACCATTATCGTACTGCCACTTTACCCCAATATGGGTAGGGGCTTGATTAAAAACTTGTTATGGTTAGTATGTGAGCTATCTCAAAGTGCTATAGAGGATTGGATCCTCCGAACCGAAGTGTCGCTAGGAGTGAGTAGACGGGACATCTAAAGTGTGGGATTAATTTTCCCTCCGGATGCAGCAGTTGGGTCTCCTGTCTGGGCGGTGTGTGACACGGCTTGCCGGGGAGGGGTAACCCCAATTGAAGAGATAGTCATGTTCTAGCTTGTACATAGTGGATAGTCAAGATCAGTTATCTGATGTTCCCATAGGTTGGGAATAGTCCATGGTTGTTTCATGGCGGATTCTGGATCTAGTGGAAGTGTGTACACCTCTGCAGAGTAAAACTATTTCGAGATAGCCGCGTCCTCGGATATGGACGGTTGAATGGCCATGTAGCTAGTATTGTGTCAACTTTTCAAAAAGAGGTTTTTTGAAGGACGGCTTTGTACCTGCGAGGTACTATGGAGGAATGACTTGGTATCTGCGAGATACTGATGAGGAGGAAACTATTACTACAAGTTTCTGAAAAGAAAACTTTCTTTTCTAAAAGTCTTATAAAACCTCCAAGATATGTGATATCTACGAGAGAAAAACTACCTTATTTTAAAGGATTTTTCACTAAGAAAGAAACTTGAAGAATCAACCATGATAAATCTTTTATATGTCATGGGTAGCTGAACCATATGTATGGCCTACCCACTCCACCAAATAAGCATGTATGCATTTATTGTAAGCTCATAAAGGATGTCTTGTTGAGTACATTCAAACGTACTCATTTGGTTTCGCCCCTGGTATCTACTTACCAGACTATGAGGAGCCACCCCAGGAGGAGTTCTATGAGGAGGAGTTCTACGCTGATGGCCCTGCGAGTTAGGATCGTCTCCCAGTCAGCAGCCTGTAGGATGAGGCGTGACTCGGGTTCTACTACGCTATGCTTATCGTCTTCCGCTGTGTTTATTTTGAATGTCCGTCCTGTGTGACAGTTATCGAGAACTTGGTCATGTGACCATTTATGTAAGACTCTAATATTCGTGTAATGGATGATGTATTCTGTATGCCAACTACGTATGTTGTTCACAACTGGTTATTCTGGGATTGTGAATGAATGCATATGAGGGGTTCTGAACCTTTCAGTTTGGGGCCTCTACAAAGTTGGTATCAGAGCCATCCTGACTCTAGGAGACCTTAGTTAGCATGGACGTTAGTGTATACTCCAAAAATCTAAGTTATAAATACAAAAAAATATCGGATATATGACTATGTATAAAAATATTCCCTATATCCCACCACCTCTCTGTGTTAAACTCTACTTGCATTTAGATTGCTCTTTGCATAAACTTAAAACTTTGCACACTATGGTATAACTAAAACTATACTTAAAATTTTGTGTAGATGGACGTGGTCATCACCGAGGCTTTCCAGTTGGGACGTCCACGTGGAGAGACTTTCCTGTTCGAGGAGAGGCTAGTAGCTATGGCTACTGTGTTGGGACGCCCACTTCCGGAGCTGCGAGGAGGTCTAGTTGACGGTGCACCTCTGGAGGGAGACTGGTACGCGGAGGTCACTATCCGTGCACCTCTGGCTAGCCCGACAGTGGAGGCCTACGTCTTTCGTGCTGTTGATCGTTCTTGGACCGAGGCAGCCGTGCGGGTGATTCAGGAGTCAGTGGCACGACTGGCACACATTGGGGAGTACATGTTCATCGGTTCCCGGTTCGAGTTGATTGGGAGGCGCGATGAGGAGGGCATACCACTTCCTGTCGAGCCAGACACTACCACTGTTGGTCCTCACTTGGACGAGATGGAGATTCTATTGTACCGCACTCAGCACAGGTTGGACGATCAGCGACTCGCTCACCACCTTGGCACATTGGTGCACCACACACTGATAGCCGAGACTGACGAGCTGAGGGCTGAGCTTCAGGACAGCCAGGAGGAGAGTGGAGCACTAGCAGAGCAGTTGTCTCAGTTGAGGGAGGAGTTGGAGGCCGCCACCGCGAGGAGCCGTGCCTTGGAGAGACAGCTGCGGGCCACCCGACTGAGCCGTGCTCGTCTCACCAGCAGGGTAACGGCTCTGGAGGGGGCTAACTCAGTTCTGCACACTAGGCTTCACATAGCTCGTGACGACATAGCCGCGAGAGACTCTGCCATAGAGGAGCTTGAGGAGGAGGGCGCAGAGCTCAGCAGGGAGATTGAGGAGCTCCTGCCAGTAGAGGATGTTCCGTCTGACTTGGAGGGGATGGATATGAGTGAGGCTAGCGAGCAGGATGATGATGACCTGCTTGGCGAGGAGGAGGAGGAGGACCCTGAGGAGCGTATCTTCGAGGTTGGGGACAGTGACGACTCTGTGTAGTCACAGCCTCCTCACCCTTAGCACTTGATGCTGGTCTAGATGCTAGATAAGTATGCTAGATCGTTTTGCTAGTAGTAGCCTTGCGATGACCCCACCAATCGCACCCTTTGTAGCTCGATGAAGCCTTCCTTGTAAGATATGGCTTGTAATGTGTGTGTGTAATGTCAAAAACTCTGTTTAATTATTGTGATGAATGAAATGTTCTGCTTGGTTCCTTGATGATTGTCACTACTTTGCGTTCATTTCATCCGTGTTTGCGACTGCCCCGCTCTTGTTTTTGAAACATATCACTCGTATTCCTTTTTCTTATGTTAAAGGTACTGGGTTTTCAAAAACAAGAATATACTTCTAAAACTTACACATGTTTTCACTTCAGAATGGCACCTCGTCGCGAACCCCCACCGCCACCACCACCCACAGTGGAGGCGCTGTTGGCCCTGCTGATGGAAGATCGCCAGGCCAGCCGAGATGAGAGTGCAGCTACCATTACCGCTCTGCAACAACTAGCTGCTTCCGCCAACAATAATGGCAATGGCAATGGCAATGGTGCTCGCTCGAGACTGAGAGACTTTCAGCACACCAACCCCCCAGTCTTCACTAGGATTGTGGAGCCTCTCGATGCTGACGACTGGCTCTGCACCATTGCAAACAAGCTGGAGGTTGCTTCAGTTGAGGAGAATGATAAGGTCCTGTTTGCCTCCCATTTCCTTGCTGGTCCTGCCAGGACTTGGTGGGAGACTACACGTGAGACTGTTGCTGCTGGTCACGTGTTCAACTGGGAGGATTTCTCTGCGAGATTCCGCAAGTACCACATTCCCCAAGGAATGATGGCACTTATGCGTGAGAAATTTCTGAAGCTGAGGCAGGGAAGTATGCCTGTGTCTGAGTACTGGGAGAATTTCACTACTCTGTCCAGGTATGCACAGGATGATATCAATACTGATGCTAAGAAGAGGGAGAGGTTCTTAAATGGGCTGGATGATGAGCTCCAGTGCGCTCTAGTGGTGGTTCCATTCCAGGACTTGGAGACCCTTGCAAATGCCGCTATGGTACTGGAGCACAAGCGGAAATCGGCTGATGATAACCGCAAGAGGAAGATGACTGTGCATGGTGGACCTAGTGCTCAAAGGACTCGTAACACTCCGTATGCGAGACCACCATCCCACAAGGCGCCTGCTTATGCACCCCGCCCCAACCACAACTACGCACCAAGGCCCAACAACTACAACCACAACTATGCACCAAAGTACGGAGGAAATAGCTATGGCGGTAACCATGGTAATCATTCTGGGAATAATCATGGAAACCGCTATGGAGGCAACAATAGTGGAAATGGGAACAACTCCAACAATGCTCCCAAACCTAACCCAAGCCAAAGGCCTTCTGGAGGTTGTTTTGCCTGTGGAAAGGAAGGTCACTTTGCTCGTGAGTGCCCTACCAAAGCTACTGCCACAGCCCAGCCTACTGCAACCAAGATGAACCATGGTCCTTCCACTGGACGGCAGAATAGGATGAAGGGACACCTGAACCATGTCACTGCTGCAGAAGCTCAGGAGGCACCAGACATGGTGATGGGTACGTTTCCTGTCAACTCGGTGCCAGCCGCAGTACTGTTTGATTCTGGTGCATCGCATTCTTTTGTCACTAGACCGTTTGCTGAGAAAAGTGGTATGAAGCATTCCCGTATGCATAACCCTATGTTAGTACAAATACCTGGGGATAGTACTAAAGCCAACCTAATTTGCAATGAGGTACCAGTAGAAATACAAGGAAAAACTTTTCATGCTGATCTTATAGTGCTGGGATCCAAAGGGATAGAAGTGGTACTCGGTATGAACTGGATGGCCAAGTATAAGGGGGTTATTGACTGCACTAAGAAATCAATTGATATGATCTCTGAGGATGGGGAAAAGGTTGCGTACACTGCAACTAAACCCTCGTCACAAGTTCACTGCCACACTGGTATAGCCCACCCTAACCTTGAGGAAGTCCCGGTCGTTTGCGAATACCCGGATGTTTTTCCTGAAGAGTTACCCGGTATGCCCCCTGATCGGGATATCGAGTTTGTGATCGAGTTAGTGCCCGGAACTGGACCCATAGCACAGAAGCCTTACCGGATGAACCCAAAAGAATTAGATGAGTTGAAGACCCAGTTGGATGACATGTTGAGAAAAGGTTTGATTCGCCCTAGTGCATCGCCATGGGGATCTCCGATCATTTTTGTGGAAAAACGGGACGGTACCACTCGGTTATGTGTGGACTACCGCAAGTTGAATGATGTTACCATCAAGAACAAGTACCCGTTGCCCAAAATTGAAGACCTGTTTGACCAGCTGAATGGGGCCGTAATCTTCTCGAAGATCGACCTTCGGACTGGTTATCACCAATTGAAAGTCCGTGATACTGATATTCCCAAGACTGCTTTCACCACTCGTTACGGGCTGTATGAATACACCGTGATGTCCTTTGGTCTAACCAATGCCCCTGCCTATTTCATGAATCTCATGAATAAGGTATTCATGGATTTTCTAGACAAGTTTGTCGTGGTGTTTATTGACGACATTCTCATATATTCTCGGAGTGAGGAAGAACACGAAGAACATCTGAGAATTGTGCTCGAAACACTTCGTGAGCATCAATTGTATGCTAAGTTTAGTAACTGTCAATTCTGGTTGACGGAAGTCAGGTTTCTTGGACATGTAGTATCTGCGGGAGGAATATCTGTTGACCCTACTCTAGTTCAGTCTGTGGAGAAGCGTGCTGCTCCGACCAACCAGACTGAAGTCAGATCCTTTCTGGGTTTGGCAGGATATTACCGCAAGTTTGTTCAGGGATTCTCGAGTATAGCCAGACCCCTCACCCAGTTGCTCAAGAAGGATAGCAAGTTCCTATGGACGGACAAGTGTGAAGAGAGTTTCAATGAGTTAAAGCATCGACTTGTGACCGCTCCAATCCTTATTATGCCGGACATCACCAAGAATTTCGACGTATATTGTGACGCTTCTAAGCTTGGTCTTGGAAGCGTACTTATGCAAGAAGGGAAAGTGATATCTTTTATATCCCGCCAGTTGAGACCCCACGAGTTGAATTACCCCACTCATGACCTAGAGCTTGCTGCTGTTGTTCATGCCCTCAAAACATGGCGACACTTTCTTATGGGAAGAAGAGTGGAAATTTACACGGATCATAAGAGTTTAAAGTATATCTTTACTCAACGTGAGCTCAACATGAGGCAGCGCCGCTGGATTGAGCTCATTAAAGATTATGATCTGAGTATTCATTATCACCCTGGGAAGGCAAATGTGGTTGCAGATGCTCTTAGTCGAGAGCCGGCCTCTCTAAATGCTATGATTCTAGTAAGGCAGCCCGAGTTGTGGAAAGAGCTTGACCAACTTGGCATTGAAGTGGTCAGCTATGGTATGTTGGACGCCATAGAACTTAAACCAACTCTCGTTGACCAAATCAAAGAGGCGCAGAAAGGCCAGAAAAGTATTGATGGTATTAAGGCCCGCATGGAGAAGGAAAAGGTTGCGGGGTTTACTATCGATGCTGATGGGGGATTATGGTATGAAGGCCGTATTTGTGTTCCCTCTGAGTCTGATCTCAAGCAGACCATCATGGTCGAAGCTCATGAGACCATGTATTCTATCCATCCTGGAGGAACAAAGATGTATCAAGACCTAAAGGAGAGATTCTGGTGGCATGGAATGAAGCGAGAGATTGCTTCATTTGTACCCAAGTGCCATGTCTGCCAGCAAGTAAAAGCTGGGCACCAGCGTCCCGCTGGCTTGCTCCAGCCATTGCAAGTACCTGTTTGGAAATGGGATGAAGTAGGGATGGACTTCATCACAGGACTTCCTAGGTCCAGCCGAGGAAATGATTCTATATGGGTTGTCGTGGACAGGCTCACGAAAGTTGCTCACTTTATTCCTGTCCGGACCACCTATCGTGGAGATCAGCTTGCTGATCTTTACATTACTCGGATTGTCAGCCTGCACGGAGTCCCGAGCAGGATTGTGTCTGATCGAGGTACACAGTTCACATCCAGATTTTGGAAGAAGTTGCACGAGAGTTTGGGAACCAAATTAGCTTTTAGCACAGCCTATCACCCACAGACTGATGGACAGACAGAGCGTGTGAACCAAATTCTGGAAGACATGCTCCGTGCTTGTGTGTTGTCCTATGGAGTTAAATGGGAAGACTGTCTGCCTTTCGCAGAGTTTTCTTACAACAACAGTTATCAGTCTAGCTTGCAAATGGCCCCTTTTGAAGCACTGTATGGACGTAAATGCCGCACACCCCTAAATTGGACTGAGACTGGAGACAGTCAGGTTTTTGGTGTGGACACTTTGAAAGCTGCAGAAGAGCAGGTTCAGCTTATTCGGGAACGTTTAAAGACAGCTCAATCTCGTCAGAAGAGTTATGCTGACACGAAGCGTCGTGATGTCTCTTTCAGCATTGGAGATTTCGTGTACCTTCGTGTTACGCCACTCAAAGGGATGCAGCGTTTCCATGTCAAGGGAAAGCTGGCACCCAGGTATATTGGCCCTTTTAAGATCTTGGCACGTCGTGGCGAAGTTTCTTATCAGTTAGAATTACCTGAGGAGCTATCTGCGTTTCACAATGTGTTCCATGTGTCATTGCTCCGGAAATGTCTGCAAGTACCTGAGAAGGATCTCTCGTATCAAGACATAGATTTCAGGACCATTGATATCAATGATGACTTGACTTATCGTGATAGACCCCTGCGGGTTCTCGAGGAGATTGTGCGCGCTACCAGGAGGCGTGCTATAAAATTCCTTAAGATTCAGTGGACGAATCATTCTGAGGAAGAAGCTACCTGGGAGCGTGAGGATGATATCAGGAAGGAGTTCCCTGATTTTCTTAAAGCCTAGACCCGCTAATCTCGGGACGAGATTCTTTTAAGGGGGGAGATTTGTAACACCCCTGTTTTTAAGCCCTTGTTTTATATTATATTAGCAAGCCTCTTAAGACTTTTGTAAGACAATTAAGTGGACAACATGTTTGTGTAGTCATGTGTATCTATGCAATTTAAGTGGTGTGTTTCTTTTCACTCATTTGAGGATTTTTCCTGATGATTGATTATTGTCTGCCTGATGTTTTTCAACTGGAAACCCAAAGAAATTTCTTTTCAAAGTTTGGGGAATACTTGATTCACTCATGATAGCATTATTTAGTTATGTCTTGACCAAGGAAACACTTTGGTTGGGATTTAAATAGCTTTGGGAATTTATTTCCTATTTAAACATTTAGCAGAAAAACAACATGACTAGCTGTTTTCCACACTTGTTTTCAGGAAGCAAACATATTTGAATTATTGTTTTCTTGTTGTATTATGGTTGAACATATTATGTAATACAACTATATGCCACTGGTTTGAATTTAGCACTTGAAAAACAACCAAATCCATGATTGTTTTCCTAGTATAAAAATATTGAAAAACCAATTCCATTTGGAAAACAGAAACATAGCTTTTTGGGCAGATGTTTTCAGAAGGTTAACCAACTCATTTTCTTGTGTACTTGTTGTTTTCTCAAACTAGAAAGTACATATAACAATTAGCAACTTGAATTTTCAAAATCCAAGTTCAATTGCCCAATCAAACAGAAGCAAACTTTTGCTTCAAATCCCTGTTTTCTTCGAACACTTAGTGAAAATCTCACTAAGTCCTTTTCTGAATTATCTGAAAACTGTTTTTGAACAGAACTTTGGAGATGAATTTCTTGAGCTACACTTGATCTTTTTGTGTGGAATTTGGTTCTAATTGTTCACCTAGGATCCCTCTGTAAGTTCCATGTGATCACATGCCCGAGAGATGCCTTAGACAAGAAGGAAAGAGGAGGGGAAGTAGACTCGGGTAGGAGGGGGGTGGGCAGATGGCATGGCCTAAAAACTCCCATGTCTCTCCACCCTAGCTCCACTGTGCTGACCAGTAAGTTTGGCACCGTCCCTGGCTCGAGAGGCAACGAGAAAAACGGCCCCACCCTCCCTCTGCCCGCCAGCACGGCCTCACCATGTGCACCCGAAGAGCACGCCCGCGGCCTCGTGGCTACAAAGCCTCCCGAGCCGTGCCACTGCGCCAGCATCACACCCACCCCTCCACTACACCACCCACGAAAATCCAGGCCGTGCCTCGCCGTGTGCGAGCCGCACGGGCATTTTTTTCGCCGCCGGCCACCGGGAGATCCCCCGAGTCGAAGCTGACCAAACCGTGCGTGGGAGATCGTCATTCTTGCGCGAGCACGCTCCCCGTACCCTTGGCCACCTCCCTGACATCCTCCGCGGTTCATTCGCTTGCAGGAGAACCCGAGCCATCGCCGCCGTGCCCGCCGTGTCGCCGCGGAGAGAAGCACGCCGTCGGGGAAACGAACGCCGCCACCACCGCGCCACCAGCCTCCCACTGCACCACCGCCACCACGCGCCGCTCCACGGAACCCCTAGGTGAGCACCCTGCCCGTTCCGTGCGTGCCCGTGAGGTGTTCGACGCCGTTCCTGTCGCGGTTAGGCCAGAGGAGGAAGAAAGACGCGGACCGTTGATCGCAAGATCAACGGCCACGCTTGATGGGCCGGTTCCCGCGTCCCCCGCCCCCGCGCGCGCGCAGATGGGCTGGCCTAGGTGCTAGTCGGGCCGCGCTGGGCGAATCCGGCCCATCGGGGCTAGTCCCTGTTAAATTTTTAAATCAAATTTTTTTATGCAGAAAGTGATCTGTTAGATTTTGGCCTAGTAAATTTAGCAAACAATTTTATTTGGCTTTGCCAATTTTTGTACATGTAGCCATACAAAATTACAACCACCTCCCTTTGGCAGAATAATGTTTTGACTTTTAGTTATTTTTCTATAGCTAGTTTACCAGACAGTACCCTTAAAATGGAAATGAATAGAACTTCAAAAATACAAAACATTTTTGAGCAAACTCAACTGTTTTGGAAATCCCTTGTAGATACCTACCAGTAGAATTTTAGTTTGCACCAAGGTGAATTACCATTTGGAAATGCCATCCATTTTGGTTAAACATCTGTCAGCTATTCCAAGAATTTTAGGGGGAGTTTGGGACATTATTTTTGAGTGGGACAAATTGGAGAGGCTTTGTATTGTTAAGTACTATCACGTCCTAGAAGGGTTTAATTTTTGGAGCCATAGAAAAAATTAGGGAGACAGAACCAGTTTCAGCACTTTTCTGCCTAATTTTTAATTCCTAGATCTTGTTTTATATGTTCATTTTGTGATGTGCACCTGTTGTGTTCTTGCTTTTAATGTTGTTATCTATTGTAGTATTGATGTTTACAAGTTGTATGAACATGTTAGAATAAATGTCTTGAGTGGTAGAATTTTTAGAATTATTTTCCATGCATAAATCTTGCTCATAGCTTATTTTCTATCTAGGTTTGTGAGTAGATTTTTAGTTATGTATTAAGCCTTTTTGCTAGATTAATTTTCAAGGAACCAGTACCATTTTGGGTACTGTTATTTTGGTTACAACACCTCTGGTTGCTTGGTGTTTGTGTTTGAAGTAGATTTAAATAGCAAGGCTTAAGGTCTAGATTTCATACTAGGTTATATCATGCATGCTTTTTGTCTTGTTTTCCACTAAGGAAAAATATGATTCTTTGTGGTTGAAAACAGAGGATGAAAAGTCCTTGTGGCATTGTTATCCTTGTGTTTTCACCTCTGTTAATTTTCCCTCAAGTATTAGAAATTGCTTGAGTATAATTTGTGTGCCTAGATTTAATTCCCTCACATGTGTAGCATTTTTAGTCTAGTTTTTCCTTGGTTAATAGCTAGACTTATTATTTTGTTTTGGAGGATCCAGTAGCATTTTGGTACTGATTATAGGAGTATTTTACCTCTGTTGGTTTGCACACTTGTGCCTAGAATTAACAAGTGAAGTATGAACTAGTCTAGTATTTTTCCCAAGTTTCTACTAGTATGAGTAGGAGTTAGTGGGACTAGTTTGTTTGTTTTGAGCATTTTTAGAAATGTGACCAGAGGCTTATTAACCTCTTTATGAGCATTATGCTAGTGGAACACCCACTGGTTTTTTTTTTGTATCATGGTGGAAAATGAGCTTGACTTGTTGTCAGGAGCCTTTTTCACCACTTGCATATTTTAGCTTATTATTTGTACTTGCCATAGAGAATATTGGGGAAGTTTTTAGACATCAAATTGGGTTTTATGTGACACCCTACTGTCTAGTAACATGTGTTTTACCCCAATGGTCCATGATGCTCTTGACTTAAAATCATTAAGTTTGACCACACATAAGCACTAGGAAAAAGCAGATTTTCCCACTATGGTTTTCATGACAATTTTCTTAAGGGATAATTGATTGTCTTGAGTGCTACATTTTAAGGGTTTGCTGTATGTATCACTTGTAGCATTGTTTGTCTTGGTTGGCTCTGAAAGTGTGCCTTTATTTCTTTTTACGACGTTAGAAAACGAGGAGGAAGGATTTGCTGAAGAGGGGTATTGCAACTCCTGTTACTTTCAGGACCAGGACCATCACTTGTACCAAGGCAAGCCATCCTAATGCTTTCTGTATAAATACTTATCATTATCTATCATGCATGCTTTTCACTTCTGAAGTTTTCACAAAACTATACTCTCAAAACTATTTTTGTTGTGAATACTACTACTATTAATATTATTAGAAGAAAGAATCATAATAATAGTCAACTTGGTATTTGCCAAGCCCTTAGCCACTAAATGGTATATACATACCATCCACCAAATTAAAACATGGGTTCTTAAATGAACTAAATAAAATGTGCTTTTGTAAACAAATACCTTATGAAGTAAAAACCCCGGATGAAGGGTGAGACCCTGTCTACCGGAAGAATGCCATGAAGGGAAATTTATGAAAAATGTTTACAAAAGACACATAACCTAGTCTTCGCTGGACAACCATTATCGTACTGCCACTTTACCCCAATATGGGTAGGGGCTTGATTAAAAACTTGTTATGGTTAGTATGTGAGCTATCTCAAAGTGCTATAGAGGATTGGATCCTCCGAACCGAAGTGTCGCTAGGAGTGAGTAGACGGGACATCTAAAGTGTGGGATTAATTTTCCCTCCGGATGCAGCAGTTGGGTCTCCTGTCTGGGCGGTGTGTGACACGGCTTGCCGGGGAGGGGTAACCCCAATTGAAGAGATAGTCATGTTCTAGCTTGTACATAGTGGATAGTCAAGATCAGTTATCTGATGTTCCCATAGGTTGGGAATAGTCCATGGTTGTTTCATGGCGGATTCTAGATCTAGTGGAAGTGTGTACACCTCTGCAGAGTAAAACTATTTCGAGATAGCCGCGTCCTCGGATATGGACGGTTGAATGGCCATGTAGCTAGTATTGTGTCAACTTTTCAAAAAGAGGTTTTTTGAAGGACGGCTTTGTACCTGCGAGGTACTATGGAGGAATGACTTGGTATCTGCGAGATACTGATGAGGAGGAAACTATTACTACAAGTTTCTGAAAAGAAAACTTTCTTTTCTAAAAGTCTTATAAAACCTCCAAGATATGTGATATCTACGAGAGAAAAACTACCTTATTTTAAAGGATTTTTCACTAAGAAAGAAACTTGAAGAATCAACCATGATAAATCTTTTATATGTCATGGGTAGCTGAACCATATGTATGGCCTACCCACTCCACCAAATAAGCATGTATGCATTTATTGTAAGCTCATAAAGGATGTCTTGTTGAGTACATTCAAACGTACTCATTTGGTTTCGCCCCTGGTATCTACTTACCAGACTATGAGGAGCCACCCCAGGAGGAGTTCTATGAGGAGGAGTTCTACGCTGATGGCCCTGCGAGTTAGGATCGTCTCCCAGTCAGCAGCCTGTAGGATGAGGCGTGACTCGGGTTCTACTACGCTATGCTTATCGTCTTCCGCTGTGTTTATTTTGAATGTCCGTCCTGTGTGACAGTTATCGAGAACTTGGTCATGTGACCATTTATGTAAGACTCTAATATTCGTGTAATGGATGATGTATTCTGTATGCCAACTACGTATGTTGTTCACAACTGGTTATTCTGGGATTGTGAATGAATGCATATGAGGGGTTCTGAACCTTCCGGTTTGGGGCCTCTACACATTACCAACAGGCCACCCTGGTAATCCGGCTCTTTAGACCAATGCCAGATACACCCCTAATCAGTATATATCCGACAAGGAGTCTTTTATAGAGAGTAAAAGGCATGACACTAACTCTAGCTCTCAAATCACACAAAGCAGTTCTAACATAATTATTTTAATAAAACAGGGAATAGGTTGTATACGAGGATCTCCAAACTTCTCAGAAACCTTGACATTAAAAGAGTAATTAGCAAGCATAGTGGAGATTTCCTTATTAGGAATCTTCCTTTTGTTAGACACAATATCTTTCATATATTTTGCATAAGGAGGCAATGTAATAGCATCGGTTAAAGGAATTTGCAAGAACAAAGGTTTCATCCACTCACAAAACTTGTTATAATGTTCTTCTTCCTTAGATTTGTGTTTCTTATTAGGGAAAGGCATTGGTTTTTGTACCCAAGGTTCTCTCTCATTACCATGTTTATTAGGAATGAAATCTTCCTTAGTATACTTTGCAGTTTTAGGTTGCTTTTCAGGTTCAGCTGCATGTTCTTCTTTATCAGAAGCTTCATTTTTATCATTACCACTTTCAGTTTCAACATCAGAGATAGATATACTACTAGGATTTTAGCAAGTTCAGAGGATTCTACAGCAGTTTTATGTTTATTCTTCTTATTCTTCTTAGTATGAATAACATTATTATTAGTTTGCTGAGAATCTTGTTCAATTCTTTTAGGATGTCCCTCAGGATATAAAGGGTCTTGTGTAGCAATACCACTTCTAGTTCTTATTTCATAAGCATGTTTTTCTTTAGAAGCATTAACTGGCAAATCTTTTTGCACTTTAGTAAGTTGATCAATTTTAGTTTGAACCATTTGAAAATGTTTAACAAGCATTTTAACATCATTAGAGGTTCTTTCTATAATACCATGCAAATTATCAATAGCTCTAGAGTTTTCCATTAGGTGATTTTGCACTCTCATATTAAAATTATCTTGCTTAATAACATAATTATCAAATTAATCTAAACATTGATCAGGAGGTTTATTATAGGGAATATCTCTACTATCAAAATATTGGAGAGAGTGTACCTCAATGGTGGATGAGTGAGGGATTGGTTTACATAGTTCTTCTATAGGTGGAAGATTCTTCACATCTTCAGATTTAATACCCCTCTCTTTAAGAGATTTCTTGGCTTCTCTCATCACTTCATCATTTAATTCAATTATTCCCCTCTTCTTGGGTGTTGGTGTTGATACTGGAGTAGGGGTCACCTCAGGCTCAACCATAGTCCAATCATCATGATTTTGGCTTATTTTAGCCATTAATTCCTCAGCTTCATCTGGAGTTCTTTGCCTGAAAACACAACCAGCACAACTATCCAGGTATGTCCTAGATTTAACAGTTAATCCATTATAGAATATATCAAGAAGTTTATTATTTTCTAGCTTATTCCCAGGTGTAGCCCTAACTAAAGAACATAACCTTGCCCAAGATACAGGCAATTTCTCTCCTTCCAATTGCTTGAAATTAAATATATTTTGTAAAGCAGCATGTTGAGCACTAGGAGAAAAATATTTCTGAAATAAAACATTGACCAAACTAATAGGACTATCAATAGACCCCGGAGACAAATTATTAAACCAAGTTTTAGCTTCATCTTTTAATGAGAAAGGGAATAATTTAGCAACAAAGTAGCTACGTTTCTTAAGATCATCAGAGAATAAACTACTCAAAGAGGAGAGCTCATTCATATGTTTCATATCACTTTTATTTTCAGTACCACGAAAAGGTTCTTTCTCAACAATAGATATATAAGATAAATCAAGAGAGAAATCATAATCCTTATCCCCAATATTAATGGGAGAAGTGGCAAACTTAGCATCAGGAGATAATTTATATTTAACAGCACGACTTTCAATAAGACTTATAGCAGCATCTTTATCCTTCATAGCATGTATTTCATCAATAAGATCATCATTAAGTTCAATATAGGAATCATCAAAATCATCACTAGGATTCTCTCTAAGCTCAGGTGAAACATCAGGAGTAACATGATTTTTATCAGGAGTTTCAGTGTTTGCAATATTTTTAGCTCTAGCAATAGTAGCATCTAAGAAAGGACCGAGAGAACCACTCTCATCAAGCACAGTAGAAGCATCATCAAAAGTATCAGAAGTATTTTCAGATTCATCAGAAGTAGCATGTGTAGCATGTGGTAGTGTAAGCAACTTACTCATAACAGACGGTGAATCAAGAGGAACAGAGGTGTTCAGAGTTGTACCTCTTCTTGTAATGGATGGTAATATAGGAAACTTTCCATCATGAGTCTTACCCATGATGAATGATTGGCAGTAGATAATAGTACTCTCCGGTGAGCTCGCAAATAAAGCTATGCTCCCCGGCAACGGCGCCAGAAAATAGTCTTGATGACCCACAAGTATAGGGGATCGCAACATCCTTTGAGGGAAGTAAAACCCAAATTTATTAATTCGAAACAAGTGGAGCCAAAGAATATTTGTGAGCGTTAACAAGTGAGTTGTCAATTCACCTATACATGAAAGTACTTTTGTTCGTAGTAGTCTATCAGTAGTAACAGCTTTATAGCAGCAGCAATAGTGAAATAATAGCAGCAGTGAAATGAAAGCAGCAGCAGTAGTGTTTGAAGTAAACAACGGGATTAAATACTGTAGGAATAGGGATAGATGAGCGGGCGTTGCATGAATAATATAGTTCATATAATAATCAAGACATTGGCATTGCAGATAAATAAGATAAAGCATCCAAGAACTAAGAACCATATGCATGTTTTCCATAAATAGTCGTACGTGCTCGCAATGAGAACTTGCACAACATCTTTTGTTCTACCAACCCGTTTTCAGCGGGGCCTCAAGGGAACTACTGGTAATTAAGGTGTTCCTTTTAATAGAACACCGGAGCAAAGTATTAACACTCCGTGAACACATGTGATCCTCACATCACAGCCATCCCCTCCGGTTGTCCCAAATTCTGTCACTTCGGGGCCTCGGGTTCCGGACAACGATATGTGTAAAAAAACTTGCAGGTATGATCAAAAAACAATAATTATCATCGTGATTCAATAACATTTCAGATCTAAGATCATGGCACTCGGGTCCAAAGTGACAAACATTAAGCATAACAAGTTGCAACAATGTCAATAGCACTAATAGAAGATACTAGGAACTATGCCCTAACAATCACGACATTATTACATGAACGATCTCATCCAATCGCTACCATCCCCTTCAGCCTACATCGGGAGAATTACTCACACATGGATGGGGGAAACATGGATGGTCGATGGAGAGGCGTTGGTGATGACGATGGCGATGATCTCCTCCAATTCCCCGTCCCGGCAGGGTGCCAAAACAGGAAGTTCTGATCTCCGAATCGAATTTCGGGGTGGCGGCGGCGCTCTGTTGTGTTTCTGTGGAATATGACGAACCCACTCGTGTTTTAGGGTTGAAGGCTATTTGTAGTCGAAAGGGGAGCCCGAGGGGGTGTGGGAGTGGCCCACACCACCAGGTGGCGCGGCCTAGGGGGGCGCGCCAGGGGGTGGTGTGGCCCCCCTCTGGCCCCTCTCTTGGCTCCCAGGGTCTTCCGGTGTTATAAGACCAATGGGGTCTTTTCTGGGCAATTTCCCGAAAGTTGATTTTTCTGCACAAAAATGAGACACCAAAGTAATTCTGCCGAAAACAGCGTTAGTCCGTGTTAGCTGCATTCAAAACACACAAATTTAGAGGAAAACGATAAGAAAAGTGTTCGAAAAAAGATATACGTTTTCGACGTATCACACTCCATCTCACACCGAAGCAACATGGAGATGGTCACGGTAGAGGAGGAACTCCTGGTTTCAAGGGAATTTCCAGTTTCCCATATGAATTTGAGGTAAGAAAGACTCCCTGGAAGGACAACCACCTACACATGGACTAAACTCCAAATTTATCTAAAACCCATCTAACTTTATCATATGCATCAGAAAACTCTCCTCGGTTAAAAGAATCGAGTATATGAAATTGTTATCTTTTCTGTTGTGTACACGCTTCTAGGAATTATGATCAAATTATACGGCAAAAAAGAGGTCGAATTCTTGTAGGCATTCCCAAAGTTTACTAAGTAGAAAAGGCCGATGGAGTTGCGCATTGTGACTGTCTTGTGAAGCTGTGAGTAGGCTGGAGCATTAACACTTTTGCCTTGCAGACTTGCAGTACGTGCAGCCGAGACCGTGTGTACTGCGAAGCAAACAAGACGCGGCATCGCGGGCAACGCCAGCGGAGCTGGTCGAACAAACCAATGTCGCAGGCCACAGCCTTACCGGAAAAAGTCAAAAACCTTACATCGATCGAAGCTACGGCCAGCTGCACATCTGCAGCTCTACATATATATACAGCCATGCATCAGAGAAGAACCGCCGGTGAAGCTTGCAGCGCTCGATCGGCTATTCGGCTGTGTGCATAGAAGTATTGGACTAAAATGGCACGCTCGCATGGTGTCGTCATGGCGGCCCTCGTCCTCCGTGTCTTCGCTGTAGCCATCCTTGTAGCTTCCATTGTCCTCATAGCGACAGCTAAAATCTACGATCCTGCAGATCCAACTTTGGTAGACCCACCCAACGTCACCTTCCAGGACGCCTATGCGTTCCAGTATCTGATGTCTGCCGCTGTCATTGGATGCGCGTACACGATGCTGGCCGTCGTGTTCGCGGCGATCAACGTCGCCGGGCGGAAGATGGTCGGAGGCAGCGAGGGTGGCACCATCTTCCTCATCTGTGCTGACGTTGTAAGTATCCGTTCTAATATTGAGCATTCTCGATCAATCGATCAGCTACCAATCTATTAGTACTCCGTACTATTATCTCTCTAGTTAGAAATACTCTACTCCGTACACTTACATTCTGTTAATTTTACTCAAGGCATGTTGCCTGATAATCGCGACGGGAGCAGCGGCGGCCTTGGGTCTCGCCGTTGAATACCAGCGGCCTAACCAGGGATTTCTCGATTCACCTGCCGGTGCACCCATTAAGAAATTCCTTGACCAGGTCGACGCCTCGTGCGCTTTGCTACTGGTGGCCGCCCTCTGCACCATGGCCATCATCGGGATGTCCGCTTACTCACTCGCCAAGTAGCAACACTCCTTTTTTGTGGAGACGAAGCTCCGTTTGTGTAACAAGGCTTTCAACAACAATTCTATGTACCCCTGTCGCTCATGAACGGCAAATAAAACGCATCAACTCATCAAGTGTATTGCGCAATTGATAAGTATACTTCACAATTATGTTTAGTTATTGTAATGTTTCTTTGACCTACCTGTAAAAAAATTATATAATAGATATAATAAGCAAACATTATGACAAGCATTAACATTTTTTTTTGTAAACTGCTCGATGGTTTTTTTGTTATAAACAATAGCAACAAAACGATGAACAAAGAGAGATCAGACACGACATGGGACACATGATTTTAACGTGGAAAACTTTTCTAAGGAAGAAGAGAAAGAACCACAGGCGCCAGACAACAAAATTTCACTATATCGGGCGCGGCTACAAATGCCGAGATTTACAAAACTTGCAACTTATCCTAAACCAGAAGATTACAAGAGGTATATATGACGGTGGAAGCCTAATCCAAAACGATGTGCTCTGCTCGTCAGAAGTTCAGCCTTTAACTTTATAACTGAATTTAGATCACACCAACATAACAGTTTCTTTATAATTAATGCGGGTCCATCATGGGGATACATGGGTGTCTTGTGCAGGTAGGGATGTAATACGGGTTGTGCGACATTGTGGCTCGTTGTCAAGCGGTAGTGTTGGCAGAGCCCGTACGGTGGAAGGGTGGGGTGGGCAAGGAGGTGATATTGATTCGTCGTGGACATCTTGTTGTCTTTAACTTGCGCACTATCTCCTTGGGAGGGAAGTGTGGCAACCTGGAGAGTAGGGAGTGATAAGCGGTACACGTGTTTCCTTTCTTATATAGATAATGAGATGTCAGATGTGGGAGTGGGTGTCAGAATTTGTTATATGGGCCCTTAAAAAAGTGTGGCGCAATAGTACACCCCGATTGCTAAATTGCCCATACGGGATCTACGAGGTCGTTTTAGGTGGTGGGACAGAATTGTGACCAAGATTCGGCATGACCGGTCTCTCCCGTGGAATCGCGATGGAACCGGCAAAACTCAGTGTATATTTCATGGTGCATTCATATATTTCACATTTCAGCTACCACGACATTTACAAGCGTTAGTCTTTCTTTTTTACATACGTGATGCATTTACTATAAACTCTACCACCACACATTTCCGGTGGCGTCTTTGTTGCACTCTGAGAATAGTCGATGCATTGTGAGATTTTCTGTTCTCTGCACTTATGTCATGACCTTCTTTCTCTAAGCGCCTCTAAACTAGATAAGTTGTTGTATTAAAATTTAGTGTGCAAAAAGGTTATATTTAGCTACCAATTCATACTGTTGTTGCTACTTGAAAATCACATATTAGCACATTCTGAAACAAAAATATGTACTTTATTGAATTACTTTTGGAATTTCTTTGAAATTTCAGAAGAAAATAATTGTTTCATTTTTTTTGAGACTAAGAGTTGAAAGCCAGCTTGGGAGCAGAAATCAGTATTTAGTGAACTAAAACATATACTTGTTTTTTTTAATTGAGGAGCTCATGAAACCATGTACTTGTAAGTTATAACACAGATTATGTAGTGACTTTGCGGGCATCTCTATAGTATTTTTCTTAAGAGTTTTCTAACTTAACATTATCGCTCTTTGGTTTTTTTTTGAACGGTTATCGCTCTTCGTTTGGTATGTTGTTTTTCTTTTATGGGCAATGTGTAGTGCGTTGTCTTTCTGACTTTCTTTTTGTCATCCGTGGAAATTTTGTGTAGTTTTCTTTAGTACAAGAGTTTACTAAATGTAGATAAAAATGACGGGTGGAGATCGTGGAGAAAAAACTAGATTAATGTGAATCCACTTTAGCTCCATTCAAACTTACTATCGTGGAAGCAAATTCAGTGCCTATTTGATTCGTAGGATAGAAAAGTATGGGAATAGGAAAAACATAGAATTGCAATGACATGCCCACTCCAATCCTTTAGGCTTTGCTATGCATCAAAATGTGTCTGATTTCATCAAAAGAATTGTAAAAAGAGAACGGGGCGGATGTTAGTTTTTCTATAGAAAGTAGTACACAATTTCTAAGAGAAAAAATCTATGGATCCAATCCTACAAATCAAACGGTAAAGTTAGAAAAATTTCCTGTAGAATTAAATTCTCAAAAAAAAAAACTGCACAATTTTCTTAAATCAAATGAGCCCTGAGCTACTCCCTTCCATCGTCACTGATTTAGTATAAAATTGTATTAAATCAGTTGCAATTAATATAGACAGAGTAAAATTTCATAACAGATGAAATTTACATGGCATTGGACATACTGGGAAGTGGGAAGTGGTCAAGAGGCACAGTAACAATACGACCAAAAGAGACTTGTGCTAACACGACCGAAGCTTCCGGTGCCACCGCCATCTCCCAAGCCCTGCCATGGGAAGCAAGAAGAAGGCGAAGGCGAAGCCGAGCAGGGGCAAGAAGAAGGCGAGGACCTGCCCCGACCAGGCCCTGGCCCTCGACTACGTCCGCGCCTGGGCGCACCCCGTGCCCCCTCCGGAACCCTCGACGGCCGATGCCGGGGACGGCTTCCTGCCGGCCCAGGCCGCGCGCATGGCCTGCGGCGGCGGAGGCAACGTGCTGTTCGAGCTTCACTCACACTCCAACCATAGCGACGGGTTCCTGTCCCCATCAGCGCTCGTGCAGCGCGCCCACCGCAACGGTGTAAGTCTCTGTCCCTCGCCTCCCCTCCGCTTGCACATTAGGTGTTTGAGGAAATGCTTGCGAGGTGGGGCAAGCAGTTTTGTCCTGTGCCGTATGGGTTCTCACCAGAATTATCCCACTGTGCATCTTCAACTCTTGAGCTAATGCATCGTGTTCTAATCTTTTGATTTATGTACCACTAGGTAACATGCCTATTAGTTTGATTTTTGTTAGTAGTAGCCTTGTAGGCGTGTAACTTAATACTAGCGAGAATGCTGTACTGGAGCATCTCAGAGAAGTTCTGTGTTTTCTCTTAAGGATACAATAACACCCCTCAAATGACTGCGTTATACAGTAAAAAAAAGGAAGAAAAGATAGTAAAAGGGAGAATGCCTGCAGCTTCTGCGCCATATGGGCACATAGCCACCGTAAAAATTAAATTAAGTGGTTATCTTCGTATTACCTTTGGTAGTTCTGACTGTGCATTGTTTTTCTGTTCTTTTTTATCTCCCAGCAAGAAGAAAATCAAATAATTAGGTGCATATCTTTTCTTTCTCACGGATAATTTGCGGGTGTGTTATATCTTATTTCCATGATGTTTCTGATACTGATGTATGCCAGTTTCAATGTTATATGGGGTGCCATAATTTTGAATGGTTAAAATAAGAATACGATTGAACTATTTATGCTGTTATACAGGTGAAAGTTCTCGCCCTGACAGATCATGATACAATGGCTGGCATACCGGAAGCTATGGCAGCAGCTCATAAACTTGGCATGAGAATAATTCCTGGAGTAGAAATCAGTGCACTACATTCTCCGCGGTAAGATCCTTCTTCACTCTGCTTACAAAGACATTTCTCATCTTCAAGGTGAAAATAACCAATACAATGCAATTTGTAGAGCGAATAATACAATGCGATTTGTCAAGGCATTATCGTATTGCATGCATACCCTTGTCAGTTAGAAGTATGGTTATTCAAGTCTTAGCTACCTTGTTTCTGCATTGGAGGTTTCTATATATTAGTGTTTATGGTTAGTCATCAAATCCACAAATTTGAAGCCTGAAATTGATAAATCTGCTAACCAGCTGGTGCACTTATTGCAATACAAGGCCCCATTCAAGGTGAAATATATGACTTAAATTATTTGGTATTCGCAGCCGTCTACTGCTTTATTTGAAAAGAACGCTGATCCGGACTGTTGCTCTTTGTAAAGATCAAAATAAGTCACCTCCTAAGTGATCCTCTTAAGAACACTTTGCTCCTTTCATATATTCATCGTATTTATATTACTGCCCCTGTTCAAAAAAAACGCAAAAAAGCGTACGCTTAAGCGCGCTTAAGCTTGAAGCGTAGGCCTAGCGCCTCACGCTTTCTTCCGCTTAAGCACCAAAAAGCGCAACAAAGCGTACGCTTAAGCTTGAAGCGCAGGCCCAGCGCCCCGCCTCCGCTTAACGCTTTTTTTAACCATGATTACTGCTGATCAGTGATCAAATCATATTGTCTGATATTGTGCAAGTGATTTCTCTCAAGAAATAACGATATATTTTACCTCTATTTTTTTTCTTCTGTTTACCGTACATGTCTCCTTTTGCCCTTTCCGGATCTTATACTTTTCCTGAAACTCATTGTCTAAAAGGGAAATTCCTGGTGCTGGTGAACCTGTTCATATTCTTGCATACTATGGTATGTGTGGCCCATCAAGGTTTGATGAGCTTGACAAGATGCTCTTGAACATTAGAGATGGACGATACCTACGTGCAAAGACTATGCTGGCAAAGCTAAATACGCTGAAAGTTCCAATAAAGTGGGAGCATGTAACTAAAATTGCTGGTGAGGGAGTGGCACCTGGTCGACTCCATATTGCACGGGCTTTGGTTGAAGCAGGCCATGTGGATAATGTCAGGCAAGCATTTAACAAGTATCTTGGTAACGATGGCCCTGCATATGCCACGTAAGTCTTACAAGTAACACTTCATCTTAGCATTTCATGCTGAGAAAAATGCTTGGTGGGGTAACTCTGCGTGCATTTTCTGCAGAGGGAGTGAGCCATATACTGAGACTGTGGTGCAGATGATTAGTCGTACTGGGGGTATATCAGCATTAGCCCACCCATGGTCATTGAAAAATCCAGATGCAGTCATTAGGTCCTTGAAAGGTGCTGGTCTTGATGCTATGGAGGTTTACAGAAGTGATGGGAAGGTTGATGGTACGTGTCTTGTACTACGTAAATAAGTGATTCAAAATAAAAGGGGATACCCCATATCATGTACCAAAAATTTATCTGTTAGCATTAATTATGCAGGTTTTAATGAATTAGCTGAGAAGTATGGACTTCTGAAGCTTGGAGGTTCAGATTTTCATGGAAAAGGCACGAAAGATGAGTCTGACGTTGGAGCAGTTAAGCTTGCTATTACAACTTTGTCCTCCTTCTTGGAGATGGCTCGGCCTATCTGGTGTAGTGCAATGAAAGACATCTTACTGAAGTTTGCAGAGGAACCATCTGCTGCCAATCTGGGGAAGATACTTAAGTTTGGACAGCTTGCCGATTTGGATGGCTTTGAATCAATTGATAGTGGTACGGATGTTGTGAATCTCTGCTTATCATCATGGTTAAGTTATGATGACATGGAAGATGTCGAGCTTGAGGAGGTAAGAATAAAGCTGGCCTGCTATGCAGCAAAAGGATAACATCAACTACATGACCGTCTCCAATAGTGTATTTTTCCCTGTCAATTTTGATCTTGAGGAGGACTGTATTGCTCCATTGAATACCCATGTTTTACTCTGTTCTTTTTGCAGCACATCAGGCTATTTTTTATTTGTTAGCCTATGATGTTGCTGAAAGTAGAAAAGATATTTGCTGGGTGATCTACATTTTAACGAAGAATTTCTATTCCTGGGATGGTAATTAACTAAACCAGTCAAATAGAGAGCACAAATTAGAGCATGCGCATAAGCAACTGTTTCTTTAAGTGCATAGCACCTGTCAATAAGCATATGAATGAAGCACGTATCAATTAGACTCCTATTCATTGTGCATTTCTATTACTGGCACTTTGGAATGAGGATTATCCAGATTATTTATGTAGTTCCAGTCAATGTCTGTCGTTAGCATAGAAGTTGTCTTTTAAGGAAATTGCTCTTTCATGTTCTTTCATACATGCGACTATATGCTTTGCTTGTTCAGGATTTCCTGAAACTTCACATGACATTTCATTGCAAATATTAGGTTTATTTACTGAAATGATTTCAACTGGCCGAATAAGTTACATACAACTTAGCTCCCAACGTCATCTAGGACGACCTAGCTCTGTGAATTAAGCCTTGCTGTATGCAACATAAAGGCAACCACCCGTGAGATAACCGATTATGGATATTCATTCTGCATGATGCATGTCCATTGAGCAGAATTAATGATGGGCTGTGATCATCATGTTTTCTGAGGGAAAAAAAAAGTAAACTCGTCTTCATGATTATTTGATGCCGTGTTTCTTACCCTTAATTTTCAGTTTCATGTTTGATGGTTTTGGGATAGAAAGCCCTACCCTAAGCATGATTTTTGAGTCACCAAAAAAGTTGTTTTATAGTCGCTGAGTCGTTTTTGTTTTGGCTCGGCGACTCAAAAACCTTGCCCTAGAGTCATAGAGTGATATAGTTTTCGACGAGGCCGGATGTGCGATAAGATCAAAGGAAGCAACCAACAGAGGACTTATGGTTTGCATACTTGCTTGTACCTGTTAATTTTATTAGTTTAGAAAAATTCAATCCTGAAACAGGATCAGTGTGTTTAGTTATTTTTAATCCATACATAAGTTGAACCTAAACCAGAATGTGATCTTACCTTGTTAGTTTGCTGTCACTTTCAGCTCTATTCCTGTGCCTGTGTAGAGCCAACGCTAGCACTGTCACCCTGCTGTGGTGCGGCGGCAGTAAGTAATTTGCAGAATGATGAAGCCTATTGTCCTGTTGTCATACCTATTTTCTACCCAATCCTTGTCGTTAATTCTGCATTAAAGAAGTTCTCTTTTCAATCTGTTGATGACTTGGCTTCTATCGTTGAGCGTTTGCCGAGCCGCATCTCGTCCCCAAAATACGTCACATGTTTCCTGAAAGGGCATTAAGACCTAACGATTTCGTTCCCTGCATGATTAGCCTGTTTGCCAGTTTTGTTGTGCTACGTCATCAGCGCTGGAATTTCTTTTGGCCTCCTGAGTCTTGATAGCCACTAGTCCTCTCGCGTCTCTTTGCTCCTGTTGTGGATCAGCAGCCACCAGTTCGTTTTATAACGTTATCACCTTTATGCTGTTAATTTTCTACTACTTCCAGTTTAGAAACATTATCTCCACCCGATCGTGTGATGTTTGCAAAGGCGAGAGAGTATGTTATGGCACTTATGCTGATGGGCCAACGGCAGCACTAGGCTGACGAGTATTGCCTGCCTCTCCTTTCCGCTTTGGTTTTGGTTTTTGTTTTCTCTCTCTTGGCATTGAGTGCCTCTTAAGAATTAAGATGATGGTCATCGGCATGGTTGCTTTCTGGGCCTACTACTACTACTAAGCTGGTCTAAGATCATGTGCATTACCTGATAGTACCTGTAGAAAGCCGCCGTTAATTTAGCTGTCATCGACGCCACAGCCTTTGTAGCTATGTATACATGTTATTTTCTATTTGGCAAAAAAATGTGCGAGGTGGTTTTGGTTGGACGATGTGTTTGTTTCCCATCCAAACCTCTTTTATTCCTACACAAGCAATTAGGGTTCCTCCCCCCCCCCCCCCTCCTGTTGGCGCCGCCACGATCTGTCTCGCTTTTGTGGCCTTCGAGCCATGGAGGCAGGGTGGATCTCGGCCCCTGGCGACGGGAGGGCTCCGTTTTCCTGGTTTTAGGTTTAAGGTTTGGTGGGATGGCACCCAGATGTTGGCGGCGCCCTGACTTCAACTCCATCTCGGCGGCAACATAGAGAAGTTTGTGATAGTGGTGTGATCCTTGAGAACTTCTTCTGGTTGTGGGGATCTCCGGATCGTCACGGTGCTTCTCGGCGTTTTTTCCTTCTTCATCTCCGGGACGGATGTGGTCTTCTTGACCCCTTCGGCGACTTCCTGTCCAGCATCAGGCCGGCCCAGGGAGGAGCGGCAGCGGCGGCGCGCGTCGACGCAGTTTGGAGGTTGGGTTGAAGACGAAGGACATCTCAAACGTATCGTTGCAATTTTATTTTTGGTTGAGGTGCTTTGTATTGTTCAGAGTTTCTTTTGGAGCATGAGCAACGGTGGCATACGAAACCTGTCGCCTTAAGTAAAAAAGTTGTCAGAGGCATCATCTCTGGATTTATCTCTTCAAGGGAAGCTACACTCCACCTCTCGCCTCATGCAGTAAAAAGATTCGTGGGGTCCCCATTGAGAGGACAGCAAATCCATGTGTTTATCTCTTCCCCTCTCCATCTTTTGCACCGGGACCGTCTCGTTTTGCTCTTAGGATCCTGCCTCCTGCGGAAGCCACACTAACAAGCTGCGGAGCAGCACCTCTGACAATCCGAGCCTAGGTGGCCTGCGGGGCAGTAGGTTGAGGCTATGCGTTGGACATGTCCTTAATGTCATGATCCTTTTTGCAAAAAAAAACCTCTTTCATTCCTCTGAAATTCATGCTTAACTACGCCTTCAAAATATCATCACTCAGCAAGCAAGTTTGACAGCCTGGTATAGACCGTAGGGGTGTCAAAATTGACGATATTTCACCAAGACACGGCCGTACGAGCCGCGAGACGATCAGAATCGACCACAAATATTATAGGCGATCCACGCTTCACATAATTGCAAGACAGGATCTGGTGGTTAGGCACCCTACGAAGATCTCCAGCACAAAAAGCTTCCAACGACCGGTTCTTCCGGGGGACGCGAGCCACACACGTGGATATTCCCCATCCAGACTAGGCGTCCCGCGGACAGTTCCTCCTCCCTCTCCGGCTTCCTCCCCACTTCCAGCAGCGCCATCGACAACCCCCGCAGCGGCCAGAACACGCGTGCCGTCACGTCAGCTCGCCGTGAGTGACAGGAGCTCCACGACCATTTGCCAAAAGCCACTTTCTCCATCGGCGCCGCTGTTCGCCTGCCCAGAGAGAAGGGGAGCGGGATCTCGCACAGTGAGCAGGACGAACGAATGAGCGATCCGGTTTTGATCGCCTTTATTTGTCTGGTCATTAGGCGGCTCCCGGCGCCTCCCACCATATGTGGGTGCATTTCCATGTAAACCAACTGTAGCGCCAGAAAAGGACCTTATCCGACCGTCCTATCCCTGTGTTTCTATTTTCCGCATTTCACTGGTAACATAATTGTTTCCCATGTGCATATGTTTTATCGGGTTTTGCTGATCCTTGGTCCTATGTGAATTTCTGGAGTCTCAGTTGATGCCCGAATTATCGATCTAACGTTGAGATCCGCGCAAAGATTTATGCTATGTTTTTGGAACTCTAAGAATAAAGAACACTTATTTGGAACAAGTGAACAAATTGTTACATCACCGTGAATATTTTTTATCGATATATGAACAAATTGGCAAAATGACTAGGACTTAGTTAATTCTCAATGGACCGAGACTTTGACACTCCCTTTTATACTGAGTTTATTTTCTCATGATTATTAGCTTTATCTGGCTTTGCTAATCCTCGGTCATTTGGGAATTTCTTAAGTCTTCATCGATGCCAAAATTATCGATATAACGTCGATCCAATGTTGAGATCCTTGCAACAAAAAAGTCTTTGAACTCTGAGAATAAACATTAGTTTTTTTTGGACTATCTCGACAAATTATTACAACACTAAGAACATTTGTTAGACATATATGAAAAAATTACAAAATCGGCTGAGGTTTAATTAATTCGATTTAATTAACTCTTAGTAGACTTAGTCACTTTCTTTTTTTTATCTGATTTGGTTTCTCTTTTGAGACATTTTAATATCTTAGTTTGAGTTTTTCAGACTAAAGAGATTGTACCTGATATTTGATATCTCAATTTATTTTTTTCGAACTAAAAAGATCGTACCACAACTCGGCAACTGAAAACCCCGTCTCATGTCGCTAGCGTATGTACTATATCTACACGTCCCTCTTTCCAGAAGAGCTAGGAACATCTTTCTCGAAGGAAATAGACTTTGACACTCCCTTTTGTATTGAGTTTATTTTCTATGATGTTTACTTTTATCTGGCTTTGCTAATCCTCCGTCAATTGAGAATTTCGTAAGTCTCGGTATATGCCAATATTATCGATCTAACGTTAAGTTCTTGTAAAAAATAAGTATATGTCTTTTTGAACTCCGAGAATATACATTACAAGCTTTTTGGACTATCCGAACAAATTATTACGTCACTAAGTACATTTCCTAGACATACATAAACAATATAAAATCGGTTT
Source organism: Alopecurus myosuroides (assembly GCA_028641055.1). Lineage (NCBI taxonomy): Eukaryota > Viridiplantae > Streptophyta > Magnoliopsida > Poales > Poaceae > Alopecurus > Alopecurus myosuroides. The sequence continues at coordinate 267,361,831 of CM054062.1, forward strand.
GAGTTTTTCGAACTCAAGATATTGTACTACCTAGACACTTTCTTTTTATCTGATTTTTTTTTCTTTTCAGGACATTCATATTTCAGTTTGATTTTTTTCAAACTAAAGAGATTGTACCCCTGCTAAAAAAAATCCAGTCTCATGTCTATATCGTATGTACTACATCTACAGTACATGTCCTTCTTCCCCTAAGAGCAAGGAACATCTCTCTGGAAGGATCACTCTTTTCCCTCATTTTCCAAACCACTACAGGATAAGAGTAGAATTCTCCAGAAAGTGTCCCCATCAGCCGTGAGCCATTCACCCATAAAGAATGACTTCATCATCAAATCAAGAGATACAGTGTTTGTATCGCCACACAAATATACAAATACGGTACACGATACACCCCCCATGTCTATGTCCCCGTACACGGGTTTGCAAATCCTAGGATCTAGCTAGCCAAAAAAAATCTAACCAAGAGTGCCCGGAGACCGTAGCACTCAAACTGCCGCGTAGATGGCTGACTCACTGACGGACAGTCATGTGCCAGCTAGATCTGGACTTTACCAGGTCAAAACCCGCTCCTGGCCAATCACGCGCCGGCAGGTGGCCACCGTTTCACCGCCACCTGTCGGATAGGTTTTGTCCCTGCGTGGAGACGCTCCGGCAGGTGGCGGTAAGAGATCGCCGTGGACACCTGGCGCCTCCCCGTTGGCCCGGACCTGTTTCACGGCGCGCTTATAAAAGAGCCCGGCGATGGCTGCTCTTGCTCACCAAAACAGAGCACTCCATCCATCCGCGGCGCAACAACTCGCACCCACTTCGCCTTCTCTTGGCAAACAATTGGCCAGTTCATCCTTAATCACCAACTCTCCTTAATTTCTCTTCCAAATCATCCGTGTTTCATTCCTCTGTTTCGCATCATCTTGGTTTCTTGATCCGAGAAGACATGGCGACGACGGCGGATTGGCGCACGTATACGTCCGAACTTCCTGCGGCGATGTATCACATGGTGGACAGCAGAGATCAGGTAATGCGGGCGCCTGCTCCGCCGATGGCGCAAGGCTACCCATACCCCTGTCCCGGCGTGGAGCAGAGCGCGAGCTTCCTTCGTGGCGCCACCTACCTCACTCCCGCGCAAATCCTTCAGCTCCAGTCGCAGCTGCACCACGTGCGCCGGGCGCCGGCCGCGCCCATGGCAGCTGTGGGCCAGCCGATGAAGCGACACGGCGTGCCAACGCTCCCGGCGCGGTCAGTGACCAAGCTCTACCGCGGCGTCCGCCAGCGGCATTGGGGGAAGTGGGTCGCCGAGATCCGCCTGCCGCGCAACCGCACCCGCCTCTGGCTCGGCACCTTCGACACCGCCGACGAGGCCGCGCTGGCCTACGACGCCGCCGCGTTCCGCCTCCGCGGCGAATCCGCCCGGCTCAACTTCCCCGACCTCAGGCGCGGCGGCGAGCACCACGGCCCGCCGCTCGACGCCGCGATCGACGCCAAGCTCCGCGCCATCTGCTACGGGGCGGACCCGCCGCAGCAGAGCCAGATAAGCAATGCGACGCCGACGCCGAGCTCTATCATCCCGGACGTCAAGAGCGAGCCGGGCTGCTCCGTCTCCGAGACCTCGTCGTCGGCGGACGGCGAGGTGTCGTCCTCGACGGATTCCTCCGACGTCGTCCCGGAGATGCAGCTTCTCGATTTCTCGGATACTCAGTGGGACGAGTCCGAGAGCTTCATGCTGCGCAAGTACCCGTCGCTCGAGATCGATTGGGACGCCATCCTCTCCTGATTCAGCGCGCGGCACTTCTTATCTCTGTTCAAAGTGATCAGCGCTATTCTCATTAGACTCTTGGATAGGTTTATGAATCTGATCATGTATTCCGTCAGCCCCCTGGCCTGCTTCGTTTTTTGAATGGCAATGCCAGGAAGGATGCTTCACCCTTTCACTACTTTAGGTCTGTGAAATTATTAGTCTGCCTGCGTGCAGTGGTTTTTATGTATAAATTTCAAGTCTATTTTGTGGTTTGTGATACAATAAAGAATATATTTGGCACTTGAAATGTTGTTAGGGTGTGTTCTGCTCCCTTTTACTATAATGTGCTGCTCTCAGCATTTTGAATGTATTGTATTAAGTTGAATAAACATGATTCAGTATAAAATCTATGGATTTTTCCTAAAATGTATAAAGGTGGTTTTTAAATGCAATCGATCAGATAGTCTCAGCAGTATGAAGTAAAAAAATACTTCCCCCGGCTAATTCCTTTTTGAACGAAAACAAAAACTCTGTTCTTGCACAACCTGAAGTTTTGAGCCATTACTTGCAAAACCTGACTTTTACAGTCATTACTTGCATATATTTCTTTCCCAGTCTTACCACTTGATATAGGTGGTATAGCAAAAATCACACGGATTATTAATTTAGACAATATGTATGTCAAATACATATGATGCTATACGTCTATACACTTGTCATCTCGTCGTTAACTCTATAATTGCAGCCTTGGAAGTTGTCTGCAATCTTTTAGCGGGGACTGGGAAAAAGGTGTTCCAAACACAGCTTAAAGAAGAACCCATTTGAAAGCAGGAGAGAAAAGACTTGAAAAGTTCCAAGTCCTTTAAAAACTCAAGACTAAAAACTAAACTGAAACCTGACGTGTCCCTCTGATCTTCACATTTGTCCTACAGTACGCATACACTTAACTTTACCTTGGGACAGTACTGGTAGACACTAAATTAGTTGTGGCTGCAGAGAGGGGGAAAGCATCTGGATCCAAGGTTTACCTTCCTTTGAAAGACACGAAGAATCATGTGGGGGAGTCAGAACTCCACGCTAGCACAACTCTAATCTGGCTTTAATGTAATGCTGATCCAATTCCCCAGTAGGAGAGAGATACTAGGTTAGCTGCCAATCACCACGACACATGGACATTAGCTCTCCTCTCCTAGTGCACCGCATGTTGCCCAGCGTAGTGTAACTTTGTCGTTTCTATCAATCAAACAATGGCTTCCCCCCTGGTGATGGTACGTGGATGATGCATGAACCTTGAGAAATGGAAACAGTGAAGACGACATATTAGCTCTTTGTTTGATGCATTAGAGAGATTAACATTGGTTTAATTCTACCTGTAGTATAAACGAAAACTGTTCTCGAACCATACTTTTTTTTAAGGAAAGAAAAAGAAAAAGGAAAACTCACATTAGTACCATAAGCTTGTTTGGACTTCCAACCACACCATAATCTTGGACTACCATCAAGAGTCATTTTACAGCCACGACTCTTATTATTTTTTTTTAGATAAAAGGCAAACTTTATTACTGCCCTGCTTTAGGAAAGCAGCCACCCAGTTCAACATCCAAACAAACCAACATCTAGAGACTGATCCAAAACAACAAACAGCTAGAGCACCACGACTCTTATTATGGCACTTTCTTACTTGTAAACCTAGTAATGCTCAATGTGTATGCATCCCGGATGGTCTCTGTTACTTTACAGATGGGCATGGTCTATCCGAAGCTTGCTTTTTGTGGCCATTCTCATCATCTCTTGCTTTAGTCCATGATGGCATTTGACCTTTGATGATTTTGTAAGCATATCCTCTCATGGGGGTAGAGTAGACAGACAGGGTTTTGCAGAAAGGCGTCAGTGCCGCTGCAGCGCAGCCATTCGCGGGTCAACCCCATAATCCCCTTTGCGCAAAGTCAACACGGTGTGCTAGTAGAGGCACTCAAGCTAGGGGATTGATTGGAGGACAGCGATGGCCACTACGTTGACACCTGCACAAATCCTACTCATGGTTCCCAGTGCTCAGTTCCGGGTTGACATGCTGATGTTTTCAAATGGTTTGATTAGGCAGAAACAGAAGGAGTGTGTTATGACTTATGAGGTAGTGCAAGGATTAACTAGTTTAATGGTAGTTGGGATAGAGGGAGAACCCATCCATGTATGTATGTATGATCTATCCATTCCGACCCATGAGTTGGGCATGACGGCAAAGATTGCACTTGACAAGTTGACAAGCAGCTCTAGCTATAGCTTAATTAGGCATGATGTGTGTGATGGCATGGGCGCTGCTGAATTGCTGATTGTGACATAACACTAACAGTGTAGATTAGCTTCAATCCTCAGCCGTTGACTCTAGTAAAGGAACGATCCATGGTTTCCTCAATCTTGATACAGATGATTGATGGGATTGTAAGTAGGGAAGTGATGCATGAACCCAAATGGTGTTTGACGAGTTCTGCTTCTGCACAGTCATGTGCGTGCCATGCTCGTGTTAACGATCATGTCATGGGCTCTGCCTCTGGGTGAGTGGAGAGCGGGCAGATGGCGCGGGAGAGACGCGGATCGGGTCAGCGTCCCGAAGCCATGTCGGCAAGGAACGCACGAGTACCTGTCAGAGTGCCACTCACCACGTTCTCCTGCGACCTGACAAGTGGCGATTCCCCTTGCCCAGAAATCTGAATCCGTTCCTTCCAAAGCACACGGGAAGGCGAAGAAGATAAAAGCAGCAGTATCAATCTGGATTTGGAAATTGGAACGCTGATGCTCATAAGTTTTTTTTCTATAATTTGTTTTGGATTTGTTGAACCAAGCCTTGCTGGTCCTACTGCCAAAACACCCGGACGCAGCGGCTTTGGGGGACTATCGGCCGATTAGCCTGATTCACATCTTTGCCAAATTGGTGGCGAAGACCCTGGCTGCTAGGCCGGCGCCTAGGGTGGGCACACTCGTGGACAATAACCAATGCGCCTTCATCCAGAAGCGCTGCATCCACGACAATTTCATGCTTGTGCAGCAAACTGCTAGGCTCCTGCACAGGCTGAAGGAGCCAAGGGTGATGCTGAAGCTGGATATCGCCAAGCCTTTCGACTCGGTATCCTGGGGTTTTCTCTTTGAGATCCTACGTAGGTTGGGCTTTGGACCGAGGTTCAGGGAGCTGGTCGCGATCCTCCTATCCACCTCCAGCACGAGGGTGATGCTCAATGGCGAGTCAGTCCCCCCGATCTGGCATCAGAGGGGTCTGAGACAGGGTGACCCCCTATCGCCGACGTTGTTTGTACTGGTGATGAACACGCTCAACAGGCTGCTGGCTAGGGCCGTTGAGTTGGGTATCATTAGGCGACTGGCGCGCCGAGAGCTGGTAACATCAGTATCGATGTACGCCGACGACGTGGTTGTGTTCTGCCACCCGGATGAATCGGAGCTACAGGCCGTTCGAGCAATCCTAGATCTCTTTGGCCAGGCCTCGGGCCTGCAGACGAACTTCGCAAAGTGCTCGGTCTCGCCGATTGCGTGTTCCGAGGAGGTGGCCACTGGGGCGGCGACGGCTATGGGGTGTCAACTCGCGCCCCTCCCAATAAAATACCTAGGGATCCCTCTATCGATCGGGAGACTCTCGGGAGAGGCACTTCAGCCCCTAGTTGATAGGCTCACGGACAAGCTGCCAACATGGAAAGCGGCCATGATGCCTAAAGCGGGCCGCCTCACCCTGGTACGCGCGGTGTTGGTTGCGATCCCTCTGCTCCAGCTCATCGTACTCAGCCTGAATAAGAGGGTGCTCAAACAGGTGGACAAGATATTGCGCGGGTTCCTATGGACTGGTCGTGCAGAGGCAAATGGGGGCAACTGTCATGTCAACTGGTCTAGGGTGTGCCGCCCACTGCAGTACGGTGGTTTGGGGGTGCCGGATCTGGCCCGCACCTCCATCAGCCTAAGGGTGAGATGGCTCTGGAGGATGCGTACCGACCCCACGCGTCCCTGGAGGGGGCTGGATATGCAGTTCTCCAGACAGGAACGAGAGATCTTTGACGCGTCCACTTACATGGTGGTCGGCGAAGGAACCTCGGCCCTGTTCTGGACGGATCGATGGGTGGAGGGGAAGGCGATCAAAGAGTTGGCACCGGATCTCTATGCGATGATCCCAAAGCGTAGGAGGAGGCAGCGCACAGTCCGACAGGCGCTCGTCGAGCGCCAATGGATAGCAGACATTACCGGTGCGCTAAGCCCTCTGGCGCTCTGGCAATATGTCCAACTTTGGATCCGACTGCGAGACTTCCAGCTGACAACGGAGCCAGATAGGCTGGTGTGGCGCTGGACCTCGGATGAGCAGTACTCCTCTCGCTCGTGCTACAACAGTATGTTTGTGGGTTCGATTGGTGCGGGATCCTGGAGGCTAATCTGGAAGTCTTGGGCCCCACCAAGGGTGAAATTCTTCATCTGGCTCGCTTGCCTAGACAGATGCTGGACTGGGGAGAGGCTTGCCCGCCATGGCCTCCCTCATGCGCCGAGGTGGCCCCTGTGCGACCAGTCAGAGGAGACCATGGCACACCTAACCACCGGGTGCCCCTTCTCGCGGACGATCTGGCATGAGGTCCTCTCCTGGATACGATCTACGGCGGCCCCGCCATCGGGTGACGAGGGACTCGAGGACTGGTGGGCACGGGCGCGACTCGCCACCCCCTGCGCACTACGGAAGGGGATATCGTCGCTGATAATGCTCACGACATGGTGGCTTTGGAAGCATCGAAACGCGTCGATCTTTGACCACGCTCGACCCTCGGTGGCCCTACTTCTCGACACGATCAAGACCGAAGCGCGGGACTGGGCGCGAGCGGGAGCACGGGTACTCCGGCAGATCCTCCCGTAGACTAGGTTCGCGTTGAGTTGTACGGGGCGGTGTCGCCCTACTTTGGGCTTGTAAATATTAACTCTCTTTTCTATCAATGCATCGAAACGCAAAGCTTTTTGCGTTTTCGCAAAAAAAGAGGAAACACGAGAAATGATCTTTTTTTTAATGGTAGAGCGCGTTCCACTTGGGAAGAGAAATGTTGGAATATATGTCGAATATGTGTACGAGTAGGGCTACGCTAGGACTTGTAATTAAACGGAAGGTTAGGTGTTTGAGTCACACGTGTAACCTGGCCTAATATATAAAGGCACTGGGAGTAGCCCAAATAGACACGACGAAAGCTGGTAGGCTAGACACAAGATCACGAGGGGACGGTCCGGCGCCCGTGGCAGGGGCGGCCGGACCGGCGTGGCGTTAAGATCTGGTGCGTCTATATTGCCTCGGCGGGCTTGTCGTCGATGACGACTTGATAGCAGCAGGCGCGCAAGGGGAGCCGGCGGCTTGTGCCGGCGACCAAGGCGACCGGTGCAGCGGTATCAATGGGGAGGTGCGCCCGTAGTCATGCCCCGCAGATGTAGGCGAGTTCGCCGAACTGCGTTAACAAATCTCAGTGTCGTCATCATACTGTGATTGCTTGGTCCTCGGTAGATCGATTGTGCGCCTACGATTTGTAACAAGTGGTATCAGAGCAAGGTTGAAGGCCGTAGAAAGTTGATCTAGAGGATGCGGCGGAAGCTGGGCAAACCGCGTGCCGGATTTAGATCGTGATTACAAGGCTTTGCACCCGAAACATGGAGCTGAGAAACGGTGGGTCTTGGCGATTTCGTCGGGAAGACAATCGTGAAAATCAACTAGGAAATTCGGGAGATCGAAAGCGGCTTATGTCACGGAAGTTAAACGGGACGACGGATTGTTTCTTCCGGCCGACGAGCTGCACATGCAAACAGCTGGCCCAAAGCATAACAAACCTGGACGCGTCGTGGTGGCCTGAGATAGTGCGCGTACGGAAGTCGTATTGATCGGGGCAGTGGGGGCAGCCTAGTCGCGTAACAGGGTTGCAGACTTGAGAGCACCAGCAGGTCAATGGTTCGACCGAGCAGCAGCGTCGCGTGCGCGCTGGCAGGCGAAGGCCCACGTACAGGAGCTGTGCTACGAGCGTGCTCGTACTAGGAGTTGTGCAGGGGCCAAACAAGCTACAGCTGAATGAGATTTGTTAGGTGAAAAAAAAGTACAATCTGGATCATGTGTATGCAGTGCATGGACGTGGCAACATGAAATAAAAAAAAGGCAATTGGAGTTGTGGGATAGATGCTTGGTGCACCCAACAGAACTACCGGGAAGCAAATATTTTTTTTTTTAGATTTGTTGCTCAATTTGCACGGGTTTTACCGGATGATTGACAGATTGTCGATGTGGTGGACTACGTCGTGGAGGATCATGCATATACGGGTGCCGGACAGTGCACGGCAATTTGCCGGGTGTACTAGGTGCGAGGTGGAGCATGGTTGCTGTCGGATGCGTTTCGGCTGGGTTGGACTGGACAGTCTGACGGGACAGAATACGGTGAAGATCGGCGATGACGACGTAGGAGCGTGACGGCTGATGGTGTCCGGATTCTGTGGCGTGGAAACACGTGGCGCATGCCTGAGGGGTGCGTGCTTCAACATGCAATGGCGCGGGATTGGTTCAAGATGGCGTACGCATGAGATCTTGAGGTGGACGGGGCGCGGGGTGGACTGATCATCTACCATGGAGTCATGTTGAAGGTGGAGCTGGAGTCTAATGATTCCACTCGGCTGATGGAGGGGCTACGACATAAGCGCGGAGAGTCGAACCCTAGTCAGCGGGAAGGCGAGAAGCACGTTGGTCGGACTGGACGTCAGGGTTCGAGAGATACGTGGAACTCGGCATCGGTCGGGTACGACTGATGGTTATCTGCAGTGGGGCCTGAGATGGTGTGGGTTAGCTACCTGGTAGATCTTGGCCAAGATTGCGGATGCTCGACGTGGTAATAGCGGCGAGGCGTGCGGTAAGCACGGGACACATCGACAGACCAGGGCACTGACGGTCAGACATGTGGTCAGGCATGAGTGCAAAGGGTGCTGAAGTAGTGTTGGCGAGTAACGGGTTCATGATGGTAACTATCTATCAAGACCATGGAGATGGATGAGTGTTGGCCATGGAGAATCTGCGAAAGCGGTGATGAGACAGTTGTGAATTTGACTGGAGATGACTTAAGGCAACGGCGAAATTTCTTCAAGGTTTCAGAGATGCAGTCAACAATAGCGAGAATGATGAGTTCAGGTAACTCTTATTTGTGACACCTAATATGTGAGTTGTTCACTTTCACATGGATCAAGGACGAGGCTACCAAGGTGACGATGCAACGCCGTTGTCGATATGGTGACTTTATGATTGTTGTGTGATGACGGTGGACGGATACTCCGGAGAGTTGGGAGCACAAGACAAGAGTGAGGAAGAGCTTAATTTTCGTGGGAGCATTGACTGTGGTGAAACAAGGAAGGAAGTACGGTTGCAGGTGGAGTCATATGGAGTCAAGGGAGTAGCAGCTGAGCTCATGATTAATGGTTCAAGTCCAGGTATATAAAGATTCGGCATGACGGCTTCAAGATGGCGAAGGGCATATTCGCCAAGATGGAGTTTGTTGGAATATATGTCGAATATGTGTACGAGTAGGGCTACGCTAGGACTTGTAATTAAACGGAAGGTTAGGTGTTTGAGCCGGACACGTGTAATCTGACCTAATATATAAAGGCACTGGGAGTAGCCCAAATAGACACGACGAAAGCTGGTAGGCTAGACACAAGATCACGAGGGGACGGTCCGGCGCCCGTGGCAGGGGCGGCCGGACCGGCGTGGCGTTAAGATCTGGTGCGTCTGTATTGCCTCGGCGGGCTTGTCGTCGATGACGACTTGATAGCAGCAGGCGCGCAAGGGGAGCCGGCGGCTTGTGCCGGCGACCAAGGCGGCCGGTGCAGCGGTATCAATGGGGAGGTACGCCCGTAGTCATGCCCCGCAGATGTAGGCGAGTTTGCCGAACTGCGTTAACAAATCTCGGTGTCGTCATCATGCTGTGATTGCTTGGTTCTCGGTAGATCGATTGTGCGTCTACGATTTGTAACAAGAAATAGCGTATAGTAAAGCCCAATTAACTCTTGATTTGGATCTGTCGGGCAACGAATTGGTTGTTTTGCGGCCCAACCCATATTGTCTGTTGATCACCTACAAAAGAATTGGTTGTTTTGCGCCCCCCTCCCCCCTCCCCCCCTCGATTTCTTGAATTAGTCCCTCGCAACTGATGTAAGCCTCTTTGAGGTAACGATGTAATCTGTCTCGGCTGCAACTTTTCAGACGCACTCTTTTCCTTCCAGGGTATCTAAGGGGACTGGAGGATTTTTAATGAGGCGGGCTTGCTAGCTATAGTTTTAATGGAAAATTTCAAAAAAAAAAAACACAAGGAAGAATGCCGTTGGCGCTTTTGAACCACAAACTGACGAACCTTTCCAGAGCCTAAAACCCAACCGATCCGTTGCCGATTGAGCCCTCCCGTCATCATCGTTGCTGCCACAGAAGCAGCAGCAACAACAGCAAGCAAAGTTTGGGATGCTTCACGACACAGAGGTCGGCGCCATGACCTCCCTAATCAAGTGGGTGCGAGCGGAAGCGCACCCCAACCTCCTCGCCGGCATGGACCTGCTCTGTGATTAAGGTGTGGAGGCTGGACACGGGAGGAAGAGTCGAATGTGAAATTAAAGGACAATTTGATGGCGACAGTGGAGGCCGCCGTGGAGAAGGTGGAGAAGAAGTGCCCCATGTGAGGGCTCTGCAGGTGATCACGCATGAAAATTGAGCTTGCCATCGGTGATCATCATCTACTGTCATATCGAAATTCACAAGCAAAATCACCTGCAGTCCAGTACAGAAACAAACTATCTCATGATCGAGTGGTGTCGGTCCGTCGGTAGAGTTTTCTTTTTCTCTCAAGAAACTGCAGACTGCCACTAACAGGAAAACTGGATCAACAGATTCTGATGCAAGAATTGTGCAACCTAGCGAACAAAGTACTACCAAGTTCAGCCATTTATTCCAGAAGAGTCTAGTAGCTCAGGTTAAAAGACTGCAAGAGTTATAATCTAGTACTAAGTTTATTACCGTGTCTAGGCACATATGTATTTATTTAAGCCATAGGGATTACTCCTTGTATTAAAACCACAAGCACAAGAGCTACACATGCCTACATGGAATGGAAATAAACTCTGAAAAAACACTTCAACAGAAAATTCCGTCAAAAGGAAACACTTCCAACAGGAAAAGAAACCTCCTGTCCAAGTAGCACAAATAGTTCCAAACAAATATCACAACAGCATCCTTAGTACGGCAACAGACAAATTCTATTTTGAACAAGAGATCAGATAAATGCAGGCATATTCTCATACCAGTTCTGCGTTCTGACACAGATTCCCCTGGAATTGAATTGCACCTCCTTTAACAGAAGACGCCATCTCTGCATAAGGTGTTACCTGATAAAGAGTTTCGATTGCCAGATACTTCATCCAGGATGCTGGCTGGTACTATACTACTACCTCCGGTCCTAAATAAGTGTCGGAAGTTGGCCTATCATCTTGTATGTAACCAGCTGAATTCGTCCGACACTTACACTGGATCGGAGGGAGTACAAATAATGATTCATATCCTTTCTGCTCATTTATATACTAGTACAAGTGTAAACTGAATTTTATCATGAAATTCTAATACAGGCAGAGTAATTTATGCTGATTTGGTCTCAGTCGCAATTCAGACAAGGCAGTGGTAAATAGAAACTTCAGAAATAATATGTTCAGGGTTCCACAATTTTCAAGCATCAGGATTCAGTGCAATTCTCCAAAGTTATAAGATATACATAAACTATATGCACCAAAATATCACACGTATACCTTCAGTAACAGGTTAGTCATGCGATATTTCAAATATATGAGCCTCTCAAGGATGAGCAAACCAATAAAAAATTGTAATCCCATGATCACCTATTTCATTAACAAAACTGGAGCAATGACAAATGTATAGCAACAATTATAGCAACTTGTCCACCGGTACTAATTATTATGTGTTCCCACAATCCAACAAGAAAAAGATTACAGCAGATACAAAATAGACACTTCGGAAAGGCACACGTTTTTCTTTTACAACTCTACACCATCACCACCGGAAAAGACGCGCAGCAAAACTACATCACGGATGGCGACACCTTGTAAACTCTACAAGCCGACCATAAGTCGAACCTTCTTGCAACCAAAACCACCTTCTGAACTCCAAAGGACGTGTGCAGATACATCACAGCTAGTGAACATAAAATGACAACAATACAACTTTCTTTGGTACCGCAGATTGTACACCTCTCACCTCCTAGAGATGGCTCTAGAGATTCTCTTACAACAGGGACTGGTCCGAAGGGCTTCTTCATGAGGGCGGATTGCTTCAACGAGGGCAGTATGGAGATGGCCCTGTCAGGAAAAACGATAGTAAAGAAGGGAAGAAAATGCTGCACATTTTGCATACTTCACAAATTCATATGGATGGAAACACTCACCCTGCTGTTAACAAGGGCAGTATGAATTACGTAGTTCGCAAAAGGGTCTTGCAGCAGTTGTTCAAAATGAGGCGCTGAGATTAAGTCAAACACTATGGCAGCTTTGTCCTCATCTGAGAACACCTTCAGGCATTTCTCCACCACATTGCTGCTCACCTTTTGTTTTGAAAGATAAACATAACTTCCTTCAAACTGAGATGCCAGGTGTGCATTTGCAGAAGGAATCTTCTGGTCCAGGACATACTGGACCACATAATTGCTGAAATAAGGGAAATAGGCAAGGAAATTTTAGTTTTACGAGATTTCATATAGTTTAAATGCTGCTAAACATCTGCTTCTAGGTATCATTAAATTAATCGCATTAAAGAGAAATGAAACACAGGATGGAAATACATTCACTAGTTCCCAAAACATAAATTTGGTTGGGACTTCCTCTTAACTCTTAAGAAAAAGCAATAAAATAAATCGAAACGTCCACATAATTCTTCCAAAAAAAAATTGGGTTATGGCACACTTCATAGGATATCATTATCAGCAACCCTATTGTGCTGTCTGTAAATGGCAATAGGCCATGAACACATATGACTAAACATATTCAAAGTACTGTTAAATGGGAAAAGAAGTCAAACTAATCAAATATATTTGGATTGACGCACATAATCTGTAGTGATAGAAACAATGGAAAATAGCGGTAATTTTTTTTAATAAGTGTTTTTTAAGGTCAAGGGCCTAATTAAGTCAATGGTGTGGATACAATTCTCCTTTAAGAAGGGGTGTAAAGAATCGCTGTAGTGTATATAATACTCTCTCCGTGTCAAAATGTAAGATGTTTTAGCTTTTCCTGAACAAAATGTATCTAGACATGTTTTAGTGTAAGATGCATATGAATCTACACACTAAAACATGTCTAGATACATTTTGTCTAGGAAAAGCTAAAACAGCTTACATTTTGATACGGAGGGAGTATGTTATATATGTGAGAGAGATGAGCAACAGTATTGAAGAAGTATAAAAATATATGCATCTACATGCTATAAGCTGGATATTCTTCTCTCTATATCTATAGTTGATAATATGTCACTGATGAGATCTCTAGAAGTTACCAACAAGTTATCAGAAAAAAAAGGTAAGAAAACATAAAGCAAGGATGCACCTTTGCAATAGTGCACACACTATAAGCAGCTAGTAAAGAGGAAGAGCGGATTTACCCAAATGGATCTTGAGCGAGCTGAAATGCATGAGCGCACACTTCTACAATTAGCTTGGCTTGATGTTCACCACGTGCACTAGTTATGCACTTTTGTAAAACACAGCAGCCATGGCGATGTATTGCCATTTCAAAACAATGAGTTGCAGCAGCCTCAAATATGAACTGACCACAGAGAGTAGGAATAAACATATTTCAGATGATAATGATATAATCAAATCAAGTAAGATGACAGCATACTTCGCACACCTTATCTTTTGCATAAGAATTCAATAGCACGCATGTTAGCTAACAATATGCTAATATTATTGCTTATGACGTTCAAAAAGTATCCCCTTAGCATGTTTCCTCTAAAAAAATTCATCACATCGAACTATTGGTAGTTGGCAACACGGATCATATTTGTTCCATGGATTAATTTTTATATTGCCAGTCGTCGTCGCATTAAATTAAGTTCGGATCATGGTACGAAAACTTCATGCGATCAAGATTCATGCAGTAGAAATCTTTGCATAGCGCATGTTCCTACTGATATTAGCCTATGAGTTCTTCTGAGCACAAGGTACGTGCACACATATGTAAGAGACAATACTGAAGAATTAAGGAAATACATGATACATGATCAAAGTAGAGTACATGGAGAGAGGTGACCTCGAAGGGGTCACAAGACATCATCACCATTAAATGATATTGCAATAAAATGGTCCTGGAGAGAACCTAAACATTAATTTACTAGAGCATATAATCATAATTTGGTTTGGTGAATAGCCTACTTTGGCAACTTGAATTCAGGTTCATATTTTGGTTCTCCCTAGTCAATTGTCCAAATCACATGTATCATATATACTAAAAAATGAGACCGAGTTGAACCTGCCAAGGTATTACGTACTTCTTGTACATGCAGTGATGCATATGGTATTAAGATGAAAACTGTGAACTTACCATTGTTTTTTTCGCTAGAAAGTTTTCATTGCAAACAAAATCTCGTGAACATTGCCCGACACATATAAACTTCTAACGAAAGACATTCAAGGATACAATTCTAGCTCTAAGACTGCAAAATGATGCAGGTTTAGTATTTGTTCATCAGGCAGAAATTTTACTTGATGTAGGAAAACAGGGCTTATTAGAAATGCATAACTGAAGTTACCAACTGAAACCATGTATCGCGTCTGAGTTTGAAAACAGGTAGAGGTTTAATAACTTTATTATTATGCACTAGGTCGTGCAGATTGCATGGTATGGTCCACAGAACATAGCTGATAAATTCCCTATTTCAATACCGATTCTCAAATTTATGGAGTGCATTGTCAAAGAATGAGGCAACTAACAAATGTTGCTCAAAGTAAATTATAGGCTGCTAAAAAAAATAGTTTGTGAGCTAAGGACTACCATGTACCTTGTTCTCCTCTGCACCAAAGTTTGTCAAGCATTTCTGTATGACATGATTACCATTAAGGTCATTGACAAGATGCATAAAGCATGGCTGTAGGGCCGAAGTAATGAGCATTATCTGCTTCCTTATGTTAACAGTCTCTATCAGTTTCTGTACTGCCCTTGTCCTGCAACAAATCACAATAATCAAATCATCACCAATCGTGTGTATGCAGTTTTATATTGCAATGTAAGCATCATAGCAAACTTGTTCTACTGCCTGTATACTGCCTTTTTCAAACTTAAATCGCAGCATTCTCAAATCAACATTTATGACAATTGGTTATCGAGTCTCATGTCAGGATCATAATGCACTTAAGCGATCAGTTTGAAGAAAGAAGAGAATTACCCATGTGTGTTCAGAGAGATTCTCAGCAGTTTCACAGGGTCCTCTGTGAGCACAGTAATGATCCTCAGCCTCTGATCCTCATCACACACATCCAGAAGCTTCTGTATGAGATAGTTGGCAAAGGAGTTGGTCATGAGCTCTGCCATATGGTCGATGATTCCTTCAAAGATGACATCAACGTGATGCTTCCCCTCCTCAAACTTCTGCTGCAAGAACCGGCACCCATTCTGGTCCTTGGCCATGAAGTAGATGTAGCCCTTAACTCCAACCATGTTCTCATACCTCAGCATCCTAGGACTCTCCAGCTCCAGCGCCCTGTTGTTGACATGCTGCTGAAATCTCCTCTCCCTGGTACGGTTCAGGAAAGGAATGCTCTTCTTCCCGTCAAAAATCTGACCGTCCTCGCGACGAAACACCTCCATCTGATTGAAACCACCTTTGATATACCGATTCCCAGCCACAGGCACACCGTACTCACAATGCAATTTCGGTGAACGGCCACGGGGGTCGAGAGCAATGGGACCAGTACCAACATAGCCCCAACTGTGTTCTGCTACACCAGCCTGCCCAGGAAGCATGAACGGATCGGCATGCCCATGGCCAGGGTGCACCAAACCCTGTCCCCAACCAATGCCAGTGCTATTTCCTGGCCTATTGTACACGAAGCCGCCCACACTGGCGTCCAGGGTTCTACCGAAGCCACCCAGGCCGACGTCCACTCCGAGATTGAAGAGCTGCTGTGGCAGCGGCGCGGCATACCCGGCCGCCCTGGCCTGATCAGCACCATGAACCGAGGAACCCGGCGCCCCATAGTGATAGCCGTAGTACGTACCATGCGCCGCGGAGAAATCGGACGGGTCGTTGCTGACGAGCGGGGCGGGGACGCCCTGCGGCGCGGCGGGCGCCGCGTCCTGGATGAGCAGGCCGCGGAGCTGGTTCGCCAGCCATTGCTTCTCCGGGTCGTCCACCGCGGGCACCAGTGGCGGTGGCGCGCCACCGATGAACGGGCTTGGCGGCGGCAGAGGCGCGGGGCACACGCGGAGCGGCGCGTGGAAGCCGCCGCCGCCGCCGCCGCCCTGCAGGTGACCACCATCATCGCGACGGCTACTCATGGCGATGGCGTAGTACGCGTCCCCGCCGTGGCCCTGATGACGCGGCGTCGAGTTCCCGAGGTGTCGCGGCGGCGCTCCATGGACGCCGCCGCCGCGATGTCCCTGCGGGGAGGTCACTTGGGGGATCTCGTTGAGGAGCAAGTCCATCTCTTTCTCCTCGGGCCTCTCCTCGACCACCGTGACCTTCGCCGCCGCCGCCGCCGCCGCCATCCCGCTCATCATCTCCAGATCAACAGGCCCAAACACCACCAGAACCAAAACAAGTGCAGAAAAAAAAAATCCGATCGGATTGCAACAACCTGGAGGGAATCGGGGGAGGCGGCCGGATCGGGAGCAGGGCTTAGCAGCAGTGGCGCATTGGAGGGGAGGCGGATGGGGGGAGGTGGAGAGGCCGGTGAGGCATGCAAAAGGGGAGAGGAGGGGCGCAAGAGGGAGGCGGTGGGTTTATATACCCAATTGACTGGGCGCAGGGCTTCTCCCTCTGCCTGCTGAGCTCTTCCTCCCTCCTGCCGTCCTGCCCATTGGTGGGGTGGGAGGGGAACAAGTAGAGGACATTCTATACCCACGAATACCACCATTATACGTATGCCACGTCACCGTGTGTATCTCTGTCTGAGAATCCGCGATTTCAGTTCGCCGGATTTTAACGGAATATACATCAAGGTCAAGAGATCTGGGGATTTAAAGGCCATTTTTTTCTCTTTTTCTTTTGGTTAAAATATAGCTTATTAACGTTATAAGATTCACAGGAAAACAAGAAAAATCGTCACAAACTTGGCTATGAAAGACGAGCAAGCCATAAGAGCATCTCCGACGCGCCGACACATTTGGCGTTCGCGCATGGCCATTTTCATCAGTTTGAGTGGTCAAACAAACAACCATCTGCTTCATATCCGGGTTTTCCAGGCGGTGAACCTAACGCGCCGACCCATTTGGTTTGCGCGTGTATTTTTTTTGCCCATGACATAAAAATGTAGAGATTATTAGATATATGTAGTTTTACAACCAAATTGAAACAAATAAGTAGCACAATTCAGTACAACCAAATCGAATAGAATTGTTTGAAATTTGACAATTGGGCAATTAAAAGTTGTTCCACATGAACACACATAACATATCTTCTACCAGGTTATCCTTAAGTTGCCTGTGAATATGCTGATCACACATTTCTTCATGAAATTGGATGAACTGTTCAAAAGTTACCATTCCATGGTGGGGCTCAACCAAGTCACCCTGAAACTGTCAATCCTGATCAAAGAAATCCTTATTGCGCTCATCCTCGATAATCATGTTGTGCATGATCACACAGTCAGTCATCACCTCCCACATAGTGTCCAAACTCCATATCATAGGAGGGTGTCCAACAATAGCCTAGCGAGATTAGAGCACACCAAATGCGGGCTCGACATCCTTCCTGCCACCCTCCTGTTTTTGGGCAAACCTAGCCCTCTTTGCACCTTGGAGGTTGGGGATGGTCTTCACAAATGTCGATCACTAGGGATAGATACCATCAGCTAGTTAGTATGGTTTGTCGTATGGGGTGCCATTGACCACATAGTTCACCTACGGCGCATTTCCTTCGGAGAGCCTTGCAAACACCGGTGATCGCTGGAGCACATTGATGTCGTTGTGGGTGGCGGACATGCCAAAGAACGAGTACCAAATCCAGAGATCTTGGGATGCCACCGCTTCAAGAACGACAGTGCACTCCGCGGAATGTCCCTTGTATTGTCCCTGCCAAGGAAAGGGACAGTTCTTGCACTCCCAATGCATGAAATTTATGCTTCCAAGCATGCCAAGGAATCCTCTTTGCTCGTTAATAGACAACAACCAGGTTGTGTCTTCAACATTCGGCTGCCTCAAGTACTCCCCCCTCCCCAAACACCGCAATCATAGCTTTGCAGAATTTGTACATTGAGTCTAGGCAGGTGGACTCACTCATGCGCATATACTCATCAACAAGATCTCCAGCAAGCCCGTATGCAAGCATTCGAATAGCTGTAGTGCATTTTTTATATGGAAGAAGCCAAGCTACCTGACGTCGTCGGGCTTGCATAAGAAGTAATCATCGTGCCCCATCATGCCCATCCGAATACGGTTGAACACATGTCTCGCCATCCGGAACCAACGAAAACATGACTAGGGAAGATTGGGCTTGTGCGGTGGAAGTAACCATTGTAGAGCTTGCCATGGCCCACTTCTCTATTCTGGTCCAAAGCCGTTGCACGGCTGGGGACCGTTTCCCTGAACAATGGTTACATCCTCGAAATGTGCTCATTGACGAGGAGTGTGGCAGTCAAAGCCTCGCTGAAAGAACATTTTCTAATCCCTTTGGTTTTGTGTGTTTGTTAACAACATAAGTGATATCTTACTGTGTGTTGCATGTTTAAGGTACACCTATTACCAGCAGAAAGAGGTGTCAAAATTGTGGTGAAGGAAAAAAATATCGTGGCCAGTTTTCCTTGCTGGAAGAGGTTTCTGTTGTCATCCCAATACATTCCGGAAATTCAGGAATGATTCCGGATTTGCCGTGAAAAACTTTGTTAGCATACGGAGTAATGTTCAAGATATCGCTTATCGTTAACTTATCGGTCGGCCCATGATAAGAGATATATCGGCTTATCGGCCGATAAATCGATTTTATCGGTCGATTGTTTATCGGGCATTTTTCTTGTAAATCCCAAATTGTAGCACTAAAATATGATATTAAAATATATCATATCGGCATTAAAAATTCTAAATTATGATATATACATATATTGTATTCAACAATTCTAAAAATTCTATGACAGATGTCATTTATCATATGTTCCAGGGCTGAAAAATCGATATATCGGCCGATTTATCGGCATATCGACCGATAAATCGCTTGTAAGAACGATAAAATGGCCCGAATGTTAAACTCCGCTGATATTACTTTATCATATCGGTCACCACCCGATAAGCGATAAATCGGTCGATAAATCGGCATATCGGATGATATTTGGAACAGTGATACGGAGTCATTCCGGGCTATTTCGGATTGTCGGAATCATTCCGGATCCATTCTGGAATGACCGTGAAAACCTATGTTAGCATACGGAATGCCCCAGAATATTCCGGCTGGCCGTAATGATTCTGGATTGTTCGCGAGATGCAGAAAAAAGGCTAGTTTTTCTGTGGACCTATAAATAAAAGATACCTTCTTCTCCAATGGGTTAGCTCGTCCAACATTCAAGCCCCCATTAATAGAGCACACCAAATTCTAGATTTCTCACATTTCCTCCACCCAAACTCGTTGATTCTTGGAGGATTGAAGGAGAAGGCCCGGCTCTACATCTTCACCAACATGTTCTTTATTTCCCCCTCATTCACTTGAGCGATTCAAGTCTAGGGTTTCCTTGTGGAAAACCTAGGCTCCATTGTTGCTCACTTGTTGATTGTAGCAAGATTTTTGGTGTTCTTGGGAGCCCCCAATTTGGTTGTGGGTGTGTGCCTCAAGCTCACTATAAAGGCACCGATTTCCGCCTCGAAGGGAATCAATAGTGGAAGGTGAACTAGGCCTTTGTGGTGAAATTCGTCGGAGAATATGGTGAGGCCTTTGTGGCGTTGAGTGGGCCTTCGTGGCGAAACTCACACCCCTCCAACGAGACGTACCCCCTTAAAACGAGCAACTCGGGAATACATTCATTGTCTCCGCGTGCTTCCGTTACCGGTTGCCTTGTTCCCTCTCCTTTACTTTGTGTTTGTACCTTGTTTAGTGTTGCTCTTGTCATATAGGTAAATTCATCATAGTTGCATATCTAAAGAATTTACCTTTGTGTCAAGCCTAAATCAAAAACAATTAAAATTTGGAATTAGCACCTATTCACCCCCCTCTAGGTACCCATACTATCCATTCAATTGGTATCAGAGCCTCGACTTTTATTTCGGGCTTAACCGCTTAAGAGTTTAGTATGGCCATCGAAGAGGAAGCCTCCGGGGCCGCGACACCGGCCACCATGGATGATCTCAAGGAATTGCATAGTTCTTTTACCTTCTCCATGGAGACCCAAATGAATGAGTTGGGTGAGTTGAAGCCAAAGCTCCGGCATCTCTCAAGGAATTGCATAGTTCTTTTACCTTCTCCATGGAGACCCAAATGAATGAGTTGGGTGAGTTGAAGCCAAAGCTCCGGCATCTGCATCATCGGCTCTTCCGGAGGACAAGAGTGATGAGGAGAAGGATGAAGAAACTAAAAGTGAATCTCATCTCCCTAAGAATACGCCATCTTCTAAGGGAAAGATTGGAAAGGAAGACTACCACAATGTTCCCGATTGCTACTCTCCCAATCCTCCTATCCCACATCGTCGTATAAACAATAGAGGCGGTCCCACCTAAGATTGATGCACATTCTTTTGGTCAATGGCAATATTACATGAAAACTCACTTGAATTTTTCTTGCATTGAGATTTGGAGGGTCGTTCAAGATGCATACAAGCCTCATGACCCCAAGAACCTGACAAGAAGATAAGTGGTAGATTGCCAAGTCAACTACACCGCACTGCAAATGATTCAACAAGCCGCGGTCGAAAAGATCATGTCGCATCTTCAACAATACTCCACAGCCAAAGAAACATGGGATGATCTTGTCTCCATGTTTGAGGGGAATGAAAGCATGAAGAGGAATAGGTATTATACCTTGAGCAATGAGGTTGAAGGGTTCTATATGCATGATGGTGAAAACCATGAGAACATGTACCGGAGACTCAAGACCCTTGCCACTGACTTTAGTGGTCATGTGAATGATGCTTGGATCAAGAGGAAGTACGTGAGTGCCCTCATGCCATTTGAGTCCGTGCACTTGAAAAGCCTTTAAGGAAGACACAACTATCACCTCACGAGCTCAACCGAGGTGATGCAACAGATGGCCTCCTTCCAAGTTCAAAAAAAGCTTGCTCATGACTCTCGTGCCCATGCTATTGGAATGCACAAAGGAGCCTCCGTTGCTTTGAAGGACAATTTTGTGACCAAGATGATGGATCAACAAGAAGTTGTTGAATCAAGAGAAGACTTGGATCCTTTAAATGATCAAGGGTATGATCGCGTGCTTAAGGAATTCATTGCTCTTGTCGTGCAATTTTTTTTGGAAGAATCCCCCCAATGCCACGACATATGTGGAGGAGAATACCAAGTCAAGCTATGTAAAGGAAGGGACTCAAAAAGTGAGGGATTGTTTCAATTGTCAATACAAGTATCACTTTATTGCTGAGTGCCCATTTGAGAATAGAGAAACTTATTTTCCAGGATAAGTCAAAGCTCCCTCACAAGAAACCTTTCTTCAAGAAGAAACCTTTCAACAAGAAACCATCCTCAAGGATTGTGCTAGTGACTCAAGAAGAGTATGATTTCGGTGATGATGAAGAAGAAGAAACCACAAGTGAAGTGGCCGCTATCGCTATCATCATCTCCATCACTCTTTGAATCCCCCAATGATAATATTCCTCAACCTTCCGCCAAGTTCTTCATGGTTAAGGCCATTGAGGTATCATCTAATACCACCTCTAAGGCTCCAAATGAAAATAACTTTATTAGTCTTAGTGTAGAAGATGAAATTGCCTATTTGGGTCTATTTATGTCTAACGTGCAAGGTAAGACCAAAAGATACTTTGATCTTCTCATGAGAACATTGGGAGAGGGTCAAGAGGCTTTTGAGAAGAAAGGTGATACCGAAAGAGAGGATGCAATTGAAAAGGCATATCTTACTTTTCTTTTGAGGAAGAGCATGAGATTCAAGTCTCTATTGAGGATAAACTTGAAACTGTTGAAGAGTCACATAATGAATTAATGTCTAAAATCACTAAGGAACGTGATCGTGCCATTGTCAAATATAAATTTGCTAAAAATAAGAAGGTTGAGTTTGGGGTTGGTCATGAAAATCTAACCGAGGAGCTAGAGAAGCTCACCAAGGCTCACAAGGCCTTGGAGGGTGAACACTCTACCCTCAACAAGTCTTGTGAACAACTTCAAACTCAACTTAATCAATTCAATGTGCCTAGTACTTCTTCTTCTTATTATTGTGATCATGAAAATGTCATTGAGGAGAATGCTAGGTTGAAGGAAGAGCTGGCAAGAATCAAGAGCAAGGGCCCCGATACGTCATAAACGTATACATAATTTCTGATGTTCCATGTTGTTTTCATACTATATGCTACATGTTTCCTTTACACTTTATGTCATTTTTATCGATTTTTTGAGACTAACCTATTGACAAGATGTCACAGAGCCAGTTCCCGTTTTCTTCTGTTTTTTATTTCTAAAAAGTTGTTCTGAAAATATTCTCGGAATTGGACGATTTGAAAACCAAAAGTCTTAGAAATCTGTCGCGCACATGGAGTCCGGAGGGGACTCCGAGGGGGGCCACAGGGGCTCCACACCATAGGGCGGCGCACCCCCTCTGGTCGCGCCCAGGGGTGGTGTGGGCCCCCTGGCCGCCCACCGATGTTTCCCTCTCGCCTATTTATACCTCTCGGGAGGTTAACCCTAAATACACGAGGCTTTTCCACCAAAAACATCCGCAGCCACCGTCATCGTATACCCTAGTTCGGGAGGGTTCTGGAGGTCTCCCCGGCACCCCCGAGAGGGAGAATCATCACCGGAGGGCTCTACATCACCATGCCCGCCTCCGGAATGATGCTTGAGTAATTCATCCTTGGACTACGGGTCCATAGCAGTATCTAGATGGTTGTTCTCTCCTCTTTATGCCTAATCTTTAGATCGTGTGAGCTGCCTAACATGATCAAGATCATTTTGTTGTAATGCTACATGTTGTGTTTGCTGGGATCCGATGAATATTGAATGCTATGTCCAATGATGATCAAGAGGGAGTATAAATATGAAAAGAACATGCAAGATCATAAATAACATACACATGAAAAGAACATGATAGATTGATAATCATGAGACATAGCATTCAATATTCATCTGATCCCAGCAAAAACAACATGTAACATTACAATAATATGATCTTGATCATGTAGGACAGCTCACAAGATCTAAACATGAGGCATAAAGAGGAGAGAACAACCATCTAGCTACTGCTATGGACCCATAGTCCAAGGATGAACTACTGACGCATCATTCTGGAGGCGGGCATGGTGGTGTAGAGCCCTCCGGTGATGCTTCCCCCTCCCAGCAGGTGGCCAAGGAGAGCTCCAGAACCCTCCCGAACTAGGGTTGACGATGATGGCAGCTGCAGATGTTTTTCATAGAAAAGGCTTCTGTCCCTAGGGTTAACCCTACGAGGACAATATATAGGCGAGAGGGCAACGTCGGTGGGCGAGCAACGGGGCCACACAACCCCTGGGCACGGCAAGGGGGCATACACCCATGGTGTGGGGCCCATGTGGCTCCCTCCGGGTCTCCTCCAGACTACGTGTGCGTGACAACTTTCTAAGACTTCCGGGCTTCGAATCGTCCAATTCTGAGAATATTTCCAGAAGAACTTTTCTGAAACTAAAAACATCTGAAAACAGGAAATGGCTCTGTGGCATCTTGTTAATAGGTTAGTCCAGGAAATCAATAAAACCATGTAGCATATAGCATGAAAACAACATGGAACATCAGAAATTATGGATACGTTTATGACATATAAACATCCCCAAGCTTAGTTCCTACTCGTCCTCGAGTAGGTAAACGATAAAAACAAATAATTTCTTAGGTGACATGCTACCAACATAAACTTGATCATCTAAAATTAAAAGCATATGTATAACTAAGATCATAGTAATTTAAACACAAGCATGATAGATATAATTTTAACAATGAAACTTAGCAATCACCTTGCATCATGAAAAGTAACACAAATAAAAGATCATGAATAATAATGCACTTGAAAGTTATACGTTTGTTTTCTCCCTAATGGCAACATCACATCCTCCATCTGTCACGTTTCTGTCACTCGAGCACAGATGCAAAGGAGCATGAACCCACTATCAAGCATAAATACTCCCTCTTGGAGTTACTAGCATCTACTTGGCCAGAGCATCTACTAATAACAGAGAGCATGCAAGATCATAAATAACATATGCATGAAAATAACATGATAGATTGATAATCAGAAGACATAGCATTCAACATTGATCAGATCCCAACAAACACAACATGTAGCATTACATAAAAGATGATCTCGATCATGCATGGCAGCTCACGAGATCTAAACATGAGGTACAAAGTGGAGGAGACAACCGTCTAGCTACTTCTATGGACCCATAGTCCAGGGATGAACTACTCACTTATCACTTCGGAGGAGGGCATGGTGGTGAATTACCCTCCCGACAATGTGTCGGGGAGAGCTCCAGAACCCTTCTGATCTTGGGATGACGATGACGGCGGCCTCGGGTGTTTCTCGAGGCAAAGTGGTATATTTTTAGGGTTGACGTATCAGGGGGTATAAAATAGGTGAAATGGCGAAGGTGGTGGAGACCCGAGCGGCCCGCACCACCCCCAGGCGCGACCAGGAGGGACGCGCCGCCCTATGGTGTGGCCCCCCTCCGGGCCTCTTTAGGACTTCGTGGGACATTCAGGAATTCTAGGACTTCCAGACTTTGAATTTTCCAATTCCGAGAATATTTACAGAACAACTTTTCTAAAAATAATGGCATCTTGTCAATAGGTTAGTCCGTAAAATCGATAAAAATGACATAAAGTGTATAGCAAACATGTAGGAAACAACATTGAACATCAGAAATTAAGGATACGTTTATGACGTATCAGGGGCCACACCACCCCTGGGCGCGGCCAGAGGGGGGCTCCCACCCATGGTATGGGGCCCCTGTGGCTCCCCTCCGGGTCTCCTCTGGACTCCATGTGCGCGACGACTTTCTAAGACTTCAAGGCTTCGAATCGTCCAATTCCGAGAATATTTCTAGAACAACTTTTCTAAAACTAAAAACATCAGAAAACAAGAACTGGCTCTATGGCATCTTGTCAATAGGTTAGTCCCAGGAAATCGATAAAGAAGGCATAAAGTATAAAAGAAACATGTAGCATAAAGCATGAAAACAACATGGAGCATAAAAAATTATGGATACGTTTATGACGTATCAACATCCCCAAGCTTAGTCCATACTCGTCCTCGAGTAGGTAAATGATAAAAACAAATAATTTCTGAGGTGACATGCTACCAACATAAACTTGATCATCGTAGTAATGTAAAGCATGTAAACTAGGACCAAATGAATAAAGGCTTTGATTTATAGTTGATATCAAATAGAATAATGTATAAACCATCAGTAAGAACAAAGTAAAACTTTTCAATGAATCAATACTAAAAGACAATCCACTATGCAAGGTTTATTAAAGATGATTTAAGCTTCAAGAACAACAATATAATCATCCAAGGCATCAAACTCTCACAACAACTCCTATTAGGATCAAGTCAAGTGACAACAATATGCGCGTAGGAAAATCATTAACATATTTGTGCACTCAAAACAAGCAAGCGTTATGTGTTGGTCCCTGGCACCAAGATGTTTTGGCTAAAAGAACATTATGGGGGGTTTGGATGGCCAATGGAAGAAAGTATCACACAACTGAAAATGATCATTAGACAAGAGGAAGTCTTATAATTGAAGTTATGCAAGGAGTAGTGATTGCCATACAACGGATGCACATATATCTATAAGTGTATGAAAGCTCTCCAATGGAACTAGTGGGGGTGCATCCAACTTTCTTACTCACGAAGACCTAGAGCACTTTTAAGGAGGCTCATCATTGGAATATACAAGCCAAGATCTATAATGAAAGTTCCCCACATAGTTATGCAAGTAATAATATGAAAAATCTCTCCAAACTGAAGTAATGATGCTAACCAAGCACAAGTGTGCAATAAATGATAGTAGTGTTGCCCCCTCTTTCTTTATTTTATCTGTTTTGCCCTTTCTTTCATTTTTTTCTTTTGGGGTTTCTTCTCTTTATTTTTATTTTTTATATATATAACCTCACTGGTAGGGGAAACACTCTATTTTACAGTGAATCATCATAATTTTAGTACTCATAAATCAAACTGAAACATCTTTGATGTAAATAGAACTAAATGCTCCTGCCAGTGTAGCAGTATGCAAAATAACAATGAAGCATGACAAGTAACATAATGATGATGGATGTTGTATGGCAATATATCTCAGAATGGCTATAGAAATGCCATGGTAGGTAGGTATGGTGGCTGTTTTGAGGAAGATAATTTTTGGATTAGTGTAGAAGAACAAAGTTCTCCCACAGGGTTTGGATGCACTGGCGAAGTTTGCACCAACTCTCAATGTCGGAATGAGCAATGCACAATACCGAAGAGGCTTGCAAATATGGATGGTGGAAGTGCCAGAAAACCGTAACATAGTACTCACAAGATACAACTAAAATTATGATCTTACAAGCCATAATGAAAATCACTCCTAGTAGGGTGGTGGAAGTGCCAGGAAACGTTGACACATGTGTGTTTAATAAACAAACAATCGTTCCTAGTAAAGCCTCTCTTTTAACTAGCTCGTTGATTAACCGTTGATCAAGGTTTCCTGATCATGAACATTGGATGTTGTTAATAACGAGGTCATGTCATTAGGAGAATGATGTGGTGAACATAAACCCAAACTAAGTATAACAATACATCAAGTCATTTAGTTTATGTTGTTATGTCTTACATCCGAAGTAACCTCATTCCTTAGACCATGAGATCATGTCAATCACTAATACCGGAAGGGTGCTTTGATGTCATCAAACGTCACGCCGTAACAAGGTGACTATAAAGGTGTCGTTGGGTATTCGGAAAGTGTTAGTTGAGGCTCATGGGTCAAGAGTGGGATTTGTACATCCAAATGACGGAGAGATATACTCTAGGCCCTCTCGGTGACATCACATCGACACCGCTTGCAAGCACGTGACTAGGTCACAAGGATGTCATATCACGGAACGAGTAAAAGAGTACTTGTCGGTAACAAGATCGAACTAGGTATGGTTGATACCAATGATCGGATCTCAAACAAGTAAAATATCGTGAGACAAAGGGAATAGTTACGACGTTGATGGTTCACACGATCACGAGAGTCATCGTTGAATATAGAGGAGTCATCACGGATCTCCAGATCCTGCTGTTGATTATTGATCGGAGAGGTGTCTCGATCATGTCTATGTTATTCGTGAACCGTAGGGTGACCCACTTAAGGTTTCATGAAGCATTTGAGAGGATACGGAATATCGAAGAATGTTTTGGACAACACCGAAACTGTTTCGGGGAAAATTGAAATAGTTCAGGTTTTTTTTGTCGAATGGTTATTAAAGGAATTAACAAATGATTCGAGGTGCTATATGCAAATGTTTGTTAATAGAATTAACAAATGCTGAAATAAAGAAATAAAAATGTTCTATTTATTTATTAAAGAAAAACCTTTGGATTTTCAAAGTGGGAATTATGGGAGCATGAGTGGGTGTGAGTGCAGTGTCCACTCACATGAAGAGGGGAAGATGTGGGGGCACCACATGGCTGGCCGCATGATACGTCCATTTTGCATCACTATTTTATATCATAATTTTCTGTTATTCATCGATATATTTCATGTTATGACGCATCCCTTATGTTATTTTATCTTATTTTGCATGTTTCATAATTTTTGGAGAATAAACACCGGGACCAGAAATCTGATGGAAAAAGCACCGTCGAGATACCATATTTCAGAAGATCAGGAGAAGAAGGGGGACATCCGGGTTGTCTTAGAAGTTCAGGGAAGGAGTCCAGCCAGAAGAGGAGCCAGAGGGGGCCACGAGGGGCCCACAGCATGAGGTGGCGCCCCCTGACTGCGCCACCAAATGGTGTGTCCATCCGAGGGAACCCTAAGCCTCATACCATCGTCGAAGAATTATTCCACCACCTCCTCGGGGCGGAAAACACCCGAGAGAGAAAAGCTCTCTGACGGGGAGAAATCTGCCGGGGAAATTCCTCTCCGAAGAGGAGAAATCACCGCCATCGTCATCGTCATCACTCCGAGCATCATCAAGATCGTCATCATCATCATCATCACCCTCATCATGCACCGTCATCCCGCTATAACAATTAGGGGCCTCTATCGTTGTTTTACATTAGATCTCTCTCCCGGTGTGGATTACTTGTTAGTAGTTAATGCTTGTGAGATTTATCGGTGTTTGCAATTTATGACCAGATTGTTATCATCCATTATATCACCTCTGATTATGATCCATATGATGTCTTTTGAGTAGTTCGTGTTGTTCTTGAGGACATGGGAGAAGTCAAGTTGTTAGTAGTGAAGTAATGTTGAGTAATATTTAATGTTTGATATTTAAGTTGTGGTGTTATTCTCCTAGTGGTGTCATGTGAACGTCGACTACATGATACTTCACCATTTATGGGACTAGGGGAATGCATCATGTATTTGGCTACTAATTGTGGGGTTTCCGGAGTGACAGAAACCTAAACCCCCGTTAGGAAACCATTACACGAGGGAGCGTAGGATCCCGAAGTTTAAACCCGTGGTTAGATTTATTTCTTAATTACTTTCTTGTAGTTGCGGATGCTTGCAAGGGGTATAATCACAAGTATGTAGTAGTCTTGGATGGGACGGTACATTAGCATAGGTTCACCCACACAACACTTATCAAAACACCTAAGATTATTCAGCTGCATGGAACAAAAGCACTTGACAGAAACCTCCCGTGTGTCCTCGAGAACGTTTGTTAATCATAAGTAAACCCACCGGCTTGTCCTTTGCTGAAGAAAGGATTGGGACACTTGCTGCAATTATTATTACTGTATTTTATTTACACGCACTTTATTTATCTGCAACATCAAAAAACCCTACAAATCTATCTTTCAGTATTTACAGTTATTCCCTCATCGAAACTTCTTGTCAACACCTTCTGCTCCTCGTTGGGTTCGACACTCTTATTTATCGAAAGTACTACGATACACCCCCTATACTTGTGGGTCATCAAGACTATTTTCTGGCGCCGTTGCCGGGGAGTGAAGCGCTATTGGGAAGTGGAATTGATAAAGGAAGCTTCTGATGTGAGTGATGTTTTTATTACTGTGTACTGCTTTATTACATTATGTTTGGATCTCCTTTTGAGTCCTTATTTGCGGGCACTGCTACCACTGCTAGGGTACTAAGTGACCCACCTCCTGATGATTTGGATCCTTATAAAATACCTATAAAGATTGTTAAACATGTTAGGAATAACTGCTATTCAGGTGATGGAATTGTCCATCCAGGTGATCATTTGCTCTTTTTACATGAATTATGCGAGTTGTTCAAGTGTGCAGGTATTACAATGGGATAAGTGTAGAGGAAATTATTCTCTATATCATTGGGAGGCCGAGCCGCTGAATGGTTCAAACTGCTGAAAAATAGCCAGACTATTGGATGGGAGGAAATTGTGCCTCTCTTTTATTCTAAATTCTATCCTCCAGTGAAATTCATAGATATCGGAATTATATATATAATTTTTGGCCTCATGATGGAGGGAGTATTTCCCAAGCATGGGGAGATTGAAGTTACTAATGCTCAAATTCCCCATTCATGAGCTCCCCAGTAATATTGTTATTAATAATTTCTATGCAAGGCTTTCTCTTCATGATAAGGATTTATTGGACGCTTCTTGTTCTGGATCATTTACACGTATGAAGGATGAAGCTAAATGGGATCTTCTTGACCATATTCAAGAAAATACTGAAGGATGGGAGAATGATAAAGGTAGAAAGTCAGGTATAAATTATGATTATGAATGCATTAAAACTTTTACGTCATCCGATGATTTTCATAATGTTAGTATTGTTTATGGTCTTGATTCTCAAGTTGTTGCAAACTTATATAAGGATTTTTCTTCTTATATTGATATTCCTAAAAAGGAATGGGACAAGTACCATGCACCTTATAAAGATACTGTTAATTGTGTTCCTGCTACAGATATAGAAGTTCATACTGTTGATTCTATTGTGCCTGAACCTTATATTGAGAAAATTCCTTTCCCTGCTAAGGTAAAAGAACATTCTATGTTAGCTAGTGTGGTTAATAAAAGTGCAAGGAAACATGTAGAACATGAGGAACAAATTATTGTAGAACCTACAGTAGCAATAGTAAAGGACCTTGTTTCTGAAAATATAGAAGAGGTACACATTATATTTTGTGAAGATGCTTCTAATATTGTCTCTCATCCTAGTAAATCTAGGAAACCTAGTGTTCCTGTGCTATCTGTGAGGATAGGTGATCATTTCTGTTTTGGTTTGTGTGATATTGGTGCTAGTTCTAGTGATATTCCTTATGAGCTTTATAAAGAAATCATGCATGAAATTGGTTCTTGTGAACTTGAAGACATTGATGTGATTATTCAACTTTCTAATAGGGAAACTATTTCTCCAATTGGTATTGTTAGAGATGTGGAAGTCTTATGTGGTAAAACTAAATATCCTGCTGATTTTCTAGTACTAGGCATCTCTGCTAGTGAAACTTGTCCTATTATATTTGGTAGACCTTTCTTAAACACTTGTGGTGCTGTTATAGATTGTAAAAAGGAGAAAATCCTTACAAAGTTTGATGAAGAGTCTTATGAATTTAATTTCTCCAAATTTGCTAAAGCACCTTATGAAGCTGAATTACCTAATGAGAATTATAGAGTTGAACAATTGGCTGCTATTGCTCTTGCTCCTAACAATCCTTTGCAGCAATACATGGAAGACCACGAAAGTGATGTCTTTATGGAAGAAAGAAATGAAATTGACGAGATTTTCCTACATCAGCCAGCGATGCTGAAACATAATTTACTGGTGGAAGACTTGGGTACCACATTACCACCCAAGGAGGATCCTATTTTTGATTTAAATCCTTTGCCCGACAATCTTAAATATGCTCATATTGATGATAAGAAATTATACCCTCTTATTATTAGTTCTAAACTTTCTGGTGAAGAAGAGGAGAGATTGTTGGGAATATTGAAGAAACACAGAGGTGCTATTGGTTATACTCTTGATGATTTGAAGGGGATTTCTCCTGCTATATGTCATCATGCTATTAATATTGAACCTGATGCAAAGCCAGTTGTTAAACATCAACTCCATTTAAATCCTAAGATGAAGGATGTGGTAAGAAATGAGGTATTGAAACTCATTGACGCTGGTATTATTTACCCTATTGCTGATAGTAGATGGATTAGTCATGTGCATTGTGTCCCTAAGAAAGGAGGGATGACTGTTGTGCCAAATGAAAATAATGAACTTATCCCTCAAAGAGTAGTGGTTGGTTATAGGATATGCATTGATTTTAGGAAAGTTAATAAAGTTACTAAGAAAGATCATTATCCTTTGCCTTTTATTGATCAAATGTTAGAAAGGTTGTCTAAGAAAACTCATTTCTGCTTTCTTGATGGTTATTATGGGCTTTCTCAAATTGTTGTTAGGAAACCTGATCAAGAGAAAACAACTTTCACTTGTCCTTTTGGAACCTATGCTTATAGACGTATGCCTTTTGGTTTATGTAATGCTTTTGCTACTTTTCAAAGATGCATGTCTGCTATGTTTCAGGGTTTTTCTGAAGAAATTGTGGAAGTCTTCATGGACGATTTCTCCGTCTATGGAACTTCTTTTGATAATTGTTTGCAGAATCTTGATAAAGTTTTGCAGGGATGTGAGGAGACTAATTTTGTTCTTAATTGGGAGAAATGCCATTTTATGGTTAATGAAGGAATTGTTCTTGGACATAAAAATTCTAAAACATGTATTGAAGTTGATAGAGATAAAGTTGAAGCTATTGAGAAAATGCCCTGTCCCAGGGATGTCAAAGGTATTCGTAGTATTCTTGGTCATGCTGGTTTCTATAGAAGGTTTATTAAATATTTCTCTAAAATATCAAAGCCTCTTACTAATCTTCTTCAAAAAGATGTACCTTTTGTTTTTGATGAAGACTGTAAAGAAGCTTTTGAAATTTTTAAAGAAGGGTTTAATATCTGACCCTATTGTTCAACCCCGTGATTGGAATTTACCATTTGAAATTATGTGTGATGCTAGTGATTATGCTGTAGGTGCTGTTCTTGGACAACGGATAGATAAGAAATTAAATGTTATTCATTATGCTAGTAAAACTCTTTATGCTGGTCAAAAGAATTATGCTACCACTGAGAAAGAGTTCCTAGCTGTAGTTTTTGCTTGTGATAAATTTAGGCAGTATATTGTTGCTTCTAAAGTTACTATTCATACTTATCATGCTGCTATTGAGTACCTTATGGATAAGAAAGATGTTAAGCCTAGGCTCATTAGATGGGTGCTTCTCTTACAAGAGTTTGATTTACATATTGTGGATAGGAAGGGTGCTGAAAATCCTGTTGCTGATAATTTGTCTAGATTAGAAAATATCTCTGATGACCCTATTCCTGTTAATGATAGTTTTCCTAATGAGCAGTTAGCTGCAATAAAAGTGGGCTCTCAAGAGAGTCCAGGGTATGCTGATTATGATAACTTTATTGTTTCCAAGTATTTGCCTCCTACCTTACAGCTCAGCAAAGAAGAAAATTCTTCTATGATTTGAGGCATTTTTTTTGGGATGACCCACACTTATATAAAGAAGGTGTTGATGGTATTATGCGAAGATGTGTTCCTGAAAATGAACAACGAGAGATATTGAGAAAATGTCATAGTAGTGCTTATGGAGGACATCACACTGGAGATAGAACTGCACATAAGGTTCTACAATCAGGTTTTTATTGTCCTACTCTCTCTAAAGATGCTAGAAAGTTTGTTTTATCTTGTGATCAATGTCAAAGGGTTGGAAATATTTCTAGACGTAATGAAATGCCTATGAATTATTCTCTTGTTATTGAACCGTTTGATTGTTGGGGTTTTGACTTTATGGGTCCTTTCCCTCCTTCAAAAGGCTACACTCATATTCTTGTTTCTGTTGATTATGTTACTAAATGGGTAGAAGCTATACCTACTAAAAGTGTTGATGGTTAAACCTCATTAAAAATGCTTAAAGACATTATTTTCCCTAGGTTTGGTGTGCCTAGATATCTTATGACTGATGGGGGTTCTCATTTTATTCATGGTGTTTTTAGAAAAACTCTTGCTAAATATGATGTTAATCATAGAATTGCTTCACCCTAGCATCCTCAAACTAGTGGGCAAGTAGAATTATCAAATAGAGAAATCAAATCTATCTTGCAAAAGACTGTTAACAAATCTAGAAAAAATTGGGTTAAGAAATTAAATGATGCTCTGTGGGCTTATAGAACTGCTTATAAAAATCCCATGGGAATGTCTTCTTATAAGATGGTTTATGGAAAAGCTTGTCACTTGCCCCTAGAATTAGAACACAAAGCTTATTGGGAAGTGAGAGACCTAAGTAGAGATTTTAAACTTGCTGGTGAAAAAAGGTTGCTTGACTTAAGTTCTTTAGATGAATGGAGGAGTGAAGCATATGAAAATGCTAAGCTTTTCAAAGAGAAAGTTAAAAGGTGGAACGATAAGAGAATCATTAAAAGAAAATTTCATGTTGGTGAGAAAGTGCTATTGTATAGGTCTCGCCTCAGATTTTTTGCAGGAAAATTACTCTCGAGATGGGAGGGACCTTTTCTTATCGAAGAGGTATATCGTTCGGGGGCAATTAAAATTGTTTCCCTCGAAGACAACTCTTCACAAGTGGTGAATGTCCAAAGACTCAAGCATTATATTTCCGGAGATCCTTATAATGAAAATGTTGATTGTATTCGAGCCATGATCCTGGAGGAATTTATTAAGAAGCATATTTCAGAAACAGCAGAGTCAGTTTTCAGATAGGTATCAGTTTTGGTAAGAAAATGTTCACGAAACATCTTCCAACTTTTATTTTTACTATTTTTTGGAAAATACGAAAAGTTATGAACCGGAAACGAGAGGGAGACGGAGCCCGGAGGCTCCACACCATGGGGTGGCGCGGTCCCACCCCTGGTCGCGCTAGCCCATGGTGTGGGCGCCCCGAAGCTCCTCTCCGACTCGTTTTTGACCTGGACTTTCCTTTAGTTATGAAACTTTTTGCTATATAATCCCCCGGACCCCCCGAGGTCCGTATATAGTTTTCTCGTCGTGTTTCTGTTTTGAGCTGTTTCTGCCAGATTACATCTTCAGATCTAGAGCAACAATGGCCTCTCCTGGATCTCCCAAAGACAGTTTCTTTGAGAATGTCGTCAACCCATACATGAACGAGTTGAAGATGCATCCCAAGGAATTGCTGCTCAAGGACGGGAAGGTGCAGATTGAAGGTGTTCGGGGCCCTAGAGGAGAAGGCAGTCTGGAAGCTAGGATGGAAGAACTGGAGCAAGAAGTTTTTAGGTACAAGAAGATGGCGTAGCGTGAAGTTGACATCATCGACAGGATAAAGACAGAACATATCGCTGAATACAAGAGGGAGAATTTTGTCGCACCCGGACTTCTAGAGGATACTCACAGCCCGCTAAACAGTAGACGAATGGCTTACGGGGCATACCGGCACCCGCATCTCAATATGAGCAGGCCAACACGTAAACGTGTGACAACCATTCTCTACTATTCATCGTCTGCGTAAACCATCCCATAGAAATCCGACTACTTCCGTTGACGTACTTCAAAACATACACACATGGTACGTCAACGGCATTTGAACAAGTGATATCACAACAAATCTCTAAGACACAAAGAAATAGAAATAAGTTGCAAATAGCTCTCACTAGAGCAGAGATAGCAAATACAATCATCCAGAGGACACATGTCCCAACAAGTCATCATTACATCACAGCGGAAGCATCCAAAGTGTCTGAGTACAGACAAGATCCAAATAGGCCTAAGAGGCCGGAAATGAAAAGACGGAGCCCATCCACGATGTCTCGGATCCTGCCCGGGTCCGCTATCTACTCGTCAGCAGCCTCGTCATACTTCACGTAGTAGCCACCATGGGGATCCTCGGAAACGTAGTCTGCGGAAACCACAGCCCCAAAGGGGTCAGTACAGACAAGTACTGGCAAGCAAGACTCACAAGATACCAAAGTGTACCCGGCAACACCAAGTACAGATGCTTTGGGTTCAACGGAAGAATAGGTGATACAAAAGTACGGCAGCAGGCTGCTCTAACCAACTACAGAAACACGCTACAACTTCCGGCTAAAAGAAGGGGATAAGATAGCGTATCGTAACCAACTACCACTAACCTCAAACAAACCCATCCTGGATCTCGCCCCTTATCGAAAGAAGCAATCCGAGGATAACTCACACAGTTGGATTAATGATGGGTCAAGTTATTGTGTCAATAAGGTCTATTACTAGTCAACATTAGTATTAAATTAGGTGTAAGTTGTCTAATCCTTGTTGGCCAGCCCTATCACCAAGTCATCCATAACCGCGGACAACACGGCTTCTCGAGAAGATTTAACCCTGCAGGGGTGCACCAATTTGGCCGTACACGTAAGAATATCCCGCCAGACGGGGATCAAACCCACCAAGCGAAACACTCAACACAACCCAACTCTTCTTCGCATCAAGCCCAAAGAACCACGTGCTGTGCGTGCGCGGCTAATCCAGCCCCCACGAAGAAAAGGGGGACCCTCATAGCACTGGAAGACCACGCCGCCCTAAATGCCGACTACAAACGTTCCACCCTGGCCTCGGGTTCGTACCTGCATATGCGTGCATCAAATGGAAAGCCCGAACTAAGTGTGGCGATTTGGATGAGATGCGAATCGAACCAGAGTTGCGGGGGGCGCCCATACACGCTTCCCACATGCGGTTAGCGCGCTCAACATGGATCCAGAGGACAAAGACTTTTCCTGAGTTCGACACTAGCAGGCCTCAAAACCATACCCGGCCTCCTGTCGGTGCCTTATCATCAAATTAGCATTACCTCAAACATTAACAGGTTGTTGTTTATCATCGAGCCCCAGAACATATTAAATATGGTAGAAGAAATAACGGACAACAGACTCGAGCATAAACAACCCTAAGCATGCTAGTAAGACACAGGCAACAAGCAATGGGGTTATAGGTGTGGAGGTGAGGCTATATCAGGGTTACAGGATAACATGTGATAGGATCGAACACAAGCAATGAATCTTAAGGCTAGCAGAATAGACAACGGAAAGTATCGGTATCCAGTGTGGAAAGGACACAATGGTTCATGTGAGTGAATACTTGCCTGCAAACTCAGTAGCCTGGTACTGGGCTAACTCCTCAGAAGTAGTGTCGTAAACCTCGTCTGTCTCAGCGTCGTCGTCTATTCGAGAAGAAGCAAACAAACAACACAGAGAGACAAACAATCAATATCATGGCATAGTGCACAATCATGGGATGATGCATGGCAATTTAACTGATGCATCAAAGATCAGCTAGTTGACATGGTAACATAATTAAATGGGACTATATGCAATTTGGATTGCATATGGAAAACCCATGAGTTAAGGTTGGATTAAATGATCTACAAATAACCAACTTGTGAAAATGGATTAGCATGATGCATGGATGAGGAAAACAAAAAGAAAACGACAATAGAGTCAATTTGAAAAGGGTGTTTGCCAAGTTTGAAATTTTATTTATTAAGTCATGAAATTTTGGCTTCTTAAAGGAGTTACACAAGCATTTGTTGTTTTCACCACTTTTAATTGTTCAAAATAGATAACAAAGTTCATATTTGGGAAGAACACAAAATTTTAGGTGGAATACATGTTTCATTTGTTGAAAAAGGATTTATAATGAATTAATTATGAATTAAACAAGTTTAAACAAGATTTAAATGAATTTAATTCAAGTATGAATTTATTTGAATTTTATTTGTGCAAAACATTTAATAAAATTCATATTTGGAAAGTTTATACTTTTCTGGTTTGAAAACATATTTTATTTGTTCAAAAAGAATTTAATTTGACGAAGTTATGAATTTAGCAATTTTAAATGATTTAAACAAGGTTTAAATTATTTAACCCATTTTAATTATTTAAAACAGGAAACAAAGTTTATATTTGACAAGGTGGTTCAATTTTGCATGGAAAACATATTTTATATGGGCCATTTGAATTAATTTTGAATTAGTTATGAATTTGACCAAATTTGAAATGAGTTGTTTGAATTTGAATTTTGGAAACATTTGAAATGTTCAAAACAGTAAACAAATGGTTTAAACAGGTAGAGAATTAAATTTGGTACAGAATACATATTTTATTTATATTATTTGGATTTGAAATACAAAAGATATTCAAATTTTAAATATAGGGGCTATTCTGCAATTTTAAAACATTTAGATTTGGTCCAGGGGCTTGGATGCAAAAGAAATCTCACAGAAAGGGCCCTGGAACCCTTTTTCACGCAGCAGATCGACCCCTGGGTCACTGGCCTGTGGGCCAGCGCCCAGCTGCCGTTGCGTGGCGCGCCTGCGTGGCCACCACTGCCAATGGCAGGTGGGGCCTGCCTGCCCGCGTGGCAAAGATGCAAAAAGTGGGTTTTATTCTGCGCGCGGGGGGATCGAACCCGCGACGCAGCGTTGCGCGCCGTTGGATCCAACCAGTGCGGTGCGGATCGATTGGCGATAGCAGATGCGCGCGCGTGTTTTTGAGGTAGCTATGCGGGGTGCACGTTTAACTGACGAAACTGAACCCAAGGTTCAGGCTTTCTTCTGAACCGCGGCGACAGACAGCACGGCGGCGCGCGCTCACCGTCGAGGACCACTAATTGGCGGCGCTAGGGTGTGCGTGCGTGTGTGCTGAGGATGGTGGAGTGTGCTCGTGTGCTTGGACGGCCAGAACACGCACGGGATCGTGCTCGAAAACAGCCATGGCGGCACGGTGGCGGATGTTGCCGGAGTTTCAGAAACGGCGCAGGCGAAACAGGAAACGAGGGGGGCAGGAGAGAGGCAGGGGACGACAGGTGCCTCACCGGGAGGTGGTTGGTGCTGCTGGTTGAGGCTGCCGTGGTCGGGGACGACGGCGTATCGGCGATGTTCAGAAACGGCCGTGAGGAAGAAGAGGACGGCGTGGATGATCCCGGTCTCCGATGAGCGAAACGAGGCGGCGAGGAGGTAGACGTGGTCGCGGTGGTCGTCTCCGTGTGCTCAACCGTGCCCGAGGTGCTCCATGGCGGCGTGTCGACGACGAGCTCCTATGCTGTTCTTCCCCCCCCCCCGAAACGCCAGCAAGAAATCAGAGAGGAGGAAGGGATGGAGAAGAGGGCTGGCGGCGGCAGGAAGGAGGGAGAGGGCTAGGCTAGGGTTTTGGGAGCTCGGGGGCTAGATATAGGGCGAGGAGAGGGAGCAGGTGGCGAGGGGGGTGCTCTGCTGCGTGCGCGCTGGCGTCAGCCGACGCCAGCCGTACGGAGAAAGAAGAAAGGGCCGCGCGGGCCGTGCTGCGCGCGCGCTGGGGTTAGGTGGGCTGGCTGGCCCAGCTGCCTTCCCCAGCCGTTTTGTTTTATTTTTTTCTTTCTCTCTTTTTTTTTGCTGAAAAGGAAAGGTAGGAAAAGAGAGAAAAAATTAGAGGGGTTTTGGGGTTTTAAAATTTTGTGTTAATTTTTATAGTTTGTTATTTACAAAACCCCAACTGTGCCATTGTTTGTTTTTCAAAATTTTGAACTTGGTTGCTGTTTGAAATTTAATTGAATTTTGAATGAATTTGATATTAATTAAATTATTTAACTTAAGCAAGTTTATGGTTTGATCTTCCAAGTTTATTGGAAGCAATTTGATGTTTTGGTTTGAAATTTTCATTTGAAAATTGTAACAGAACAAGTATGAAACAAGAATTTGAAAATTTGGTTTGAATTCAAATAGAAAAACAAGGGAAAACAAATGGAAAACAAAGGAAAACAAATGGAAAACAAAAGAAAACAAATGCAAAGCTTATGATGACATGATGCAAAACATAATTAACAAAAAGCAAACATTCTAAAGGTTGTTTTTCATACTTGGGATGTTACAAAACGCCCCCCCTTGAAGGAATCGCGCCCCGAGATTCCTACTGAGAAGAGAAAAGGTCCGGATACTTCTTGCGAAGATCCTCTTCGGTCTCCCACGTTGCCTCTTTATCGGAATGATGGGACCACTGCACTTTCAAGAACTTGGTGCTCTTGTTGCGAGTTTTGCACTCGGTCTCATCGAGAATTCGAACAGGGTGCTCCTCATAAGGGAGATCTTCTTGCAGTTCAATGGAATCATGATCAACTGCACGACCTGGATCTTTGAAGCACCTCTTGAGCTGTGACATGTGAAACACATCGTGCACCTTGGATAGCTTTTCTGGAAGTTCAAGACGATAGGCATTTTCTGCACGCCTTGAGAGGATGTTGAAAGGACCAATGTATCTTGGTGCAAGCTTTCCTTTGACACCAAAACGATGAGTGCCTCTGAGGGGAGTTACACGGAGATATGCTTTGTCACCAGGTGCATAGATCATATCCCTGTGCTTGCTGTCATAGTAGCTTTTCTGACGAGATTGAGCAATCTTGAGATTGTCACGAATGATGCAAACTTTCTCTTCGGCTTCCTTGACAATGTCAGGGCCTAAGAGTGAACGTTCACCAGCTCCAGACCAATTGATTGGACTCCTGCATCTGTGGCCATAGAGAGCCTCAAATGGTGCCATGCCCAGGCTTGCCTAGAAGCTGTTGTTGTAGGAGAATTCGGCATATGGAAGACATTCCTCCCATTTCATGCCAAAAGAGATACCACATGCTCTGAGCATATCCTCGAGAATCTGATTGACTCTTTCGACTTGCCCTTGAGACTGAGGATGGTAGGCTGTGCCGAACAGAAGTTTGGTGCCCAATGCTTCTTGAAAGCTTTTCCAGAAATGAGAAGTGAATATGCTTCCACGGTCTGAGCTTATTTCCAATGGAACACCATGAAGAGGAACAATCTTTGCTGTGTACAGCTCTGCTAACTGACTAGCTGAGATTGTTTCTTTGACAGGAAAGAAGTGAGCGACTTTAGTGAGTCTATCAATGACAACGAAGATTGCATCGTTGCCCTTCTTGGACTTTGGAAAACCAGTGAAGAAGTCAATTTCAATCATGTCCCACTTCCACTCAGGGATTTTCAGAGGTTGGAGAAGACCGGCTGTTTTCTGATGGACTGCCTTAACACGTTGACAAACGTCGCATTCAGAAACGTATTGAGCAATTTCACGTTTCATGCTAGGCCACCAATACAGTGTCTTGAGATCCTGGTACATCTTTGTACTTCCAGGGTGTATGAAGAGAGGAGTTTCATGAGCCTCCTTGAGAATGACATCTTTAAGACTTTGAACTTGAGGAACTGCAATGCGTCCTTCGAAGAACACTGTTCCCTTGTCATCAATTGAGAATGACTTAAATTTCTCATTGCCTCCTTTGATGTGTTCTACAATCTTCTTGATTTGAGCATCACGAAGTTGTTCAGAACGAATCTTGTCCTCAAGAGTTGGAGTGGCTGTCAAGTTTGCAAGATAGCCTTGAGGAACAAGACCAAGGTTCAGCTTCTGGAATTCTTCATGAAGAGGAGGTTGGGTTTCCATGATCATGAGATTATTGCAATACGACTTGCGACTGAGAGCATCGGCCATAACATTAGCCTTGCCTGGAGTGTAAGAAATGGTAAGACCAAAGTCTTTGATCTTTTCAATCCATCTCCTTTGCCTGAGGTTTAGATCGGGTTGAGTGAAGATGTACTTCAGACTCTTATGATCGGAAAAGATTTCAGTGCGATTACCCAACAAGTATTGTCTCCATTTCTTGAGGGCAAACACAACTGCTGCAAGTTCAAGGTCATGAGTGGGATAATTGAGCTCATGTGCGTTCAACTGACGTGAAGCATAAGCCACAACTTGACGTTCTTGCATAAGAACCGCACCTAGACCTTGGAGAGAAGCATCACAGAATATCTGGAAAGGTTTGGAAGGATCTGGGCCAACCAGAACTGGTGTAGAAGTGAGTTTAGTCTTCAGGGGATTGAAACTTTCATCACATTGTGGAGACCAAACGAACTTCTTGTCCTT
Organism: Alopecurus myosuroides; assembly: GCA_028641055.1. NCBI lineage: Eukaryota > Viridiplantae > Streptophyta > Magnoliopsida > Poales > Poaceae > Alopecurus > Alopecurus myosuroides. The sequence continues at coordinate 267,403,112 of CM054062.1, forward strand.
CTTTGTGAGATCAGTGAGAGGTTTAGCAATCTTGGAGAAGTTTTGGACGAAACAACGGCAATAGCTAGCCAAGCCAAGAAAACTTCTTACTTGCTTCACCGTCTTTGGAGGTTTCCAATCAACAATTGCTTTAACCTTTTATGGATCAATGGCTATGCCCTTGGCTGAGATGACATGACCAAGGTAAGTAACTTCTGAAATCCAGAACTCACATTTGGAGAACTTGGCATATAGACGATGCTCGCGAAGTTTCATGAGAGTGAGACGAAGATGTTCTTCATGCTCTTCCTCAGATTTTGAGTAGACAAGAATGTCATCAAGATATACCACAACGAACTTGTCGAGGTATTCATGGAAGAAAGAATTCATGAGTCGAGAGAAGGTCGCCGGTGCATTGGTGAGTCCAAAGGACATGACGGTGAATTCATATAGACCGTAGCGAGTGGTGAAGGCTGTCTTTGGAATATCTTCTTTTCTGATCTTTATTTGATGGTAACCCATTCTCAAGTCCAGCTTGGAGAATATTGAGGCTCCAGCAAGTTGATCAAAAAGATCATCGATGCGAGGAATTGGATACTTGTTTTTGATGGTTTTCTCGTTAAGAGGACGATAGTCAACAACGAGTCTCTTTGTGTGATCCTTCTTCGCAACGAACAGAGTTGGGCAACCCCAAGCCGAGGAACTAGGTTGAATGTAACCTTTTTCCATGTACATATCAATTTGTTCCTTTAACAACTTCAGCTCGGGAGTTCCTATCTTGTAGGGATGCTTAGAGATTGGAGCAGTACCTGGCTCAAGCTCGATCACGAACTCAACTGCTCTGTCCGGAGGCATCCCTGGCAACTCTTCTGGAAAGACGTCAGGAAATTCGCAAACCACCGGAACATTTTCAAGTGAAGGTAGAGGTTTTGCATCGAGGGTGCATAGCTGAATGGAACTTGATTCATTTGGAGAATAGATTATCTGGCCAGAAGGGTGGAACAGAGTTATTGACTTCTGAGCACAGTCAATTCTAGCTTTATTGGCCTTCAGCCAATCCATACCAAGAATGACATCAATGTCAGAATTGCCAAGCAGTATGAGAGAAGCAAGGAATATGTGGCCTCCAATTAGAATTTGATTTCTATGACTGATCTTAGACGTTGCATAGTTGCTCCAGGGGAGTTTACCACTAGCGGGGAACCCAAACCGACAAAAGGGAGTTTAATTGCTGTCGCAAAGATCTTTGACACGAAAGAATGTGATGCTCCGGTATCAAACAACACTTTAGCTGGATTAGAGTTTACGGGAAATGTACCGAGAACGACGTCAGGAGCTTCCTCAGCTTTGTCGATCTTGACATGATTCACCCTTGCGGTCCTCCCGACAGGCCTGTTGTTGGTGTTGAAGGCTTTAGGCGGGGGAGCGCGCACCATTGCCTGGTTTGAGTTAGGACGAGGTGGTGGTGGAGGTAGCTGCCTCTGCGTGCACTTGTCGGCGTAGTGCCCTGTCTGCTTGCACTTGTAGCAAGTGACGACACGAGGAGGCCCTGGCCTTGGCTGCCCCATCGAACCCCTTTGATCATGCATCTGAGCAGGGTTGGGTGGGCGGGGAGCGAAGCCTGGAGAAGCATGGGCGTATGAAGCCCGAGTGACACCACCATTTGGCACCCAGATGCGGCGCTTCTGCGGAGGGGTGGTCATGTTGGAGGAGGAACCACCCTCACGCGAGTGCTTGCGAGACTCCTCGAACGCCTTGCGCCCATTTTCTTCATTGAGCGCGGTGTTAACGAGATCCTCGAAGTTGTTGGCCTTGACGTTGGTGAGGGCATACTTGAGTTCCGGGTTAAAACCTCTGCGGAACCTTGCCATCTTCTTAGCTTCAGTGGACACCTCATCACCAGCGTAACGAGCGAGGCGATTGAACTCACTCTGATAGCCGATGACGTCCAACTTGCCCTGCTTGAGTGAGCAAAACTCTTCACGCATCCTTTCCATGAGACCATCTGGCATGTGGTGCTTCAGGAATGCTTCCTTGAAACAATTCCACGTGACTGGTATCCCAGTTCTCATGGCCTGGAAGTTCTCCCACCAAGTAGCTACCTGGCCCTTCAGCAGATAGGAGGCATACTTGACCTTGTCTTCCTCAGCAACGTGAGCAATCTCCAGAGCCTTAGCTATCTCACGGATCCAGTCATCAGCGTCCAGAGGCTCGCGTGTGGCCACGAAAGCTCTTGGGCCCAGACTGAGAAACTCCTTGATGGTGACCCGTGGAGCCGTCTGGTTGTTGTGCTGATTAGTCTGAAACTGGGCCATCTGCGCCATGACTTGGGTCATCTGAGTCAACAGCTCCGCGATTGGCGGTGGCTCAGGCGGGTTGTTCCTTGTTGGCGGCATCCTGAATGGAAATGCATTTTAGCACAACAATAGAAAAGTATAGACTTGGAAACTGAAAGAGAGATTATTCCGACGCATGAATAGATAACCAACAGGTACATCATCACATGTTCAAATACATCAGAATATCCAACACACCACAAATGGTTCGAATGCCAAAGGATAACTAAACATAGCTAAGAATGGATACATCAGTACTCCCATGCTCATCACGCAGGACGGCGGCTAGGAGTACGGTGAGAGGTACGGTGAGGAGCACGCCCACGAAAATAGGTAGAACGACGATCCACGTAGATCTGACGTGGTCTGAGAGCGACTCTAGGTGTGGTGAAGTACATAGCGTCGACTCCCTGTGCTCCAAAGCGGGGAATCCCAGTGTAACCAGCACCAAGGTTAAGGAGTGGACCTCTGATCGGCTCGTAACCTCCAGCATCTGGCAGACGACGACCAACTGGCTGATCGAAACGTGCAAAGCGCTCGTCTCCAACAAAGTCTGTGGTGTAAGTCGCCAGACGAGTCAAAGCAAGGTAGAGCTGCTCTCTGACTGAAGCCAACTCCTGAGATAGTGTGCTGGCAACTGCGTCACTGTGCCTCACAAACTGAGCGGTGGTGTGCAGCCTGGAGTTATCATGCTCGTAGACATTCAAGTTGTCGTAGAGAGTGAAGTGAGCTCCCTCCGAAGTGATGTAACCACGGGGGATGTGGCGATAGATAGAATCGTCAAATCCCCAGTAGTCAGCACGAAGGACGGTGAGACTCACATAAGCTGCCTGCTGCACAGCCATATCCACTGTGGAACCTACTGCCTCGTAGCGGTGGACTACGCTCATGCCATCATCTGACAGAATGTAGACGATAGCCTGGTAGTAGGTCTGGTCAAACTCTCGCTGCTGCTCGTAGACCTGGTACTCTGGTGCCCAACGGAACCCCAGAAAAGTGACCATGTCTCTCAGCATCTCCGGATAACCGGCAGTGCTCTCGCAACGAGTCATACGAACCACCTGCGGGTAGAACCTGAGATCCATCTGCAGATGATCGGGGAAGTTTTGATTAGACGCCGGTAGAAGAACTGAAGTGGCAAGCAACAACAAGGTTTCAACGGACGAAAAGGATATTGAGAAGAACAGGATATCGAAGCAACATCGGGAAACACGAGACCAAACACTCCTGAGGTACTACGGAAAACCCATCCGGGCTTCTAAAGGATCAATATCTACTGCTTAAGGAATAGAGGATCTGCTTCTGGGGCTTACACGCCTCCGTTCTCAATCATGAGTAGGCAACATGATAAATCATGTCACAACCACCTCCATTCCTATGGTCTAGTAGATATAACTGTCCTAGAGAAACCAGGATACGTGAAATCCTAACTTGAAAGTTTAGATGAGAAGATAAAACAACGTTGCACTTCCTTACCAGAAAAAGGGAGGGTGGGTGGGGAAAGAAATAAAAGAACAGAATTCCTACTCTCACGTTTCATTTTTTCCTATATAGCTACAAAATAGTTTCTAGACTCAACTGCGACCAGTAAAAGGGATCCTACAGGCAGACAGGCTCTGATACCATTTGTCGCTCCCGGACTTCTAGAGGATACTCACAGCCCGCTAAAAAGTAGACGAATGGCTTACGGGGCATACCGGCACCCGCATCTCAATATGAGCAGGCCAACACGTAAACGTGTGACAACCATTCTCTACTATTCATCGTCTGCGTAAACCATCCGATAGAAATCCGACTACTTCCGTTGACGTACTTCAAAACATACACACATGGTACGTCAACGGCATTTGAACAAGTGATATCACAACAAATCTCTAAGACACAACGAAATAGAAATAAGTTGCAAATAGCTCTCACTAGAGCAGAGATAGCAAATACAATCATCCAGAGGACACATGTCCCAACAAGTCATCATTACATCACAGCGGAAGCATCCAAAGTGTCTGAGTACAGACAAGATCCAAATAGGCCTAAGAGGCCGGAAACGAAAAGACGGAGCCCATCCACGATGTCTCGGATCCTGCCCGGGTCCGCTATCTACTCGTCAGCAGCCTCGTCATACTCCACATAGTAGCCACCATGGGGATCCTCGGAAACGTAGTCTGCGGAAACCACAACCCCAAAGGGGTCAGTACAGACAAGTACTGGCAAGAAAGACTCACAAGATACCAAAGTGTACCCGGCAACACCAAGTACAGATGCTTTGGATTCAACGGAAGAATAGGTGATACAAAAGTACGGCAGCAGGCTCCTCTAACCAACTACAGAAACACGCTACAACTTCCGGCTAAAAGAAGGGGATAAGATAGCGTATCGTAACCAACTACCACTAACCTCAAACAAACCCATCCTGGATCTCGCCCCTTATCCAAAGAAGCAATCTGAGGATAACTCACACAGTTGGATTAATGATGGGTCAAGTTATTGTGTCAATAAGGTCTATTACTAGTCAACATTAGTATTAAATTAGGTGTAAGTTGTCTAATCCTTGTTAGCCAGCCCTATCACCAAGTCATCCATAACCGCGGACAACACGGCTTCTCGAGAAGATTTAACCCTGCAGGGGTGCACCAATTTGGCCGTACACGTAAGAATATCCCGCCAGACGGGGATCAAACCCACCAAGCGAAACACTCAACACAACCCAACTCTTCTTCGCATCAAGCCCAAAGAACCACGTGCTGTGCGTGCGCGGCTACTCGAGCCCCCACGAAGAAAAGGGGGACCCTCATAGCACTGGAAGACCACGCCGCCCTAAATGCCGACTACAAAAGTTCCACCCTGGCCTCGGGTTCGTACCTGCATATGCGTGCATCAAATGGAAAGCCCGAACTAAGTGTGGCGATTTGGACGAGATGCGAATCGAACCAGAGTTGCGGGGGGCGCCCATACACGCTTCCCACATGCGGTTAGCGCGCTCAACATGGATCCAGAGGACAAATACTTTTCCTGAGTTCGACACTAGCAGGCCTCAAAACCATACCCGGCCTCCTGCCGGTGCCTTATCATCAAATTAGCATTACCTCAAACATTAACAGGTTGTTGTTTATCATCGAGCCCCAGAACATATTAAATATGGTAGAAGAAATAACGGACAACAGACTCGAGCATAAACAACCCTAAGCATGCTAGTAAGACACAGGCAACAAGCAATGGGGTTATAGGTGTGGAGGTGAGGCTATATCAGGGTTACAGGATAACATGTGATAGGATCGAACACAAGCAACGAATCTTAAGGCTAGCAGAATAGACAACGGAAAGTATCGGTATCCAGTGTGAAAAGGACACAATGGTTCATGTGAGTGAATACTTGCCTGCAAACTCAGTAGCCTGGTACTGGGCTAACTCCTCAGAAGTAGTGTCGTAAACCTCGTCTGTCTCAGCGTCGTCGTCTATTCGAGAAGAAGCAAACAAACAACGCAGAGAGACAAACAATCAATATCATGGCATAGTGCAAAATCATGGGATGATGCATGGCAATTTAACTGATGCATCAAAGATCAACTAGTTGACATGGTAACATAATTAAATGGGACTATATGCAATTTGGATTGCATATGGAAAACCCATGAGTTAAGGTTGGATTAAATGATCTACAAATAACCAACTTGTGAAAATGGATTAGCATGATGCATGGATGAGGAAAACAAAAAGAAAACGACAATAGAGTCAATTTGAAAAGGGTGTTTGCCAAGTTTGAAATTTTATTTATTAAGTCATGAAATTTTGGCTTCTTAAAGGAGTTACACAAGCATTTGTTGTTTTCACCACTTTTAATTGTTCAAAATAGATAACAAAGTTCATATTTGGGAAGAACACAAAATTTTAGGTGGAATACATGTTTCATTTGTTGAAAAAGGATTTATAATGAATTAATTATGAATTAAACAAGTTTAAACAAGATTTAAATGAATTTAATTCAAGTATGAATTTATTTGAATTTTTATTTGTGCAAAACATTTAATAAAATTCATATTTGGAAAGTTTATACTTTTCTGGTTTGAAAACATATTTTATTTGTTCAAAAAGAATTTAATTTGACGAAGTTATGAATTTAGCAATTTTAAATGATTTAAACAAGGTTTAAATTATTTAACCCATTTTAATTATTTAAAACAGGAAACAAAGTTTATATTTGACAAGGTGGTTCAATTTTGCATGGAAAACATATTTTATATGGGCCATTTGAATTAATTTTGAATTAGTTATGAATTTGACCAAATTTGAAATGAGTTGTTTGAATTTGAATTTTGGAAACATTTGAAATGTTCAAAACATTAAACAAATGGTTTAAACAGGTAGAGAATTAAATTTGGTACAGAATACATATTTTATTTATATTATTTGGATTGGAAATACAAAAAATATTCAAATTTTAAATACAGGGGCTATTCTGCAATTTTAAAACATTTAGATTTGGTCCAGGGGCTTGGATGCAAAAGAAATCTCACAGAAAGGGCCCTGGAACCCTTTTTCACGCAGCAGATCGACCCCTGGGTCACTGGCCTGTGGGCCAGCGCCCAGCTGGCGCTGCGTGGCCACCACTGCCAATGGTAGGTGGGGCCTACCTGCCCGCGTGGCAAAGATGCAAAAAGTGGGTTTTATTCTGCGCGCGGGGGGGATCAAACCCGCGACGCAACGTTGCGCGCCGTTGGATCCAACCAGTGCGGTGCGGATCGATTGGTGATAGCAGATGCGCGCGCGTGTTTTTGAGGTAGCTATGCGGGGTGCGCGTTTAACTGACGAAACTGAACCCAAGGTTCAGGCTTTCTTCTGAACCGCGGCGACAAACAGCACGGCGGCGCGCGCTCACCGTCGATGACCACTAATTGGCGGCGCTAGGGTGTGCGTGCATGTGTGCTGCGGATGGTGGAGTGTGCTCGTGTGCTTGGACGGCCAGAACACGCACGGGATCGTGCTCGAAAACAGCCATGGCGGCACGGTGGCGGATGCTGGCGGAGTTTCAGAAACGGCGCGGGCGAAACAGGAAACGAGGGGGGCAGGAGAGAGGCAGGGGACGACAGGTGCCTCACCGGGAGGTGGTTGGTGCTGCTTGTTGAGGCTGCCGTGGTCGGGGACGACGGCGTATCGGCGATGTTCAGAAACGGCCGTGAGGAAGAAGAGGACGGCGTGGATGATCCCGGTCTCCGATGAGCGAAACGAGACGGCGAGGAGGTAGACGTGGTCGCGGTGGTCGTCTCCGTGTGCTCAACCGTGCCCGAGGTGCTCCATGGAGGCGTGTCGACGGCGAGCTCCTCTGCTGTTCTTCCCCCCCGAAACGTCGGCAAGAAATCAGAGAGGAGGAAGGGATGGAGAAGAGGGCTGGCGGCAGCAGGAAGGAGGGAGAGGGCTAGGCTAGTGTTTTGGGAGCTCGGAGGCTAGATATAGGGCGAGGAGAGGGAGCAGGTGGCGAGGGGGGTGCTCTGCTGCGTGCGCGCTGGCGTCAGCTGACGCCAGCCGTACGGAGAAAGAAGAAAGGGCCGCGCGGGCCGTGCTGCGCGCGCGCTGGGGTTAGGTGGGCTGGGCTGGCCCAGCTGCCTCCCCCAGCCGTTTTGTTTTATTTTTTTCTTTCTCTCTTTTTTTTTGCTGAAAAGGAAAGGTAGGAAAAGAGAGAAAAAATTAGAGGGGTTTTGGGGTTTTAAAATTTTGTGTTAATTTTTATAGTTTGTTATTTACAAAACCCCAACTGTGCCATTGTTTGTTTTTCAAAATTTTGAACTTGGTTGCTGTTTGAAATTTAATTGAATTTTGAATGAATTTGATATTAATTAAATTATTTAACTTAAGCAAGTTAATGGTTTGATCTTCCAAGTTTATTGGAAGCAATTTGATGTTTTGGTTTGAAATTTTCATTTGAAAATTGTAACAGAACAAGTATGAAACAAGAATTTGAAAATTTGGTTTGAATTCAAATAGAAAAACAAGGGAAAACAAATGGAAAACAAAGGAAAACAAATGGAAAACAAAATAAAACAAATGCAAAGCTTATGATGACATGATGCAAAACATAATTAACAAAAAGCAAACATTCTAAAGGTTGTTTTTCATACTTGGGATGTTACAAATTTGAAGCTTTGGAAGGAGATTTTCTCACTCACCAAGACCACCAATGATTGGCAAGCACAACTCTATGATGTGCAGATCCTGAACTGTGAGTATGAGAACAGGTTTAAACGTATAAGCTCTTCTGCTAGTTTCAGGATGTTGGGGACCAGGACATCATTTGTGGATGGAGAGCCTTTACCTTGGAATACCGAGGATGATAAGGATTCACCACCACCACCGAAGAATTGGTTCGTCATTGGTTTTGGCATCCCCCCTAGCTTGTTCCAAGCTTGGGGGAGGGCCGCGGTATCACATCACTATCTTTCATCTTTTTACCTTTTCAGTAGAGTCATATCATGAGTAGAGAGGTTATCATATAGGATGGTTTGCAGTATGGAAGTGTATCTCCTTAGTTGGTTATGATTGTATCCCTTGGTGTGAGTTGCCGGTTTGAAATATTAATGAGAAGTTTCATCATTTAATTTCTGCACACATTATTTTAGTTTTCAATTTCTGTCATATGGTTGAGCTTGTTGTTAGTATTTGGTATCACTCTGGAGATCATCAAGTTAATCTAGTTGGTTTTGGCAAACTTAGCTTGGGTCAGTAGAAATAATAATTTGAGATGCTAGTATAAGAAAGAGGAATTTGCCTATTACCTCATAAACTTAGTATTCACAGGTTAAGATCGCTTGGGATTTCAATGAAGATTGCATGATTGGTTTCATCATATGTATATTTGTTTGTTTTCCCTCAACTCTTATGCTTGCTACCCAGCCTTGCTAGCCAAAAACCATGTACTGAGTATGAGCTCTACTCGTGCATCCAAACACTGAACCAAAACCTTGCCATTTGTGTCCATCATACCTTCCTACATGTGGCATTTCACCGCCACTCTAAGTAAATTGCTCATGTGCTACCTTTAAAACTTTCAAACTATTCCTGTTTTGTGTTCCTGTTTTAGCTCACGAGGATGCAAATAGAGAATCTTTATCTCACTTGTTGATTGGACTCACACACCTGGACTAGTGGCTTCATCCGCTTATCCGAATGCTAGAAGAGCTGCCAGCGGGGTTCCCAACCCCAAATAATAATACAAATTCTCTTCACTCTTTTTGCCCCTGATTTATCAGTCAAAGCATAATTGTGTAAACAAAAGAGAAAGAGGGAGGACCTTCTATACCAGTTGCGTCCTTCTATGGGATCCGCTCTTATTAGTCTAGGTGGCTTATGACGTACTGTATTTTTTGTTTGCCATTCGTTGATATAAACATACACCTCTCTCAAAATTCGTTGACATAAACATACACTCCTCCAAGGTTTGTGATTGTTGGCAGGCACCCGAGGATTCGGTTAGCCATGGTTTGTGTAAGATGGATGGGAGGAGTGTCATGCATTTTATACCTCTGTTTATTAAAATAAAAGCTCTAGCACATGAGTGATCAATGCTTCCCTCTGCGAAGGGCCTATCTTTTACTTTTATGTTGAGTCAGTAAACCTACTTCCTTCTGTCTCCAGCAAGCATTTGAGTTGTTGTGATCTCACCATCTATATGTTGATGTATTCAATCTTGTTTTCTATCCTTCTTTGTTTAGCACATGCTTTATTATCTGAATGAATATTACTTTGAAAACTATGAAACACCGTAAAAGAGTGGTTATAATTAAACATGTTAAGCTCTACAATATAAACCTTGTTATAAAGACTTCACCTAAGATAAGTATGATATCATTAAATGTTCTCTGACCAAGAACAAAGTTTGCCGTCACCAATTTTTATTCTCTTTTGCATCTTTGTTTGTGACTCCCATTACTCGTTTCAAGTTAAGCTATATGAGAGGAAGTTGCTGCCTATAATGATTGGTGCATAGATAAATGTGATGATTCTTGTACATGGCTACCTAGCTACGGATTCAATGAAGATGTGCACACCTCGCTGGCCAGGCACGTGCACGAGTCACGAGTGGACGTAGGCATCTCGCGAGGCACTTCTGCTCTGTACGGCGTGTGTGAGCGAACGGGCCAAACGATGTACGTGGCGAGCCAACAACTACCGGTGGCATCGCTCTGTAAATAAGAATGAGAATAGGGGCATACCGATATACCGCTTCGGTTTTTAACACAGCTTCTGCGGGTAACTGCTTTGGACCAGTTTCTCCAAGTGCACTAGAGTTAGGCTTCTCGGTGGAAATAAGCCCGGTTTAAGTCGGAGACTTCTTTTGAGTTTCTGCTGCCTGGGACCTATAAGCCATCCTATAAGCCCAAAAGAAGTCACCCTTAGAAGTTTAGAGGAGGAGTCCAGCCATAAGAGGAGCCAGAGGGGGGCCACGAGGGGCCCACACCATGAGGTGGCGCCCCCTGGCCGTGCCACCAGGTGGTGTGGCGACCCTGGCCCACCCCTGGTGGATATTTTTAGCGTACTTGGCCTCGAAGGAACCCTAAGCCTCATACTATCGTCGAAGAATTATACCGACGCCGCCTCGGGGCGAAAAACACCCGAGAGAGAAAAACTCTCTGGCAGGGAGAAATCTGCCGGGGAAATTCCTCTCCGGAGAGGGGAAATCACCGCCATCGTCACCGTCATCACTCCGGGCATCATAAAGATCGTCATCATCATCATCATCATCACCCTCATCATCCACCGTCATCCCGCTGTAACAATTAGGGGACTCTATCGTTGTTTTACATTAGATCTCTCTCCCAGTGTGGATTACTTGTTAGTAGTTGATGCTTGTGAGATTTATCGGTGTTTGCACTTTATGACCAGATTGTTATCATCCATTATATCACCTCTGATTATGATCCATATGATGTCTTGTGAGTAGTTCGTGTTGTTCCTTGAGTAATATTTAATGTTTGATATTTAAGTTGTGGTGTTATTCTCCTAGTGGTGTTATGTGAACATCGACTACGTGATACTTCACCATTTATGGGCCTAGGGGAATGCATCATGTATTGGATACTAATTGCGGGGTTGCCGGAGTGAAGAAACCTAAACCCCCGTTAGGAAACCATTACACGAGGGAGCGTAGGATCCTGAAGTTTAAAACTGTGGTTAGATTTATTTCTTAATTACTTTCTTGTAGTTGCGTATGCTTGCAAGGGGTATAATCACAAGTATGTATTAGTCTTGGATGGGACAGTACATTAGCATAGGTTCACCCACACAACACTTATCAAAACACCTAAGATTATTCAGCTGCATGGAACAAAAGCACTTGACAGAAACCTCCCGTGTGTCCTCGAGAACGTTTGTTAATCATAAGTAAACCCACCGGCTTGTCCTTTGATGAAGAAAGGATTGGGCCACTTGCTGCAATTATTATCACTGCATTTTATTTACTCGCACTTTATTTATCTGCAATATCAAAAACCCCTACAAATCTATCTTTCAGTATTTACAGTTATTCCTTCATCAAAACTGCTTGTCAACACCTTCTGCTCCTCGTTGGGTTCGACACTCTTATTTATCGAAAGTACTATGAGACACCCCCTATACTTGTGGGTCATCACCGCACCCCCCTTGGGCTGCCTCCCCCTCCCCTATAAAAGGAGGGTGAGGGCTCCTCCTCCTCACACACTTGTCCCACCTCCTTTCCTCTCCAACCGCTGCTCCTTTCCATCGTCTCCGGCTTGGCGAAGCCCTGACCGTGGGATTCTTCACCACCACCACGCCGTCGTGCTGCTGGAGTTCCAAGGTATCCTCTACTTCCGCTACCCTGCTGGATCGAGGGAATGGAGGTCCTCATCGAGCCGTACGTGTGACCGATCATGGAGGCACCGCCGGATTGCGGTGCACATATTCTCGCTCTCGGGGTCGGTGTGAGTACGACTACGCCAACACCGAGATTTGATCTTGTAACGCTTAGAGTCTTCGAGGGTATGTTTTCTTAAGACTCTCTTTCTCCCCGTTGCACTTCATCTCCTAGATTAGATCTTGGCCCTCCGGGTATCTCTCGCGTAGGAATTTTTTTGTTTTCTATGCAACGTACCCTTCAGTGGTATTAGAGCCGGATCTATGCGTAGATGATTTGTACGGGTAGAACACATAGGTGTATGTGGGAGTTGATGATCATGTTTTTGCCTCCTTAAGTATTTTATGATCTTAGTGGCATAGTAGGATGAAGCTGCCCCTAGACAAACTTTACGTGTACTTTGTACGCGAGACCTGTCTCACTTGTGGCTGAGGGGGTGCCCGTTTCTCCTACTATAGTTAAGATCTAATGTACGAAGGGTTGATAAGAATATATTTTATCAACGTTGGGGCTCTTGTGCGTATGTATGAACGGTTCTATCCTCGTAAGCCCAAGCCACGTAAAATATGCAAAAATAAATTAGAGGCGTCTAACTTGTTTTTGCACGGCATGTGATGTGATATGGCCAATGTTACAAATTTTATGTATGAGATGATATCTTTTGTAAATTATTGACATACCGGCAAGAGCCATATGGTTGTCTTATTATTTATGGCATGCGTTCTGTATATCATATCCATGTGATATGTTGTAATTTTGATGGACAATCAAGATGGAGGTGCCATGGACCTTGATGCCACGCCGGTGGAATGATGGAGATCATAACATGATGCACAATATGGAGATCAAGTGCAAGAAGGACCATATCATATCACATTATCCATACATGTGGTGTTAATCCTTTTATGCATCTTATTTTGCTTAGATCGCGACGGTAGCATTATAAGATGATCCCTCTCACTTAATATCAAGATAATAATGTGTTCTTCCTTAAGTATGCACCATTAAGAAAGTTCGTCGTTTCGAGACACCACATGATGATCGGGTGCGATAGACTCAATGTTCGCATACAACGAGTGTTTTCAAGTGTCGAATCTCTGACTCTACAAATCCCTTAGGTGACCCTATCGGGTTTCGACTAGGAGAAGTCATGAGCGCTGGTGGAATCGTCGGCTAGACAGGGGGCGAGATTTACCCAAGTTCGGGGCCCTCGTAGAGGTAAAACCCTTACTCCTGCCTCTTGTCGATCTGTATTGACGGAAAGATCGGTTACAATGGTGATGCTCGAATCGAGAGTAAGATCTCGAGTTCAAGGCTTTGATGGTGTTGTGTTGCTTGGTCCTCTCCCGAGGGGGCTCTCCTGGCCTTATATAGGTGGCCAGGTCTCGAATCCTACCCGGAGAGGACTCGAACTCTAACTAGGTCGGTTACATGTTTCCTATCTTAACCCGCAAGTTAGTGCAGGTGGGCTTCACGTGGGCCTTCTGGAGTATTCCAAGGGCTCCTCTTCTTGGGCCTTCAACCTTGGGCCTGAGAGGGGGTGTCCTAATTCGCAGGGTCCAGGATCCATATATTCGTCAGTAGCCCCCGAGCGTTTGCTCGAGTGGGATTTTTCCAGTCGAGTAGACGGTCAAGCCTTTCTTGGTATGCCTTTCTTATGGATAACCAGCTTGGTTGTTTCCTGTTTAAAAGGGTGTGTTCCCTGTGCAACGAGTCTTCATGCTCGAGTGTCGAGCAGCATAGGTGCCTGTTTTTGCGGCTTTTATCGCAGAAGGATGCGGCACAGTAGCTTGGCTCTCCCGAGAGATCAGGGCCAATTAATTGCGACTAGGGCAAAAACATTCCTGGCCTACACAGATTCGAGACCTCCGACTCGAACCCGATAAGGTGATTGTTGCGACTGAGCCATTGTGGACTTATCGAGTCGAACTTAACCTATGGGGGTACCCGGCGCGTCCGCTAGGATTTTTCTTCGTGTTGTTGACACGGAATCATACCGGAGGACGCAGCTTTCGAGTGCGATTCCAGACCCTTAAGAAAGATCTTTTTGGGTCTTACCTTCATATTCGAAGAATATGGCATCCGGATGTGCCTAGTCGGCTGAACAATCCAGGTCTTTATGATGTAAAAATACCATGTGTGAATGGAGGTAGGTTCTTCCTACCTGAGTGATTGTTTAAGATTCAATCGAAAGAATTTTCGTACTAAGGAGAGTCATGCCCATATGAAAGAGTTTTCATGCTTGGACTGTTGTGCCCATACGAAAGAGTTTTCGTGTATAGGGTAGTTCTCTCTTGTTTTAAAGGGGTCTTGCTCCATGATTTGTTCGCAAAGGAATTGCCTTTAATCGAAGGAATTTCATACGAAGCTGTTTTCGTGTTTGAATTTTCCATTCGAAGGTTCTTGAATTTGATGATGCGTGCCATGACGTCATGGCGCACTTTTCTCCTCCCGATGGGACGTTACGGAGTGGTAGCAGATGGGCTGGCCCACCTAGTCAGCTTTTTCACCGGGAAACGAGACGCCGCTCCCGGTTTTTACGCGAACGGAGCAGTAAATGCGCACGATCTTCTGTTAAGATCGTGGCACGGAACAGCGTTTCACCGTCTCCTCGTTTCATCTTCACACGTGGTGGCTGCGATAGGCGCCACGTAGCGCATCGAATGGCTGGGGCTGATTCGCTCCGTGTATAAATACGGGACTTAGCGCTGCGGTAAAAACTTCCCAGCCTTCGTCTTCAATCCATCTCCTTCCTCGCGCCCATCTTCTTCCTCGCGCTCAAGCTTGTGCTGTCAACCATGGCTGGAGGCAAAAGACGTGGCGCTGCCACCTCTGCAACCGGAGAAGTTTCCGCGCAACCTGCGCCTCGAGCTGGCGACTGGCGTTCGCCCAACACCATCGCGAAGAGCATCAAAGAGATGCAGTGGGAGGGGCTGCTGCCGGCTGAATCTGAGAAGCGGGTGCGCCTCGGGAAGAAAGAAGAGGTACCAAACCCGCAGTCGAACGAGCGCGTGGTCTTCGCGGACCACGTGTCTCGGGGTCTCTCCTTCCCTCTCCATCCTTTCCTTCTCGGGTTGCTGTATGTCTATGGCATACAGCTTCACGATCTTCCTCCGAACGCGGTGTAGCACATATCGTGCTTCATCATGTTCTGCGAATGCTTTCTTGGCATTCGCCCGCATTGGGCGCTCTGGAAAGCCCTCTTCAAAGTTTGGATCTTCCGCGAGAAATCGCGGGTAGACTCCGAGCCTGGCGAGCCGCTGCGCACGGGTGGCTTCGGGATCCAAGCGCGACTGGAGAGCAGCTACTTCAGTATGCACTTCATCGACTCCGTCCAGGGCTGGCGGAAAAATTGGTTTTACGTCATCGACAACAGCTCGGGTGGGATCATAGAATTCCACCCGTTCGCTGTTTTGAAGAGGCGGAAGTCCTGGGCGCACAAGCTGTCAGCCGAAGAAACTCAGGTCGTCACGCCCCTACTCGCAAGGGTGTCCCCTCTCCGGGATCAAACTGCTGGAGTGGTGCTCAACGGGCTGCACCTGGCGAGTATTTTTCTGAAGCGCAGGATCCAACCTCTGCAGCAAAGGCCTTCCACCATGTGGGAATACCAAGGCGCTGAGGATCCTAGCCGAGTGAGCCGCGAGGAGCTTTCGAACATTGAGTTCGAGAAGAAAATCGCGGCTATCACTAGCTTGAAGTTGGGGGAGAAGTTCCCCGACTGCACAGTCGAAGCCTTCGACGCTTCGAAAGCTCCACCAGCCACGGTTAGTTTATCCTTCCTGTCTTCTATTATTTTCTTCTTTGCTTTGAGCTTTAGTCGACTGAATTTTTTCTTGCCTTCTTCTGCCTTCTTTGTAGGGCCTAGTAGTGGCGAACTGCTACCCGCCAGTTGCGGGAGAGGACGCCTCGGAGTTATTGGCGAGTCACCTGGACGGCTTAGCCGATACCAGTGTAGCCGATGCTTCTTCGAGCTCCGAGGACGATTCTTCGGATGGTGCGGAGGGCTCGAATGACGGCCTTCATCACCACAAGCGTCGTCGAGTGGATCATAACGAGGCTACTTCCAAGGATAACTCCTTGGAAGAATCGCCTAGGAAGGCTCCTATCTCCGCGACTCCACTTCGCTCACTCGCCCCTTCCCCTTCATTTCCAGTAATCGCGCCCGCTTGGAACGCGGATTTGCTGGATGAAGATGAAGATGATGAGTAAGTTCTTCTTCTTGTCCTTTAGTCGAACTTTTTTCTTTGCACCTATGTTGATGTTTATTTGTTGCAGTTTGCAAACCATCAGTGCTCGCAGGTATGCTTCTTCCGTTCCTCCCGAAAAGAGGAATAGAGCAGGAGCTGCGGGTGAGACTCCCACTGCTGGCACTGTCCAGAATTCTCCCAGCGCAGGCCCCCATGCGGCGACTGTGGAACGTGAGGCTCCTAGCTTTGCCGCCAGGACTTCAACTTCGAAAGAAGTGACGGACAGCTCCATAGATCCCCTCTCCCGCGCCACGGGCCAGGTAAACTTTTGCCATCCGTCATGATATTTTTATCGGGTGCACGACAGTGCTCCCGATGGGAGTAGCCCCCGAGGCTGTAGTCGATCGCGTGCGATCGGCTACAGGCTCAAAGTCTTTTTCTTCTTCTTGATTTTATCGGGTGCACGGCAGTGCTCCCGATGGGAGTAGCCCCCGAGGCTGTAGTCGATTGAATTCAATCGGGTACAGGCTCTAGTTTATATCTTCTAATTCTTCTACCTCTGTATTTTTTGTAGTCGCTTGTTGACTCTCTTGCGGCGATTGGTCGCCGAGTTATTCTTGTTGAGTCGGAATGTGAGTCGCTTCGATCAGACCGCAGTCGACTCCTGTCCGAGAACGAGCTTCTTAAGAGTAAGTCTTATCATCTTTTCTTCTTCCTATTCTTTCTTCAATTCTTGATTTCTGACAAGTGTTTCTATGCAGCCCGACTCGAATTCGCGGAATCCGAGAAGGGCAGTCTCTCTGAGCGGGTAACCACTCAGGGGGCTGATCTAGCGGCCATCCGACAAGAACTGGAGACCTCCCGCATGCGATCGGAGGATCTTGAAAGGCAACTTGCGGATGCGCGGAAAGCTCTAAAGGATGAAGAGGATGCTGGCAATAAGGCCGATGCTGACCTTGTCACGTTCCTCCGTCCCCTTGCTGAGCGTCTCGCGGGTAAGTAATTTAAGCTCTCGCAATTTCATCTTTTATCCCGCTGAACTCGCCAAGTCTTGACATTCTTTTCTTTTGCAGGTCTTCTGGATGTTCCTCTGGAGATCCCTGGGATCCAACGGGTAGACGTGCTAACCGAAACTCTTGCTCAACTCAAGAGGCACGCCGAAGGAGTTTGCTCCTTGATTGGCGATGCCACTCATGTGTTGACGCAACTGCACGGTCGCTTCCTCGCCAACGCTGCACCTCCATCTGCGCTAGACGACTTGCTGAAGATCTTTTCGAAGAGCAATCTCTTGGATGCCTACGCGGTCGCCCAGTCGGAGTCTGGCGCAAAGACTGCGATCCAGTTCGCGCTGGCGCATGGAGTCACTGGTTTGGAGGAAGCCTACTCGGCTCTTCCAGTCGACCCCTCCACGGGCAAAAAGGTACGGCTCTCTCGTTTTGGCGAGCAAGCCGCCATCCTTGCTCGGAAGCTGTCTGAGCTATTTGCTCGACTCACAGGAGGGGCGACTGCCGCTAGCGGGAGTACCACCGTAGCTTCGTAGTTTTGTATTCCTTTTTCGCTTTGAATGTAATGAACCTTGGGATGTATTCCCGTATTATCTTTAATCGAAATGTTTGCCTGGAAATTGCTTCTGGTAGTTTGTGTATTCTCTCCCGTTGGGAGTAGCCCCCGAGCATTCGTCAAATGTGCGACTAGAGGTACTTCGAATAGGGCGTCTTACTTCTTTCCTTGTATTCTTCCAGGCTACTGGATTTGTCGCAGAATCCTCAGGTGGACTTGCTGCCCGAGCTGATCCACTTGTTGCAGCTGTTGGGTCTTTGGCGGGTCTTCGTGATCGTGTAGCCGATGGCAAGCGCAAACTGAAAGTGTTGCGTGGGGTAGCCGATGTGGCGAAGTCCAAGCAAAAACTAGCGACTGAACGCGAACATGTTGTGATGGACGAGCTGGCTTCCCTTGCTAGGGAACTGTTGTGTAAGTAATACAGCCCCCAAGTCTTCTTTGTCTTGCTTCCTTATCTGATCACGCACTCTTTTCTTCAGTTGTTAAGCCGGATGATAGGGAGGAAAAACAGTGGGTGGAAAACCACATTCTTCAAGAAGCTGGCAGCTCAAGGCCTCATGCGAATAATTTTTGGTCTGATCGCAGCCGAGGTTTTGTGTTAGCTACTTTGAAGTTCCGTGTCTCCCAGATAAAAGTTCTCGTGAGTTCTTTTCACGAGGTCTTGATCGCGATAAACGCTGCATTCTACCCGCTTGAGAGGGGTCCTGAAGATTGGAGGTATCTCCTTGGGCTCTTCGGGCAGGAGGGAGAAATTCGCGAGTGCGTGCGCAACCAGATGATTTGCGGCGCGGTGGTGGCTCTCTCCTTTGTCCGAATACGGCATCCTGAAGTAGATTTTAACTCCGTAGCTAGCCTCCTAGATGGACCAATCGATGATATTTCTCCGCATTACGATGCTGTTCGTCCTGCAGCGGAGAAAATCATTCGATTGACCTCTGAGGAAGTAGAGAGAGTGTTGGCGACTGAGAATGCTTATCGCCATGACTGATTGTTGAATGTGTATATTCTATCATGCTGTATAGCTTGTAAAAACTGTTTATAAGGTGTGTAACCTTGTGTGTATGAATTTTCTTGTGATGCTTAGTTGTAGGCTTAGCCCCCGTGTGTTTATGGGGTGTGTACCTGTAACTATTTAGCATGTAAGAATAGATAATCTTCGAGTAAATATGGTTGAGAAACCATGTATTTTATTGCTATGACTGAGAAGTCATGTATTCGGGCTACAAGAGTGGCTAGTATAGCCTTATTTGTTGTGATAATAATTAATCCTAGGGATAAAATTTGCGGAGGTGTGCGATATTCCAAGGATTGGAATAGATTCCTCCAGTCGACGGATTCTTCAGCCTGTAGGCTCCGCCTGGGATGACTTCGTGTATGAGGAAGCGTCCTTCCCAGGGTGGCTCGAGCTTGTGTCCTTCCTTCTGCTTGAGCCGCAACACTAGATCTCCAACCGCGAATGCTCTGTGGCGTATGCGGCGACTGTGATAGTTTCGCAGTGATTGCTGATATACTGCGGATCTTGCGAGCGCGATGTCTCGCATCTCGTCGAGTGCATCCATATCTTCCGCGAGTGCCTTGTTGGAGGTTTCTTCGCTGTAGGCCACAACTCGTGGGGCGCTGAATCTAACATCCTCGGGTAGGACTGCTTCTGCCCCGTATACCATGAAAAATGGTGTGTATTTTGTGGATCGGTTTGGAGTTGTGCGGAGGCTCCATAGTACGGAGGGTAGCTCTTCTGCCCAATGTCCTGCGGCGGGGTGTAGACGATCGAGTAGGCGTTTCTTGATGCCAGCCGAAACTAAGCCGTTGGATCTTTTGACTTGACCGTTCGTTTGCGGGTAGGCAACTGAAGCAAACTTGAAGTTGATGCCCTTTTCCTCGCAAAAATGTTGCGTTTCCTTTGCTGTGAAGTTTGTACCATTGTCTGTAATGATGTCGTGTGGCACGCCAAATCTGCATACAATGGAGTCGAGAAATTTGACGGCGTATTGGGCGCTAGCCGAAGTTACTGGCATGGCCTCGATCCATTTGGTGAACTTGTCGACTGCGACCAGCAAGTGCGTATATCCGCCAGGCGTGGACTTACGTAGTGGTCCAACCATGTCCAACCCCCATTGTGCGAAGGGCCAGGCAATGGGTATCATGTGCAATTCCGTAGCAGGTGTATGTGGTCTTGGTGCGAATCGCTGGCAAGCATCGCATCGCTCGACCAGGTCCTTTGCATCGGTAGCTGCTGTTAGCCAGTAGAATCCCGCTCGGAAAGCCTTTCCCATGATTGTTTTCCAGCTAGCATGATGTCCGCAGTCTCCTTGGTGGATGTCCTGGAGTAATTCTTTGCCGTCTTCGGGTGCGATGCAACGCTGAAGTATACCCGAGATGCTTTGCTTGTATAATTCTCCGTTGACTACCCGAAAGGATTTGCTGCGTCTCACTATTTGTCGAGCCTCGCGTGGATCGGCCGGGAGCTGTCTGTTGATCAGGTAGTCGAGATATTTCTGCGTCCAGACTGGCTCAACCAGAAAAACCTGTCGTGATATATTATGGGTAAGCTCGATAATGGCGACTTGCGGGCTGACCTCTGTTTCTGACGCTGCGGGTGTTCCTGTAGCTTTCTTGACTTTGACCGATCACTTGATCATCCGTTCCAAATATATTCCTGGTGGTATGGGTGTATTTGTGGAACCCATGTTTGCCAGCCTATCTGCTTCTTCATTGCTTGATCTTGCAATGTGCTTCAACTCGCACCCTTTGAAACTTCCTTCGAGTAGATTGTACATGTCGCGATACGTGACCATGTTTTCAGCAATTGCATCACATTCTTTCATTGTCTGCTGCACAATAAGATTGGAGTCGCCGTAAATCATTAATCGAGTAGCTCCACAGGCGACTGCCATCTTCATCCCATGCAACAGGGCTTCATATTCTGCGTCGTTATTCGATGCTGGATCATCTGGTGGAAAGTCCAATCGCAGGACGTATTGCAGTTTGTCTCCCTGTGGCGATATGAGGACAATTCCAGCTCCTGCTCCTTCGTTTCTTTTGGACCCGTCAAAATACATTATCCAATTGCTCGTGTACTCAGGTGGCCCGGGCGTTTGTAATTCTGTCCATTCGCTTAGGAATTTCACGAGCACCTGAGATTTGACTGCGTTGCGCCCTGCGTAAGTGATGTCCCAGGCGCCCAACTCGATGCTCCATTTGGCTATTCTTCCGGATGCCATGGGGTTGTTCATGATTGTCCCGAGTGACGCATCATTAACCACTGTGATGGCGTGTTCCTGGAAGTAGTGCTTGAGCTTTCGGGATGTAAGGACCACCCCGTATGCGAGCTTCTGGTAATGAGGATATCGTTGTTTGCATGGCGAGAGCACTTCGCTGATGTAATAGATTGGACGCTGAACTCCGTACGCTTTGCCCTCCTCAGGTCGTTCGACTACGATTGCTGTGCTGATGACCTGGTTTGTGGCGGCTAGGTATAAGTAGAGTGGCTCCCTTTCTTGCGGTGTTGCAAGGACTCGCCTACTTTGCAATGATCGCTTTAAGTCCGCGAATGCTTGCTTAGCTTCCGGTGTCCACTCGAATTTGTCCGTCTTCTTCAGCAGCTTGTAGAAGGGTAACGCTTGCTCTCCCAATCGTGCGATGAATCTGCTCAGGGCGGCCAGTCGCCATGCAAGCTGTTGGATTCCGCGTAGATTAGTTGGCTCCTTCATTGTCAAGATTGCTTGTATTTTCTCTGGGTTGGCTTCGATGCCTCTGGCGGATACCAGGTACCCGAGAAGTTTCCCTGCTGGAACGCCGAAAACGCATTTTGTTGGATTGAGCTTGATCCTGTATGCGTTGAGGGCATCGAATGTTTCTCTAATATCCTCGAGGAGTGTGCTCTCAACTCGAGTCTTGATGACTATGTCGTCAACGTACACTTGTACGTTCTTGCCAATGAGCTTGGCGAGGCATTTTTGCATGCAGCGCTGGTATGTTGCGCCTGCGTTCTTGAGCCCGAAGGGCATTGTCGTGTAGCAGTAGACACCGTGAGGTGTGATGAATGCTGTCTTTTCTTCGTCTTCTCTTTTCATCCGGGTCTGATTATATCCCGAATAGGCATCCAGGAAAGAGAGGCGTTGGCAGCCTGCCGTAGAGTCCACGATCTGGTCGATTCGCGGGAGGGGAAAGTTGTCCTTGGGGCAGTGCTTGTTTAACGACGTGTAGTCGATGTATACCCGAAGGATGTCCGTGTTCTTTTTGGGGACCAGTACCGGGTTTGCTAACCAAGTGGATATCTTGATCTCCATGATGAATTTTGCTGCTAGCAATCTGTTTACTTCTTCTCCAAGCGCCTTCTGCTTGGGTTCTGAAAATCGTCGAGTAGTTTGTTTGATTGGTTTGGCATCTGGAAAGACTTCGAGTGAGTGCTCGGCAAACTCCCTGGGTATTCCTGGCATATCTGATGGCTGCCAGGCGAAAATTTCCCAGTACTCACGGAGGAGTTCGACGAGCGCGCTTTCCTATGCTTGCGGAAGGGTGATGGAAACCAGCGCTGTCTTCGCAGAATCTGTCGGGTGCACTTGATGCTTTCGAGTGTTGCTGTTAGCGCTGGACTCCAGTTCAGGCGCGTTTTTCTTCATGAGGGGCATCACGGAGTGATCCGTGGTTATTGCCAGTTCTTGAAGTTCTTCTTGCATCCCAAAAGATTTTGCGATCTCATTAAATTCAATGTCGCATTTGTTGGATTTCTGAAAATCTCCGTCGATGGTGATTATGCCATGTTCTCCAGGTAATTTGAGCTTCAGGTAGGCGTAATGCAGTACTGCCATGAATCTGGCGAACGCTGTTCGACCAAGAATGGCGTGGTACTGCGAAGGCCAGTCGACAACTTCGAAGTCGAGGAATTCTCTTCTGTAGTTGCTCTTAGTGCCCAGCACAACTTCTAGGTTAATTGTTCCGAGTGGACGGATTGCTTTTCCTGGAACTATCCCGTGGAAGGATGTTTCTGATTCCTGGAGGCCGTCCAAGTTCCTGTTCATCCGACGGAGTGTATCCGCGTAGATAATGTTGATGCCACTGCCACCATCCATGAATACGCGGGCCAAGTCGTAGTTGCCAATTTGTGCTTGGATGACAAGGGCGGCGTGTCCTGGTCGATAGACTCGTGGCGGGTGGTCCTTCATCGAGAATGTTATTGGCTGGTCCGCCATCTTCAAGTATTCTGTTTTTGTTTGTGGTGTCTGCACAGCCATGCACAATTGCCTTGTGTTAGTCTTTTGAGCTCTGCGGGATGGACATACCTTCTGGATCATCGCGAGTTGCCCTGCTGGATTCGGGTATGCGTTGGCCCCGGAGTTTTGAGCTGGCGGTGCAGGTAGCGCGGCTAATGCCATGTTTGGATTTGCTGGTGGAGGTGGGGGTTGTGGCGGCTGGAATCCTTGGTGGCCTCCTCCTGGAAGCGGTGGGTAATTTTGCGCGTGTGCAGCTCTTTTCCTTGCGAGTGCTTCTGAGATATCAATAAACTTTCGGCAATCCTTAAGAAGGTGCGTTGCCTTAGTTTTGCCCGTGCGTTTATCTGTAAATAGATGTAGCGAGCAGTATCCATCGAGGTCTTCGTCAGGTGATTTTTCTTCAGCTTTTGGTCTCCACTCGCGATTCCCACGGCGACCGGAGTCGCGGCCTCGCGTGAATTCCGCTGCGACCAACTCCTCTCTGTCTTCGTGATCGTAATATTTTCTCCTCTTCCTTCGACTATGACGATCTTCATCATGTGCAGGTGATGATGCCCTCTCATTGCGCACCGCATCTTCTCCGTTAGCCCATTTTTCGGCTATGTTCATCAGCTCCCCAATAGTCTTGGGTGCGGCTCTGCCCAGTTCTTCTCTGAAAGCCGTTCTTCGGGCGCCTTTTGCGAAGGCTTCAATCGCTACTTCTTCTGAAATGGTTCCTGTGGTATTCCTGAGCGTAGTCCATGTCGCACCCGGACTTCTAGGGGATACTCACAGTCCGTTAAACAGTAGATAAATGACTTACGGGGCATACCGGCACCCGCATCTCAATATGAGCAGGCCAACACGTAAACGTGTGACAACCATTAGCTACTATTCATCGTCTGCGCAAACCATCCCATAGAAATCTAGATACTTCCATTGACGTACTTCAAAACATACACACATGGTACGTCAACGGCATTTGAACAAGTGATATCACAACAGATCTCTAAGACACAAAAGATTGAAATAAGTTGCAAATAGCTCTCATTAGAGCAGAGATAGCAAATACAATCATTCAGAGGACACATGTCCCAACATATCATCATTACAACACAGCGGAAGCATCCAAAGTGTCTGAGTACAGACAAGATCCAAATAGGCCTAAGAGGCCGGAAACGAAAAGACGGAGCCCATCCACGAAGTCTCGGATCCTGCCCGGGTGTCGCACCCGGACTTCTAAAGGATACTCGCCGTTCCGTTGAACAGTAGTAGATTGGATTACGGGGCTTACCGGCACCCGCGTCCTCTTACGAGTAGGCCAACACACGTATGTGTGACAACCAACCCCTATCTGTTCAGCGTCGACGTAAACTATCCCATAGAAATCAGGATACTACCATTGACGTACTTCATACCAATCACACATGGTACGTCAACAGCGTTAAACGGAATGATACCACAACATATCTCTAAGACACAAAAGATTGAAATAAGGTTGCAAATGGCTCTCACTAGAGCAGAGATAGCAAATACAATCATCCAGAGGACACATGTCCCAACAATTCATCAGTACATCACAGCGGAAGCATTCAACAGGTCTGAGTACAGACAAAACCAAATAGGCTTAAGAAGCCGGAAACGAAAAGACGGAGCCCATCCACGAAGTCTCGGATCCTGCCCAGGTCCGCTATCTACTCGTCAACAGCCTCGTCGTGCTCCACGTAGTAGCCACCAAGAGGATCCTCGGAATCGTCGTCTGCGGAATCCACAGCCCCAAAGGGGTCAGTACATAAACGTACTGGCAAGCAAGACTCACAGTTCACCGAAGTGTAACCCTTCAACACCAAGCACAGATGCTTTGGGTTCAACGGAAGAAAGGGGAAATACAAAAGATGCGGCAGCTGGCTGCACTAACCAACTACAGAACATACTATAACTTCCGGCTAACAGAAAGGAGATAAGATCGAGTATCGTAACCAACTGAAAGTAAATCCAAACAAACCCATCCAATGTCACGCCCCTTCTAAGGAAGCGAACCCAAGGATAACTCACACAGTTGGATTAATGATGAGTCAGGTTATTGTGTCAATAATTCTATTACTAGTCAAGTTATTATAGTTAGGTGTAAGTTGTCTGAGTACTTGTTAGCCAGTACTTTCACCAAGTCGTCACATAACCGCGGACAACACGGCTTCTCGAGAAGATTCATCCCTGCAGGGTGTGCTCCAGTACCCGTACACACTCAAGCCACCAACTAAAACTCAGGTTGGCTTGACACGACTCGAACCATCTCTACAGCCTGTCCTAGGAGCCACGGAGCTATAAGGTCCCAGCCACGCAGCCGAATACTCAGCGCAAGTGTGCAAAACTCCCGCAGGACGCAACACCCCGGCAATACAGGCCTCGCCCTATATGTGTGCGTCGTCATCATCATCAGTAACCATGGGAGCGACCCATTTATGCGTATGATCCAAATGGAACTCCCGAACTAAGTGTGGCTCTTCGGACAAACTGCGGATCAGATCAAAGCCGAGGGGGGTTCCATACCACCACCCGGATGCGGTGAGCACGCTCATCATGGATCAGTAGACAAGACCCTTTTCCTAATTAGGGTCGACACTAGCAGGCCTCAAAACCATGCCGGGCCTCCTGCCGGTGCCTTAACAGCAAATGATTATTACCCACAAAATTAAATAGGTTGATTGTTTAAACATCGAGACCCAGAACATAATAGAAAATGTGATAACATAAAGTAATTGACAGCAGACTCGAGCAAAACAACCCTAAGCATGCTAGTAAGACACGGGCTCAAACAACGGGGTTATCGGAGTGGAGGTGAGGCATTATCAGGGTTAATGGATTCATGTGATAGGTTCGGAGAACAAGCAACGATACATAGGGCTAGCAGAATAGAGAACGGAAAGTATCGGTATCCAATGTTGAAAGGAACACGATGGTTCATGTGAGTGAATACTTGCCTGCAAACCCAGTAGCCTGGTACTGAGCTAGATCCTCAGAAGGGGTGTCGTAAGGATCGTCGGACTCAACGTCGTCGTCTATCCGAGAAGAAGCAATCAAACAACGCAGAGAACAAACAATCAATAACATGGCATAGTGCACAATCATGGGATGATGCATGACCATTTAATTGATGCATCAAAATAAACTAGCTAACATGGTAACACAATTTAAATGGACCCATATGCAAGTTTGAGTTGCATATGAAAAGCCCATGCATTTAGGTTGAAATAATTGTTTTACAACTAATCATCAGGTGAAAGTGGATTAGTATGATGCATGGATGAGGAAAACAGAAAAATAACAACAATAGAACCAATTTAAAATAGGGTTTAACAATTTTGGAAATTTATTTAGCAAGTTATGGAATTTTGGTTCCTTAAAGTTGTCACACAAGTATTTGTTGTTTTCACCAAGTTAAATTGTTCAAAACAGATAACAAAGTTTATATTTGAAAAGAACACCAAATTTTAGTTGGATTACATGTTTCAAATATTGAAAAAGGAGTTAGGATGAATTTATTATGATTGAAACAATAGTAAACAAGTTTTAAATGAATTTAAAACAAGCATGAATTTTATTTGAATTTTATTTGTTCAAAACATAAATTCAAATTCATATTTGAAAAGTTTATACTTTTCTAGGTTGAAAACATATTTTGCATGTTCACAAATAATTTAATTTGAGCAAGTTATGATTTTAGCAATTTTAAATGAATTAAACAAGGTTTAAATTATTTAGGCAATTTTAATTATTCAAATCATGAAACAAAATTTATATTTGAATAGGTGGTTCAAAATGGTATGGAAAACATATTTTATTTGTATGATCTGGATTAATAATGAATTAGTTATGGATTTTAGCAAATTGCAATTGAATTATTTGAATTCAAATTTGAATTGCATTTTGAAAATTCAAAACAGAAAACAAATGCTATAGATAGATAGACAATTTAATTTAGAGCAGTGCACATATTTTATTTTTATTAATTGGAGTTATAAAATAGAAGTTATTCATTTTTTAAGTTTAGGGGCCAAACCGTAATAAAAACTGGACTTAAATTAAGGAAAAGGGCCGAAAATAGCAACTGCACCACGCAGTGAGCAGACCCAGCCACTGACAGTGGGGCCAGCGCCACTGTGGCGCTTAGGTGGATGGCTAGGAGGTGATGTGGCCCTGCAGGTCACTGACGAGCGGGTCCCACGCGGGTGCGCACAGAGGGAAAAAATTGGGGAGGCAAATGCCTCCCGCGGGATTTGATCCCGGGACCTCGCGCTTCCGCGCAGCGGGCGGTAGCCAGTGCGGCTGTTCGGATTTCTTGTCAGGTATAGGAGCAGGTGTGATTATAATGTGCAGTTTCGCGTGGCTAACTGAACTTACTGAATTTCCTTTTGTGCAGGTACATGTTCGATCGACAGAGGCCGAACGGAGCGGCCAGCGGCCGTGGCTGCTCGCGGTGGCTGACCGCCGCGGCTCGCCGCCGTGGGCGCGGTTGCCGGCCGGTGTTGCCGGTGCGGTGCGGACCGCCGTGCGTGGGCCACGAGGGCAGGGAGAGGAGAGGGATCGAGCGATGAGGGCTCACCTCGCTGACAGAGATGGAGGGAGCGGTGGCGAACGGGCGGCGAACTTGGGATGGCGGCGGAGATCCTCTAGCTTCCGGGGGAAACGGAGAGGACGGCGAGGTAGAGGGAGCCGCGCCGTTTCCGTTCCCGGCCGTAGCGCGGCCGGGCGGGCACCGGGACGGCGGCGCTCGCCGGAGGGAGGCGATCGTGATGAAGCTATCGGTGGGGAACAGAGAAGCGAGAGGGTGAGAGGAAGAGAGGAAGGAGAGCGGCGCGAGGGAGGAAGAAAGAATCAGGGCTAGGAGGGGAGAGCTCGAGCAGCTTATAGAGGAGGGGGGCTGTCGATCACTGTTGCCCTCCTCTGCAACCGCTACGTGGCCACCATGGATGGAGTTCGTACCGTACGGAGGTAGAAGACAAGGTGCGGGGGGTACGGGCCAGGGGGCAGTTGGGCTAGCCCAATTGGGCTGCATGCCCTATTCCCCCTCTCCTTCTCTCTTTAATCTTTTTCTGTTATTTATATTTTTTTTTGCTGCAAAGGAATTAGAGAGAAAAAGGAGAGGTTTGTGCTAGGAAAATTTAGGGAAATTTTATAGAGTTTTGTTTTTGGTCACCACATCATAATACCAACTTTGTTTTCCCAAATAAATTTAATTGATGTTATTGTTTGGAAATTAAATGATTTGAGCAATTTGGTATCAACAGAAATAAATGAAAGTTAAGCCAAATAATTAAGTTTTTGATTCCAGTTTTAGTGGAACAAATATTTGTTTGTTTTTATAGTTTTTATTTGACACATTGTAACATAACAAGTATGAACAACAATTGAATTTTGTTTTGGAATTCAAATAGAAAACAGATGGAAACAATGAGATCAAATGCAAAACAATGCAAACAAAAATCAAATGAATATGATGACATGATGCAAAACAAAAATAAAACAAGAAACAAACATCTAGGGGGGAGATTTTCATACTTGGGATGTTACAAAACGCCCCCCTTGAAGGAATCGCGCCCCGAGATTCCTACTGAGAAGAGAAAAGGTCCGGATACTTCTTGCGAAGATCCTCTTCGGTCTCCCACGTTGCCTCTTTATCGGAATGATGCGACCATTGCACTTTCAAGAACTTGGTGCTCTTGTTGCGAGTCTTACGAACGGTCTCATCGAGAATTCGAACAGGGTGCTCCTCATAAGATAGATCTTCTTGTAGTTCAATGGAATCATGATCAACTGCACGATCTGGATCTTTGAAACACCTCTTGAGCTGTGACACGTGAAACACATCGTGCACCTTGGATAGTTTTTCTGGAAGTTCAAGACGATAGGCATTTTCTGCACGCCTTGAGAGAATGTTGAACGGACCAATGTATCTCGGTGCTAGCTTTCCTTTGATACCAAAACGATGAGTGCCTCTGAGGGGAGTTACACGGAGATATGCTTTGTCACCAGGTGCATAGATCATATCCCTGTGCTTGCTGTCATAGTAGCTCTTCTGACGAGACTGAGCAATCTTGAGATTGTCACGAATGATGCGAACTTTATCTTCGGCTTCCTTAACAATGTCAGGGCCTAAGAGTGAACGTTCACCAGCTCCAGACCAATTGATTGGACTCCTGCATCTGCGGCCATAGAGAGCTTCAAACGGTGCCATGCCTAGGCTTGCCTGGAAGCTGTTGTTGTAGGAGAATTCAGCATATGGAAGGCATTCCTCCCATTTCATGCCAAAGGAGAGACCACATGCTCTGAGCATATCCTCGAGAATCTGATTTACTCTTTCGACTTGCCCTTGAGACTGAGGGTGATAAGCTGTGCTGAACAAAAGTTTGGTGCCCAATGCTTCTTGAAAACTTTTCCAGAAATGAGAAGTGAATATACTTCCACGGTCTGAGCTTATTTCCAAAGGAACACCATGAAGAGGAACGATCTTTGTTGTGTAGAGTTCTGCTAACTGGCTAGCTGAGATTGTTTCTTTGACAGCAAAGAAGTGAGCTACTTTAATGAGACGATCAATGACAACGAAGATTGCATCGTTGCCCTTCTTGGACTTTGGAAAACCAGTGACGAAGTCCATTTCAATCATGTCCCACTTCCACTCAGGGACTTTCAGAGGCTGGAGAAGACCGGCTGTTTTCTGATGAACTGCCTTAACACGTTGACAAACGTCGAATTCAGAGACGTATTTAGCAATTTCACGTTTCATGCCAGACCACCAATACAGTGTTTTGAGATCCTGGTACATCTTTGTACTTCCAGGGTGTATTGAGAGAGGAGTTTCATGAGCCTCCTTGAGAATAACATCTTTGAGACTTTGAATTTGAGGAACTGCAATGCGTCCTTCGAAGAACACAGTTCCCTTGTCATCAATTGAGAAGCACTCATACTTCACATTGCCTGCTTTGATGTTATTTGCCATCTTCTTGATCTCAGCATCACGAAGTTGTTCAGAACGAATCTTGTCCTCGAGAGTTGGACTGGCTGTCAAGCTCGCAAGATAACCTTGAGGAACAAGACCAAGGTTCAGCTTCTGGAATTCTTCATGAAGTGGAGGTTGGCTTTCCATGATCATGAGATTATTGCAATACGACTTGCGACTAGAGCATCGGCCATAACATTAGCCTTGCCTGGAGTGTAAGAAATGGTAAGATCGAAGTCTTTGATCTTTTCAATCCATCTCCTTTGCCTGAGGTTTAGATCTGGTTGAGTGAAGATGTATTTCAGACTCTTATGATCGGAAAAGATTTCAGTGCGGTTACCCAACAAGTATTGCCTCCATTTCTTGAGGGCAAACACAACTGCTGCAAGTTCAAGGTCATGTGTGGGATAATTGAGCTCATGTGCGTTCAATTGACGTGAAGCATAAGCCACAACTTGACGTTCTTGCATAAGAACTGCTCCTAGACCTTGTTGAGAAGCATCACAGAATATCTGGAAAGGTTTGGTAGTATCTGGGCCAACCAGAACTGGTGTAGAAGTGAGTTTAGTCTTGAGGAGGTTGAAACTTTCATCACATTGTGGAGACCAAACAAACTTCTTGTCCTTCTTTGTGAGAACAGTGAGAGGTTTGGCAATCTTTGAGAAGTTTTGGACGAAACGACGACAATAGCTAGCCAAACCAAGAAAACTTCTCACTTGCTTCACCGTCTTAGGAGGTTTCCAATCAACAATTGCCTTAACCTTTTCTGGATTAATGGCTATGCCCTTGGCAGAGATGACATGACCAAGGTAAGCAACTTCTGGAATCCAGAACTCACATTTGGAGAATTTGGCATAGAGACGATGCTCGCGAAGTTTCATGAGAGTGAGACGAAGGTGTTCTCCATGCTCTTCCTAGGATTTTGAGTAGACAAGAATATCATCAAGATAAACCACAACGAACTTGTCGAGGTATTCATGGAAGACAGAATTCATAAGTCGAGAGAAGGTCGCCGGTGCATTGGTGAGACCAAAGGACATGACGGTGTATTCATATAGACCGTACCGAGTGGTGAAAGCTGTCTTCAGAATATCTTCCTTTCTGATCTTTATTTGATGGTAACCCATTCTCAAGTCCAGCTTGGAGAATATTGAGGCTCCAGCAAGTTGATCAAAAAGATCATCGATACGAGGAATTGGATACTTGTTTTTGATGGTTTTCTCGTTAAGAGGACTATAGTCAACAACGAGTCTCTTTGTTTGATCCTTCTTCGCAACGAACAGAGTTGGGCAACCCCAAGCCGAGGAACTAGGTTGAATGTAGCCTTTCTCCATGTACATATCGATTTGCTCCTTCAACAACTTCAGTTCAGGAGGAGCTATCTTGTATGGATGCTTAGAGATTGGAGCAGTGCCTGGTTCAAGTTCGATCACAAACTCAACTGCTCTGTCAGGAGGCATTCCTGGCAACTCTTCTGGAAAGACGTCAGGGAATTCGCAAACCACCGGAATAGTTTCAATAGATGGTAGAGGATTTGCATTGAGAGTGTAGAGTTGAACAACTGGATTTTCAGCATGGAAGTAGACTATCTGGCCAGAAGGGTGTGTGATTTTGACAGACTTAGCAGGACAATCAATGACTGCTTTGTTGGTTACCAGCCAATCCATCCCAAGAATGACATCAATATCTGAAGAGTGGAGAGCTATCAGAGATGCCTGGAATGGAAGGTTTCCAATTGTGATCTCGATGTTCTGGCTAACTTTATTGCTTTGCCAGCTAGATCCCGGTGATTTCACTAGGAGAGGGATAGACAACTGTTCGAAGTTGATTCCACTGTTGTTTGCAAAGCATTGAGAGATGAAAGAGTGTGAAGCACCAGAATCGAACAAGACTTTAGCACGAAACGAGTTCACAAGAAGTGTGCCCATTACAACCTCTGGAGATTCTTCTGCTCCCTGGGCCTTGACATGGTTCACCTTAACGGTTCTCACGCCAAGGTCGTTGCTGTTGTAACAACCCAACAGAGGACCACGTTTTCTTGTCGGGGTCGACCTGTGGCGAGGTGGAGGTGGAAAGAGGTGCCTTTGCGGACACTTATCGGAATAGTGGCCCGACTGTCCACACTTGTAGCATGTAACAACAGAACGAGGAGTTGTTGGACCTGGCTGAGATGGAGCACCTCCTGAAGATACCACTGGGGTGGGAGGGAGGGCAAGAAATCCTGCCGGGCTTGGCAAGCAGATGGGCGGTGTTGGAGTGGTATATGGAACCCAAACTCTTCGTTTTTGTGGAGGCATGATAGCTTTTGCGAGATTAGCCTGTTCACGAGAGTGCTTGCGAGATTCCTCAACCAACTTGCGCCCATGCTCTTCATTTAGAGCGATGTTGATGAGGTCCTCAAAATTCTTGGCCTTGACGTTGGTGAGAGTATACTTGAGTTCCGGGTTGAGACCCCTGCGGAACTTTGCCAT
Organism: Alopecurus myosuroides; assembly: GCA_028641055.1. Lineage (NCBI taxonomy): Eukaryota > Viridiplantae > Streptophyta > Magnoliopsida > Poales > Poaceae > Alopecurus > Alopecurus myosuroides. The sequence continues at coordinate 267,435,693 of CM054062.1, forward strand.
CTTTCTCGCTTCCGTGGAGATTTCATCTCCGGCGTAGCGAGCCAGACGATTGAACTCTCTTTGGTATTCGAGAACGTCCAGATTGCCTTGTGTGAAAGAATAGAATTCCTCACGCATTTTCTCCATGAGCCCATCGGGAATGTGATGGCGCACGAAGGCTTGCTTGAAATCCTCCCATGTGATTGCCACAGTAGGACCTCTCATTTCTTGGAAATTCTCCCACCAAGACATGGATTGCCCACGGAGAAGGTAGGTCACGTAAGGAACACGGTCCTCGTCAGCCACATGAGCTACCATAAGAGTACGGTTCATTTCACGGAGCCAGTCATCAGCATCCAATGGCTCGGAGGAGGTATCAAACGTGCGCGGGTTGAGCTCAAGGAACTCCCGAATAGACACCCGGGTGTTGCCATTACTCCCAAGGTCTTGGTTCTGCTGCATCTGCTTTATAACTTGTGTCATCTGAGACAGCACTTTTCCCACCTCGGGTGGCAGTGTGGGTTCTTCGTCACCACTTTCCATCTTGAAGAGGATACCAAAGATTAACACACTAACCGGATAACAAAATCCAATATAAGTGCTTAAAAGGATTACTTTAGACGGTAAGTCGACAGCATAGAACAAGGATGGAGGTAAACAACGGATCAACAGATAAGTTGTTACAACGGAAGAGAAGATTTATGAACGACGATATCGAAGCAACAACTGGGAAACAGGAGACCACAAACACCTGAGGTACTATGGGAAAACCCATCCGGGCTTCTAAAGGATCAATATCTACTGCTTAAGGAATAGAGGATCTGCTTCCGGGGCTTATTTGCCACCGTTCTCAATCGTGAGTAGGCAACATGATAAATCATGTCACAACCACCTCCATTCCTATGGTCTAGTAGATATAACCATCCTAGAGAAACCAGGATTCGTGAAATCCTAACTTGAAAGTTTAGATAAGAAGGAGAAAACAACGTTGCACTTCCTTACCAGAAAAGGGAGGGTGGGTGGGGAAAGAAATAAAATGGCAGAATTCCTACTCTCACGTTTCATTTTTCCTATATAGCTACAAAATAGTTTCTAGACTCAACTGCGACCAGTAAAAGGGATCCTACAGGCAGACAGGCTCTGATACCATTTGTCGCACCCGGACTTCTAGAGGATACTCGCAGTTCCGTTGAACAGTAGTGGATTGGATTACGGGGCTTACCGGCACCCGCATCTCTTACGAGTAGGCCAACACACGTATGTGTGACAACCAACCCCTATCTGTTCAGCGTCGACGTAAACCATCCCATAGAAATCAGGATACTACCATTGACGTACTTCATAGCATACACACATGGTACGTCAACGGCGTTTAACAGAATGATAGCACAACATATCTCTAAGACACAAAAGATGGAAATAAGTCGCAAATGGCTCTCATTAGAGCAGAGATAGCAAATACAATCATTCAGAGGACACATGTCCCAACAATACATCATTACATCACAGCGGAAGCATTCAACAGGTCTGAGTACAGACAAAATCCAAATAGGCTTAAGAAGCCGGAAACGAAAAGACGGAGCCCATCCACGAAGTCTCGGATCCTGCCCAGGTCCGCTATCTACTCGTCAACAGCCTCGTCGTGCTCCACGTAGTAGCCACCAAGAGGATCCTCGGAATCGTCGTCTGCGGAATCCACAGCCCCAAAGGGGTTAGTACATAAACGTACTGGCAAGCAAGACTCACAGTTCACCAAAGTGTAACCCGTCAACACCAAGCACAGATGCTTTGGGTTCAACGGAAGAAAGGGGAAATACAAAAGATGCGGCAGCTGGCTGCACTAACCAACTACAGAACATACTATAACTTCCGGCTAACAGAAAGGAGATAAGATCGAGTATCGTAACCAACTGAAAGTAAATCCAAACAAACCCATCCAATGTCACCCCCTTCTAAGGAAGCAACCTAAGGATAACTCACACAGTTGGATTAATGATGAGTCAGGTTATTGTGTCAATAATTCTATTACTAGTCAAGTTATTATAGTTAGGTGTAAGTTGTCTGAGTACTTGTTAGCCAGTACTTTCACCAAGTCGTCACATAACCGCGGACAACACGGCTTCTCGAGAAGATTCATCCCTGCAGGGTGTGCTCCAGTACCCGTACACACTCAAGCCACCAACTAAAACTCAGGTTGGCTTGACACGACTCGAACCATCTCTACAGCCTGTCCTAGGAGCCACGGAGCTATAAGGTCCCAGCCACGCAGCCGAATACTCAGCGCAAGTGTGCAAAACTCCCGCAGGACGCAACACCCCGGCAATACAGGCCTCGCCCTATATGTGTGCGTCATCATCATCATCAGTAACCATGGGAGCGACCCATTTATGCGTATGAGCCAAATGGAACTCCCGAACTAAGTGTGGCTCTTCGGACAAACTGCGGATCAGATCAAAGCCGAGGGGGGTTCCATACCACCACCCGGATGCGGTGAGCACGCTCATCATGGATCAGTAGACAAGACCCTTTTCCTAATTAGGGTCGACACTAGCAGGCCTCAAAACCACGCCGGGCCTCCTGCCGGTGCCTTAACAGCAAATGATTATTACCCACAAAATTAAATAGGTTGATTGTTTAAACATCGAGCCCCAGAACATAATAGAAAATGTGATAACAGAAAGTAACTGACAGCAGACTCGAGCAAAACAACCCTAAGCATGCTAGTAAGACACGGGCTCAAACAACGGGGTTATCGGAGTGGAGGTGAGGCATTATCAGGGTTAATGGATTCATGTGATAGGTTCGGAGAACAAGCAACGATACATAGGGCTAGCAGAATAGAAAACGGAAAGTATCGGTATCCAATGTTGAAAGGAACACGATGGTTCATGTGAGTGAATACTTGCCTGCAAACCCAGTAGCCTGGTACTGAGCTAGATCCTCAGAAGGGGTGTCGTAAGGATCGTCGGACTCAACGTCGTCGTCTATCCGAGAAGAAGCAATCAAACAACGCAGAGAACACACAATCAATAACATGGCATAGTGCACAATCATGGGATGATGCATGACCATTTAATTGATGCATCAAAATAAACTAGTGGACTTGGTCACACAATTTAAATGGACACATTTGCAATTTTGAGTTGCATATGAAAAGCCCATGCATTTAGGTTGAAATAATTGTTTTACAACTAATCAACGGGTGAAAGTGTATTAGCATGATGCATGGATGAGGAAAACAGAAAAAATAACAACAATAGAATCAAATGGAGTTAAGATTTACCAATTTAGAAATTTATTTATTAAATTAGAGAAGTTTGGTTCCTTAAAGGGATTACACCAATAGTTGTTGTTTTCACCAATTTAAATTGTGCACAATAAGTAACAAAATTCATATTTGAAAAGAATACAAAATTTTAGTTGGATTACATGTTTCAAATATCGAAAAAGGAGTTAGGATGAATTTATTATGATTGAAACAATATTAAACAAGTTTTAAATGAATTTAGAACAAGCATGAATTTTATTTGAATTTTATTTGTTCAAAACATAAATTCAAATTCATATTTGAAAATTTTATATTTTTCTAGGTTGAAAACATATTTTGCATGTTCACAAATAATTTAATTTGAGCAAGTTATGATTTTAGCAATTTTAAATGAATTAAACAAGGTTTAAATTATTTAGGCAATTTTAATTATTCAAATCATGAAACAAAATTTATATTTGAAATGGTATGTTCAAATAGGTATGGAAAACATATTTTATTTGTATGATTTGGATTAATAATGAATTAGTTATGGATTTTAGCAAATTGCAATTGAATTATTTGAATTCAAATTTGAATTGCATTTTGAAAATTCAAAACAGAAAACAAATGCTATAGATAGATAGACAATTTAATTTAGAGCAGTGCACATATTTTATTTTTATTAATTGGAGTTATAAAATAGAAGTTATTCATTTTTTAAGTTTAGGGGCCAAACTGTAATAAAAACTGGACTTAAATTAAGGAAAAGGGCCGAAAATAGCAACTGCACCACGTAGTGAGCAGACCCAGCCACTGACAGTGGGGCCAGCGCCACTGTGGCGCTTAGGTGGATGGCTAGGAGGTGATGTGGCCCTGCAGGTCACTGACGAGCGGGTCCCACGCGGGTGCGCGCAGAGGGAAAAAATTGGGGAGGCAAATGCCTCCCGCGGGATTTGATCCCGGGACCGCGCAGCGGGCGGTAGCCAGTGCGGCTGTTCGGATTTCTTGTCAGGTATAGGAGCAGGTGTGACTATAATGTGCAGTTTCGCGTGGCTAACTGAACTTACTGAATTTCCTTTTGTGCAGGTACAGGTTCGATCGACAGAGGCCGAACGGAGTGGCCAGCGGCCGTGGCTGCTCGCGGTGGCTGACCGCCGCGGCTTGCCGCCGTGGGCGCGGTTGCCGACCGGTGTTGCCGGTGCGGTGTGGACCGCCGTGCGTGGGCCACGAGGGCAGGGAGAGGAGAGGGATCGAGCGATGAGGGCTCACCTCGCTGACAGAGATGGAGGGAGCGGTGGCGAACGGGCGGCGAACTTGGGATGGCGGCGGAGATCCTCTAGCTTCCGGGGGAAACGGAGAGGACGGCGAGGTAGAGGGAGCCGCGCCGTTTCCGTTCCCGGCCCTAGCGCGGCCGGGCGGGCACCGGGACGGCGGCGCTCGCCGGAGGGAGGCGATCGTGATGAAGCTATCGGTGGGGAACAGAGAAGCGAGAGGGTGAGAGGAAGAGAGGAAGGAGAGCGGCGCGAGGGAGGAAGAAAGAATTAGGGCTAGGAGGGGAGAGCTCGAGCAGCTTATAGAGGAGGGGGGCTGTCGATCACCGTTGCCCTCCTCTGCAACCGCTACGTGGCCACCATGGATGGAGTTCGTACCGTACGGAGGTAGAAGACAAGGTGTGGGGGGTACGGGCCAGGGGGCAGTTGGGCTAGCCCAATTGGGCTGCATGCCCTATTCCCCCTCTCCTTCTCTCTTTACTCTTTTTCTGTTATTTATATTTTTTTTTTGCTGCAAAGGAATTAGAGAGAAAAAGGAGAGGTTTGTGCTAGGAAAATTTAGGGAAATTTTATAGAGTTTTGTTTTTGGTCACCACATCATAATACCAACTTTGTTTTCCCAAATAAATTTAATTGATGTTATTGTTTGGAAATTAAATGATTTGAGCAATTTGGTATCAACAGAAATAAATGAAAGTTAAGCCAAATAATTAAGTTTTTGATTCCAATTTCAGTGGAACAAATATTTTTTTGTTTTTATAGTTTTTATTTGACACATTGTAACATAACAAGTATGAACAACAATTGAATTTTGTTTTGGAATTCAAATAGAAAACAGATGGAAACAATGAGATCAAATGCAAAACAATGCAAACAAAAATCAAATGAATATGATGACATGATGCAAAACAAAAATAAAACAAGAAACAAACATCTAGGGGGGAGATTTTCATACTTGGGATGTTACACCGGGTCCGCTATCTACTCGTCAGCAGCCTCGTCAAACTCCACGTAGTAGCCACCATGGGGATCCTCGGAAACGTAGTCTGCGGAAACCACAGCCCCAAAGGGGTCAGTACATAAACGTACTGGCAAGCAAGACTCACAATTCACCAAAGTGTAACCCGTCAACACCAAGCACAGATGCTTTGGGTTCAACGGAAGAAAAGGGGATACAACAGATGCGGCAGCTGGCTGCTCTAACCAACTACAGAGTTGCTACAACTTCCGGCTAACAGAAAGGAGATAAGATAGCGTATCATAACCAACCTACGAACTAACTCCAAACAAAGCCATCCTGGATCTCGCCCCTTATCCAAAGAAGCAATCCGAGGATAACTCACACAGTTGGATTAGTGATGGTTCAGGTTATTGTGTCAATAAGACTATTACTAGTCAAGTTATCATTAGTTAGGTGTAAGTTGTTCTGAGTACTTGTTAGCCAGTACTTTCACCAAGTCATCCATAACCACGGAAAACACGGCTTCTCGAGAAGATTTACCCAGCAGGGGTGCACCAATTTGGCCGTACACGTAAGAATAACCCGCCAGATGGGAAGGCCTTTCCCACCAAGCGGGGCACTCAACACAACTCAACTCTTCTTCGCATCGAGCCCAAAGAACCACATGATGTGCGTGCGCGGCTAATCGAGCCCCACGAAGAAAAGGGGACCCTCATAGCACTCTAAGACCACGCCGCCCTAAATGCCGACTACAAAAGTTCCACCCTGGCGCCAAGGGTTCGCACCTGCACATGCATGCATCAAATGGAAAGCCCGAACTAAGTGTGGCGATTTGGACGAGATGCGAATCGAATCAAATTGAGGGGGGCGCCCATACACGCTTCCCACATGCGGTTAGTGCGCTCATCATGGATCAGTAGACAAGACCCTTTTCCTAATTAGGGTCGACACTAGCAGGCCTCAAAACCACGCCGGGCCTCCTGCCGGTGCCTTATCATCAAATTATTATTACCTCAAACATTAAAAGGTTGATTGTTTAACATCGAGCCCCAGAACATAATAGAAATATAGTAACAGAAAGTAACGGGTAACAGACTCGAGCAAAAACAACCCTAAGCATGCTAGTAAGACACGGGCAACAAGCAAAAAGGTTATAGGTGTGGAGGTGAGGCTATATCAGGGTTAAAGGATAACATGTGATAGGTTCGAACAGAAGCAACGATTCATAGGGCTAGCAGAATAGACAACGGAAAGTATCGGTATCCAATGTTGAAAGGAACACAATGGTTCATGTGAGTGAATACTTGCCTGCAAACTCAGCAGCCTGGTACTGAGCTAGATCCTCAGAAGGGGTGTCGTAAGTATCGTCGGTCTCAACGTCGTCGTAACGCAGAGAGACAAACAATCAATAACATGGCATAGTGCACAATCATGGGATGATGCATGACCATTTAATTGATGCATCAAAAATAAACTAATTGACATGGTAAATTAACATGATTAAATGGACCCACATGCAATTTGGATTTGCATATGGAAAGCCCATGAATTAGGGTTGAAATAATTGTTTTACAACTAACCAACAGGTGAAAGTGGATTAGCATGATGCATGGATGAGGAGAACATAAAGAAAACAACATTAGAAACAATTTGAAATGAGGTTTACCAAGTTTGGAATTTATTTATTAAGTTTTGGAATTTTGGTTCCTTAAAGGTGTTACACAAGCAGTTGTTGTTTTCACCACTTTTAATTGTTCAAAGTAGATAACAAAGTTCATATTTGGAAAGAACACCAAATTTTAGGGGGTTACATGTCTCACTTGTTGAAATAGAATTTAGAACAATTTACTTATGAATTAAACAAGTTTAAACAAGATTTAAATGAATTTAATTCAAGTATGAATTTATTTGAATTTTTATTTGTTCAAAACATTAAACCAAATTCATATTTGAAAAGATTATGCTTTTATGGTTTGAAAACATATTTTATATGTTCAAAAAGAATTTAATTTGACCAAGTTATGAATTTAACAATTTTAAATGATTTAAACAAGGTTTAAATTATTTACCCAATTTTAATTATTCAAAACATGAAACAAAGTTTATATTTGGAAAGAGGGTTTAATTTAGCATGGAAAACATATTTTATTTGTTGACAATGGATTTAAAATGAGCAAGTTATTAATTTGGCAATTTTAAATGCATTAATTAAGAAACAATTGTTTTCAGCAATTTAAATTATTCAAAACAGCAAACAAAGTTGATATTTGCAAAGTACATGAAAAATGGAATGGAAAACATATTTAGTTGTTGAATTTGGAATTTTTATGCCCAAGTCATGAATTTTGCAAAATTAAGTGAATTAAACAAGTTTTCAAATATTTCACCAATTTAAAATATTCAAAACAGTAAACAAAATTTATAATTAGGTAGAGAATTTAATTTGGAGTGGAAAACATATTTAAAATGTTGAAATTGGAGTTGAAATGAATTATTTATGCATTTGTGAAGTTTAAGTATTATTCTGCCATTTAAAATAACATCTAGGGACTTAGGAAAAATTAACAGGGACCTAGAAGTTTAACAGCAGGGACTTGTGTGCAATTAGCAGTTTGTTTGGGTTGTGAAAAATAAAAAGGAAAATGGGGGTTTAATCCCGTGGGGTGGGATTCGAACCCCCCACCTCCTGGGTGCGCACAGCGGACGGGAACCACTGCGGTGTGGTGCGGTTTGGTGACAGGTAAGTGGCATGTTTGGGTAAGAGGTGCAGCTAGCGGATATTGACTGAACTGCAAAAGTTCAGTTGCCTGAACTCGCTGTCAGTCGCGCGGCTGCCGGCGGACGGCGATGCGCTGCTGCGGCTCGCCGGGGTTGCGCGCGGTGGCCGTGGTGCGTGGGGTGCTGCGGAGGGAAGGGAGAGGGGAGAGAGAGGGAAGAGAGATGAGGGGGGAGCGCTCACCTCGAGGGAAGGACAGGAGGAGGCGGCTCGGTGCAGAGGTCGTGGCCGGCGGCGAGGAGAGGATGGCGGCGGGGCCACAGGCCTTCCCGGCCCTCGCCGTGGGGTCGAGGAAGAAGAGGGCGCCGGGGGGAACCATTCCCGGCCTCGCCCTGGCCGGAGGGTGGCCCTCCCGGCGGCGATCACCGGCGAAAAGGAGGGGGTTTTCGGGTTCAGGTTCAGAGACTGGGGGGAGGTGCAGAGAGAAGAGAGCAGAGGGAGAAAATGGAGGCGGGGAGAGAGGAGGAGGGAGAGAAATTAGGGCCGAGGGGAGAGGGAGCCCTCGGCTAGGGTTTTTAAGGGGAGGAGGGAGGAGCCACGGCCGTTCGCTGATGCGCTCGTCGACGTGGGAGTCCCGGATGTGCGGCCGTACGAGAGGTTGAAGATGAGGGGGGTATCGGGCCTGAGGGGTGAGAGATGGGCTGGGCCTGCCCCTCTCTCCCTTGCTCTGTTTTTATTTTTTTTGTGCTGAATGTTTTTTTTTTGCTGAATTGGAAAAGGAAGAAAACTAGTTCTTTGGGGTTAGAAAATCTTAGGGATAATTTTGTAATCAATTCTTTATTGTAACAGCAACATTTGCAAGTTTTGGTTTTTCAAAAAGTTCAAATATTTTGTTGTTTGTAATTTGGTTGAAATTTGAATGAATTTCTGATTAAGTGATTTATTAAAAGAAACATCTAATTAGTTTTGGACCCTCAAGTTTATTTGAAACAAATTGATTGGAGTGGTTTTGTTTCATTAATTTCAAATGGTTGCTGTTTGGAAAATGCAATTGAATTTGAATGCAATTTGAATGAATTTTGAATATTAAGTGAAATATTGAAAGCAAAAATTTAAATAGTTTGAACCTTAGTTTAATGGAAACAAATGATGGAAGTGTTTTGTCATTTTCATAATTTTCAAAAGGGTTGCTGTTTTGGAAATTAATTGAATTTGAAAAGGGTTTGGTATTAAATAAATTTTTGATAGAAACAAAACAATAGTTTTGGAATCACAACTTTAATGGAAACAAATGATTGTTTTGATTTGAAATATTCATTTGGAAATTGTAACATCACAAGTATGAAACAAAAGGTTTGAAATTTGATTTGAAATTCAAATAGAAAACAAAGGAAAACAAATGAAAACAAAGGAAAACAAAGCAAAACAAATGCAATGAACATGATGTCATGATGCAAAACATAAAATAACAGAGAGCAAACATTCTAATGGCCATTTTTCATACTTGGGATGTTACAAAACGCCCCCCCTTGAAGGAATCGCGCCCCGAGATTCCTACTGAGAAAAGAAAAAGGTCCGGATACTTCTTGCGAAGATCCTCTGGAGCTGTGACACGTGAAGCACATCGTGCACCTTGGATGGTTTTTCTGAAAGTTTAAGACGATAGGCATTCCTGGCAACTCTTCTGGAAAGACGTCAGGGAATTCACAAACCACCGGAACATTTTCGAGTAAAGGTAGAGGTTTTGCATAGATGGTGTATAGCTGAATAGAACTTGATTCATTTGGAGAATAGACTATCTGGCCAGAAGGGTGGAACAGAGTTATTGATTAGACGCCGGTAGAAGAACTGAAGTGGCAAGCAACAACAAGGTTTCAACGGACGAAAGGATGTTGAGAAGAATAGGATATCGAAGCAACATCGGGAAACACGAGACAAAAACTCCTGAGGTACTACGGAAAAACCCATCCGGGCTTCTAAAGGATCAATATCTACTGCTTAAGGAATAGAGGATCTGCTTCCGGGGCTTACACGCCTCCGTTCTCAATCATGAGTAGGCAACATGATAAATCATGTCACAACCACCTCCATTCCTATGGTCTAGTAGATATAACTATCCTAGAGAAACCAGGATTCGTGAAAACCTAACTTGAAAGTTTAGGTGAGAAGGGAAAACAACGCTGCACTTCCTTACCAGAAAAGGGAGGGTGGGTGGGGAAAGAAAATAAAAGAACAGAATTCCTACTCTCACGATTCATTTTTCCTATATAGCTACAAAATAGTTTCTAGACTCAACTGCGACCAGTAAAAGGGATCCTATAGGCAGACAGGCTCTGATACCATTTGTCGCACCTGGACTTCTAGGGGATACTCACAGTCCGTTAAACAGTAGATAAATGACTTACGGGGCATACTGGCACCCGCATCTCAATATGAGCAGGCCAACACGTAAACGTGTGACAACCATTAGCTACTATTCATCGTCTGCGCAAACCATCCCATAGAAATCCAGATACTTCCATTGACGTACTTCAAAACATACACACATGGTACGTCAACGGCATTTGAACAAGTGATATCATAACAGATCTCTAAGACACAAAAGATTGAAATAAGTTGCAAATAGCTCTCATTAGAGCAGAGATAGCAAATACAATCATTTAGAGGACACATGTCCCAACATATCATCATTACAACACAGCGGAAGCATCCAAAGTGTCTGAGTACAGACAAGATCCAAATAGGCCTAAGAGGCCGGAAACGAAAAGACGGAGCCCATCCACGAAGTCTCGGATCCTGCCCGGGTCCGCTATCTACTCGTCAGCAGCCTCGTCAAACTCCACGTAGTAGCCACCATGGGGATCCTCGGAAACGTAGTCTGCGGAAACCACAGCCCCAAAGGGGTCAGTACATAAACGTACTGGCAAGCAAGACTCACAATTCACCAAAGTGTAACCCGTCAACACCAAGCACATATGCTTTGGGTTCAACGGAAGAAAAGGGGATACAACAGATGCGGCAGCTGGCTGCTCTAACCAACTACAGAGTTGCTACAACTTCCGGCTAACAGAAAGGAGATAAGATATCGTATCATAACCAACCTACCAACTAACTCCAAACAAACCCATCCTGGATCTCGCCCCTTATCCAAAGAAGCAATCCGAGGATAACTCACACAGTTGGATTAGTGATGGTTCAGGTTATTGTGTCAATAAGACTATTACTAGTCAAGTTATCATTAGTTAGGTGTAAGTTGTTATGAGTACTTGTTAGCCAGTACTTTCACCAAGTCATCCATAACCGCGGAAAACACGGCTTCTCGAGAAGATTTACCCTGCAGGGGTGCACCAATTTGGCCGTACACGTAAGAATAACCCGCCAGATGGGAAGGCCTTTCCCACCAAGCGGGGCACTCAACACAACTCAACTCTTCTTCGCATCAAGCCCAAAGAACCACATGCTGTGCGTGCGCGGCTAATCGAGCCCCACGAAGAAAAGGGGACCCTCATAGCACTCTAAGACCACGCCGCCCTAAATGCCGACTACAAAAGTTCCACCCTGGCGCCAAGGGTTCGCACCTGCACATGCATGCATCAAATGGAAAGCCCGAACTAAGTGTGGCGATTTGGACGAGATGCGAATCGAATCAAATTGAGGGGGCGCCCATACACACTTCCCACATGCGGTTAGTGCGCTCATCATGGATCAGTAGACAAGACCCTTTTCCTAATTAGGGTCGACACTAGCAGGCCTCAAAACCACGCCGGGCCTCCTGCCGGTGCCTTATCATCAAATTATTATTACCTCAAATATTAACAGGTTGATTGTTTAACATCGAGCCCTAGAACATAATAGAAATATAGTAACAGAAAGTAACGGGTAACAGACTCGAGCAAAAACAACCCTAAGCATGCTAGTAAGACACGGGCAACAAGCAAAAAGGTTATAGGTGTGGAGGTGAGGCTATATCAGGGTTAAAGGATAACATGTGATAGGTTCGAACAGAAGCAACGATTCATAGGGCTAGCAGAATAGACAACGGAAAGTATCGGTATCCAATGTTGAAAGGAACACAATGGTTCATGTGAGTGAATACTTGCCTGCAAACTCAGCAGCCTGGTACTGAGCTAGATCCTCAGAAGGGGTGTCGTAAGTATCGTCGGTCTCAACGTCGTCGTATATCCGAGAAGAAGCAAACAAACAACGCAGAGAGACAAACAATCAATAACATGGCATAGTGCACAATCATGGGATGATGCATGACCATTTAATTGATGCATCAAAAATAAACTAATTGACATGGTAAATTAACATGATTAAATGGACCCACATGCAATTTGGATTTGCATATGGAAAGCCCATGAATTAGGGTTGAAATAATTGTTTTACAACTAACCAACAGGTGAAAGTGGATTAGCATGATGCATGGATGAGGAGAACAGAAAGAAAACAACATTAGAAACAATTTGAAATGAGGTTTACCAAGTTTGGAATTTATTTATTAAGTTTTGGAATTTTGGTTCCTTAAAGGTGTTACACAAGCATTTGTTGTTTTCACCAATTTAATTGTTCAAAGTAGATAACAAAGTTCATATTTGCAAAGAACACCAAATTTTAGGGGGATTACATGTCTCACTTGTTGAAATAGGATTTAGAACAATTTACTTATGAATTAAACAAGTTTAAACAAGATTTAAATGAATTTAATTCAAGTATGAATTTATTTGAATTTTTATTTGTTCAAAACATTAAACCAAATTCATATTTGAAAAGATTATGCTTTTATGGTTTGAAAACATATTTTATATGTTCAAAAAGAATTTAATTTGACCAAGTTATGAATTTAACAATTTTAAATGATTTAAACAAGGTTTAAATTATTTACCCAATTTTAATTATTCAAAACATGAAACAAAGTTTATATTTGGAAAGAGGGTTTAATTTAGCATGGAAAACATATTTTATTTGTTGACAATGGATTTAAAATGAGCAAGTTATTAATTTGGCAATTTTAAATGCATTAATTAAGAAACAGTTGTTTTCAGCAATTTAAATTATTCAAAACAGCAAACAAAGTTGATATTTGCAAAGTACATGAAAAATGGAATGGAAAACATATTTAGTTTCTTGAATTTGGAATTTTTATGCCCAAGTTATGAATTTTGCAAAATTAAGTGAATTAAACAAGTTTTCAAATATTTCACCAATTTAAAATATTCAAAACAGTAAACAAAATTTATAATTAGGTAGAGAATTTAATTTGGAGTGGAAAACATATTTAAAATGTTGAAATTGGAGTTGAAATGAATTATTTATGCATTTGTGAAGTTTAAGTATTATTCTGCCATTTAAAATAACATCTAGGGACTTAGGAAAAATTAACAGGGACCTAGAAGTTTAACAGCAGGGACTTGTGTGCAATTAGCAGTTTGTTTGGGTTGTGAAAAATAAAAAGGAAAATGGGGGTTTAATCCCGTGGGGTGGGATTCGAACCCCCCACCTCCTGGGTGCGCACAGCGGACGGGAACCACTGCGGTGTGGTGCGGTTTGGTGACAGGTAAGGGGCATGTTTGGGTAAGAGGTGCAGCTAGCGGATATTGACTGAACTGCAAAAGTTCAGTTGCCTGAACTCGCTGTCAGTCGCGCGGCTGCCGGCGGACGGCGATGCGCTGCTGCGGCTCGCCGGGGTTGCGCGCGGTGGCCGTGGTGCGTGGGGTGCTGCGGAGGGAAGGGAGAGGGGAGAGAGAGGGAAGAGAGACGAGGGGGGAGCGCTCACCTCGAGGGAAGGACAGGAGGAGGCGGCTCGGTGCAGAGGTCGTGGCCGGCGGCGAGGAGAGGATGGCGGCGGCGCCACAGGCCTTCCCGGCCCTCGCCGTGGGGTCGAGGAAGAAGAGGGCGCCGGGGGGAACCCATTCCCGGCCTCGCCCTGGCCGGAGGGTGGCCCTCCCGGCGGCGATCACCGGCGAAAAGGAGGGGGTTTTCGGGTTCAGGTTCAGAGACCGGGGGGAGGTGCAGAGAGAAGAGAGCAGAGGGAGAAAATGGAGGCGGGGAGAGAGGAGGAGGGAGAGAAATTAGGGCAGAGGGGAGAGGGAGCCCTCGGCTAGGGTTTTTAATGGGGAGGAGCGAGGAGCCACGACCGTTCGCTGCTGCGCTCGTCGACGTGGGAGTCCCGGATGTGCGGCCGTACGAGAGGTTGAAGATGAGGGGGGTTATCAGGCCTGAGGGGTGAGAGATGGGTTGGGCCTGCCCCTCTCACCCTTGCTCTGTTTTTATTTTTTTGTGCTGAATGTTTTTTTTTGCTGATTTGGAAAAGGAAGAAAACTAGTTCTTTGGGGTTAGAAAATCTTAGGGATAATTTTGTAATCAATTCTTTATTGTAACAGCAACATTTGCAAGTTTTGGTTTTTCAAAAAGTTCAAATATTTTGTTGTTTGTAATTTGGTTGAAATTTGAATGAATTTCTGATTAAGTGATTTATTAAAAGAAACATCTAATTAGTTTTGGACCCTCAAGTTTATTTGAAACAAATTGATTGGAGTGGTTTTGCTTCATTAATTTCAAATGGTTGCTGTTTGGAAAATGCAATTGAATTTGAATGCAATTTGAATGAATTTTGAATATTAAGTGAAATATTGAAAGCAAAAAATTTAAATAGTTTGAACCTTAGTTTAATGGAAACAAATGATGGAAGTGTTTTGCCATTTTCATAATTTTCAAAAGGGTTGCTGTTTTGGAAATTAATTGAATTTGAAAAGGGTTTGGTATTAAATAAATTTTTGATAGAAACAAAACAATAGTTTTGGAATCACAACTTTAATGGAAACAAATGATTGTTTTGATTTGAAATATTCATTTCGAAATTGTAACATCACAAGTATGAAACAAAAGGTTTGAAATTTGATTTGAAATTCAAATAGAAAACAAATGAAAACAGAGGAAAACAAATGCAATGAACATGATGTCATGATGCAAAACATAAAATAACAGAGAGCAAACATTCTAATGGCCATTTTTCATACTTGGGATGTTACAGTCCATCGCTGGATGTACTCGCGGGTGGATTCGCCACTTTTCTGCTTGCATGCTCGCAGTTCTTCAATGGTGGCTGGCCTCTTGTAAGTTGTAACACCTGGGGTGTTACCCTAGATAGAAGTTGGTTGTTTTCTTTTTGCATCCCCTGCATCATAAGCATTGCATCATGTTTTCCAACCACTCAAAACTTCAAAACAATTTAAAATTGTTCAAAACCCTAGTGGTAAATGCAAACAACACCTTCAAATCAAATCAACCCCTACTTGGCAATATTTCAAATGGGAGTTTTAAAATTAAAATCTTGCAAATAAATTAAAGCTAATAATGTTTTCATAGTTGCTTGAACCTATTTAATATAATTTGTTATTTCCAAAAAAACTCCAAATTAAACCTTAATTGGAATTCAACTAACACATTAAAACTCAAATTAATATTCTAAATTTTGAAGTTAATATTAACATTACTTTTATGTACTGTTTTGCAAATCAACAACATTTAATTATAAAATTAAACCCCAAACCTTTTCTATTCATCTCTCTCCCTTTCTTTTCATTACAAAAGGAAAAAAAAAAGATAAAATAGCAAGGAGAGGATAGCAGCCCACCACTTTCTTTCTTCCCCCAAGCCCATCTTCTTTCTGGCCCACCCCTTCTCCTGCTTGTCGTCTTCTTCCTACGGTACGGCTGCAACCTCCACCCTCTGATCGATCCCCACCCAACTCCGATGGCTGCCGTACCTATGCTCTCTCCCCATAAAACAAGCCCCAACCCTTTGCCCTAGCTCGCCCTAGCCTGCCTCCTCCCACATCGCCGCCATCCCCCTCCTCTCTGTTCGTCAGTCTCTGAACCATCGACATCTGAAACCACCTGACCGAACCACCGTAGATCACCACCGCCACCTTCCATCTCTGTTCGCCTCGAGGGACAGCTGAGGAGGAAAATGGAATCGCGGCGGTCCCTCGAAGCTCACCGTCCCCTCGCCGTTTGCTGGGAGGGACCGGACCGACCGCGCCGTCGCCGACAAGTGCCGGCCGTGGCTGCGCTCGGCAGCGACCTCGTCTGCCTCGACAACGAACAGAACCCCGGTGAGCCGCCTCCTTTTCCCTTCGCCTCCTTCCCTCTGCTCCAGCACAGCACGGCCGCACGCCGGCCGCATCCGCGCCGCCGCGCGCCGCCGCGGACCGCGCCCGCGAGCCGTCCATCGTCGATGTCTGCTCTCTGTCCACCATCGCTGTACCTGCACGAACTGAACGAGTTCAGTTAAATTTTAACTGACGGAAACGCACCTTAACCCCCCTCCCTACCTGTACCTGTTACCAAACCGCAAGCAGGCCCAGTGGCTTGGCACCACCGCGCGCGCAAGCCAGGTCGCGGGATCGATTCCCCTTGACCGCGCGGAAGGCCGCCCTTTTGCGTTCTTTTTTCCACCGCGAGGTCCACGGCCCCACCTGCCAGCCTCCCTTGCTGCCACGCGTGCGCGCTCGCGCCACGCTGGCCCGGCAGGCCCACAGGGCAGTGTCTGTGGGTAAACCCCAGCACGGTAACAAACGATAAAAATCAAAACTGATAAATTCTATTTCTTTTTAAATTGGCAGAATAAGCAATAAACTTAAAAATTCAATAACTTTTAATCTGTAAATCTAATAACTAAACTTTGTATATGTTTTCTGTTCAAAATTTTATAAACTTTCCAAATAACTTATTTGTGTTCTGTTTTGAATTTTCAAAATGCAATTCAAATTCAAATTCAAATAATTCAAATGCCATTTGTAATAATTCATAAATAATTCATTGTTATTCCAAATAATGCAAATAAAATATGTTTTCCATACCATTTCATCTCACCTTTTCAAATATAATTTTTGTTTTCTGGTTTGAATAATTAAAATTGCCTAAACCATTTAAATCTCGTTTAATTCAATTAAAAATTGTTTAATATTGTTTAATTCATAATTAAATAATCCAAAGTCCAATTTCAAAATGTGAAACATGTAATCCAACTAAAATTTGATGTTCTTTTCAAATATCAACTTTGTTATTTGTTTTGAACATTTTAAATGGTTGAAAACAACAAATACTTGTGTGTTCCCTTTAAGGCACCCAAAATTCCCTAAGTTAATAATAAAATTCTAAATTGCTACAC
Source organism: Alopecurus myosuroides (assembly GCA_028641055.1). NCBI lineage: Eukaryota > Viridiplantae > Streptophyta > Magnoliopsida > Poales > Poaceae > Alopecurus > Alopecurus myosuroides. The sequence continues at coordinate 267,453,044 of CM054062.1, forward strand.
CCTATCTTAAAATGTTTCTAATGTTGTTATTTTGCTGTTTCCCTTTTGCATGCATCATGCTAATCCACCTCCACCTGTTGCTTAGTTGGAAAACAATTGTTTCAACCATAATTCATGGGCTTTTCATATGCAACTCAAATTGCATATGGGTCCATTTAAATTTGTTTAACTTGTCAACTAGTTTATTTCTATGCATCAATTAAATTGTCATGCATCCATATCTTGATCATGCTGGATCTTTTGCCGTAGTAGTAATTGTTGCATCCGGTGTTTGTTCGAGGTTCGTTGCTTCTTCCCGGATAGGACGTTGAGATGATGTGAGCAACGACAAGTTCTGCTACCTTGCGGGATCTCAGGCAAGTATACTCACTTGCTGCCAAATGGCTGCCTTTCATCACTTGTTACCGATACTTTCCATTGTTCTTTTCTGCTAGCCTTAGTAGTAGTTGTTTCTGTTACGAACCTATCACATGAATCCTTTAACCCTGATATTGCCTCACCTCCACTCCTATAACCTTTGCTTGAGCCTGTGTCTTACTATCTTGCTTAGGGTTGTTTTGCTCGAGTCTGTTACCCGTTACTTTCTGTTATTACTCTATTATGTTCTGGGGGCTCGATGTTTAATCAATCAATCAATCATGCCACTATTATTTTTTAATAATAAATTTGATGATAAGGCACCGGCAGGAGGCCCTTTGTGGTTTTGAGGCCTGCTAGTGTCGACCCTAATAGGAAAAGGGTCTTGTCTACTGATCCATGATGAGCGCACTACCCGCATTTGGGGAGTATGGGCTCCCCCTCAGTTTGACCCGATTCGCATCTCGTCCAAATCGCCTCATTTAGTTCGGGTTTTCCATTTGCTGCATGCATGATCTTGCGAGCCCTTGGATCCCGGGTGGAACTTTCGTAGTCGGCATATAGGGGGACACGGTCTTAGAGTGCTATGAGGGTCCATTTTCTTCTGGGCCCGAGTAGCCGTGCGCCCAAGGTGCTTTGGGCTTGATGCGAAGAAGGGTTGGATTGTGTTGAGTGCCCCGCTTGGTGGAGTGGCCGCTCCATCTGGCGGGATATTCATGAGTGTCGGTTACTATGGTGCAACCCTGCAGGGATAATCTTCTCGAGAAGCCGTGTTTTCCGCGGTTATGGATTACTTGGTGAAAGTACTGGCTAACAAGTACTCAGGACAACTTCAACATAATGATTAACCATGTTACACCCCATGATTAACAACTTGACTAGTAACAGGTTTATTCACACAATAACTTGATTCACCTTTATTACAACTGTGTGAGTTATCCTCGGATTGCTTCTTTGGCTAAAGGGGCGAGGTCCAGGATGGGTTTGTTTGGATTTACTTTCAGTTGGTTACAATCCTCGATCTTATCCCTTTTTCTGTTAGTTGGAAGTAATAGAATCTCTGTAGTTGGTAGTGCAGCCTGTTGTCGCTTATTTGCAATAACCCCCTTCCTTTCCGTTGATCCTAAAGTATCTGTATCTTGTGATGACTGGCTACGCCGGTAACTTGTGAGTATGGGTTTTATCCCCCTTGCCAGTACTTAACCGTACTGACCCACGAATCTCTTTCGTGGCTGCAAATTCCAAATTGCAGTCAACAGGTTTGAAGTCTGCCGACGTTAGCTTGGGAATCCCTCCGGCCTGGCCTGGGCAGGGATTGGACGCTCTCGGTTATCTTCAGGACTCTTAGTCCAATTTGGATCTTGTCCGTAGGCGGACGATATGTTGTTTCCTTCCGCTGTTATTTGGATCTTTGTAATGTATCAGGTGTAACCCCGGCTCGTGTGAGTCATCTTGTATCTATCTGTTCCTGTTGTAATTGTGGATTATTCGTGAACTATTGTAATGTTATCATAAATGGCAACCTGGAATCGGTTATTATGCGGATTTGGCGGGAATGCTGAAATCTGCATAGTGCCCGATCTCGGGGCGTCACAAATGGTATCAGAGCCTTGGTTCCGATTCCCGAGATTGTTTCGATACGAATGGTTATCGAAGCAACGGGTCCGCAAAGCCTGTAGGTTAACCTCGCTAACGGTCGTTGTTTCTAGAGTGTCAAAAACTATTTCTGCTAAACTATTTTGGAAAAACATCTCATTAGGATTCTTGTTTTCTCCTTACCCCTATTCTATTTCCCCTCCCATCTTATTTGTTTTGGAGTCTTCCCCTTGTCTACCTTTCCAAGTGTTAGGATCCCACGTGGGTGGACGTTTTCTGAGCCTTTAACCTAATAGGTTCGATCATCGGAAGATCCCTGGGGGAAGAACATCGTCGTCACTCCGAGCAAGAATCTCTTGTTAGTGGTGTCGAGAAACCCTTGTTAGTGGTGTCGAGGAGATCAACTGGAAGCACGAAGAATCGATAGTCGAACTTCTTTCCCCTCCTGGGTTAGCAGGTGGATTGCGAGGGCGCAATCCCTTGTTAGTGGTGTCGTTTGTAACACCTGGGGTGTTACCCTAGATAGAAGTTGGTTGTTTTCTTTTTGCATCCCCTGCATCATAAGCATTGCATCATGTTTTCCAACCACTCAAAACTTCAAAACAATTTAAAATTGTTCAAAACCCTAGTGGTAAATGCAAACAACACCTTCAAATCAAATCAACCCCTACTTGGCAATATTTCAAATGGGAGTTTTAAAATTAAAATCTTGCAAATAAATTAAAGCTAATAATGTTTTCATAGTTGCTTGAACCTATTTAATATAATTTGTTATTTCCAAAAAACTCCAAATTAAACCTTAATTGGAATTCAACTAACACATTAAAACTCAAATTAATATTCTAAATTTTGAAGTTAATATTAACATTACTTTTATGTACTGTTTTGCAAATCAACAACATTTAATTATAAAATTAAACCCCAAACCTTTTCTATTCATCTCTCTCCCTTTCTTTTCATTACAAAAGGAAAAAAAAAGATAAAATAGCAAGGAGAGGATAGCAGCCCACCACTTTCTTTCTTCCCCCAAGCCCATCTTCTTTCTGGCCCACCCCTTCTCCTGCTTGTCGTCTTCTTCCTACGGTACGGCTGCAACCTCCACCCTCTGATCGATCCCCACCCAACTCCGATGGCTGCCGTACCTATGCTCTCTCCCCATAAAACAAGCCCCAACCCTTTGCCCTAGCTCGCCCTAGCCTGCCTCCTCCCACATCGCCGCCATCCCCCTCCTCTCTGTTCGTCAGTCTCTGAACCATCGACATCTGAAACCACCTGACCGAACCACCGTAGATCACCACCGCCACCTTCCATCTCTGTTCGCCTCGAGGGACAGCTGAGGAGGAAAATGGAATCGCGGCGGTCCCTCGAAGCTCACCGTCCCCTCGCCGTTTGCTGGGAGGGACCGGACCGGCCGCGCCGTCGCCGACAAGTGCCGGCCGTGGCTGCGCTCGGCAGCGACCTCGTCTGCCTCGACAACGAACAGAACCCCGGTGAGCCGCCTCCTTTTCCCTTCGCCTCCTTCCCTCTGCTCCAGCACAGCACGGCCGCACGCCGGCCGCATCCGCGCCGCCGCGCGCCGCCGCGGACCGCGCCCGCGAGCCGTCCATCGTCGATGTCTGCTCTCTGTCCACCATCGCTGTACCTGCACGAACTGAACGAGTTCAGTTAAATTTTAACTGACGGAAACGCACCTTAACCCCCCTCCCTACCTGTACCTGTTACCAAACCGCAAGCAGGCCCAGTGGCTTGGCACCACCGCGCGCGCAAGCCAGGTCGCGGGATCGATTCCCCTTGACCGCGCGGAAGGCCGCCCTTTTGCGTTCTTTTTTCCACCGCGAGGTCCACGGCCCCACCTGCCAGCCTCCCTTGCTGCCACGCGTGCGCGCTCGCGCCACGCTGGCCCGGCAGGCCCACAGGGCAGTGTCTGTGGGTAAACCCCAGCACGGTAACAAACGATAAAAATCAAAACTGATAAATTCTATTTCTTTTTAAATTGGCAGAATAAGCAATAAACTTAAAAATTCAATAACTTTTAATCTGTAAATCTAATAACTAAACTTTGTATATGTTTTCTGTTCAAAATTTTATAAACTTTCCAAATAACTTATTTGTGTTCTGTTTTGAATTTTCAAAATGCAATTCAAATTCAAATTCAAATAATTCAAATGCCATTTGTAATAATTCATAAATAATTCATTGTTATTCCAAATAATGCAAATAAAATATGTTTTCCATACCATTTCATCTCACCTTTTCAAATATAATTTTTGTTTTCTGGTTTGAATAATTAAAATTGCCTAAACCATTTAAATCTCGTTTAATTCAATTAAAAATTGTTTAATATTGTTTAATTCATAATTAAATAATCCAAAGTCCAATTTCAAAATGTGAAACATGTAATCCAACTAAAATTTGATGTTCTTTTCAAATATCAACTTTGTTATTTGTTTTGAACATTTTAAATGGTTGAAAACAACAAATACTTGTGTGTTCCCTTTAAGGCACCCAAAATTCCCTAAGTTAATAATAAAATTCTAAATTGCTACACCCTATCTTAAAATGTTTCTAATGTTGTTATTTTGCTGTTTCCCTTTTGCATGCATCATGCTAATCCACCTCCACCTGTTGCTTAGTTGGAAAACAATTGTTTCAACCATAATTCATGGGCTTTTCATATGCAACTCAAATTGCATATGGGTCCATTTAAATTTGTTTAACTTGTCAACTAGTTTATTTCTATGCATCAATTAAATTGTCATGCATCCATATCTTGATCATGCTGGATCTTTTGCCGTAGTAGTAATTGTTGCATCCGGTGTTTGTTCGAGGTTCGTTGCTTCTTCCCGGATAGGACGTTGAGATGATGTGAGCAACGACAAGTTCTGCTACCTTGCGGGATCTCAGGCAAGTATACTCACTTGCTGCCAAATGGCTGCCTTTCATCACTTGTTACCGATACTTTCCATTGTTCTTTTCTGCTAGCCTTAGTAGTAGTTGTTTCTGTTACGAACCTATCACATGAATCCTTTAACCCTGATATTGCCTCACCTCCACTCCTATAACCTTTGATTGAGCCTGTGTCTTACTATCTTGCTTAGGGTTGTTTTGCTCGAGTCTGTTACCCGTTACTTTCTGTTATTACTCTATTATGTTCTGGGGGCTCGATGTTTAATCAATCAATCAATCATGCCACTATTATTGTTTAATAATAAATTTGATGATAAGGCACCGGCAGGAGGCCCTTTGTGGTTTTGAGGCCTGCTAGTGTCGACCCTAATAGGAAAAGGGTCTTGTCTACTGATCCATGATGAGCGCACTACCCGCATTTGGGGAGTATGGGCTCCCCCTCAGTTTGACCCGATTCGCATCTCGTCCAAATCGCCTCATTTAGTTCGGGTTTTCCATTTGCTGCATGCATGATCTTGCGAGCCCTTGGATCCCGGGTGGAACTTTCGTAGTCGGCATATAGGGGGACACGGTCTTAGAGTGCTATGAGGGTCCATTTTCTTCTGGGCCCGAGTAGCCGTGCGCCCAAGGTGCTTTGGGCTTGATGCGAAGAAGGGTTGGATTGTGTTGAGTGCCCCGCTTGGTGGAGTGGCCGCTCCATCTGGCGGGATATTCATGAGTGTCGGTTACTATGGTGCAACCCTGCAGGGATAATCTTCTCGAGAAGCCGTGTTTTCCGCGGTTATGGATTACTTGGTGAAAGTACTGGCTAACAAGTACTCAGGACAACTTCAACATAATGATTAACCATGTTACACCCCATGATTAACAACTTGACTAGTAACAGGTTTATTCACACAATAACTTGATTCACCTTTATTACAACTGTGTGAGTTATCCTCGGATTGCTTCTTTGGCTAAAGGGGCGAGGTCCAGGATGGGTTTGTTTGGATTTACTTTCAGTTGGTTACAATCCTTGATCTTATCCCTTTTTCTGTTAGTTGGAAGTAATAGAATCTCTGTAGTTGGTAGTGCAGCCTGTTGTCGCTTATTTGCAATAACCCCCTTCCTTTCCGTTGATCCTAAAGTATCTGTATCTTGTGATGACTGGCTACGCCGGTAACTTGTGAGTATGGGTTTTATCCCCCTTGCCAGTACTTAACCGTACTGACCCACGAATCTCTTTCGTGGCTGCAAATTCCAAATTGCAGTCAACAGGTTTGAAGTCTGCCGACGTTAGCTTGGGAATCCCTCCGGCCTGGCCTGGGCAGGGATTGGACGCTCTCGGTTATCTTCAGGACTCTTAGTCCAATTTGGATCTTGTCCGTAGGCGGACGATATGTTGTTTCCTTCCGCTGTTATTTGGATCTTTGTAATGTATCAGGTGTAACCCCGGCTCGTGTGAGTCATCTTGTATCTATCTGTTCCTGTTGTAATTGTGGATTATTCGTGAACTATTGTAATGTTATCATAAATGGCAACCTGGAATCGGTTATTATGCGGATTTGGCGGGAATGCTGAAATCTGCATAGTGCCCGATCTCGGGGCGTCACATAAGTCGACTGAAATTTTTTGCAGAAATCGCGGTGCAAATAATCCCATGATGCGTAGCAAGATTTTGGCCGTCTCTCCAGCCAATAAGCCAACTGCGAGCCGCGCCGGCGAGATGCAAATTGAGGTATTGCATAGCCGTGTTTTTATTCCCACGTTGGCATTTTACTGCCGTGAGGTAATCGCTTAGCCATTGAGAGGGCTCGAGTGAGCCGTCGTATTTCGTTACTTCCGTGCTAAGCTTGAATCTTTTGGGTAGGGGCACCTCGCAGATACTGCGGGCAAAGCAGAGAGAGCCGCAGGTTTCGTCATCCGAAGAGCCAGACAAGGAGCGCTCGCGATATCGCAAAGCCCTCGCCTTATCCACCCTTTTTTGCGCGAGGTCTGATCGCGCGTCGTACTCTGGCCGGTCACGGTCAGTATCCTTCCTTGGCTCCTTGCTTCGCTTTCGCGAGCGGCTGCTATGATGCCGCGAGCTCTTGTCTCTCGGACTGCCTTTGCTGCTACTTCGACTGTCATCACGGCGCCGTGCTTCTTTTCCTCGACCACGACGCGGTGACCTGTCCCTTCTTGGCGAAGAACTCCTATGTTTGCGGGATGCTTCCCTATCCTTGTCCTTCTCCTTCTCCTGTTCCTTCTCCAGCTGCTCTGCGGCCTTCTTTCGATCATAAGCGGCAAGCCTTGCGGCCGCCAGCCCTAATCCCTTGCGCACTTGTTTATATTGTTCCGCCCGAGGATCACTTTCCGTCGGTTGGTTCATCTGCATGTAAGTTGCTGCGGCCAGAACCGCGGCGGCAGGAGTTTGCGGGTAGATATTGCCATCGTCGTCGACTCGCATGAGAGAAGGAGTGACCGATCTGCTGGTTCCGGCTAGGGACTCATTGTTCCTGGATGTAGATGCGTGTACCTTCCTCGCGGGTGTTATGGACAGCCCGGCTCGCCTTTGGCTCGCCTCGTCCGCCGCTCTTCTTCGGCGGGCCAGGTCTATTCGAGCGTCCTTGATAGTCGTGGCTGCTCTCACTAGGTGATAGTGGTAGGCAACCATGTCTTCGTGTGAAGCTCCGGATGCGGGTGGCTTGCTCGTTCGCATAGCCTCCTTTGCTCGGTTCCAGGACTCCCGTGAGACGCCGATTATGTTGCGCTCTGCCGCGCTGTGTTCTGTTTCTGAGGCTTGTTCCGATCCCCCCATGTAGACTTGAGCCAGTTGAGGCTCGTGCGTCGTAGGCGTAGGTCGAAAGTTTCTTCGAATTCTAGATGGTTCCTCTGTCGAGAGGGTATGGTAGTCGTTGTCGTTGAAGCGGATGGACTCGCCGCTTTTCTCCAGATGACGGAGTGAGTCGACAGCTCCAGATTCAGTTTCCGATTCATCCGAGAAGTGGAGGATTCCGTCCCGGTTGGTCACGAATTTTAGGCTCCCGAACGTCAAGGTGACGCTTTTCTCCAGATCCTCGAATACCGGGCGTGATTCCGGCGAGTGAGGTGTGACCACGACAGATCCGATCCGTATAGGATTGTTCGGAGCCGTAGTCAATGGTTTCCAACGAGAGTGCGTTGTCGACGAAGCCGAAGATGCCGGTGATCCAGCGCCCGTCGTCCCCACGGTCGGCGCCAATTGTCGAATCTCTGACTCTACAAATCCCTTAGGTGACCCTATCGGGTTTCGACTAGGAGAAGTCATGAGCGCTGGTGGAATCGTCGGCTAGACAGGGGGCGAGATTTACCCAGGTTTGGGGCCCTCGTAGAGGTAAAACCCTTACTCCTGCCTCTTGTCGATCTGTATTGACGGAAAGATCGGTTACAATGGTGATGCTCGAATCGAGAGTAAGATCTCGAGTTCAAGGCTTTGATGGTGTTGTGTTGCTTGGTCCTCTCCCGAGGGGGCTCTCCTGGCGTTATATAGGTGGCCAGGTCTCAAATCCTACCCGGAGAGGACTCGAACTCTAACTAGGTCGGTTACATGTTTCCTATCTTAACCCGCAAGTTAGTGCAGGTGGGCTTCACGTGGGCCTTCTGGAGTATTCCAAGGGCTCCTCTTCTTGGGCCTTCAACCTTGGGCCTGAGAGGGGGTGTCCTTATTCGCAGGGTCCAGGATCCATATATTCGTCATCAAGCCTAGCATGTACAGACATGGCCTTGAAACACATGCAATACTACGGTTCTACTTGGCGAGCCTAGCATGTACAGACATGGCCTCGGAACACGTAACCAAAAGGTAAAGCATGAGTCATATGGATGATATGATGAACATGTCGATGTTCGCCTTTGCATCTACATCATCTCACGTGATGATCAGTTTTGGTCTAGTGAATTTGGTTTGTGTAATCACTAAAAACGACTAGAGGGGTGTTGTGTTTGAGTGGGAGTCCATGTAGTAATTTTGAATTAACTTGAACTTATTTTATCATGAACAACCAGTCAAACTGAATTTGCACAAATTGTAGTATTCGTTGGCATCCACAAACTACCTTACACTTAGATTGTTAATTGAGATATAACTGTTATGATCTGGTAAAACCGTTTAAGAATGGTACCGTACTAGTGAAATTTAAAATTGAGTCCTATTGTAGATTTTTTGGTATTTCCTACCTAGCTCCATACGATTAATGATTGATTGATCTAGAGAGGAAATAATTCCTATTTAGAATCTAGAGTCATGATTGCTTCTTCAAAAGAATGTTTTGTTGATCAAGGTGATTTAGGAACTGAAAATAATTGTTTTCGGAAACAATCAAGTGAAAGATATATTGATATCTAGAAACTTATTTGCGGCAACATGATCGAGTATAATTTAGCGTGACAATATATGATTATATTATTTGAATATATGCAATGATTGAAGATGCTAGGCGTTTGAATCTTCCAAAAAGTTGGGCGCTAAATTTTTTCCTCTAAATTCCTTCCTTCGAGCTATAGTAGCTTAATCATAAAATTATTATGATGGGATGGATTAAAAGTATTGGTAAAATCGTTTACCTTATCTGAGGATTGCTAAGAGTGGAATTCGGAAGAATGCTATTAATATGGTGATATTAGTAGAACAATCAAACTGAAAGTATGACTCAATGGGTGATAGTATATGACTAACATGCCAAGGAAAATGTGCTAGTACGACTAGCATTGTTTGATGTTGAAAGATTCTTCCTGTAAAGAAAAGGGAATATTGAAAATAGAATTACAAAAAGGTATATGGCAAAAAAAAAAGATAACCGGAAAAGTCCAGCTCAGGTGTATATGCTTGATATACAAGTTATAGATGTATTACTAGTTAACAAAGTATTTTTTGGGGGTATTTTGATACCAGATTGGTTGGTATGAGTTGTCATACAAAGAAACACAATGCAAGAAATACAAGGGCCTAAAAGGAACTAGTAGTAGATGTGGAATCAATCATGACAAGAACATAAATGAAGTGTTATTGTGTTCATTGTCGTATCGAACCAAATATTCAAGATTTATTTTAAGAACTTAACAAGTTGTTATTTTGTTCCGGTCTTTTGTGAGAACAAATGAGATTGTTCAAACTATGACCATATTCCATAATTGATGGATGAGTTAATATAAACTGTGTTGGTAAAGTAAACATATATAATACTAAATGCTAAACATTGCAAGACGTAAAAGAATTTTACTTAAATTGTGACACCGCCATTTTAGTTCATATCGGAAAGGAAAACATAAAGGAACTCCATGTTGATGGACTTCCGGAGTCATTTTGTTTTGGATAAATTGACGCTTGTGAGACCTCTTCCAAAAGATGACTAAAATTCCGTTCATAGGCCAAAGTAGAATGGACGACTAATTTAGTGGATATTATACATATTGATGTATAGTCCATTATGTGTAGTCGTGTGTGGTGAATTAATTTTTCCTTCATAAAATTCCGTCGATGATTTAAGTAGATATGTGAGTATATCTATTTAAAGAGAACGGAGTTTGACATTTTTTAATTGGTTCAAATTATTGTTAGTATGAAGTAAAAATCATCGTAACAAGATAATCAAGTATTTATGATTGGATCATAAAGGATAAAATTTGAGTTACAAGTTTAGCAAAACATCTGAGGAGTTGCAGAATCGTTCTACAACTCATACTTCTTGAATACCCCACATTAGTTTTGAGTATTCAAGAGATAAAATCAAACCTTGTTGGACATGGTAAGATTAATAAAATTGCCATTATAATTTTGTAGTTTATACATTAGAGACAACCGCTTTTACAGTGAAAAGAGCGCCATCATGATCCGTTGAAATTGAAACCATATAAGTTATGGTTTGGGTAGTGACCCGAATTGTCTTTTTCTTAAGTTTTGGTATGCATAGCATGTGTAAAATGTTTACAACCAAAATAGGATAAATACATATTTATAAGGTTATCCCAAATAATACATTAGGCATTTCTTCTATCACCAAACCAGAGACAAATGTTGTTTGTCACAGAGGGTTGATTTCTCGAGAAAGTAGTTCTTGCAAAACAAGTGAGTGGGAGGACAGTACAAACTCAACAAGATTAGAGAATCTTCATTAACATTTCAAGAGTAGCGCAGCACTGGAAGTTGTTCTAGGGTTTCGTATTTTGACAAAATAGAAGACACTACATGTGTTGTAGATATTTCGAATGAGTTTGCGAACTGAACCACAAAAGTCCTAAAACTTTGTACTTAGACCAACTTGTGGTTTAAGAGTAAAGTGTTGTTTGGAGAACAAAGGACCTGGAACTTATAAAGGAAGCATATGATGGGCCTTGACTTCGTAAAATTGGCTATGAGTCATTATATCCGTGATAGTATTCCTGTATTAATATAAAGTATGTGACTTGGTAGTCCTTTTAAAAGGCATGGTGCCTAACGATAGCAAACAGGTCTATATAGCGACAAAGATATGGATTTTTACATCCTTTGAAAGTTTTTCTTTTCAAAAAGATGTTTTCGACAAAGTTCAAAGAGCTAACTACTATAAGATTTTGATCTTCCGTAGTGATGCTTTAGTCTTTGTGAATAGTTCTAGCAAAATTTACATATTATGATATGGCATTTGAATAACAAAAACCAAATTTCCTCTCAAGGACGTTTCATCAAGGATGTGTACTTGACACAGTCTCAGAGTTTTGTAAAATTCAAAAGGTTGCTGGAAAGGTATGCACACTTCAGTGGTTGAAGTGAGTATAACGAAGTTGGAATCTTTACTTTAATGAAGAGATCAAAGAGGTTTGATTCCATCATGAACGGTAAAGATGCTTGTAGAGTTACAAGAAATTAAGTGGGAGCACTAAGACATATTTCTAATGCTTTATGTAGATGACATATGGTTGATTGGAAAATATGTATTTTAAATTAACACGGTTAAGATTTCCATATTGATTAAAGGCTTAGAAGATACTGGGCATCGATATCTATAAGAGATTGATTGAAGCTCCTGATATGGTTGAGCCAAATTACATATATGAAATATTGAAGTAAGTCAATATCGAAATGACAAGAAGGAGTTCTTGCCACGTGGAAAGGAATTGAGCAATATTCAAGTGTTTTGACACATGATGAGCATCATTGAAATTGAGATCTCTAAATCATGTGTTCCATGATATGTACACAACAAGATGAATCATGTGCTATAAAATGTTATAGCAGGATAATTCATATGATGATTAGACAACAGTGGGAGAGATCCTTATGCCATTTTCTAGAAATTCTAAAGGATATGTTTTCCTATATATTAATGGCAAAATATTCTTTGTAATATGTTACACTAATAGTCTTGTCATCTATTCAGATAATTTTATCTCAATTAAAATATGTGTTGAAGGGTAGCACAATAGGCTGGAAGGAAGTTCCATGCTAGATTTAAGTGAGTTTCAAAATTAAAGTATTATAACGAGTACTCCAACAAAGGCTAAGTATATCGTTGTGTTGACAACAAATAATAGGAGTATTTTGTGTCAAGGAGTTCTTTATTGAACTTGGTGTATTTCCAAGAATGATGACACTATGGAGCTACATTTTCACAATGTTAGTAACATTGGTTTAAGCTGAGGAATTAAGGTCTCATCGGTTGACCAAATATATACATGTGTGTTTAATAAACAAACAATCGTTCCTAGTAAAGCCTCTCTTTTTACTAGCTCGTTGATTAACCGATGATCAAGGTTTCCTGATCATGAACATTGGATGTTGTTAATAACGAGGTCATGTCACTAGGAGAATGATGTGATGAACATAAACCCAAACTAAGTATAACAATATGATCAAGTCATTTAGTTTATGTTGTTATGTCTTACATACGAAGTAACCTCGTTCCTTAGACCATGAGATCATGTCAATCACTAATACCGGAAGGGTGCTTTGATGTCATCAAACGTCACGCCGTAACAGGGTGACTATAAAGGTGCTGTTAGGTATTCCGATAGTGTTAGTTGAGGTTCATGGATCAAGAGTGGGATTTGTCCATCCAAATGACAGAGAGATATACTCTGGGCCCTCTCGGTGATATCACATCGACACCGCTTGCAAGCACGTGACTAGGTCACAAGGATGTCATATCACGGAACGAGGAAAAGAGTACTTGTCGGTAACAAGATCAAACTAGGTATGGTTGATACCAATGATCGGATCTCGGACGAGTAAAATATCGCGAGAGAAAGGGAATAGTTACGACGTTGATGGTTCACACGATCACGAGAGTCCTCGTTGAATATATATGAGTCATCACAGATCTCCAGATCCCACTTTTGATTATTGATCGGAGATGTGTCTCGATCTTGTCTATGTTATTCGCGAACCGTAGGGTGAAACACTTAAGGTTTGATGAAGCATTTGAGAGGATACAGAATATCGAAGAATGTTTTGGACAACACCGAAATTGTTTCGGGGAAAATTGAAATAGTTCAAGGGGTTTTTTGTCGAATGGTTGTTAATGGAATTAACAAATGATTCGAGGTGCTATATCCAAATGTTTGTTAATAGAATTAACAAATGCTGAAATAAAGAAATAAAAATGTTTTATTTATTTATTAAAGAAAAACCTTTGGATTTTCCAAGTGGGAAATTATGGGAGCATGAGTTGGTGTGAGTGGAGTGTCCACTCACATGAAGAGGGGAAGAGGTGGGGGCACCACATGGCTGGCCGCACCCCCCTTGGGCTGCCTCCTCCTCCCCTATAAAAGGAGGGTGAGGGCTCCTCCTCCTCACACACTTGTCCCACCTCCTTTTCTCCCTAACCGCTGCTCCATTCCATGGTCTCCGGCTTGGCAAAGCCCTGACCGTGGGATTCTTCACCACCACCACGCTGTCATGCTGCTGAAGTTCCGGAGGATCCTCTACTTCTTCTACCCTGCTGGATCAAGGGAACGAAGGTCTTCATCGAGCCGTACATGTGACCGCTCACGGAGGCACCGCCGGATTGCGGTGTGATGACCCACAAGTATAGGGGATCACAACAGTCTTCGAGGGAAGTAAAAGCCAAATTTATTGATTCGACACAAGGGGAGCCAAAGAATATTTGTGAGCCTTAACAAGTGAGTTGTCAATTCACCTGCACCTGAAAGTACTTTTGTTCACAATGGTTTATCAGTAGTAACAGTTTTATAGTAGCAGAAGTAGTGAAATAATAGCAGCAGTGGAATGAAAACAACAGCAGTAGTGTTTGAAGTAAAAAGCGGGATGAAATACTGTAGGCATAGGGATGGATGAACAGGCGTTGCATGGATAAGATAGTTCATACAATAATCAAGACATGGGCATTGCAAATAAATACGATAAAGCATCCAAGCACTAAGTAACCATAGGCATGTGTTCCGTAAATAGTCGTACATGCTCACAATGAGAACTTGCACAACATCTTTTGTCCTACCAGCCTGTTTTTAGCAGGGCCTCAAGGGAACTACTGGTAATTAACGTGTTACTTTTAATAGAACACCGGATAAAATCATTAACACTCCGTGAACACATGTGATCCTCACATCACAACCATCCCCTCCGGTTGTCCCAATTTCTGTCACTTCGGGGCCTCGGGTTCCGGACAACGATATGTGTAAACAACTTGCAGGTATGATCAAGAAACAATAATTATCATCGTGATTCAATAACATGTTCAGATCTGAGATCATGGCACTCGGGCCCAAAGTGGCAAGCATTTAAGATAACAAGTTGCAACAATGTCAATAGCACTAACAGAGGATACTAGGCACTATGCCCTAACAATCACGACATTATTACATGAACGATCTTATCCAATCCCTATCATCCCCTTTAGCCTACATCGGGGAATTACTCTCACATGGATGGGGGCAACATGGATGTCGATGAAGAGGCGTTGGTGATGATGATGGCGATGATCCCCTCCACTTCCCCGTCCCGGCAGGGTGCCAGAACAGGAATTTGTGATCCCCGAATCGAGGTTCGGGGTGGCGGCAGCGCTCTGTTGTGTTTCTGTGGAATATGACGAACCCCCTCGGGTTTTAGGGTTGGAGGCTACTTGCAGTCGAAAGGGGAGACCGAGGGGGACTCTGGGTGGCCCACACCATATGCTGGCGCGGCCAGGGGGTGGTGTGCCCCCCTCGGGTCGCTCTCCTGACCTCCTTCTGGCTCCCGGGGTCTTCTGGTGTTTTAGGGCCAATGGGGTCTTTTCTGGACTATTTCCCGAAAGTTGATTTTTCTGCACAAAAACGAGACACCAAAGTAATTCTGCTGAAAACATCGTTAGTCCGTGTTAGTTGCATTCAAAACACACAAGTTTAGAGGGAAACAATAGGAAAAGTGTTCGGAAAAGGAGATAGGTTTTTGACGTATCAACTCCCCTCCCCCACTTATTGCTTGTCCTCAAGCAATTCAATGACAACTGAGTGCGATAAAAGACTTTTACGAACACATTTCTTTCATATGATGTAAATATACTCACTATATGACCAGGTACTTAGTTATGGTCATGATAAGATACATGCAAGATACTGTCACTTAATAGCTATGCAAACCATTAGGAGATAACAACATATTAATAATAAACAATATGAAGCACAACTATTTGCAAGATTGTAATATTCATAAAAGAATGTAATAAAGTGGTATCTCGCTTGCCCTTAAGTGTGGGGCAAAACATAAATGCCAGGGCACCTCGGAAGTTCAAGGGAAGACTATAAGTAAAGGTATCAAAGATACAAGTGTCAAGATTATACCACAATCAACCGTGCTTTGGGACAAACACACCACACTAAGAATGACCATTTTGCTCTCAAGAAAGTGCTCAAAGAATATGATGGAGACTCAACATAAAATTAATAGAAAGGCCCTTCGCAGAGGGAAGCATGGATCACTCATGTTCTAGAGCTTTTTATTTTATTAGACAGAGGTATTGAAAACATTTTGAGAGAGGTGTAGGCTTATGTCAACAAATGGTAAACAGACAATACAGTACGTCACAAGCCAACTGGATTCATAAGAGAGGATCCCATGTGAAGGACGCATCTGGGTAGAAGGTCATCCCTCTTTCTCTTTTGTTTACACAATTATGTTTTGACTGATAAATCAGGGGCAAAAAGAGTGAAGAGAATTTGTTTGTATTAATTTGGGGCTGGGCACCCCGCTGCCAGCTCTTCTATCATTTGGATAAGCGGATGAAGCCACTAGTCCAGGGTGTGAAATCCATTCAACAAGTGAGATAAAGATTCTCTATTTACGTCCTCATGAGCTAAAACAGGGGCACAAAACAAGAATAATTTTTAGCAGGTTTTAAAGGTAGCACATGAGCAATTTACTTGGAGTGGCGGTTAAATGCCACATATGGGTAGGTATGGTGGACACTTTTGGCAAACTTTGGTTTTTGGGAGTTGGATGCACGAGTAGAGCTCATACTCAATACAGGTGAAGGCTAGCAAATAGACAGGGAGCGACAATCAAGAGAGCAACAACTATCATAATCATGTTTACGACAAGGTAAAGTTAACTAAGGCACAAAATTGATACTAGAACTCTGAGGAAAAATAAATCATCGAGGCTTATTAAATTTTTGTTTTCAGTCTTAGCATGCGTGAGCATGTGCCAAGTCGATTCAAATGAAACAGTCAGAGGAGGCTACCACAATATCACGTCCTTCTACGAATGGAACAATGCGAACAAATATTTATATGACATGTCATTTACCATTAATAAATTGGAACAAAACATGAGAGAGCAGGAACTATTAAGCAGCCATTAAGTCACATATATCTTATACGAACAAACTAAGCATGCTCACATAGATGGATATATGTAAAAAAATGAAAGCAAATAGAGTTCATACCAGCCTCTCACCACAACTAGAATTGTCATAGATTGTCGTTATTTCTCTTGACTTGTGGCTCAAATAATATATAATGAAATCCAAGATCCAATGGAGTCACGGACGACTGTTGAACTATGCAGAAAACTTTACAAAACCAAAGAAGAACAACAAATATTTTTGGGGTTTTCAATTAAAACAAGAACAGAAAGAGAACAAGCAAACAAAGCAAAATATTTTTTGATTTTTGAATATTAAACCGAAACAAGAAAAGAAAGAAAACCAACTAAAGAAACAAATGGAGAGAAACAACAGAAATATTTTTGGTCTTTTTGTGTTTTGGAAAACAAGAACAAAGCAATAAAAACAAAGAGAAATGAAAGAAACGAAAACAAGCAAAAGAAACAAAAACAAACGAAAGAAAAGAAAACATGGATATACAAAGAACCGACAGAAACATGATATATAAATGAGCGTGATGTCGGTATACCTCCCCCAAGCTTAGGCTTTTGGCCTAAGTGGAGATCAATCGCCAAGGGGACCATGAGGCGGCACCCCCGTAGTATGCTGAGGAGGAACCCTCCTCCTGATAGGTGCTCGTGGATACGCCGGTGTACTGCGTGTTGTGGTCCTCGGGAGGCGTGTCTCGCCTCTCCTGCTGTCGGTAAAACTCCATGGTGCTCAGATGCTCGTCTACCTGCTCCTTGGAGAGCGACCATGGTGACATGTCAATATTAAACAAAACAGGATACGACAAAGTAACTTTTCGCTCCTCCCCATCCATATATAAAACTCTATATACTAAACGTTCATTAGTAGAGTTAGCAGTGACAAATTGATGGGACTTCATGGCAGCAAGGTTAAGCTTACATGGAGCAATTATTTCATCATTGGGGTTAATGGAAACATTTAAAGCAGCCGCTACACGTGTAGCAATAATGCCCCCCAAAATAGGCCCAGAAGCAGCAAGGCGGCGTGCAATAAGTGCACCAAGGTTATACTTCGTGCTATGGTTCAGTGCAGCATCAATAAAAGCAAGGTGGTAACTAGAAATGTTGCTAGTGTTCTCCCTACCAAGGATACTAGTAGCAAGATAATAAGTAAAGTATCTAAGAGCAGGAAGTAGAATGTTCCTTATGTTCCCACGCTGGGATGAGCGGCCATCATCGTTGGTGATCTCTCGGTAGAGCCCATGGAGGTCTGCTGCTCTATCTTGAATCCTGCTCGTTGTCCCGATGGTGTTGATACCTATAATAGTACAAAAATCCACCAAGCACAAAGACATAGGACTACTATATAACTTGAATGCAACAGTTGGACCAAATTGTGTGTTCTGAAATTTAAAGCTCTTAACAAAAGCTTTTGTGAAAGTGGCATACTGAGGGCTTTCATCCTCCATAAGGTTGGTGAGACCAACTCTTTCAATAAGCATACGGAAGTCATCTAATGAACCTGCATATCTTAAAAATGTACTGCAAGGAAAGCTAGATGGGTTAACGATACCATCATCTCCTTCATCGTCAATAGTCAATGCAATAACGTCTTCATTATACGATGGCCTCGCTGAAGTGGATGAGCGTGAGGGCCTTGTCTTTCTAGGAGCATCAGTCCTAAATATCTCTCCAAAATTATAACTATCCATCTCTGAAATTTTTCTACAATCATCAAAAAAATTAATTTCGAACAACTATAAGGTGAAAAACTACCATTGGGACTTATATGAGAGCTAAACATACATCAAAACTACATTATTTCTACTCAAATCAAGCATGCAAACTCACATAAGCTATCACCTACAGTACCAAAATACTCAAGAAATACTTCACTAAACAAAATTCTACTTGGATCATCGGAGGAGTCACATACCAGAGATCAAACACACCAAAAATCAACACAAATGATGGGCCGAAGAAGGAGATCAAAAATCCAGAGGAAGAACAACAAGAACACGGGTTCCAGGAAATGTTTTCAGTTTGGGAGGTGAGAGAGAAGACTTGGGCAGTGGAGAGAGTAAGTGGAGGGCCAGGGGTCCCCACACCATGTGGTGGCGCCACCAGTGGGCTGGCCGCGCCACCCTGTGGTGTGCCTGACTGGTGGGTCCCCCTGGGGCCTCCCAGGTGGCTTTCTGCCTCATTTTTTACGTAAAAATTTATTATAATTTTTCTGGATTTTTTCGAGAAACTTTATTTTTGAGGTATTTCCAGAATTTTAATAATTAATAAAAACCAGGAAAACGAAAGTGAAAAGGTGGAAAACAAAACCAAAACCAGCACTACAGAGGTTCAATGACACTCTAATGAAAGAATATCCAAAGAAAACAAAGGTGGCAGTGCTGAAAACAAAAGTATGGGTGGTTAAAACATGCATAACCTCAGTAATCAGGGTGAAAACATCACGAAAACATGCATAAGGATGGTGGAAAACATGATTGTACTCAAGTAGCATTGTGATAACAGAAGTAAACATGGTGAAAATATAATGGGGAAGGTGAAAACATAGTGAAAACATTGTCCTCTTCATTTAAAATCATTTTGTTAACAAGGGTGATCAAGTCTTGCTACCAAAATAATTTTATATGAAACAAAACTTTGTTTCTCACTAAATACTCATGGTACCTCAACCTTGATAGACATAGTCCCAATCATAATAATTTCATATTCTTTGGGTGGCTTTGGAATAGGACAATAAAATTCTCCAATCTTGATGGTCTCAATATTTTCAATGGAATTTAGACCATATTTTCTATCAATCTTCTTGGGAAAATAAATAGTGTGCTCTTTATCATTAACATTAAAAGTAACTTTTCCTTGATTGCAATCAATAACAGCCCCTGTGGTATTAAGAAAACGTCTTCCAAGAATAATAGACATATTATCATCTTCATGCATTTCCAACACAACAAAGTCAGTTAATATCAGGCAATTATTAGCAACTTGAACATGAACATCCTCACATATACCCACAGGAATAGCAGTAGACTTATCGGCCATTTGCAAATATATATCAGTTGGTATCAATTTTTCTAGGAGGAGTCTTTTATAGAGAGTTAAAGGCATGACACTAACTCCAGCTCCCAAATCACACAAAGCAGTTCTAACATAATTATTTTTAATAGAATAGTGAATAGTAGGTATACTAGGGTCTCCAAGCTTCTCAGGAACCTTGCCATTAAAAGAGTAATTAGCAAGCATAGTGGAAATTTCCTCATTAGGAATCTTCCTTTTGTTAGAGACAATATCTTTCATATATTTTTCATAAGGAGGCAATTTAATATCACAAGTTAAAGGAATTTGCAATAAAAAAGGTTTCATCCATTCACAAAACTTGTTATAATGTTCTTATTCCTTAGATTTGTGTTTCTTATTAGGAAAATGCATTGGTTTTTTTACCCAAGGTTCTCTCTCATTACCATGTTTATTAGCAATTAAATCTTCCTTAGTATACTTTGCAGTTTTAGTTTGCTTTTCTGGTTCAGCTACAGATTCTTCTTTATCAGAAGCATCATTCTTTTCATTACCA
Source organism: Alopecurus myosuroides (assembly GCA_028641055.1). Taxonomy (NCBI): domain Eukaryota; kingdom Viridiplantae; phylum Streptophyta; class Magnoliopsida; order Poales; family Poaceae; genus Alopecurus; species Alopecurus myosuroides. Next base: position 267,473,257 of record CM054062.1, read on the forward strand.
CTTTCAGTTTTAGCATCAGAGATAGATATACTATTAGGATCTTTAGCAAGTTCAGAGGATTCTACAACAGTTTTATCTTTCTTCTTCTTTTTCTTCTTAGTATGAATAACATTATCATTAGTTTGATGATAATCTTGTTCAATTATTTTAGGATGTACCTCAGGATATAAAGGATCTTGTGTAGCAATACCACTTCTAGTTCTTATTTCATAAGCATGTTTTTGAAGCATTAACTAGCAAATCTTTTTGCACTTTAGCAAGTTGATCAATTTGAGTTTGAACCATTTGAAAATGTTTAACAAGCATTTTAACATCATTAGAGGTTCTTTCTATAATACCATGCAAATTATCAATAGCTCTAGAGTTTTCCATTAGGTGATTTTGCACTCTCATTTTAAAATTATCTTGCTTGATAACATAATTAATAAAATTCATCTAAACATTGATCAGGAGGTTTATTATAGGGAATATCTCTACTATCAAAATATTTGAGAGAGTGTACCTCAATGGTGGATGAGCGAGGGATTGGCTTACATAATTCTTCTATAGGTGGAAGATTCTTCACATCTTCAGATTTAATACACCTCTCTTTAAGATATTTCTTGGCTTCTCTCATCACTTCATCATTTAATTCAATCATTCCCCTCTTCTTGGGTGTTGGTGTTGATACTGGAGTAGGAGTCGGCTCAGGCTCGACCATAGTCCAATCATCATGATTTTGGCTTATTTTAGCCATTAATTCCTCAGCTTCTTCTGGAGTTTTTTGCCTGAAAACACAACCGGCACAACTATCCAGGTATGTCCTAGATTGAACAGTTAGTCCATTATAGAATATATCAAGAAGTTTATTATTTTCTAGCTTATGCCCAGGTGTAGCCCTAACTAAAGAACAGAACCTTGCCCAAGATACATGCAATTTCTCTCCTTCCAATTGCTTGAAATTAAATATATTTTGTAAAGTAGCATGTTGAGCACTAGGAGGAAAATATTTCTGAAAGAAAACATTAACCAAACTAATAGGACTATCAATAGATCCAGGAGAAAAATTGTTAAACCAAGTTTTAGCTCCATCTTTCAATGAGAAAGGGAATATTTTAGCAACAAAGTAGCTATGTTTCTTAAGATCGTCAGAGAATAAACTACTCAAAGAGGAGAGCTCATTCATATGTTTCATAGCACTTTCATTTTCAATACCACAAAAAGGTTCTTTCTCAACAATAGATATATAAGATAAATTAAGAGATAAATCATAATCCGTATCCCTAATATTAATAGGAGATGTGGCAAACTTAGCATCAGGAGATAATTTATATTTAACAACACGACTTCCAATAAGACTCATAACAGCATATTTATCCTTCATAGCATGTATTTCATCAATAAGATCATCATTAAGATAAATATAGGAATCATCAAAATCATCACTAGGATTCTCTATAAGCTCAGGTGAAGCAGCAGGAGTAACAGGATTTTTATCAGGAGTTTCAGTGTTTGCAATATTTTTAGCTTTAGCAATAGTAGCATCTAAGAAAGGACCGAGAGAACCACTCTCATCAAGCACAATAGAAGCATCATCAAAAGTATCACAAGTATTTTCAGATTTAGCAGAAGTAGCATGTGGTGGTGTAAGCAGCTTACTCATAAAAGACGGTGAATCAAGAGCAACAGAGGTGTTCAGAGTTGTACCTCTTCTCGTAGTGGATGGTAATATAGGAAACTTTCCATCATGAGTCTTACCCATGATGAATGATGGCAGTAGATAATAATACTCTCCGGTGAGCTCGCAAATAAAGCTATGCTCCCCGGCAACGACTCCAGAAAATAGTCTTGAGACCCACAAGTATAGGGGATCGCAATAGTCTTCGAGGGAAGTAAAACCAAAATTTATTGATTCGACACAAGGGGAGCAAAAGAATATTTGTGAGCCTTAAAAAGTGAGTTGTCAATTCACCTCCACCTGAAAGTACTTTTTTTTGAAGTGGTTTATCAGTATTAACAGTTTTATAGTAGCAGCAGTAGTGAAATAATAGTAGTAGTGGAATGAAAACAGCAGCAGTAGTGTTTGAAGTAAACAGCAGGATGAAATACTGTAGGCATAGGGATGGATGAACGGGCGTTGCATGGATAAAATAGTTCATATAATAATCAAGACATGGGCATTGCAGATAAATAAGATAAAGCATCCAAGCACTAAGTAACCATAGGCATGTGTTCCGTAAATAGTCGTACATGCTCATAATGAGAACTTGCACAACATCTTTTGTCCTACTAGCCTGTTTTCAGCGGAGCCTCAAGGGAACTACTGGTAATTAAGGTGTTCCTTTTAATATAACACCAGAGCAAAGCATTAACACTCTGTGAACACATGTGATCCTCACATCACAACCATCCCCTCCGGTTGTCCCAATTTCTGTCACTTCGGGGCCTCGGGTTCCGGATAACGATATGTGTAAACAACTTGCAGGTATGATCAAGAAACAATAATTATCATCGTGATTCAATAACATGTTCAGATATGAGATCATGGCACTCGGGCCCAAAGTGGCAAGCATTAAGCATAAAAAGTTGCAACAATGTCAATAGCAATAATAGAAGATACTAGGCACTATGCCCTAACAATCACGACATTATTACATGAAGATCTCATCCAATTCCTACCACCCCCTTCAGCCTACAGCGGGGAATTACTCACACATGGATGGGGGAAACATGGATAGTTGATGAAGAGGAATTGGTGATGACGATGGCGATGATCCCCTCCACTTCCTCGTCCCGCCTGGGTGCCAGAATAGGAACTTCTGATCCCCGAGTTGAGGTTCAGGGTGGCGGCGGCGCTCTATTGTGTTTCTGTGGAATACGACGAACCCCCTCGTGTTTTAGGGTTGGAGACTACTTGTAGTCGAAATGGGAGACCGAGGGGGGCTCTGGGTGGCCCACACCATATGCTGGCGCGACCAGGGGCGCCAGGGGAGGTGTGGCCCCCCTCTAGTCCCTCTCCTGACCTCCTTGTGGCTTCCGGGGTCTTCTGGTTTTTTAAGGCCAATGGGGTCTTTTCTGGGCAATTTCCCGAAAGTTGATTTTTCTGCACAAAAACGAGACACGAAAGTAATTCTGCTAAAAACAGCGTTAGTCCGTGTTAGTTGCATTAAAAACACACAAGTTTAGAGGCAAAGAATAGGAAAAGCGTTCGGAAAAGGAGATATGTTTTCGACGTATCACGGTGCACATATTCTCGCTCTCGGGATCAGTGTGAGTACGACTACGCCAACAACGAGATTCGATCTTGTAACGCGTAGAGTCTTTGAGGGTATGTTTTCTTAAGACTATCTTTCTCCCCGTTGCACTTCATCTCCTAGATTAGATCTTGGCCCTTTGGGTATCTCCCGCATAGGAATTTTTTTTCTATGCAACATACCCTTCATGTCTCTCTCCCACACAAAGAATTTTGGGTTCCAACAACTTTATTGCAGCAAGGAAAACAAAACAAAACAAAACAAACAGATGCTCCAAGTAAAATTTATATGATGTGACCGAATAAAAATATAGTTTCACTAGAAGTGACCTGATAAATCGTTTATGAAGAAGGGGATGCCTTGGGCATCCCAAGCTTAGACGATTGAGTATTCTTAGAATTTGCTGGGATGAACCACGGGGGCATCCCCAAGCTTTGGCTTTGCACTCTTCTTCATCACATTATATCACCCTCTTCTCTTGACACAACAAAAATTCCTTCACACCGCACTCCATGTAATTCGCATTAGAGGGTTAGTGCTCAATCAAACATTCACATGTTTTGCATGGACACAAGCATTATTGATACTTTTAAACATTAGCTACAACCACTGATGTTTCGTGAAGCAAAGAAATCCACTCGACATAGTAAAAAAGAGAATGCAAGTAAAAAGACAAAATCTGTCAAAACCAGAACATTCTATAAAGAAGAATTTTCTCGGGGCACTTACGTTGCTCAAATCGAAAACGTAAAGAATGAAAAAGTTTCAGAATTAGCTGAGGAATAAGAAAAAAATTCAGGTCATTTTGATCTTTCTGTGAATTATGCAGTTTTTACGGTGGACAACAGAAATCTGTTCCCTGCGCAGAAATCCAAAAGCAACACCAGCTTTTGCTAGAAACTTTACTTTGCACAACTAATACATGAAAATAAATATACAAAGTAGTTGCTACAGAAGTATAAAATACCTTGACTCAAAGAAAACAGAGAAGAACAAAGCAAAACTAAAACCATGGGTTATCTCCGAAGAAGTGCTTTTGTTTACGCCTTTTAGCTCGGTCCAGAAAAATAGAAGCAAGTGTTTTCAAGTGAAGAAGCATCCAAATTGTAACTTGTTCGAATAATAGAATCAAAAGGAAACTTCATTATCTTTCTAGGAAATTGTTCCATGCCTTTCTTGAGCGGGAATTGATATTTAATATTCCCCTCTTTCATATCAATAATATCACCAACAGTTCTAAGAAAAGGTCTTCCCAAAACAATAGGACAAGAAGCATTGCATTCAATATTCATAACAACAAAATCAACGGGGACAAGGTTATTATTAACCATAATAAGAACATCATCAACTCTCTCCAAATGTTTCTTTCTAACATTATCAATAAGACGAATATTCAAATAATAGTGCTCCAAAGGTGGCAAATCAAGCATATCGTAAAGTTTCTTAGGCATAACAAAGATACCAGCACCAAGATCACATAGAGAATTACAATAAAAATCATTCACCATCATTTTAATGATGGGTTCCCAACCATCATATAACTTCCTAGGGATAGAGGCTTCACATCTTAATTCATCTTCTCTAATTTGTATGAGAGCATTTGTAATATGTTTTGTGCAAACCATATTCATAGCACTAGCATTAGGGAAACTGTCAAGCTTTTGTAGGAACTTAATTACTTCAAATATGTTGCAATCATCAAAGTAAAGATCATTTTTATCAAAGGAAATGGCACCATTGTCTCCCATATTTCAAAAAAAAATGGCACTTTTATCACGAACAATTTTAGTAGTTTCAAGCAGTTTTAAACGTTTAAGAACATAAATGGGAGTATTGCCAACACCAATTACTTTACCATTAATAGTAGAAGGTGTACTAGCATGAGAAGCTTCAGTTTTACTAGTGATGGTAATGGTGCAAACATTAGCTATATTATTCTTTCTAGCTATTTCATCTTTTCTTTCCCATCTAGCATGCAATTTTGCTAACATCCTAACATTGTCATCAATTCGAATTTGAATGGCATTAGTAGCAGCAAAAGGATTTTCATCTATAGTTTCAGTTTTAGCATCCATTCTACTGATTAAAGAAGATTGTGCTTCAGACATGGATGAAATAGAAGTTTCAACACGGGCAATTTTAACTTGCAAACCAGAAATTTTCCTATTTAAATTCTCAGGTTGATAACTGATATTTTTTAACATAACCGATTGTTCCTCCATGGTCTTAGTGAATAACTTATAGTGCTCATATTACTTTTGAATAAAGTCTTTAGTGGCTCTTTCTGTCGTGGGATAATCACGGCAGATGTTACCGGGGGTAACTGATCTTGGGGCAAGACGACACAGGTATTCGGGAGAGGGTTTAGCTCAGAGGAAAACATGGTGCAATTCGATCTGGTAGCCGGCAATCAAAGTCGCCGAGTCTCCGATCTCGATATAATAACTCAACTCTGGATTTACACTTGATGCTCGATATCACACGATGTTGCTAGGGTTCTTAGATCTCTATCTAGACTAGACCTGGGGGGCGGTTTATAAAGCACCCGTACCCCCTGGCTTATTCCCCAAGGCGCACCCTGGATCCTACCCGGATACGGCGCACAAATTGTAGCTTTCCTTTACAATAGCCCTCAACCCGAGTTGCTGGGCCTACAAACTTGGGCCTCCACGAGCTTCCTTATCCTTAGCCGGATCCTGCGCACCGTCCTTTGGGCCGGGTTACTCCTTGGAGTTTGACCTACCGGGTTATCGTCCCCCCGTCAGTAGTCCCCAGAATAGCCTGGGCTTCATGGATCCTCCTTGAAGCGCTTGCTATTCCCTGCAAAGATACCAAACATACGGGCATACAGAGGCCGGGTTAAGATGTTTTGATATTCAGCTAGGCCTAACTCCATGGTGGCCATATAGTAACCCGGCTTTGTTCCAGATTCTTTGCTTAACTTTCCGAGTCTAAGCCTTGATAAAAATGCCAAAACTCTATACTTTACTCGGTAACTGATGCTGATGCCATGGAGAGGATCCCTTTCTCTTTTTTGTCCGGATATCTCGCTTAGCTTGCAAAGCATATCTCGTAAAATCCGCGCGGATAGCCATTGCCCCAAATCTTCCGGATTCCGCCCGTTGGGATTGGTTTATCCGCCCACACCTTATAAATAGAGCCCAGAGGGTAACTTGGACTCCCACCTATCACTCCAATCTTTCATCGGCTTCCTCATTCCCTGCACCCCGCAACATCTCGAGAATCCCGAGCATGCCACCGTAACAAGGCCGCCGCCGGCTGCACTCAACCCCTAATCGCTCCGCGCCGCCGCCAAATTGATGTGCGAGTACTCAGGGCACACCACAGATACACTCCGATACTCCACCAAAAGCTTTGCAGCCGGCGATACTAACAAGACCATCAAAGGCTTCTTAACGGAGAAGCTGGAGGTGATAAAGGGCATCACCGGGTTACCCCCGTTTACTCGGGACAACCCGGCTCCAGCGGTAATACCTGATATCCATAACTTACTTCCGTACCTTGACTCGATACAGCTTCTAACCCTTAGTCTCATTCCTTTGTCTTAGGCTGATGACCCTTTCTGGAGAATTGAACCCTTCCCCCCTTCCAGAGACCCGGAAGATGAGGACGAGCCGGCTGATGGTAGTGAAGGTATTTGCACAGGATCTGCATATTTTTTCTTGTATTACTTCCCTTTCGTTTATCTTTTCTCCACTAACACACACTCGATTCGCAGGACTGGAAGACGAAGGTGAGGCCAACGAGGATGACCCGGAAGCGACTGAATCAGACCAAGAAACAACAGTCGGAGCCAAAAGGAAAACCAGAGGAGCCGTGTCCAAGGTTCTTTTTTCCTCGTTATCCTCTGAACCTTATTCCTTTGACGCCATGCGACGACTTAACCATCAATTATCAAACTCGTCGTGCTTGAAGGACTCCTCCCCAGCCAAGCGCAGAGTAACTCGGAGCTCCCCGGGTGAAGATCCCCTTAACCCGGGCATCTCTATTTCCTCGGTTCCTCGTGGCGGCGCTCCTCCGTCTCGTCCTTCCGACTCTCCTCAACGCCACCCTTCTCCTAACCATCCACGTGCCGGGCAATTCCGGGTCCCGTTGGTAGTTCCCGTGGCAACCTCATCTGCTTCCAGCGGTGAGCTCCCGCCTGATTATACCGTGAACGCCGGGTAAGTTTACGCTACATGATTTCCTTTTATGCTTAACAAGTTTCCACTCAAGCCACCGTCATCACTAATAGCCACTTTTTCTCATATTTCTTTTAGCGCTCAAGCCGTCGTTAGCGACCCGGAAAATATAGAAGCAGATAACCATCAGGCGGAAAAACCGACTGACCATGCGGACGCCGCGACTGGCGATGATACAGCGAATAATCATGAACAAGGCCCTCTGAACAACCCACTTCCCCGAGCTACCGGATCTCCTTCCTCATCGGAACCAGTAGACGAGGAGATCGAAGTTCTAGATACAAGGATGAGTTCTCCCAACCCGGCCACCCAAACTGTCCGGGTCTCAACTCCAAGGGCGGGGAGAGCCCCCCCACCAAACGACCAAGCTGCCGGCTCTTCCGGTGCTCGATCCGAGGAACTGACCTTTACCCAGATGCTAGAAACCCTTCGCACTTTAAGGTCCAATGAAGAGAACATCTTGGGAGCTTTGATTGCCAAACACGAGGTAAATCCGACTAATATTACTTATGCCTTTATCCAGTCCCCAAGTTCCGAGTGAATTGATTCATAATTTACTTGGGACTTTGTTATACAAGCGATTGATAACTTATTCCTCTACCCAACTGATCCTTTGTTTGCATGCATGCAGGCTTTCGTAACTCAATCCGAGGAAAAACTGGCGGGCGCCACCAAGCTCATCGAAAAGGAGGTAGCTTTACGTGAGGCAGCCGAGGCCGAGTCTAGGAGGAATAAGTTGATAATGAGAAAATATAGGAAAAGGGCTCACCGGGCAGAAGATGACCTAACAAGCCTTTCCGTCCAAATATCAGACACATATCGTGCTTTACTTGGTACGTTTCCTCCTCCGGTTTATCTTTTTGATAGATAGCAATAGTTTCCCGACTTATGTCTCCATTTCCTCAGGCCCGGACGAAACCGTGTCGGAAGAAGATGACATGGCCAAGCTGAAAACCATGAATAGCGCTATCCGGCAACTATGTGCCGGAACCAGATGGATCCTTGATGAGTTGCGGTGGCCGGGCAGAGGACATGTTGATCTGAAAAGGCTGTTGGACGCCCTATCCACTGTTCCCGAGTGGATTCGGCACTGGAAGCGCTCATCTTGCCGGGTTGGAGTGACCCGGGGGCTTGCACTTGCGAAAGCTTATCTCCCCAAACTCGAGCTAGCGAGGCTTATGGGCGGCTTCCCAGAGTTCAAGCTTGACGGATCCAAGTTTTCAGTAAAGGATTTTCAGGCCGTCCAGAAGGAGGTCCGTTACCCGGCCAGCGTAATTGCTGATGAACTGGATGTTAACATACTTGTTCCAGCATATGATTCTGCCGATAAAGTAATTAAGTCGGATCTTCCTGAGCCGTATGACATGCTGGCTCGGTGGAAGGAGGAAGCTGCTGCGATAAGGGCGGAGGCTGCCAAGAAGCAAGCTGAAGCCGGCTCTGCTCCTGCTGCCTCAACACCAGTCGTTCCGCCCCCTGCAGGGGCTAGTACCGCTGATCCGGGTGCTGCTGCTACCACCAATGATGGCAAGGGTAAGGCCAAGATGGACGCCGAGTGATATATGGTTTCTAATGCCTCTTCTTAAGCGCCAGTCGGTCGACATACTTTTTGAAATAGTCATATTTTGGGCGGTGCGCCTGTGCACCTTTGATATTTTTTCACCAGGATTTTGTAATGCACGCTAAGGCCTTGATATACTCGATGCCTGTTCCGGCCTTTTTAAGTTTAAGCTCATCTGTTCTCGATATCTGGTTTTACTTATTGTTCCTTTTGTGAAAACTCAATTTCCGGGTCTCATGGGTATTGACAAGCGGATTTTGCTTCGAAGTCCCCAAGTCCCCAAGACTCGGATATTTGGATTTTTGCAACTATACAAGTAAGCCAGTTTTTCTCTTTTCAAGATTTCAAGCTACCGGGCCCGGATTGCCGAGTCTAGGACACTTGATCTTGAAAAGGGAACAAAATGCTTATTGCTATTTTCACAAAGATCCACGAGTTATTTCACACAGATTTTGAAGTTATGCTTAATAGTCGTTGAGTTTCCAGCTATTCAGCCTTGTACTCTGCATAACTTGTGGTTTAGATGACCCTTTTGACTGTCTTGTACTGTAAGCCGGCTTTCGCGTGGATACCATGTTGTTACATCAATACGAAGACGTAGCCAGCCAATCCCCGTCGGGTTTCATGACTAACTGCCATCGTAAGCGAACAAATCATGCCACTTTAATGCGAGTCACATCGAGCTTAAGTAAGAATAGCCAAGAAATTTGGACTTCTTTGTCCGGTTATAAGATTGTAGCCGTACTCGTTTGCAAGTAATCGGCCCTTATAACTCATAGGCATCATGGCCGGGTCTTTGAGTTTGTAACTGTGCTATTTAAGCGACCAGCCCCCAAGACCTAGATATACGCATCGTACTGAGAATACATAACCTGATAACAACCATCTCTTTTCTTGATAACCATCTCTTTTCTTGATAACCATCTCTTTTCTTGATAACCATCTCTTTTCTTGATAACCATCTCTTTTCTTGATAACCATCTCTTTACTTGATAACCATCTCTTTTCTTGATAACCATCTCTTTTCTTGATAACCATCTCTTTACTTGATAACCATCTCTTTTCTTGATAACCATCTCTTTTCTTGATAACCATCTCTTTTCTTGATAACCATCTCTTTTCTTGATAACCATCTCTTCAAATTTTCCGGTTTTTTCGGACTCTGGATGGCCTTGATTTTATCCGGATTTGCCTCGATTCCTCTCTCGGAAACTATGAAGCCGAGTAATTTCCCAGCTGGAACTCCAAACACGCACTTTGTCGGGTTAAGCTTCATCTGGTACCTCCTCAAGTTTTTGAACGTCTCCTTTAGATCATCGATAAATGTCTCCGCCTTCCTAGTCTTGATGACCACGTCATCCACATAGGCATGGACGTTACGTCCGATTTGGTCCTCAAAGCACTTTTGAATACACCGCTGGTAAGTTGCGCCAGCGTTCTTCAACCCAAACGTCATAGTTTTATAACAAAAGGCCCCAAAAGGGGTTATGAATGATGTTTTCTCCCAATCCTCCCTTTTGAGATTAATCTGATGATACCCGGAATATGCGTCCAGGAAGCATAACAGATCGCTTCCAGCTACTGCGTCTATAATCTGATCTATCCTTGGCAGCGCGAACGGATCCTTTGGGCAATGTTTGTTGAGACTCGTGAAGTCAATGCACATCCTCCACTCGTTGGTCTTTTTCATCACCAGAACCGGGTTAGCCAACCAATCCGGGTGAAATACTTCCATGATAAAGCCGGCTGCCAATAGCCGAGCGATCTCTTCGCCTATAGCCTTCCTTCTTTCCTCATTCATTTTCCTCAAACCTTGCTTCACGGGCCTGGACTTGGGATCCACATGCAAACTGTGCTCAGCCAATTCTGTAGGGATACCCGGCATGTCGCTAGGTGTCCAGGCAAACACATCTGCATTCGAGCGAATAAACTCCACGAGCGCTCCCTCCTGCTCTTTTCCCAGGTTATACCCTATGGTAAACTGCTTAGTAGAATCCCCTTCGACAAAATCTATCTTCTTGGTGTCTTGCGCTGCCTTGAATTTCGCTCTCTCATCCTCAGTATTCGGCTTTTTCAAGGCTGTTCTATCGTCCGGATTTACTTGAGACCGGTAATATTCGAGCTCTTCCTTCCTGCATGCCTGCTCGGCCATAACTGAATCTCCTTCGTCGCACTCGGCCGCTACATCCCGGTTCCCATGTATAGTGATGGTCCGTTTAGGACCCGGGATTTTCAGCTGCAAATACACGTAGCACGGCCTAGCCATGAATTGGGCGTAAGCCGGCCTCCCAAACAGTGTGTGGTAAGGACTGCGCAATTTGACCACCTCGAACGTGAGCCACTCAATTCGATAATTATCCGTCGATTCTCCAAAAGCAACTTCCAAGGTGATCCTTCCCTCGGGGCTCGCCGAGTGACCTGGCACGATCCCATGAAAGATTGTCGAACTTTTTTGTAACCGAGACTCTTTGAGATTCATCTGTAAGAAGGTTTCCCAATAAAGGATGTTGATGCTGCTTCCACCGTCCATCAGGACCTTCTTCAATTCGTAACCATTAACCTGTGGAGCAACCACCAATGCCAAGACTCCTGGACGCTCTATTTTCTCCGGATGGTCTTTTCTACTCCATGTTACCTCTTGTTCCGCCCATCTGAGATGTCCCGGCGCGGCCAACGAAATCGAGTTTGCCGCTTGCTTTAATGTCTTCTCGTTCCTGCTGGAAGTTCCTGTAGTATGCACATGATATTGTCCTTTTAAATTAGTCGTTTGTACCGTACCGACGAAGATGTTGATCCGGCCGACCGTCACGACGGATCCGGATTCGAGGTGATCCGATTCTGGCCCCCAGCCGGAATCGTCCACCGTCTTTTTTCCTCTGCAGTCGATGTAGATTTCGCCGACGACGAGATTCTCCATATTCTTCCGAGCTTCTCCCGTGATGTAAACACCTTTGGACGCAGGCCCCACGGTGGGCGCCAACTGTCGTGGGATAATCACGGCAGATGTTACCGGGGGTAACTGATCTTGGGGCAAGACGACACAGGTATTTGGGAGAGGGTTTAGCTCAGAGGAAAACATGGTGCAATTCGATCTGGTAGCCGGCAATCAAAGTCGCCGAGTCTCCGATCTCGATATAATAACTCAACTCTGGATTTACACTTGATGCTCGATATCACACGATGTTGCTAGGGTTCTTAGATCTCTATCTAGACTAGACCTGGGGGGCGGTTTATAAAGCACCCGTACCCCCTGGCTTATTCCCCAAGGCGCACCCTGGATCCTACCCGGATACGGCGCACAAATTGTAGCTTTCCTTTACAATAGCCCTCAACCCGAGTTGCTGGGCCTACAAACTTGGGCCTCCACGAGCTTCCTTATCCTTAGCCGGATCCTGCGCACCGTCCTTTGGGCCGGGTTACTCCTTGGAGTTTGACCTACCGGGTTATCGTCCCCCCGTCACTTTCAACTGCTGAAATTATTTCATTAGACATTCCAGATCTATCATGAGAATAATTATTACCACTATTAACAGGATATGGCCTATAGTTATTACTACCAAAATTATTCCTATAAGCATTGTTGTTGAAATTATTATTTTTAATGAAGTTCACATCAACATGCTCTACTTGAGCAACCAAAGAGGCTAAAGTAACATTGTTTGGATCAATAGGAGCATGGCCATTCACAAGCATATACATAATAGCATCAAGCCTATCAATCAAGGAAGAGGTTTCTTCAACAGAGTTTAACTTATTACCTGGTGGAGCTCTCTCAGTATTCCATTCAGAATAATTTACCATCATATCATCAAGAATCTTTGTTGCTTCCCCCAAAGTCATGGACATAAAGGTTCCTCCAGCAGCTAAATCCATAAGTTTTCTTGAAGAAAAATTCAGACCTACATAAAAGGTTTGGATGATCATCCAAGTAGTCAGTCCATGAGTGGGACAATTCTTTACCAAAGATTTCATGATTTCCCAAGCTTTAGCAACATGCTCATTATCAAGTTGATTAAAATTCAGAATGCTACTTCTCAAAGATATAATCTTAGCAGGAGGATAATATTTTCCGATGAAAGCATTTTTACATTTAGTCCAAGAATCAATACTATTTCTAGGCAAAGATAGCAACCATTCTTTAGCTCTTCCTCTCAAAGAGAAAGGAAACAAATTCATTTTAATAATATCTCCATCTACATGTTTATATTTTTGCATCTCACACAGTTCAACAAAATAATTAAGATGGGCAGCATCATCATCAGTACTAACACCAGAAAATTGCTCTCTCATAACAAGATTTAACAAGGCAGGCTTTATCTCATAAAAATCAGCAGTAGAAGCAGGTGGAGCAATAGGTGTGCTAATGAAATCATTCATTTTGTGCTAGTGAAGTCACACAACTTAGTGTTCTCAGGAGTACTCATTTTAGGAAGATTAAAAACATGATAAAAAAGACAACTAGAATAAGAACTATTTTTGTGTTTTTGATAAAAAAAAAGCAAACAAGACAAAATAAAATAAACTAAGAAAAACAATAAAAAAGTAAAGACATTGGAAGTGAGAGACTCCCCTTGTAGAAATCCTCTTTCTCCCCAGCAACGACGCCAGAAATTGCTTGATGGTGCGGGACTTGCACTCGTTGGGAGACCCCAAGTGTAAGGTATGATGAGCACAACATCAAGTTTCCCTCAGAAAGAAACAAAGGTTTAATCGACTAGTAGGAGAAAGAAATCACTTCCGAAGGTTGATGCAGCTGATATTGGCAGGGCGCACTACCGGTTCAGCAGCAACGTGGAACCTACACAACACAATCAAATCACTTTGCCCCCAACGAAGCAGTGAGGTTGTCAATCTCACCGGTTTTGCTAAAAACAAAGATGTTAAACGTATGGTGTGGAAGATAGTAGTAACAATATGAAAACAGAGATTGCAGTGGTTGTATTATCAGTACGAGGAAAATGGACCGGGGTCCACATTTCACTAGTGGTGTCTCTCCAAAACAGATAGATAGCATGTTGGGTAAACAAATTAGAGCTAGGAAATTGAAAGATATAAAGGCTGCACCATAGTGCATATGCATGACATGATGATTACTATGTGATTCATGAGGCATTACAACAAGATATATAGACCGTCATCCAACTGCATCTATGACTAATAACTCACCCTCAGAATGTCATCCGAGGAAACCTTGGGTATTAAGTTTCTAGCAGCAGATAATCGTAGTAAGCAAAGTGTGTAATGTAAACAATGTAAACATCGTTGTTTTCTCTGTAGTGGCAACACCACATCCCCCACCCGTTTACGTTTCGGTCACTCAAGTGTGAGTGAAAGGGAGGCATGAACCCACTATCGAGCACAAATACTCCCTCTTGGAGTTACTAGCATCTACTTGGCCAAAGCATTGATGGTGCGGATCTTACACTCGTTGGGCGACCCCAAGAGGAAGGTATAAAGAGCACAACATTAAGTTTTCCCTCAGAAAGAAACCAAGGTTGAATCGACCAGTAGGAGAAAGAAATCACTTCTGAAGGTTGATGCAGCTGAGGTGGCAGGTCGCACTACCGGTTCAGAAGCAACGTGGAACCTACACAACACAATCAATTCAGTTTGCCCCAACGAAGAAGTGAGGTTGTCAACCTCACCGGTTTTGCTTAAAACAAAGAGGTTAAACGTACCGTGTGGAAAATAATATTTGTTTGCAGTTGATGAAAGAGAATAATGATGGCAGTAGTAAAACAGTAGCAGCAGTATGAAAACAGAGATTGCAGTGGTTGTATTATCAGTATGAGTAAAATGGACCGGGTTCCACAGTTCACTAGAGGTGTCTCTCCCAAGACAGATAGATAGCATGTGTGGTAAACAAATTACAGCTGGGCAATTGACAGATATAAAGGTTGCACCGTAGTGCATATGCATGACATGATGATTACTATGTGAGTCATGCGGGCATTACAAGAAGATACATAGACCGTCATCCAACTGCTTCTATGACTAATAATCCACCCTCAGAATGTCATCCGAGCAAACCTTGGGTATTAAGTTGCAAGCAACAGATAATCGAAGTAAGCAAAGTGTGTAATGTAAACAATGTAAACATTGTTGTTTTCTCCCTAATGGAAACAACATGTCCTCCATCCGTCACGTTTCTGTCACTTGAGCACATATGCAAAGGAGGCATGAACCCCCTATCGAGCATAAATACTCCCTCTTGAGTTACTAGCATCTACTTTACCAGAGCAACTACCAACAAACGAGAGCATGCAAGATCATAAATAACATACACATGAAAAGAACATGGTAGATTGATAATCATGAGACATAGCATTCAATATTCATCAGATCCCAGCAAACACAACATGTAGCATTACCATTAGATGATCTTGATCATGTAGGAAGCTCACAAGATCTAAACATGAGGCATAAAGAGGAGAGAACAACCATCTAGATACTGCTATGGACCCGTAGTCCAAGGATGAACTACTCACGCATCATTCTGAAGCGGGTATGGTGGTGTAGAGCCCTCCGGTGATGATTACCCCTCCCGGCAGGGTGCCAGGGAGAGCTCTAGAACCCTCCCGAACTAGGGTTTACGATGACGGCGACTGCGTGTGTTTTTCATGGAAAAGGCTTCTGTCTTTAGGGTTAAACCTTCAGGGACAATATATAGGCGAGAGGGTAACATCGGTGGTCGAGCAGGGGGGTACACCACCCCTGGGCGCGGCCAGGGGCGCGCCCACCCATGGCGTGGGGCCCCTGTGGCTCCCCTCCGGGTCTCCTCCACACACCATGTGCGCGACAACTTTCTAAGACTTCCAGGCTTCAAATCCTTCAATATAGAGAATATCTCCATAAGAACTTTTCTGAAACTAAAAACATCAGAAAACAGGAACTGGCTCTTTGGCATCTTGTCAATAGGTTAGTCCCAGGAAATCGATAAAATGACATAAAGTGTAAAGGAAACATGTAGCATATGGCATGAAAACAACATGGAATATCATAAATTATGGATACGTTTATGACATATCAAGCATCTACTAACAACGAAGAGCATGCAAGATCATAAATAACATATACATGAAAAGAACATGATAGATTGATAATCACTGGACATTCATCGGATCCCAGCAAACACAACATGTAGCATTACAATAAGATGATTGATCATGTTAGGCAGCTGACAAGATCTAAGCATGAGGCATAAAGAGGAGAGAACAACCATCTAGCTACTGCTATGGACCCGTAGTCCAAGGATGAACTACTCACGCATCATTCCGGAGGCGGGCATAGTGGTGTAGAGCCCTCCGGTGATGATTCCCCCTCCTGGCAGGGTGCCGGGGAGAGCCCCAGAACCCTCACGATCTAGGGTTGATGATGACGGCGGTTGTGGATGTTTTTCGTGGAAAAGGCTTCTATATTTAGGGTTATCCCTTCAAGGAGAATATATAGGCGTGAGGGCAACGTCAGTGGGCAGCCAGGGGGCCACACCACCCTTGGGTGCGGCCAGAGGGGGGAGCCCACCCATGGTGTGGGGCCCCTATGGCTCCCCTCCGGTTGTCCTCCGAACTCTATGTGCGCGACGACTTTCTAAGACTTCAGGGCTTCGAATCGTCCAATTCCGAGAATATTTCTAGAACAACTTTTCTAAAACTATAAACAGCACAAAACATGAACTGGCTCTGTGCCATCTTGTCAATAGGTTAGTCCCAGGAAATCGATAAAAAGGGCATAAAGTGTAAAGGAAACATGTAGCATAAAGCATGAAAACAACATGGAACATCAGAAATTATGGATATGTTTATGACGTATCAGCGGCCGCCAGTTCTTGCACCCAATTTCTATGGATGATGCAAACCCTCAAAGAGTATGATGTTCATTGGGATAAGTTTATGCTCTTATGTGACAATGATAGTGCCATCAAGATCGCCTACAGCCCCGTGCAACACACAAGGACGAATGATTCTGTAATTTGTCATAATTTCATCCGGGATCATGTGGCAAGAAGTGATATTGATCTAGCGTATGTACCAACCAAGGATAGTCTCGCGGACATCTTCACGAAGCCTCTAGATGACTCAAGATTCATGTATTTGAGGAATTAGCTAAATATGATCGATTAGATGAATTTGACTTGAGGATCTTAATCACACACCTATAGTTGACTATGTGCTTGGGTTTAAGTGTAGGCACAGACATAGGGGGAGTGTTGTCCTAACACATTGGACTCCCCCTCCCCCCATTATTCCCAAAGTAAAAAACTATTTATATCTCTCTTTTCTAATGTTGAATTGTGATCTAAAACAATGAGAATTGGCAAGTCACCCAAGATACATCTTCGCGGTGGCATCCATGCTCTCTTACATGGTGGCCTCGTCCACCAACCTCTTCCTTGTGAAGAGTTGGTTCTTAGTTGGGTTTTCATGCCTCTTTGCACTTTTTGGCTTATTTCGAACAATGCTCCTTGTTGGTATTTGATTCTTTGAAGTTGTTCTCTCCAAGCAGTATGACTAGAAAATATCACCCCATCCTGTGTATATGCTTCCTATTTGTCTTGTATCTTTGTCTAAAAGAATATGCCATACTCCACACAAGTCACTTTCATCCTAAGATGTCCCTCCATGTTATTTCCGGCATGTTTTGGATCAAAACGAGAATTATCGGAACAATTCCATGTAGGCCAGAATTAATCCGGAAATCCCAGGATATTTCCGACTCAGCCGGAATACATCCAGAATTTTCATAATAATTCTGTGCCATTCGGATTCACTCTGAAGCATTCCGGAAATAACCGTTTTCACCTATAAAAGTCAGTTGCACGGCCGGGTGATGGCTTTTTCCATCTACATTTCATCTCCTCTCCGGCCCTAGCCACAAAAAATTGCCCCAAGGCTCCTCCTTGCCCTAGGAAGGGATTTTTGATCCTCTCCTTGACAAGGAACCTCTCCATGGAAGGTATTTCGGATTGGCCCTTCCCTCTTTTTTTTGTTGGATTTCAATTTAGACGCATCTTTTACCTAGGGTTCATCTAGTTTTAGAGTTCAATCCATCTTGTTATCCATGGCTAATCCATCTACCGGTTGAAATTTCATGTTCCTAGAGATCTAGACCCCTACTTGCAACCATTGCCTAGATCTAATTTCTTATGTTAAAATCCATGGTTCCTCGTACTATATTCACTGCCACCAACACCCCCTTAGGATCTATCCTTCAAAACCCTAGATTTGGTGAAGTTTTGAGTCAAGTTTTCATGAATTTGCGGCAGATCTGATTCGGTTTAAAGTTTCCAAAATCATTCCGAAAATGTCAGAACTATTCCGGGCAGCCAGAATAATCCAACATTCCATAATAAATCCGTTAATTTTGGATTGAATCCGACTGGGCCCAGAATTTCCTGAAACTTGCACTTCATCGAACTTAAGGTTGTTGTTATCTCCTTATGGCATATGCACTTACCTCCTGCTATGTATCTCTGCCATCTGTTCATAGGTCAAGGCTCTCGTGGTGGTACGGTTTGCAAGAGGAAGATCACTATCACTCGTTGAGACTACTCTGTTGGTTCTCATGCTCAGAGGGGTCGTGGTCTAGGAGGCCTCCCTTCCGCAGCTCATGATGATGGTCTGGTTGAGCATTTGTCTGAGGGAGATATGAAGTTGTACTCTGTGGGGTTGTGGAAGGAACTGAAGAAAAAGAATCCATACCGCTTTCCTAAGTCAACCTGTGAGGATCCCAGATTCTGGACCAACCTTCAACTCAAGGCTTGGGAGGATTTCTATTCCACTCTCACTCCTCCTGCCTTTGTGCAATCCCCAGTTGATATGGATTCCTATAATCATCACAAGTCTGGAAAACTTCATCACGTTCATAAGTGTTTGGTCAAGATGGACATTTCACCTCTTCTTCAGATCGAGCATGAGTATTGTCCTGATCTTATCTCTAAGTTTTACTACATTGTGCACTACAAGGCTGATGCGGTGCGGACTATGACTTGGATGACTGGTGATCAGAAGATTTTCATCAGTCTGGCTGAGTTTGCTATAGCTCTGGGTTATTCCTGGAAGGTAACTTGGGGAGTCCATGGTTACCGCATTCATGATGCTTTTGAGTATGATTCTTCAATCGTTGAGTTTTGTTATCCTCCTAACATCTCGTACAAGAACATTCGATTCAACTCCCTCATGTATCAATACTATAATGTGTTGTCCAAGATCTTCCGCTCCACTCTCATGGTCAAAGCTCGAGACTACTCAGGTATTAGGGCTTTCATGGTCAACCTCAAGGTTATCACCAAGCCTAAGAACCAGAAGAAGATTGATGTGATGGACTTTCTCTATCATGCTATTTGCATGGGAGTTATGGACAAGAGGAAGTCAACATATGGTCCTTATATTCAGAGGTTCATCAACTCCAAGGTCGGGGAAGAAATCATGGAGCTTTATCCAGTTGTTAGGCCAAAGAAGTTCACTCCCTCTCTTATCCGTGGTCCATAGATCCTAGAGTTTGCAAGGGCTAAAGCCAAGATGTCTCACACTCCTTCTGTCTCTTCTAGTGGTGGTAATCAGTGTCAGTCTTCTAGTGGCATTGAAAAGTTCTTCAAGGCTATGTTCAACATGTGCAGTGACACTAGAGCTATTACTCATGAGGCTAGGGAGCTAGATAAGGAAAATAGGCATATTAGAACGCTGACAAGAGGAATGCTGGGATTGATGTGCCTGCTGATCCTCCTTCACTTCCTGCTACTGATCTTGTTCCCATTGAGACGCCTGAGATCTGTTATGATGACTTCTACTTTGGGGTGCCTCCAGGTGATGGGGATGATGATGAAGAGTATGAAGATGATGATGACTTTGAAGATGCTGGTAACCAAGGTGGAGAAAACTAGGAAGAGGAGCAAGAAGATGATGAAGAGGATATCAAGTGATCTCTTGGGACGCTAGTTGAGCTCTTTTTCTCCTTTTTGGCGTCATGATGCCAAACGGGGAGAAGGATTTCTCTATTTAGGATATCACGGGATTTGCAAGGTTTGGGGCACAAGTTTCTTCCCTTTTAAATTTGATCTTATAGGCTTGTTCTCCTGTTTAATTTTCATTGAAAACATTTGCTTTATGTGTGTTGAACCTTTAGGTGACTCGTGTGTGTCACCCTTGCTCGTGATAAGTTATTATCTTTAGAACTATTTGCTTGCATGATTATCTTGTTTTATCCTTTATGCAATTGTTATTATGAACTTGCTTAAATTTCTTGGTTTCTAAAACATAGGGGAGAAAAGCCTAGTTGTTGTGTGCCTCAACCAGTGCACACATCTAGGAGAGTCCGTCTATTTTGGAGACCATTTCATTTGTTCACTATAAGAAATCCATGCAAATCCTTATGTTGTCATCAAACACCAAAAAGGGGGAGAATGAAAGAACATTTCTTAATCCCTTTGGTTTTGTGTGTTTGTTAACAACATAAGTGATATCTCACCGTGTGTTGCATGTTTAAGGTACACCTATTACCAGCACAAAGCGGTGTCAAAATTATGGTGAAGGAGAAAAAGATCGTGGACAGTTTTCCTTACAGGAAGAGGTTTTTGTTGGCATCCGGATTCATTCCGGAAACTCCAGAATGATTTCGGATTTGCGGTGAAAACCTCCGTTAGCATCCGAAATGCCCCGGAATATTCCGGATGGCCAGAATGATTCCGGAAATTCTGGATTGTTCGCAAGATGCATAAAAATGGCTAGTTTTTGTGTGTCCCTATAAATAGAAGACCATTTCTTCTCCAAAGGGTTAGCTCGTCTAGCATTCAAGTATCAATTAATGGAGATCACCAAATTCTATATTTCTCCCATTTCCTCCACCCAAACTCGTTCATTCTTGGAGGATTGAAGGATAAGGCCCGGATCTACATCTTCACCAACCCGTTCTTCAGTTCCCCCTCATTAACTTGAGCGATTCAAGTCTATGGTTTCCTTGTAGAAAACCTAGACTCCATTGTTGCTCACTTGTTGATTGTAGCAAGATTGTTGGTGTTCTTGGGAGCCTCCGATTCGGTTGTGGGTGTGTGCCTCAATATCATTGTAAAGACACCGATTTCCGCCTCAAAGGGAATCAACAGTGGAAGGTGAACTAGGCCTTTGTGGCAAAGTTCATCGAAGAATAGGATGAGGCCTTTTGGCATTGAGTAGGCCTTCATGGCGAAACTCACGCCCCTCCAACGAGCCTTACTACCCTCAAAAGGAGGAACTCGGGAATACATCCTTGTCTTCGCGTGCTTACGTTATCGGTTACCTCATTCCCTCTCCTTTACTTTGTGTTTGTATCTTGTTTAGTGTTGCTCTTGTCATATAGGTAAATTCACCATAATTTCATATCTAGAGAATTTACCTTTGTATCAAGCCTAAATTGAAAAGAATTAAAATTTGGAATCAGCACCTATTCACCCCCTCTAGGTGCCCATACTATCCATTCACTCGCTCTCATAGTCGGGTGAATCAGAGTCGGATGCTGAGCACATCATGTTGTTGCAGTAGTACTCATCCGAGATATCCTTGGCTGTGACGGTATGAAACCATGCCTCGAGAAAACGGACGAACACCTTGGGCGCACTCAAGGACAGGGCTCTAACCAGAAGGGGGCTCGGGGGCAACGAGTACACAGTTAGCGTGGTGTGGCGTGATGGCTAATTTTGCGAGGGCATTGGAGGCGAGATTGGCGGAAGAGGATCCATCGATGTAGACGGCGAGAGGGTGGAGATGAAGGGAATATGCCCGAGAGGCAATAATAAAGTGGTTGTTATCTTATTCCATGTTTATGATAAATGATAATTTCTCATTCTAGAATTGTATTAACCGAAAACGTTGATACATGTGTGTCTAATAAACAACCAAGAGTTCCTAGTAACGCCTCTTGTTTAACTAGCTCGTTGATTAACTGATGATCAAGGTTTCCTGATCATGAACATTGGATGTTGTTAATAACGGGGTCATGTCATTAGAAGAATGATGTGATGAACATAGACCCAAAGTGAATATAGCAATGCGATCAAGTCATTAAGTTTACATTGTTCTATCAAACATATGCAGTAACTCTAATCCTTAGTTCACGAGATCATGTCAATCACTAACACTGGAAGGTGCTTTAATGTCATCAAACTTCACACCGTAACAGGGTGACTATAAAGGTGTCATTGGGTATTAGGAAAGTATTAGTTGAGGCTCATGGATCAATAGTGGGATTGGTCCATCCAAATGCTGGAGAGATATACTGTGGGCCCTTTCGGTGATATCACATCGACACCGCTTGCAAGCACGTGACTAGGTCACAAGGATGTCATATCACTGAACGAGTAAAAGAGTACTTGTCGGTAACGAGATTGAACTAGGTATGTTTGATACCAATTATCAGATCTCGGACAAGTAAAATATCGCGAGACAAAGGGAATTGGTTATCACGCGATCACTAGATTCATCTTTGAATGTGTAGGAGCCATTACGGATCTCCAGGTCCCACTGTTGACTATTGATCGGAGAGTTGTCTTGATCATGTCTACATTATTCACGAACCGTTGGGTGTCACACTTAAGGTTTGATGACGCGATTGAGAGGATACGTAATATCGGAGAAAAGTTTGGACAACACCGGAATTGTTTCGCGGAATATTGAAATAGTCACCATAATTGTTTTAGGGAATATTGAAATAATTCAAGGTTGTATATGTTAATGTTTGATTAACAAATAGTTCAAGGGGGTAAGTGTTAATGTTTGTTAATAGGATTAACAAATATTAAAATAAAAAATAAATTGTTTTATTTATTTATTAAATAAAACCCTTGGAATTTTGAGTGGGAATTGATGAGAGAATTAGTGGGTTGAGTGGAGACTCCATCCACATGATGAGGGGAGAGGTGGAGGCACCAAAATTTCGTGGCTGCCTCCCCAGGGGTGTGAGCTCCCTCTCCCCACGCAACTTGTTGTCATCTCTCTCTCCATTCTCCCTCTGCTCCACCTCTTGGTCATCTGCTTGGTGAAGCCATGGCCGTCTAATATCTCCACCATACCACGCTGTCGTGCTGTTGGAGTTTCTGGTGGATCCTCTACTTATGTTGCTCCACTAGATCGAGGGAACGGAGGTCGTCATCGAGCTGTATGTGTGATCAAGTGCGGAAGTGCTGCCGGATTGCAGTGCTCTTCTTCGCGATCTTGAGATCCATGTGAGTTCGTCTACATCACTAACAAGATTTGATCTCGTAACGCTTTGTGTCTTCGAGGGTATGTTATTCTAGCACTCTCTCCTTACCCATTGCTTATATCTTCTAGATTAGATCTTAACCTTCAGGTGTTCTTCACGTAGGATTTTTTTGTTTTCTATGCAACGAACCCATCAGGAGGTAGGGTGATATGGCTAGGCAAGGATGGGGTGGGGCGAGGAAGAATGCGCATATGTGTCCCTGGTGGGCGAGCCAAGTTTTGACATACCCGGAGCTCCTTGCTCGTCCGCGCACATCCGGACGTGACCCAAATTTGGGCTAGGAATGGGTCAAAACAGACAGAAAAACGGGCAACCGTCTAGAAATCCTAAATGCGTCGGGCGTGTTGGGCCATGTTTTCGCCCCCTACGGAGCTAATCGGACGCAGCCGGACCAATTGTGGTTGGGTGTTGGAGATGCTCTAACACCAAAAACACAAACAGACTACTCTAAAAAATATGAGACCACACGAGACACACACTCGTAACATGATGCTCATGCAACTCAATAACATAAGAGACACAATATCAAGAAAGCGCCCCATAGGCGGGTGATAACTCGAGAAAAACACATCGACAAACGCAACGAACACGAGCACAACCATTTTAATATGCCAATATCCCAAGACAGTGAGAGTCATCCATTAAGCACGCCTTTCCTATAAGGGACACTCTTATTTTTTCTTATATAGTTGTTTGATTTCTCTTTCACATTGCTGAAAGAAATGAACGGAGCCATCTCTCGACCATGGCGACCGTGCCTCCACCGGCATGATCTTCTTCCACCGGCCTCCTCCGCCATCTCTGAGACCAGGTCGAGGACTCTCTCCGCGCCCTATTCCCATGGCCCCTCGAAGTCCGGAGCCGATGTCGCCGGGGTCGCGGAGGACGTGCTCCGTGTGCTCCATTCCTCCACCGAGCTTTCTTGCATCTGCTCGTCCCTCTTGAAGTAGTTGAAGTCGATGTTGAGTTTCTTTGCACCTGCTAGTTTCTCCCATGACGGTTCAAGTCGTTCAGGATTGCAGTGTGAAGGTAGAAGATAGGGAGGTAGGTGATGTGCTCGCTCGATCGCCAGGCACTTGCCTCTGTCTCGCCCAGCTCAAGCTCTAGGCTCCCGTACACGTTTCTACCATCTGTGCAAGAGCTGGAGGCTGCCCTAGACAAGTTGGTTATGCGCATGTCTCTGTTGGCTGCTCCGGCTTCATCGGGCACCTCCGATGTTGTGCTGGCTACGACATCATCCGTGCCAGCTGCTCCTACCCTAGCGGCCGCCTCTGCTACCACATTAATTGCTTTGGTTCCATCGGCAAACTCCGCCAACATTTTGTTGCCCCCGTATCCGTGTCGGCTCCTCCAACTACGCCAGATGCCTCTGTCGTCGCGCTGGGTGCAGCCGCTCTGCCTTCCTGCAAGGCCGACCCAGGATTTGGTGACCCTTTGGAGCACCTTCACCGCCGCCATTGGCCCGTGGAGGAGAGCCGGAGATTATGACCTCTCCGGCCTAGTGCATTCCAGACTTGTTGCTTGCGTGTCGCACCCTGGTTTCTAGGGGATACTCATCGGGCCGAACTGGATAGCAGATGCTTGGATTATGGGGCATACCTGCTCCATAATCCAAGCATCTGCTATCCAGTTCGGCCCGATGAGTATCCCCTAGAAACCAGGGTGCGACAAATGGTATCAGAGCCTGTCTGCCTGTAGGATCCCTTTTACTGGTCGCAGTTGAGTCTAGAAACTATTTTGTAGCTATATAGGAAAAATGAAACGTGAGAGTAGGAATTCTGCCATTTTATTTCTTTCCCCACCCACCCTCCCTTTTCTGGTAAGGAAGTGCAACGTTGTTTTTCTCTTCTCATCTAAACTTTCAAGTTAGGATTTCACGTGTTCTGGGTTCTTCCGTAGTACCTTAGGAGTTTTGGTCGCGAGTTTCCCGATGTTGCTTCAATATCATGTTTCTCTCAAGAACCTTTCGTCCATTGATGTATCCATTCCTAGCTATGTTTAGTTATCCTTTCGTACTCAAACCATTTATGGTGAACGTTGAGGGTAGTATATGTTTGATCCATGCTACCTTCTTACCGTCTGAAGTAATCCTTTTAAGCACTTATATTGGATTTTGTTATCCGGTTAGTGTGTTAATCTTGGTATCCTCTTCAGGATGGAAAGTGGTGACGAAGAACACACACTGCCACCTGAGATGGGGAAAGTGCTGTCTCAGATGACACAAGTTATAAAGCAGATGCAGCGGAACCAAGACCTTGGGAGTAATGGCAACACCCGTGTGTCTATTCGGGAGTTCCTTGAGCTCAATCCGCGCACGTTTGATACCGCCTCCGAGCCATTGGATGCTGATGACTGGCTCCGTGAAATGGACCGTACTCTTATGGTAGCTCATGTGGCCGACGAGGACCGTGTTCCTTACGTGACCTACCTTCTCCGTGGACAATCCATGTCTTGGTGGGAGAATTTCCAAGAAATGAGAGGTCCTAGTCTGGCAATCACATGGGAGGATTTCAAGCAAGCCTTCGTGCGCCATCACATTCCCGATGGGCTCATGGAGAAAATGCGTGAGGAATTCTATTCTTTCACACAAGGCAATCTGGACGTTCTGGAATACCAAAGAGAGTTCAATCGTTTGGCTCGCTACGCCGGAGATGAAATCTCCACGGAAGCGAGAAAGATGGAAAAGTTCCGCAGGGGTCTCAACCCGGAACTCAAGTATGCTCTCACCAACGTCAAGGCCAAGAATTTTGAGGACCTCATCAACATCGCTCTAAATGAAGAGCATGGGCGCAAATTGGTTGAGGAATCTCGTAAGCACTCTCGTGAACAGGCTAATCTCTCGAAAGCTATCATGCCTCCACAAAAACGAAGAGTTTGGGTTCCATATACCACTCGAACACCGCACATCAGCTTGCCAAGCCCGGCAGGATTTCTTGCCCTCCCTCCCACCCCAGTGGTATCTTTAGGAGGTGCTCCATCTCAGCCAAGTCCAACAGCTCCTCGTTCTGCTAGTACATGCTTCAAGTGCGGTCTATCAGGACACTACTCCTACAAGTGCCCGCAGAACAAGCCACCATCACTACCTATCTCTAAGGTCAATCATGTGATGGTAAACACTCCTTCGCCTAGGCCCCGCAACAGGAACAAGTCTGTCTTGAGAACTGTGAGGGTGAACCATGTCAAGGCCCAAGGAGCAGAAGAATCTCCAGAGGTTGTAATGGGCACACTTCTTGTGAACTCGTTTCGTGCTAAAGTCTTGTTCGATTCTGGTGCTTCACACTCTTTCATCTCTCAATGCTTTGCAAACACCAGTGGAATCAACTTCGAACAGTTGTCTATCCCTCTCCTAGTGAAATCACCGGGATCTAGCTGGCAAAGCAATAAAGTTAGCCAGAACATCGAGATCACAATTGGAAACCTTCCATTCCAGGCATCTTTGATAGCTCTCCACTCTTCAGATATTGATGTCATTCTGGGGATGGATTGGCTGGTAGCCAACAAAGCAGTCATTGATTGTCCTGCTAAGTCTGTCAAAATCACACACCCTTCTGGCCAGATAGTCTACTTCCATGCTGAAAATCCAGTTGCTCAACTCTACACTCTCAATGCAAATCCTCTACCATCTATTGAAACTATTCCGGTGGTTTGTGAATTCCCTGATGTCTTTCCAGAAGAATTGCCAGGAATGCCTCCTGACAGAGCAGTTGAGTTCGTGATCGAACTTGAACCAGGCACTGCTCCAATCTCTAAGCATCCATACAAGATAGCTCCTCCTGAACTGAAGTTGTTGAAGGAGCAAATCGATATGTACATGGAGAAAGGTTACATTCAACCTAGCTCCTCGGCTTGGGGATGCCCAACTCTGTTCGTTGCGAAGAAGGATCAAACAAAGAGACTCGTGGTTGACTATCGTCCTCTCAACGAGAAAACAATCAAAAACAAGTATCCAATTCCTCGTATCGATGATCTTTTTGATCAACTTGGTGGAGCCTCAATATTCTCAAAGTTGGATTTGAGGATGGGTTACCATCAGATAAAGATCAGAAAGGAAGATATTCCTAAGACAGCTTTCACCACTCGGTACGGTCTATATGAATACACCATCATGTCCTTTGGTCTAACCAATGCACCGGCGACATTCTCTAGACTAATGAATTCTGTCTTCCATGAATACCTCGACAAGTTCGTTGTGGTATATCTTGATGATATTCTTGTCTACTCAAAATCCGAGGAAGAGCATGGAGAACATCTTCGTCTCACTCTCATGAAGCTTCGCGAGCATCGTCTGTATGCCAAGTTCTCCAAATGTGAGTTCTGGATTCCAGAAGTTGCTTATCTTGGTCATGTCATCTCTGCCAAGGGCATAGCCATTGATCCAGAAAAGGTTAAGGCAATTGTTGATTGGAAACCTCCTAAGACGGTGAAGCAAGTCAGAAGTTTTCTTGGTTTGGCTAGCTATTGCCGTCGTTTCGTCCAAAACTTCTCCAAGATTGCCAAACCTCTCACTGATCTGACAAAGAAGGACAAGAAGTTCGTTTGGTCTCCACAATGTGATGAAAGTTTCAATCTCCTGAAGACTAAACTCACTTCTACACCAGTTCTGGTTGGCCCAGATACTACCAAACCTTTCCAGATATTCTGTGATGCTTCTCAACAAGGTCTAGGTGCAGTTCTTATGCAAGAACGTCAAGTTGTGGCTTATGCTTCACGTCAGTTGAACCCACATGAGAAAAATTATCCCACTCATGATCTTGAACTTGCAGCAGTTGTGTTTGCCCTCAAGAAATGGAGGCAATACTTGTTGGGTAACCGCACTGAAATCTTTTCCGATCATAAGAGTCTGAAATACATCTTCACTCAGCCAGATCTAAATCTCAGACAAAGGAGATGGATTGAAAAGATCAAAGACTTCGATCTTACCATTTCTTACACTCCAGGCAAGGCTAATGTTATGGCCGATGCTCTCAGTCGCAAGTCGTATTGCAATAATCTCATGATCATGGAAAGCCAACCTCCACTTCATGAAGAATTCCAGAAGCTGAACCTTGGTCTTGTTCCTGAAGGTTATCTTGCGAACTTGACAGCCAGTCCAACTCTCGAGGACAAGATTCGTTCTGAACAACTTCGTGATGCTGAGATCAAGAAGATTGCAAATAACATCAAAGCAGGCAATGTGAAGTATGAGTGCTTCTCAATTGATGACAAGGGAACGGTGTTCTTCGAAAGACGCATTGCGGTTCCTCAAGTTCAAAGTCTCAAAGATGTTATTCTCAAGGAGGCTCATGAAACTCCTCTCTCCATCCACCCTGGAAGTACAAAGATGTACCAGGATCTCAAAACGCTGTATTGGTGGTCTGGCATGAAACGTGAAATTGCTCAATACGTTTCTGAATGCGACGTTTGTCAACGTGTTAAGGCAGTTCATCAGAAAACAGCCGGTCTTCTCCAACCTCTGAAAATTCCTGAGTGGAAGTGGGACATGATTGAAATGGACTTCGTCACTGGTTTTCCAAAGTCCAAGAAGGGCAACGATGCAATCTTCGTTGTTATTGATCGTCTCACTAAGGTAGCTCACTTCTTTGCTGTCAAAGAAACAATATCAGCTAGCCAGTTAGCAGAGCTCTACACAACAAAGATTGTTCCTCTTCATGGTGTTCCATTGGAAATAAGCTCAGACCGTGGAAGTATATTCACTTCTCATTTCTGGAAGAGTTTTCAAGAAGCATTGGGCACCAAACTTCTGTTCAGCACAGCTTATCATCCTCAGTCTCAAGGGCAAGTCGAAAGAGTCAATCAGATTCTCGAGGATATGCTCAGAGCATGTGGTCTCTCCTTTGGCATGAAATGGGAGGATTGCCTTGCATATGCTGAATTCTCCTACAACAACAGCTTCCAGGCAAGCCTAGGCATGGCACCGTTTGAAGCACTCTATGGCCGCAGATGCAGGAGTCCAATCAATTGGTCTGGAGCTGGTGAACGTTCACTCTTAGGCCCTGACATTGTTAAGGAAGCCGAAGAGAAAGTTCGAATCATTCGTGACAATCTCAAGATTGCTCAGTCTCGTCAGAAAAGCTACTATGACAGCAAGCACAGGGATATGATTTATGCACCTGGTGACAAAGCATATCTCCGTGTAACTCCCCTCAGAGGCACTCATCGTTTTGGTGTCAAAGGAAAGCTAGCACCGAGATACATTGGTCCGTTCAACATTCTCTCAAGGCGTGCGGAAAATGCCTATCGTCTTGAACTTCTAGAAAAACTATCCAAGGTGCACGATGTGTTTCACGTGTCACAGCTCAAGAGGTGTTTCAAAGATCCAGATCGTGCAGTTGATCATGATTCCATTGAACTGCAAGATGATCTATCTTATGAGGAGCACCCTGTTCGTATAATCGATGAGACCGAGCGTAAGACTCGCAACAAGAGCACCAAGTTCTTGAAAGTGCAGTGGTCGCATCATTCCGATAAAGAGGCAACGTGGGAGACCGAAGAGGATCTTCGCAAGAAGTATCCGGACCTTTTCACTTCTCAGTAAGGAATCTCGGGGCGCGATTCCTTCAAGGGGGGGCGTTTTGTAACATCCCAAGTATGAAAATCTCCCCCCTAGATGTTTGTTTCGTGTTTTATTTTTGTTGTGCATCATGTCATCATATTCTTTGCATCTGTTTCCATCTGATTTCTATTTTGAATTCCAAAACAAAATTCAATTGTTGTCATACTTGTTATGTTACAATGTGTCAAATAAAAACTACCAAACAAACAATAATTTGTTCCACCAAAAATTGGAGTCAAAACTTAATTTTGGCTTAAGTGGCAATTGTTCTTTTTATACCAACATTGCTCAATTCATCTAATTGCCAAACATTAACTAAATAAATATTATTTTGGAAAACAAAGTTTGTTTTAGGTGTTGTTACAAAAAAAACAAAACAATAAGAAGTTATCCTAAACATTTGCTAAACCCTAAAACCACTTGTTTTATCTCCTTTATCCAAATCTGCAAAAAAAAAGTAATAAACAGAAAAAAATAAAAAAAAGGGAGAGGGGGCAAAAGGATGCAGCCCAAGTGCCCTTAGGCCCATACCCCCCTCACGGATCGTCTCCTACCTCCGTACGGTACGGAGGGCCATCCATGGTGGCCACGTACGCATACAGAGGAGAGAACGGCGATCGATGCCCCCTCCTCCTCTATAACTGCTCGAGTTCTCCTCCTAACCCTAATCCCCTCTCCTCCCTCGCGCCGCTCTCCTCTTTCTCTCCCCCTGTTCCTCCTTTCTCTGTACCGAGCTCCACCACCGAAGCTCCTCCACCGTCGCCTCCTTCTCCGGCTCGCCGCCGGCGCCACGGTGCCCGCCCGGCCGCGCTAGGGCCGGGAACGGAACCGGCGCGGTGCCCTCTTCCACGCCGTGCCCTCCATCTCCGCCGCCATCACCGGAATCGTCGCCGCCAACCTCGCCGGTTTCCGCCACCGACCACCCCTGCTCCCTCCGTTTTTCCCCTCGCAGGTGAGCCCGCCTCCGCTCCCTTCCCTCCTGGTCGCCTCCTCCTCTCCGGCCCCACGGCCGCCCCGGCCACCCGCCGGCAGCCGCCTCTCCGGCCACCCGCGGCAGCCCACCGCGGGCAGCGCGAGCAGCGCCATCGCCGGCCGCCCCCGCTCTGTCCGCTCGCGATCTGTACCTGCACGACTGAAAAAAGTTCAGTTAAAATTTTAACTGACGGAAAAACTGCACCTTAACCTCCTATGCTGCCTGTATCTGACAAGAAACCGAACCAGCCCATCTGGTACCGTACCGTGCGCCCAAGGCCTAGCGCGCGGGTTCGAATCCCAGGGGAGGCAATTTGCCTCCCCAATTTTTTCCTTGACCGCCCCGCGCTGGGACCCACACGTCATGGACCCTAGCGGCCACCTCACCTCCTAGCCTGCCACCTAGGTGCCACGCAGGCCCAGGGCCCAGTTGGCAGTGCCCTGGGTAGTTATCTGCGCGGTAACAAATTATTTCCTGCGTTTTCTTTTTAAATCCAAGTCCCTTTTAATTCACAGTTTGGTCCCTAAACTTAGAAAATGAATAACTTCTATTTCATAACTCCAATTAATAAAAATAAAATATGTGCACTGCTCTAAATTAAATTATCTATCTATTGGTAACATTTGTTTTCTGTTTTGAATTTTCAAAATGCAATTCAAATTTGAATTCCAATAATTCAATTGCAATTTGGTAAAATCAATAACTAATTCATTATTAATCCAAATCGTGCAAATAAAATATGTTTTCCATACCATTTTGAACCACCAATTCAAATATAAATTTTGTTTCATGATTTGAATAATTTAAATTGCCTAAATAATTTAAACCTTGTTTAAATCATTTAAAATTGATAAAATCATAACTTGCTCAAATAAAATTATTTTTGAACATGCAAAATATGTTTTCAACCTAGAAAAGTATAAACTTTTCAAATATGAATTTTGTTATCTGTTTTGAACAATTTAACTTGGTGAAAACAACAAATACTTGTGTGTAATCCCTTTAAGGAACCAAAAATCCCCTAAATTAATAAATAAATTTCTAAATTGTTAAACCTTATTCCAAATTGGTTCTAATGTTGTTATTTTGTTGTTTTCCTCATCCATGCATCATACTAATTCACCCTCATCTGTTGATTAGTTGGAAAACAAATAATCTAACCCAAAATTCATGGGCTTTTCATATGCAACTCAAAATTGCATATGTGTCCATTTAATTTGTGTTACCATGTCAACTAGTTTATTTTGATGCAACTATTAACATGACATGCATCATCCCCATGATTGTGCACTATGCCATGACATTGATTGTTTATCTTCCTGCATTGTTTGTTTGCTTCTTCTCGGATAGACGACGACGTTGATACCGACGATCCTTACGACACCCCTTTCTGAGGATCTAGCTCAGTACCAGGCTACTGGGTTTGCAGGCAAGTTATCACTCACATGAACCACTGTGTTCCTTTCAACATTGGTTACCGATACTTTCCGTTGTTCTTTTCTGCTAGCCTTAGTAGTAGTTGTTTCTGTTACGATCCTATCACATGATACCCCGAAACCATGATATTGCCTCACCTCCAGTCCTATAACCCCGTTGTTTGAGCCCGTGTCTTACTAGCATGCTTAGGGTTGTTTCTGCTCGAGTCTGTTACCCGTTACTTTCTATTATCATATTTCTATTATGTCCTATGGGCTCGATGTGTAAACAACAACCTGTTAATGCTTGGGTAATAATAATATGATGATAAGGCACCGGCATGAGGCCCGTCGTGGTTTTGAGGCCTGCTAGTGTCGACCCTAATTAGGAAAAGGGTCTTGTCTACTGATCCATGATGAGCGTGCTCACCGCATCCGGGTGGTGGTATGGAACCCCCCTCGGCTTTGATCTGATCCGCAGTTTGTCCGAAGAGCCACACTTAGTTCGGGTGTTCCATTTGGCTCATACGCATAAATGGGTCGCTCCCATGGTTACTGATGATGATGTTCACGCACACATATAGGGCGAGGCCTGTAGTGCCAGGGTGTTGTGTCCTGCGGGAGTTTTGCACACCTGCGCTGAGTATTCGGCTGCGTGGCTGGGACCTTATAGCTCCGTGGCTCCTAGGACAGGCTGTAGTGATGGTTCGAGTCGTGTCGAGTCCACCTGAGTTTTAGTTGGTGGCTTGAGTGTGTACGGGTACTGGAGCACACCCTGCAGGGATGAATCTTCTCGAGAAGCCGTGTTGTCCGCGGTTATGTGACGACTTGGTGAAAGTACTGGCTAACAAGTACTCAGACAACTTACACCTAACTATAATAACTTGACTAGTAATAGGTTTATTGACACAATAACCTGAACCATCATTAATCCAACTGTGTGAGTTATCCTCGGATTGCTTCTTTGGATAAGGGGCGAGATCCAGGATGGGTTTTGTTTGGTGGTTAGCTGGTAGTTGGTTACGATACGCTATCTTATCTTCTTTCTGTTAGCCGGAAGTGGTAGTAACTCTGTAGGATGTTAGAGCAGCCAGTTGCCGCATCCTTTATATCCCCTTTCTTCCGTTGAACCCAAAGCATCGGTGCTTGGTGTTGACGGGTTACACTTTGGTGAACTGTGAGTCTTGCTTGCCAGTACGTTGTTGTACTGACCCCTTTGGGGCTGTGGTTTACGCAGACGACGATTCCGAGGATCCCCATGGAGGCTACTACGTGGAGTACGACGACGCTGTTGACGAGTAGATAGCGGACCCGGGCAGGATCCGAGACTTCGTGGATGGGCTCCGTCTTCCTTTTCATTGCCGGCTTCTTAAGCCTATTTGGTTTTGTCTGTACTCAGACACCTTGTTTGCTTCCGCTGATGTAATGAATGCTATGTTGGGACATGTGTCCTCTGGATGATTGTATTTGCTATTCTCTGCCTTAGTGAAGGCTATTTGCAACCTTATTTCAATCTTTTGTGTCGTAGAGATGTGTTGTGGTATCATTCCGTTTAACGCTGTTGACGTACCCTGTGTGATTGGTATGAAGTACGTCGACAGTAGTGCCTATGGTCTCTAGTGGATAGTTTACATCGACGGTGGAATAGCAGGGCTTGTGTTGTCGCGCATAAGCGCAGGCCTACCAAGAAGCTGGGACGTGGGAGCAGTTATGCCCCATAATCCAAGCATCTGCTATCTAGTTCGGCCCGATGAGTATCCCCTAGAAACCAGGGTGCGACATTGCGACTCCCATCTCAGCTATGGATTCTAACAACAAGGAAGGGTGGGTGCATGTGGATCGGGGCACCGCTCGAGCCAAGGCCCTCCTCCCGAGAATTCGAGGGAAGGTTTGGAGCGTTGCCTCGCCTTCATGCGTTGGGATCGTGGGAGGTGCTTCTTGTCGTGGGATAATCACGGCAGATGTTACCAGGGGTAACTGATCTTGGGGCAAGTCGACACAGGCGTTCGGGAGAGGGTTTAGCTCGAAGGAAGACATGATACAACTTGATATGACAGCCGGCAATTGAAGTCGCCGGATCTCTATTCTCGATACAATAACACGATTAGGGTTTACACTGGATACTCGATACCACTCGATATTGCTAAGGCTCTCGAATCTCTAGATCTCTATCTATACCCGGGGGTCGGTTTATATAGCTCCCGTACCCCCTAACTTACTTTACAAGGCACACCCGGGTCCTTCCTAGACACGGCGTGCTAACCCTGACTTTCCTTTACAACACCCACAATCCGGGTCACCAGGCCCACGAGCTTGGGCCTTCACAAACATCTTTATTCCTAACCGTATCCTACTCACTGTCTCTGGGCCGGGTTATTCCTCGGATCTTGGCATACCGGGTTAGCATCCCCCCATCAGTAGTCCCCAGAATAGCTTGGGCTTCACGGATCTCCTTGAAGCGCTTGCTATTCCCTGCAAAGATACCGACCAAACGGGCGTACGAAAACTGAGTTAAGATATCATGATATTCAGCTAGGCCTCACTCCATGGCGGCCATACAATAACCCGGACCTTTCCTCCATATACTTGGGTCCAAATCCCTAAATCCAAACCACAACAAGAAATAGCAAGATCTCATGCTTGATGACCAGTCCTGTCATTACGGGCGAATCCCTTCCTTCCTCTGTCACGATGCCTTGCCCAACACTTGACGCACATCTTGCAAAATCTTCGTAGATAACCACCACTCCACGATTCCCGGCTCCTAGCCGTTAAGATAAGCTCTCCCTTGCCTTATAAATAGCGCCTAGAGGGTAACCCTAAGCCCATCACCACGCCACAACTTCTCCTCTCTTTCATTGCCCCAAACACCTTCGCAGCACCATCGTGGAGAACTAGCGCTCGTTACTGACGCAAGATTAACAGCGGCCGCGCCTGCCCTTGAATCGCCTCGCGCCGCCGTCAAGCGCCACCTTGGTACCTCCATTCCTCCCATCCGAGCCGCACCGCTCGTTGCCACCACGCTAAGCCCCAATCTTCTCGTTAAGCTCTTCGCAATCAATCAACAAATTTTAATCCATCCAAGGTCAGATCTAGGTCATCCCGCGAATTACTTGTCCGATTGCACCAGATTAGATTGATTCAACGCTCGCCAACCCCTTTAATTGCCTACCTGATAGTCGCAAATGATCTTCCACCCATCACTGACCACCAATTTTACTTAAAAGCCATCCGCGAACCTCTCCATCTAGATCCGTTCCTCCGCTGTTTTCCGCTTATTGCATTAACACCCGGAAAAACCCTCCTTTTCCAGCTATTTCATTTGCGGTATAAATATGGGCAACCATCCGTCATCCCCAAATACCTTTTCCTACGTAAGTGACCAGCAATTTCCACAAGTGTGATCAATACCCGGACAGTTCTCAACTTCGTACCCTCTTGATACCTTATACTCGGATATTTCAACTTTCCCGGGTCTTATTTCATACATCCTTCTCTTTTTGTGTTTCGCAGGCTGACCCCATGGCTCCCAAGCGGCAAGGAAGACATCCGGCTCAAGCAAGGCCCACCCAAGCCATATCCGCCAATTGGGGGCGCTCCACGACCACTAAGGCCAAATTGGACGAACTCACCGAGTTAGGCACCCTCCCCTCTCAGAAAGATATCCACTGGAGGGTGCCAGGTAACGAAACTCATCCCACTCCCGCAGAAGGCGAGGTAATCTGCTTTGTAGAGCACGTGACCCGAGGATTTCGCCCTCCGGGTCACCCTTTCTTTAGAGAGGTCTTAGATCACTATGGACTCCGGGTGTTCGACATAGGGCCTAACTCTATGTTGAACATCACCCACTTCATAGTTCTATCTGAATCGTATTTGTGCATGCCACCAAACCTGACTCTTTTCACTGAGTTATTCCAATGCAAACCGTGCCGCGAAAGCGGCGACGGGGCGCTTCTTACTTGCGGCGGGGTATCCATCCAACGCCGTAGGAACTCTTTAATGCCAACCCTCAACCTGCAATCTTGTGCCAAACATTGGCAGTTATCCTTTTTTTACTGTCGCGATACCTCCCCCGACAGCGAGAAGAAGCTGCCGGGTTACTCAGAGACCCCCCTCAAACCCTCCGAGTCTTTCAGTGCCTTCGCACCAGACTCGGACAGGGAAGCAATCCTTCCTGCACTAGCCAAAATAGCCATTCTCTCGGCCCAAGGCCTCCTAGGGCTCAATTTGATAAAGACATGGGTCGACTTCCGAATCCAACCTAATTCCATCCGCACCAAATTGATGTGCGAGTATTCGGGTCACACTACAGATGCACTTCGCTATTCCTCCAAAAGCTTTGCGACTGGTGACACTGTCAAGACCATCAAGAGCCTCTTGGCAGAGAAGCTGGATGTGATAAAGGGCATCTCCGGGTTACCTCCGTTTACTCGGGAAAATCCAGCTCCAACGGTAAGACCCGGCACTCATAACTTGTCTCCACATTTCAACTCGATACTGCTTCTAAACATTAACTTTATCTTTTTACCTTAGGCTGATGACCCCTTCTGGAGAGTGGACCCCCTCCCCCCCTCCAGAGACCCGGAAGAGGAGGACGAGACGACTGACGACAGCGAAGGTACTTACCCAGGATCTATATACTTTTGCTTGTATTATTTTCCTTTCGTATGTCTTTTTCCCAATGAATTCACATCTGGCTCGCAGGGCTGGAGGACGAAGGCGGAAACAACGAGGATGACCCGGAGAGAACCGAGTCTGACCCAGAGGCGACAGCCGGGGCCAAGAGGAAAAGCAGGGGGACAATATCCAAGGTTCCTTTTTCCTCACTATCTTCCGAATCTTACTCCTTTGACGCCATGCGAAGACTTAACCATCAATTATCAAATTCGCCGTGCTTGAAGGAACCTTTCCCCGCCAAGCGCAGGGTAACTCGGAGCTCCCCGGGTGAAGATCCCCTTAACCCGGGCATCTCCACCCCTTTAGTCCCTCGTGGCAGTGCTCCTCCATCTCGTTCTTCCAACTCTCCTCAGCGCCACCCTTCTCCTAATCACCCACGTGCCGGGCAATTCCGGGTTCCATTAGTGGTTCCTGCGAACACCTCATCTACTTCAAGTGGCGAGCTCCCATCGGATTACACCGTAAATGCCGGGTAAGTTTTTGCCTTACTATTTCTTTTTGCCTCTAGCGAACTTTCATTCGAGCCACCGTCATCATCAATAACTGCCTTTTTTCATCTTTCTTTCAGTGCTCAGGTCACCGTCAGTGACCCGGAAAACACAGAAACGGCCAACATTCAGGTGGAGAAGCCGACTGACGATGCAGACGCCGCAACCGGAGATGATGCAGCCGTTAACCGGGAACAAGGCCCTCTGAACAAGCCACTTTCCCAAACCGTCGGATCTCCTTCCTTATCGGAGCCAGTAGACGAAGAGATAGAAATTTTAGATACGAAGATGAGCCCTCCCAACCCGGACACTCAGACTGTCCGGGTCTTCACTCCAAATGCAAGGAAACCCCCCCTGCCTGACGACCAAGCTGCCGGCACTTCCCGGACTCATTCCGATGAGTTAACGTTTGCCCAGATGCTGGAAACCCTGCGCACCTTACGAGCTAACGAGGAAAACATCCTGGGAGCCTTAATAACCAAACATGAGGTAAGTTGAACTAATGTTGCTTGTACCTTTGTCCAGTCCCCAAGTTCCGAGTGAGTTCATTCATGACTTGCTCGGGATTTTATGATACCATTGACTGATAACCGTGCTCTTCTATCCGACTAACACTTTTTAACACCCATGCAGTCTTTCGTGACTCAATATGAAGAGAAACTTGCAAACGCCACCAAGCTCATTGAAAAAGAAATATCTTTACGCGAAGCGGCCGAGACTGAAGCCAGAAGGAATAGGCAATTAATGAAGAAGTACCGAAGAAGGGCTCACCGAGCCGAAGACGACTTGACAAGCCTTTCTGTCGAAATTTCTGATACCTATCGTTCTTTGCTTGGTATGCTTCCTTCTCCGAGTTTATCCCTTTGACCAACAGCAAAAAATGCTTAGCTGATATATTCATTTTACTCGAGGCCCGGATGAAACCATGCCTGATGAGGATGATATTGCCAAGCTGAAGACCATGAAGAATGTTATCCGGCAGCTGTGTGCCGGAACCAGATGGATTTTGGAAGAGTTACGGTGGCCAGGTAGAGGACGTGTTGACCTGAAGAGGATGCTGGACGCCTTCTCCACGATTCCTGAGTGGATTTGGCACTGGAAGCGCTCGTCCTGCCGGGTTAGGATGACCCGGGGGCTATCACTCGCCAAGGCTTACCTCCCCAAGCTCGATCTGGCAAAGCTCATGGGCGGCTTCCCCGAATTCAAGCTTGATGGTTCAAAGTTCTCGCGGGAGGATTTTCAGGCTGTGCAGAAGGAGGTCCGTTACCCGGCTAGTGTGATCGCTGATGAACTGGATGTCAATATTCTTGTCCCTGCTTATGATGCTGCTGGTGTGGCAATTAAGTCAGATCTTCCCGAACCATATGACATGATGGCTCGGTGGAAGGAGGAAGCTGCTGCGATAAGGGCGGAGGCTGCCAAGAAACAAGCTGAAGCCGGCTCTGCTCCTGCTGCCTCAACAACAGCCGTTCCGCCTCCTGCGGGAGCTGGCGCCGCCGATCCGGGTGTTGCTGCCACCAATGATGGCAAGGGTAAGGCCAAGATGAGCGCCGAGTGATATATGGTTTCCGATGCCCCTTCTTAAGCGTCAATCGGTCGACATACTTTTTGAAACAGTCATTATTTAGGTGGTGCGCCTGTGCACCTTTGATATTTTTTCACCAGTATTTTGTAATGCACACTAAGGCCTTGATATACTCGATGCCTGCTCCGACCTTTATAAGTTTAAGCTCATCTTTTCTCGATATCTGGTTTTATTTATTGCTTCCTTTGTGAAAACTCGATTTCCGGGTCTCATGGGTATTGGCGGGCGGATTTTGCTTCAACGTCCCCAAGTCCCCAAGACTCGGATTTTTGGATTGTTGCAACTATACAAGTAAGCCAGTTCTTTTCAAGATTTCAAGCTACCGGGCCCGGATTGCCGAGCCTAGGACACTTGATCTTGAAAAGGCAACAAAATGCTTACTGCTATTTTCACAAAGATCCATGAGTTATTTCACATTGGTTTTGAAGTTATGCTTAATAGTCATTGAGTTTCCAGCTATTCAGCCTTGTACTCTGCATAACTTGTGGTTTAGATGACCCTTTTGACTGTCTTGTACTGTAAGCCGGCTTTCGCGTGGATACCATGTTGTTACATCAATACGAAGACGTAGCCAGCCAATCCCCGTCGGGTTTTTATGACTAACTGCCATCGTAAGCGAACAAATCATGCCACTTAGGTGCGAGTCACATCGAGCTTAAGTAAGAGTAGCCAAGAAATTTGGACTTCTTTGTCCGGTTATAAGATTGCAGCCGTACTCGTTTGCGAGTAATCGGCCCTTATAACTCATAGGCATCATGGCCGGGTCTTTGAGTTTGTAACTGTGCTATTTAAGCGATCAGCCCCCAAGACCTAGATATACGCATCGTACTGAGAATACATAACCTGATAACAACCATCTCTTTTCTTGATAACCATCTCTTTACTTGATATGAAAAACTGATAACAACTATCTCTTTTCTTGATACCCATCTCTTTACTTGATATGAAAAATGTAGGTCAGCAAGCCGCCTCATTAAAAACCCGTCCAGTCCCCAAAGGTGCCCTGGATAGGAAAAGAGTACGTTAGAAAACCTGCTGCCTATTACATCGTGCGATTCCACTTGCCAATATAGTCTTTACTAAGTATAATACGGACGCAGCTGAGCCACGTTCCATGGTCTATCTCTTTCTTGCATAGATGAAGTGGTGTGTGCGGTGTCATTGACTGTAGCCGACTCTTCCCTTGCATCTATTAAATAATATGATCCGTTATGTAGGCTCCGGCTTACGATAAATGGTCCTTCCCATGGTGGTGATAATTTGTGTTTTCCTTCGTTTGACTGTACCAGACGCAGAACCAAGTCTCCTTCCTGGAATACCCGGGTCTTCACACGCCGGCTATGATACCTCCGTAGGTCTTGCTGATATATGGCTGATCTTTCCAGGGCTTGTTCTCTTTGTTCTTCTAACATATCTACGGCGTCCTGCCGGGTTTTTTCGTTCTCCACTTCGACGTAAGCTGATACTCTGGGCGAATCGTGAATAATATCACTTGGTAACACTGCTTCCGCACCATAGACCATGAAGAAGGGTGTCATCTGAGTGGATCTGTTAGGTGTAGTGTTGATACCCCAAACCACGGAAGGAAGTTCTTCGACCCATGCACCAGCTGCCCTGATACAGGGGACTCGCAATCGTGGTTTTAATCCGCGAAGCAATTCTTGGTTTGCCCTCTCCACTTGTCCATTGGCCTGCGGATGAGCCACTGATGCAACATCAAGCCGGATTCCATTGTTACCACAGAATTTCTCCATCTCGCCAAGAGACATGTTAGTTCCGTTGTCGGTGATTATGCTGTGAGGATACCCAAACCGGTAGATAATCCTTTTCAGGAACTTGACTGCCGTAGCCGCTTCGCAATTAGTAACTGGCATAACCTCAACCCACTTGGTAAACTTGTCAATGGCCACCAAAAGATGCGTCTTCTTGCATGGTGACATATGGAAGGGACCAACCATGTCCATACCCCAAACGGCGAACGGCCAAGTTAATGGGATGGTCCGTAATTCCGTAGCCGGTACGTGTGTTTGGCGAGCGTACCTTTGACATCCGTCACATCTTGCTACCAAACGTTCTGCATCCGATAGAGCCGTAAGCCAGAAAAATCCGTGTCGATAAGCTTTAGCCACCAGAGACCTTGTAGATGCATGATGCCCACAGTCGCCTTCGTGTATCTCCTTGAGAATTTGTCGGCCTTCTTCTGGTGCTACGCAGCGCAAGAAGACTCCTGTTGCGCTTCTCTTGTATAATTCTCCATTGATGATTGAATACCCCTTTGCTCGCCTCAGAATTTGTCTTGCTAGTACCTCCTGTTCTGGTAACTCGCCCCGTGATAGATAGGCCAGGTATGGCTCCGTCCACTCGGGGATGGCGTGTACTGTGGCCACGTACTCCAAATCCGGGTCTTGGTTTGCCAGTTCTTCCTCAGACTCAGCTTTAACTGATGGTCGCCACAATTCATCCAGGAACACATTAGGTGGAACCGGCTCTCTACGCGAGCCGAGTCTAGCGAGTGCGTCTGCTGCCTCGTTTTTTCTTCTGTCTATGTGCTCCACCTCATACCCGGAAAAGCACCCGGCAACCCTGTCGACCTCCCTGCGATATGCTGCCATAGTTGCATCCTTTCTGTCCCAAGTTCCCGATACCTGTTGTACCACAAGATCCGAATCTCCGAAGCATCGTATCCTTCTAACGTTCATTTCCTTAGCTACCTTTAAACCATGCAACAGGGCCTCATACTCGGCCACATTGTTTGAGCAATCGAAGTGAATTTGCAGTACGTAACTCAATTTGTCTCCCCTGGGCGATGTCAGTACTACTCCAGCTCCTGATCCCTCATATTGCTTTGACCCATCGAAGTGCATGGTCCATGACTCGGACTTTGGAACTGTGGTAACCATACCTGTATGTGTCCAATCGTTAACGAAATCAACTAAAGCTTGAGACTTGATTGCTGACCTGGGTTCGTAGTTGATATGATAATCTCCCATCTCTATTGCCCACTTGGCTATTCTTCCCGTAGCGTCCG
Source organism: Alopecurus myosuroides (assembly GCA_028641055.1). Taxonomy (NCBI): domain Eukaryota; kingdom Viridiplantae; phylum Streptophyta; class Magnoliopsida; order Poales; family Poaceae; genus Alopecurus; species Alopecurus myosuroides. Next base: position 267,515,198 of record CM054062.1, read on the forward strand.
AGTTTCTGATAATATCTGACATTGGTATTGAGCTGACCACCGTTATAGGATGTTCTTGGAAATACGGCTTCAATTTCCTGCTGGCCATGAAGACTCCGAACACCAACTTTTGCCAATGTGGATAGCGCTGCTTCGCTTCTGATAATACTTCACTGACGTAGTAAACCGGCCTCTGAACCGGGTAACCTTTCCCGTCCTCTTTGCGTTCCACGACAACCACTGCGCTAACGGCTCGGGGGCCAGCTGCCACGTATAGCAACATAGGCTCTTTAGGACCCGGCGCCGCTAGTACTGGTGCTTCAGATAATTGCTTCTTTAGTGCTTCAAACGCTTCATCTGCCTCTTCGTCCCATACGAATTTATCCGATTTTCGCAAGAGCCGATACAAGGGTATTGCTTTTTCTCCGAGTCTAGATATGAACCGACTCAAGGCTGCTACACAGCCCGTGAGCTTTTGAACATGCTTCAAGTTCTCCGGCTTTTTCAAGCTCTGGATTGCCTTGATTTTATCTGGATTTGCCTCAATTCCTCTCTCGGACACTATGAAGCCGAGTAATTTCCCAGCCGGAACTCCGAACACGCACTTTGTTGGATTAAGTTTCATCTGGTACCTCCTCAGGTTTTTGAATGTCTCCTTTAGATCATCGATAAATGTCTCCGCCTTCCTGGTCTTGATGACCACGTCATCCACATAAGCATGGACGTTACGTCCGATTTGGTCCTCGAAGCACTTTTGAATACACCGTTGGTAAGTCGCGCCAGCGTTCTTCAGCCCAAATGTCATAGTTTTATAACAAAAGGCCCCAAACTGGGTTATGAATGATGTTTTCTCCCAATCCTCCCTTTTGAGCTTAATCTGATGATACCCGGAATATGCGTCCAGGAAGCATAACAGATCGCTTCCAGCTACTGCGTCTATAATCTGATCTATCCTTGGGAGCGCAAATGGATCCTTTGGGCAATGCTTGTTAAGACTAGTGAAGTCAATGCACATCCTCCACTCGTTGGTCTTTTTCATCACCACGACCGGGTTAGCCAACCAATCCGGGTGGAATACTTCCATGATAAAGCCGGCTGCCAGTAGCCGGGCGATTTCTTCGCCTATAGCTTTCCTTCTTTCCTCATTCATTTTCCTCAAACCTTGTTTCACGGGCCTGGACTTGGGATCCACATGCAAACTGTGCTCAGCCAACTCTGTAGGGATACCCGGCATGTCGCTGGGTGTCCAGGCAAACACATCTGCATTCGAGCGAATGAACTCCACGAGCGCTCCCTCCTGCTCTTTCCCCAGGTTAGACCCTATGGTAAACTGCTTAGCGGAATCCCCTTCGACAAAATCTATCTTCTTGGTGTCTTGCGCTGCCTTGAATTTTGCTCTCTCATCCTCAGTATTCGGCTTTTTCAAGGCTGTTCTATCGTCCGGGTTTACTTGAGACCGGTAATATTCGAGCTCTTCCTTCCTGCATGCCTGCTCGGCCATAACTGAATCTCCTTCGTCGCACTCGGCCGCTATATCCCGGCTCCCATATATAGTGATGGTCCGTTTAGGACCCGGGATCTTCAGCTGCAAATACACGTAGCATGGCCTAGCCAGGAATTGGGCGTAAGCCGGCCTCCCCAACAGCGCATGGTAAGGACTGCGCAACTTGACTACCTCGAACGTGAGCCACTCCACTCGATAATTGTCCGTCGATTCTCCGAAAGCAACTTCCAAGGTGATCCTTCCCTCGGGGCTTGCCGAGTGACCCGGTACGATCCCGTGAAAGATTGTTGAACTTTTCTGCAGCTGGGACTCTTTGAGACTCATCCGTAAGAAGGTCTCCCAATAAAGGATGTTGATGCTGCTTCCACCGTCCATCAGGACCTTCTTCAGCTCGTAACCATTAACCTGTGGAGCAACCACCAACGCCAAGACTCCTGGACGCTCCACCTTTTCCGGATGATCTCTTCTACTCCACGTTATCTCTTGTTCTGCCCATCTAAGATATCCCGGCGCGGCTGATGAAACCGAGTTTGCCGCTTGCTTTGACGCCTCTTTGTTCCTGCTAGAAGTTCCTGTAGTATGCACATGATATTGTCCCTTTAAGTTAGTTGTTCGTACCGTGTCGACGAAGATATTGATCCGGCCGATCTTCAATATAAATCCGGACTCGAGGTAATCCGATTCTGGCCCCCAGCCGGGATCGTCCGCCAACTTTTCTTCTTCGTGGTCGATGTAGGTTTCGCCAATGACAAGATTCTCCATGCCCTTCCGAGCTTCTCCCGTGATGCAGACACCTTTGGACGCAGGCCCCACGGTGGGCGCCAACTGTCGTGGGATAATCACGGCAGATGTTACCAGGGGTAACTGATCTTGGGGCAAGTCGACACAGGCGTTCGGGAGAGGGTTTAGCTCGAAGGAAGACATGATACAACTTGATATGACAGCCGGCAATTGAAGTCGCCGGATCTCTATTCTCGATACAATAACACGATTAGGGTTTACACTGGATACTCGATACCACTCGATATTGCTAAGGCTCTCGAATCTCTAGATCTCTATCTATACCCGGGGGTCGGTTTATATAGCTCCCGTACCCCCTAACTTACTTTACAAGGCACACCCGGGTCCTTCCTAGACACGGCGTGCTAACCCTGACTTTCCTTTACAACACCCACAATCCGGGTCACCAGGCCCACGAGCTTGGGCCTTCACAAACATCTTTATTCCTAACCGTATCCTACTCACTGTCTCTGGGTCGGGTTATTCCTCGGATCTTGGCATACCGGGTTAGCATCCCCCCATCACTTCTGTTGCCTTGAGTGTGGCCACCAAGTCAGCATATGTCGTGAGTTGTTCAGATGCATTCGGCGCTGTCTCCTCGATCATCGGGAGAGGTTCCATCATGCTCACTCTCTGGTTACCCGCGATCGCTCTTCGTCCACTCGTGCTTGATCTCCGGTCACTCGCGCTCCTTGCTACCAAAGCCGCTCTCCGTTAGTCCAACCTTCTTCTTCGATGATAAGGAGTTGGGTTGAGGTTTTGCACACTAAGGTCCTTCGGGAGGTTGAGTGGCTTAGTTGTGAGCTTCACGACACTCTCTCCAAGCTTTAGGTTGCGTCGGACGTGCCTTTGCTGCCTGAGCTTCATGTTGGTACCTTTAATGAAGGAGTGGAATGCATCTTTGGAGAATTCTCTCCTCATTTTGTGCATGTGACACCATCTAACCTTGGGAGTGTAGTCATCACTGTGATTGTGGCTCCGGTTATGCAGATTATGCATGAACTGCATGAGCTTTATTGGGGAATCTTATATGGTGTTGACGATGGAGTTGGGCTCATTTGAGTCCTTGGCAGTGGACATGGCGCTCTCACCACCACCGTTCAAGTCCTGTCAGCCGCCCGCCTGTGTGGATGGTGTAGGTTCGGTTTCTTATGTCACACTCTCATCTTCGACTGATGGGGTTGTAGAGACATGTGTGTTGGCGCATAGCTCTGATATTCTCTTTCAAAAGAGCTTGACGATTTTCTCTTCGATTTAGAGTCGGCTTGCCCCGAATATGGAAAGGAGATTGCTTTCATCTTGGCGGCCAAGGCTTTGGGGGGTGTAGTCACGACGGTGCCGGGGTCTCTCGGGAGTACAAGAAATAAGAGTTCCCACTATTCATGTGAGTCTCCATCGACCATGACCAAGTCACATCATACGTTTCCGGACACCTCTTGGGCATATCCACGGGCATCCAGCAAAATTGTGTCCGGGACCCTTAATTATGTTCTTTTTTTTAGATGCTAGGTGTGTGTCCCCTCCAAAACTGAAAATAAATCTTCCAGCGGCATCCCTAAACACCACCCCAAATGTATTTAGTCATCAAAACAAACACCTTATGGACATGAAACTTGAATTCAACATAATACATATTGTTGAACATACTAGACGGCGGCGACATATATTGATAGAAATTTAATCGATACTACGGCGGGACAATTAAACTTAACCTAAATTAAACTATCCTAGACGTCGCTCGGGTGTTCCACATCGTCATTCGTCGCCATGTTGGAGGGGTCAGCCTCGTCATCGTCCGTTGTCGACTCGTTGAAGTACGACGAGGAGGCAGACGAATGGCCTCCCACCTGCGCGAGCCAGCATCGCTCCGCCTTGACTTGCACCCTCATCTGGTGCACCTCCACCTGCTATGAACGCGAGCGCAGCCGCCTGTTGTGGCGCCTACCGCTTTCCTCCATACGCAGTATATGTCGCCGTTGCGCCTTCTGGTCCAGCTCATGAGCTTCACGGGCCCGACTGAAGGCGTTGTCGACCCGGACGTTGTGGGCGTTCGCCACGTCTCTACGGACAGCCTCCTCGTGGATCGCAGCTGCATGGCCATCAAGGAGGCGGTATCGTCCTCCCTCTAGGCGATGATAGCAAGCTACCCATCCGACGTCGCCTGGACGTTGAGTTGCTTGGCGGCCATGAGGCACAAACATACTCCTCCCCCTGGGCGGTCTAGAGGGAAGCCTGAACGGCGGCTGCCTCCACCGCATCAAAGCCCGACCTCACCCGACGGAACCCTCCTCGTTGCGCCATGTGGCAAACGAGTTGTAGGCCACGATCTGGTGAGGCCACATCAGAGGGCGCTCCTCCGACTCCTGTTGAGGCTGCTCCCGCTGCGGCTCCTCCTTCTTATGCCCCGCCTCCTCCTCCTCCCCATCCTTGTATCCCAATCAAAGGAGTCGTCGCTACCCACGATGTGTTGCATGTTGGGTGAAGGTGACCCGCGAGCTATGGAGGAGGCGTGGCATGGTGTCGTCGAGCGAGGAAAATCTACGACGAGGGGGAGACAATGAGGAAAGATTATGACGAGGTCGAGATGGGTGTGAAGCGGCTATGGCGAGAGGGTAAGCTTTTATAGCCGACCGCTCGATGGGCGGGAAACACAACGGGCGGGCAAGCTCGCGTCGCGCCGGAGTAAATGGTGGCGTCACGTCCCCGCCGCGTTGGGCATGTTGCCGCTTGGGGAGCAGGAAGGCCGATCCAATGTAAACGCGAGGTGTGCGCCAGAGGCGCATCGTCGCTCCGTCGCTTGATCGCCAGGCGTCCTGTCATCTCTATTACATAGACGGAATGACCTCCCACACCTCGTGTTAAATCGCTTTGGGCGAGGTGTGTCTTAAAGACCAGCGGGTCCCATCTGTTGGATGGGCTGGCCAGACAATGTCCGACGCCTCCGAGGAGACCTCCTAAGTTTGGTGTGTCTTTTGGAGGTGTCAGCCATAATTTTATTAGGTCCCTCCATTTGGGATGTCGGTGTAAGCGTAAGTGGAGATGCTCTCGGAGGAGGATTTACTTCATTGCAGCAAGTTTATTCTCTCTTAGTATAACTGATGAATCTTAAACAGGACACTCATGATGGGGGCAGCTTTTGGCTCCCGGGTGTAAATACATCCTATATTTAAAAATAGATTTTAAACAAATTTAGAGATGTAAAAAAAATCGCGCATAGATGTTTTTTGGAAGTCGTTTCATAGAAAAACAACATTTTTCTGGTCTATATAAAAAAGACAAAATTTGACACTAACTTTTTACGAGACAAAATTTGAAATTTTACACCTAAGATGGCATTCGATTGAATAAATAGTGCGATACCATGGCTGAAACTTGACCGGTCAGAACACTTCTGAACTTTGTCTCTGTCTCTCAGACGAGACGGGGTGTGCAACAGCCAACAGATTCAGTATACTGTACATGCTTCGTGCAACGGCGCAAGCAAAGCAAGGTGGCCCGGCGCGATGACGGTTGCAACCTCCCATGACCGGTGGTGCCAGTTGCCACCCGCTCCAACATTCGTGCCCAACATTCCAACAATAGGCATGTCGTCAAAACCGTGGCGCGCACGGGCGCTCCCTCCTGATTTCCCTCCAAATCGCCCGCTCCACAGCCTCATGCGACGTCCTCAGCCACCCCTTCCCGTCTCCTCGCATCTCGCCGGCTTTCCGCGCCGTCGCGCCCTCTCGTTCCATGGCGGAGAGGCCGCCCCTGCCCGCCTCGCCCGCGCAGGCCTCCTCCGCCACCGCCTTCGGCTCCCCGCTCGACCCCGTCGCGGCGCCGCGCCAGCTCAAGCCGCCCCCGGGCAACACCTACGTCGTCAAGGTCCAGAAGGACCAGATATACCGCGTGCCGCCCCCCGAGAACGCCTACCTCGCCGAGCGGTACCGCACCGAGCGCGCCGGCAACCGCGGCGGTGACTCCGCCTGCTCGCCGTGCCTCAAGCTCACGCTCGGCATCGCGCTCGTGGTAGCGCTGCTCCTGGGCGCCGGCGTCGCGCTCGCCGTGGTCGTGATCCGGGCGGACCCGCCCAGCTTCGCCGTCGACCGGCTCTCCGTCCACAACGCGTCGGCGCAGCACCACATGGACTACGACTTCTTCCTGACGGCCATCAACCCGAACAAGGTGACCGCTCTGTGGTACAAGAACGGCGGCAGGGCGACGCTGCAGCACCAGGGGACGGCCCTGGCGAAGGGCGAGGTGGGGAAGCCCGAGGACGGCGGCGAGGACGCCACGGACTTCAACGTGCTGCTGCACGGCGTCGGCCACGCGCCGCCGAAGGCGGTGGAGAAGGCGCTCAGTAGCGGGTCCAAGAAGGGCGCCGTGGTGACGCTGGAGCTCGCGGTGGACGTGCCCGTGCAGGTGCACGTGGGCGCGCTCGGGTTCGGGACGAGGAGGCTGGCCGTGTCGTGCGAGATCAGAACAGCCTCGCTAAGGAAGGACGTGCACATTTCGTCGCACAACTGCAAGAGCAGATTCGGGAATTGACGGGCTGGCTGACGCGCGCGGTGGCCGGCGCCGGTGCGTTGAGGGACTGACTGTGGGCGCGCGGGCGGCGTGTACGGTGGATGATGGGCTCGCGCGTCGTTTGTAAATGTATTCTGGCTCTTGAGATTCTAGAGGCTCTCAATATGTGTAAATTGTTACTAACCAAAATATGAGACTCGCTGGACTCCGTGTTCGTGGAGAAATGCCGTGCGTGTAAGAAAAATCTTTGAGCATACCATGCATAGGGCTGCTAATGCTTAAGTATTGTAGGCTAGTCATTTCAGTTTTACTTACTCTAGGAGTTTGTTTTGATTCATAGAATTCTCAAATTATTTTTTGAGAATTCAAATCCTTAATTAGTTTTTTTTTTCAATGCTGGAGTGGTGGCATGTGATGTAGTCTGTTGCTTTTAAGCTTAGTACAAAGACCCACAACTCCCATGTGTGTTCTCAAAACAAAAATGATTCAAAATCCACATGGATAGGAAGAAGTGCAGGTCTTCTATGGCAAAACATTCTAATTCTGGATCATCTCACACCCCAAAATTAAATGGGTGATCTCGTAGTTACAAATGTTTTTTTACCAAAAGGTTTGAGTTGATGTCACGACTTCTTATGATAGTCAAAATACAAGAATAGGAAAATACATGGTTAGAGATGATTGTCCTCTTGAATACTAGTACATGGTTGGAAAACTACAAGAGTTTGGATCAATAAGTGACCAACCTGTGGTTGGATGGCTACAAGGGTGGATGTACCCAGGTCCAACCCACTGTTAGAATATGTAATAGGTTTCCCTTTTTCTTATGTTACGGGTCCAATACGGATTGGGTATTTGGGCCCAAACTCTGTACAACTCTGGCCATCGTTTGCCTCTATATCAACACGGAATCGAGGGGAGACGAACCCACTCGTTAACCCTAAAAGTTTACATGGTATCAGAGCGGCTCTTCCGCGATATCTAGCTGTCCCCGATATTCGCCGCCGCCGCCGCTCGTTGAAGCCGTCGCCGCCGCCCAACAACCTCGACGTCGTTGCTCATTGAAGCCATGGTCGCAACAACCAAGATCCAAGGAAAACAGACAACCGCCGCCGTCGCTCGTGAAGCTTCTGCCGCCTACAAGAAATTTCAAAACCCCGACATCCAGACATTGTCTGATCGCGCTGTCTTCTGCCGATCTAGACGACAAAAACCCTCCAGTAAATCCCTTCCGCCGCAACAGCAATGAGTTCCTCTGGTTCAAGTTCGGCCCTCGCCGCTCCCCTTGGATCGCCACCTGACCAACAACTCTCACGCAACAACTTCTTGCTATGGAAAGCACTTGTGCTTCCTGCTTTTCGGGGTGCTAACGTCATGGCTCTACTTGATGGCTCCGATGCTGCCCCTGCCAAGACCATTGAGGTCGAAGATTCAGAGAAGAAGAAGATGACAGTGGAAAACCCTGCATATGTTGCGTGGATTGCTCGTGATCAGCAAGTTCTTCGTTTTCTCCTCAACACACTTTCACCGGATATTTCATCTGCTTGAGGTAACCTCCCCCGCTGAGGCATGGACAACTATAAACTCCATGTTCCAATTTGCATCACGCACAAAGGCTCGGCTCCTTCGCGGACAGTTGAATGACACAAAAAAAGCTCTCCATGACGGCTGATGCATACTTCACCAAGATGAGAGGCATTGCCTCGGAGCTCTCTGCCCTTGGTAAACCAATTCCAGATGATGAGATGCTCGGTTACTTGTTGCATGGCTTAGACAAAGTTGAGTACAATGCTTTGATTACCTCTGTTAATGGCAACCCGAGTATTACTCTTGATGCGTTTTATGAGCAGTTGTGCTCGTATGACATGCGCAATGGGGTGGAAGAGAATGGTGTGTTTGTATCCTCAGCAAATCTTTCTCGACGTGATGCAGAACACTATGCGCGCCCGCGTGGTCGGACCCCCCCTCCTCGTGGCCGTAGTCCTGACAATGGTGCCTACAGTGGAGGTGGCAGTGGAAATTACCGAACCAAAGAAGATGATCGAGGATATTGGCGCCGGGATGATGACCGTGGAAATTGGCGTCGTGATGAGCGCCGTGGTGATCACCATGATGAGCGCCGTGATGAGCGCCGCGGTGACTACCGTGATGACCGTCGGGATAAACGTCGAGATGATAGTAGAGGAGATCGCTACCGTCGTTCTGATGGTGGTGGACGTCGTTTTGATCGTACCCCCACTCCATACGTTGACACTGATTGTCAAATATGCAAGAAACATGGCCACCCTGAAAACGAGTGTTGGTCGCGCTATTCAGAGGACAAAAGGAACAAAGGTGATGATGAAAAGGGAGCTAATCTTCCTTCTTATGAAGTTGACACAAATTGGTACACTGATACAGGGGCAACTGACCATATTACTAGTGAACTAAACAAACTTCTCATCGCCAACAAGTATCACGGGCAAGACAGGGTCCGAACTGCAGAAGGCACAGGTATGGACATTAGTCACATTGGAAATTCAATTTTGCGCACTCCTCATGGTTCCTTTGATCTTAATAACATCCTTCATGTTCCTAGTGCATCAACAAATCTTTTATCTGTTCATCGCTTCACACTTGATAATCATGTTTTCATTGAGTTTCATCCTTTCTTCTTTTTAATTAAGGACCAAGCAACCCGAAGAGTTATGTTTAGAGGCCCTTGCTGGGGTGGTCTCTATCCTTTGGTGCCTATGTTCCATGAGACTGCCAAACATTCCTTGCTCACAATAAGGCCATCATCCTCAACATGGCATCGCCGCTTAGGACATCCTTCTTCGTTTGTGGTTCAGCAAGTTCTTAGAAGAAATAAAATAGCTTAGACCCCAGAGAGTACTCCATATGTTTGTGATCCTTGTCAGTTAGCTAAGAGTCACCAATTGCCATACTCCATATCTTCTAGTGTCTCCACTGCTCCCTTGGAGCAAGTATTCTCTGATGTATGGGGTCCGGCCCCTCTTTCTGTTGGTAAACATGCATACTATGCAAGCTTTATTGATGATTTTAGCAAGTTCACTTGGATCTTGTCGGGGGGTTACCCCCGAGTAGGGTAAAGACAGGTGGTAAAGGCAGCTTACAGAAGGGAGGTTTGGTCGAGTAGCCGACTACCTGGTACTCGCTACCCGGTTGACTGCTACTCGGTCTCACCTCAAGATGACCAGAAAGAGATATCAATCAAGTTCTATCTCTTCGAGTAGAAGAGGTGGCCCGAGTACAATTGGCGGGAACAATTGGCGGGAACCTACTCGGGCCAGAAAGTCAAAGGAGCCGTTCTGACACAGGATCCCGCGTATCCTGGGTCCGTACTTGGCAGCATTCGAACTACTGTTCATCTGGGACCGGCCTGCCTGACAGTGACAGCATGGAAGCAGGCCGTGGCAGGATAAGGGGGGCCTACTCTGTGCCTAGGTACAGTGATACCAGTCTGTCCCCTAGTTTTGCCCAACGACTTTATGGAAGCAGCCAAGATTAGGAACCAAAGCTGTCAGCGGGTACTCGGAGAAAGGACGATGTGCACACTATGTCGACACTTGTCTAGATTTGGACGTATCCGGCTGGGCACCATGTATATAAGGTGCCCCGCCGCCTCCTGCGCGAGGGACGCTAACAGTTGCTCACTGGGAACCCTAGAAACCCTAAGTTCTTGACCTAGCTCTACTCGGAGAGGAGAGAGAGGCTACTCGGTAGAGATACCATTTGTACTGTGGCTACTCGGAGAGACATCATAATACATAGAGAAAGGCAGGAGTAGGGGTTTTACCTCCTCACGAGGGCCCTGAACCTGGGTACATCGTGTTGTTTGTGTTGTGTGGATCTTACCTCACGCGGCTATTCGCCGTGTAATCCCTCCCCGAATACCTCCAGCGTCCATCGTCCCCACATCTTTAGCCATCCCATGGCATCTGCCGTGACACCACCACGACAGTTGGCGCCCACCGTGGGGCAACCAGCGGCGCTGGCTGGAGTTTCTGTTCGGACGGGATCTTCTTCGGCGGAGCGCGTTGTTTGTGGCCTTGTCCACAGATTCGGCTCCTTCGACTTCGTCACCGACAACGCTGGCTGTTTCGGCGGCATGGCCATGCCCGAGGGCGGCTCGGTGATCTCCTTCGGCTCTCACCTCGTCTACGTCGCCACCGTCGCCAACAGCGCCTACCCCGAGCTGGTGCATGACGCGGAGGATCCTCCTGCGGTGGTTGCTGCTCGCGGAAGGCCTGCATGCAGCTCTGCATGCTGCGCTGAGGTGATGGTGACGGGGTTGGCGGCAAACACTGGCGCAGCTGCTACTGGCGCTGCGGCCGTCGTCGAGGAGGTTGACGACCCGCCTGCTGGTGGCAGGAATCACCGGCCCTACGAGAAGGAGAGCAACTTGCCACCTTCCACGTCTACGGTCATCCCCGCGTCTGCTGCGCGAACTGGCATGCCCACTCCCACCGACCTCGAGCTCCTAGCCGCGAGGGAGCAGCTCGAGCGGCAACGCCAGGAGCTGCTTGCCGAGCAGGCGGAGTTGGAGAAGATCAGGCTTGAGCTGAGTCTAGACCAGCTCGAGTACAACAAGGCTCACGGCTTCACGCCGGTCGCCAGGAGGCCCAGCAGAGTAGGCGCCACGCGGCGTAACTTGGGTGCCGAGATGGCGACAGTTGCGGAGGTGCCCGCGCAGTCCGCCACCGCGAACACTTTCACGAGGCCAAGGTACAGCACACCCGCCAAGACGCTCAGAGCTGCACAGGCCGTGGCAGCCGAGTTGCCGCGCCTGGATGGAGAGGCGCGTCTCAGGCAGCAGGAGAGGCTCAACGAGTTGGTGTTGGAGGCCGCCAGGCAGAACGAGGAGTTCCGGAAGGCCAACCCGGGAGCTGGAGCTTCGCAGGTGGTTCACTCGCACGCGGCTAGATCTAACGATCAGGCCTCGTCTCCGCATCCCAGCCGCGAGAAGAACCGCAGTGGGCGCTCGGGTAGAGACAGGCAAATGCAGGTGTATGACCCGGCTGCTGCCGCGAAACAGGTTGCTGTGCCGCAGCAGCCCGGGCAGGAACACAATGCTGCAAGAGCAGGCTCTCAAGCCCATCAAGCTCAAAGCCGTGCCCGAGAAGCCGCGCGTCCGGGTACTTCTCGGCAACCCGCAGCTCAGCCTACTCGGCAGAGGCAGCAGCCGCGCCCAGTGGCACCAGTCGCCAACCCGGTGGAGCAGCCCGCAGCTATGCAGGTGGATAGGTATGATGATGGCTACTCGGCTATGGAGATGGCTGGTTATGATATCCATGACCGTGTTGGTGAGCGCGTGTTGGCGCCTGGAGATGCGAGGCACCAGTTGGACCGTATCAGCTTATCGGCGCGGCTTGAGAGCACGGGTCCTCCTGGCCCCGAGTGCTTTGGCCCGCGCATCATGAACGAGCCTTCCGTGAAGGGTTTCCAGCTTGCAAGGGGCACCAAGAGTTACAATGGCAGCACCAAGCCTGAAGATTGGCTCAATGACTACGTCACCGCGGTCCATATCGCGAATGGCAACAGGAGATGGGCGGTACGCTATGTGCCGCAGATGCTAGAGGGTCCAGCTCGCACTTGGCTCAACAACTTGCCCAAGAACAGCATTAACTGCTGGCTGGACTTCTCGGATGCCTTCATCAGCAACTTCACGAGTACATACAAGAGGCCGAATAGGCCCCAGCAGCTGTCAGCCTGCAGGCAGCGAGAAGACGAGACGGACCGCGAGTATCTTACTCGGTGGAGCACCTTGAGGAACACTTGTGAGGGTGTGAATGAAGCACAGGCCATCACTTGGTTTGCGCAGGGTTGCCGACATGGCAGCATGCTTTGGCAGAGACTGCAGAGAGAGATGCCGAACACCCTGGCCGAGACCATCAAGATTGCGGATCAGTACGCACTCGGTGATCCTACTCAGCCACTGATGGACTCCTCTGAGCCGAGAAGAAACTTCAACAGCAGCAAGCGCAACGAGTTCCGCAACAAGCGCCGAGTAGATACTCGGTATGACCCCGATGAGGTGAATGCAGTGAATGTTGGAGGCGGTGGTGGCCAAAGGCAGAAACCTGCTGGAGCCTACGGGCAGAACCAGAACCAGGGCCAAGGCAACAAGAAGCCATTTCGCGCCTCTCAGTCGGGTAGCGGGAACTCCGAGCAGCCGAAGAAGTTTGTCTTTGATGACATGAAGGATGGCCCATGCAGCTTTCACACTCATCATCCCTCGAGGCCTGCGAACCATACTACTCGGCAGTGCGAGTGGTGGGATGTGATCAAGAGTGATGGCTTGCCTCCTCCTCCTCCTCTGCCAGCCGCCAATGCTACTGTTCAGCCTACTCGCGCACCCGCAACTCGGCCGCCAGTGTACCCGAGAAGAGAGAATGTCAACCAGGTGGCCTTAGGAGCCAACCGAAACTTCAACAATGAGAGATACCGCAACAACAACAACAACTACAACCGCAACAACAACAATAGAGGCAACAACAACTATCAGGGCAGCAACAATGGCAACAATGGCAACAATGGGGGCAATGGCTCCAACCAGTACCAAGAGCACCATGAAAGCTATATGATCTTCACTTCTGAGGCAGTCGACAAGCAATCACAGCACAGGCGGGCCATGGAGGTCAATGCAGTGATTCCGGCTGTCCCTCACTACATGTATTGGTGTGACCAGGAGATCAGGTGGACTCGGGCAGATCATCCCAAGGTGATGCCCAATCCGGGCACCTATGCCTTGGTGCTGGATCCTACCTTCCTGGGCCCCGAGAAGAATGTGAGGTTCAGCAAGGTGCTAATCGACAACGGCAGCAGCATCAACATTGTGTATAAGGACACACTCGAGAAGCTTGGCCTAGCCGAGAACATGATGCTGCCGAGCAAGACCACTTTCCATGGCATTGTGCCCGGGATCTCATGCAACCCGATTGGCCGGGTGTGGATTGATGTGCTATTCGGTACCCGGGAGAACTGTCGCACAGAGCGCCTGCAGTTTGAAGTGGTGGATCATCAGAGCCCCTATCATGCTCTACTCGGCAGGCCTGCTCTGAGCAAATTCATGGCATCTACCCATGTGGCTTATCTGAAGATGAAGATTCCTGGTCCCAATGGCATCATCACCATCTCGGGAGATTACAAGAAGTCCATGGAGTGTGCCTCTGCTAGCTCCCAGCTGGCGGAATCGATGGTGATTGCTGCCGAGAAGAAGAAGATGTACGAGGTGGTGGCCATGGCTCAGTCCGCACAAGCTGGCGCACAAGGTGTGCCGAGTACCCAGCATGGTACTGCTTTCCAAGCTGCCAAGGAGACCAAGACAGTCCAGGTTGACCCCGAGTTCCCGGAGCGCGTGGCCATCATTGGTGCCGGGTTGGCGAAGAAATAGGAAAGCGCGCTCATCCACTTCCTCCGTGAGAATCGGGATGTGTTCGCCTGGACCAATGAAGATCTACCAGGAGTCCCGAGGGAGTTGGTTGAGCACTCTTTGCATGTGCGTCCTGACGCCAAGCCCGTGAAGCAGGCTTTGCGCCGTTTCGGAGATGAGAGAAGGAAGGCCATCGGTGATCAGATCACCAAGCTGCTGATAAGTAACTTCATCATGGAAGTGCTGCATCCGGATTGGTTAGCCAACCCGGTCATGGTCGAGAAGAAAAAGGAAGATCCCAAGGCTGCCACTGCATGGCGCATGTGTGTCGACTACACCGACTTGAACAAGGCATGCCCCAAGGATCCTTTCCCGCTACCTCGCATCGATCAGGTGATCGATTCCACTGCCGGCTGTGAACTGTTGTCTTTCATAGATGCCTACTCTGGTTTCCACCAGATTGCACTCAACCCTGCTGATCAAATAAAGACTGCTTTCATTACCCCGTACGGGGCTTATTGCTATCGTGTCATGTGTTTTGGCTTGAGGAATGCGGGTGCAACCTATCAGAGATGCATGCAGAAATGCTTGCACGACCAGCTCGGCAAGAATGTGCAGGTGTACGTAGATGACATTGTCATCAAAACGAATAAAACACATACTCTGCTTGCCGACCTGGAGGAAACCTTTGCTAACCTACGCAAGTACAAAATGAAACTGAATCCGAGTAAGTGCACCTTTGGTGTACCGGCTGGAAAGCTACTCGGTTTTCTGGTTTCTAGTCGGGGCATTGAAGCCAATCCTTCCAAGATAAAAGCTATTGAGAGCATGTCTTTACCGAGATCACTGAAAGATGTGCAGAAGTTCACGGGTTGTCTGGCATCTCTGAGCCGTTTTCTGGGCCGAATGGGCGAGAAGGCCTTGCCTCTATACCAGCTAATGAAGAAAAGTGACAAGTTTGTCTGGACTCCGCAAGCGGACGTGGCATTCAATGAGCTGAAAGCAATGCTGGCTAGCGCTCCCGTCTTGGCTAGTCCGCTACCCAAGGAGCCTATGCTGCTGTACATTGCTGCGACTAACCGAGTAGTCAGCGTGGTGATAGTGGTGGAGCGAGAAGAAGAAGGCAAGAGTGTGCAGCGCCCAGTCTATTATCTCAGTGAAGTGCTGTCCAGTTCCAAGCAAAACTATCCGCACTACCAGAAGATGACATATGGTGTGTACCTGGGCGCCAGGAAGCTGAAACATTATTTCCAGGATCACCCCATCACTGTTGTGAGTTCTGCTCCCATCTCGGATATCATGGGAAACAAGGAGGCGAGTGGCAGGGTAGCCAAGTGGGCAATCGAGCTAGCCGCGTACGCTCCCGCGTATGCGAGAAGAGAAGCAATCAAGTCTCAGGTCCTGGCGGAATTTCTTGTGGACTGGGCCGAGATGCAGTATGAACCTCCTGCTCCAGTTTCCAACTATTGGAAAATGCACTTTGATGGCTCAAAGGTGAAAGAAGGCCTTGGTGCTGGCGTTGTGCTTACATCACCCAAGCGGGATCAACTCAAGTACGTGCTGCAGATTCATTTCAAGGCATCCAACAATGTAGCCGAGTACGAGGCAGTGGTGCATGGTTTGCGAGTAGCAAAGGAGGTTGGCGTGCAGCGCATTATATGCTATGGTGATTCAGATTTAGTGGTGCAGCAAGTCTCGGGTACCTGGGATGCTTTGGATGCCAATATGGCATCGTATCGTTTCTTGGTGCAGTCAATGACTGGGTTTTTTGAAGGCTGTGAGTTTCAGCACATTCACCGAGCAGAGAACGAAGCAGCAGACGAGCTATCCAAGTTGGGATCTTCTCGGCAGTCCATCCCGGCAGGGATTGCCTTGGAGCATTTGAGGAAGCCATCCATCAAGCCTTCCCCCAACTCGGAATCTATCTTTGTTCCTTCTCTGCCAAGTGAAGAATCTGACCCAATGGAGATTGACTGGGAGAGTGCTGCAGGGAACCTGGGGACTGCCGTCCTCTACTCGGGGACTGCCGTTCCCTACTCGGGGACTGCCATTCCCTACTCGGGGACTGCCATTCCCTACTCGGGGACTGCCACTCCTTACTCGGGGACTGCCACTCCTTACTCGGGGACTGCCACTCCTTACTCGGGGACTGCCACTCCGTACTCAGGGACTGCCGCCCTCAACCCAGAAGCTGTTGCATTCATTGAAGAAGTTCTTGCCAATCGGTCTGGGCTGCAAAGAAGCGCTCCTACTCCTCCTGTGCAACCACAAGAGCCTGCCCCAATGGAAATGGACGAACCAGTGTTTCCCATGCGGGAGACACCGAGTTGGGCAATGCCCATATTATCCTTTCTAAGGGACGGTACTTTACCTGAAGATGAGGTGACTGCGAGGCAGATTCAGAGAAGATCCAAGGGCTACACTATAGTCCGAGATGTGCTGCACAAGAGAAGTGCCACTGGTGTGCTGCAACGTTGTGTGAGCCCGGAAGAGGGAGAAGAAATCCTGGTGGAGATACATCAAGGGGAATGTGGGCATCACGCCTCTTCTCGGGCATTGGTCAAGAAAGCTTTCCGGCATGGCTTCTACTGGCTCACTGCATTGCAGCAAGCTGAGGATATTGTGAGGAAGTGCAACGGCTGCCAGATGTTCGCAAGTAAGATTCACATGCCTGCTTCCGAGTTGAAAACAATTCCTATCACATGGCCATTTGCTGTTTGGTGCTTGGATATGGTTGGTCCTTTCAAGCCGGCTAAAGGCAATATGACACATATCTTGGTCATGGTGGACAAGTTCACCAAGTGGATCAAGGTGAAACCTATTCGGAAGTGCGATGGGGTCACAGCTGTGAAGTTTGTGAAGGATGTGATCATGAGATATGGCTACCCGCACAGTATCATCACCGACAACGGCACCAACTTTGCAGAGGGGGCAATGGTGCGATTCTGCAGAGATAAGCATATCCGACTAGACATTGCATCAGTCGCGCACCCTGCCTCCAATGGGCAAGTTGAGAGAGCAAATGGAATGGTACTGGCAGGCATCAAGCCAAGGCTGATTGAGCCATTGCTGAAAACACCTGGGTGTTGGCTAGAAGAGTTGCCAGCGGTGTTGTGGAGTCTAAGGACTACCCCTAACCGGTCAACCGGCTACACGCCATTCTTCTTGGTATACGGGGCTGAGGCCGTGTTGCCAATAGACTTAGAGCATGACTCCCCCCGGGTAGCCCTCTACACCGAGGTGGAGGCGAGAGAAGCTCGAGAAGACGACGTTGACCTGCTTGAAGAAGCAAGAGAGCTGACTCTGTCACGTTCGGCTATCTACCAGCAAAACCTGCGGCGTTATCATAGCCGAAAGGTGAACCCAAGGGTTTTCCGAGAAGGAGACATGGTCCTTAGGCTTGTGCAGCGCACAGCCGGGATGCACAAGTTGTCTCCTCCTTGGGAAGGGCCTTTCATTGTGAGCAAAGCGCTGCACAATGATGCGTACTACCTTGTAGATGTGCGCCCGTCGCAGGCGAACAGGGCTGATAAAGCTGGAGAGGAAACCAAGCGCCCTTGGAATGTAGCTCTACTTCGTCGTTTTCATTCGTAAGCAAAGATGTGTATGTACCCTCTTATCCGAGTTGAAATTCTACTCTGCAATCTGAAATTGTTCTCGGGGACTGCCCTCGTCCGATTTTGCTCTAGGTGTTTTTACTCGGCTTGATTCTTTGTCTATTCGGTTGCTCCACTTCAGAACTCATAAGTGCATTGAGTACTGTGTTTAAACCTATATGCCAACTCTTCGACTCTGCTGCTGTCCGAAACCCGGCTTCATGGCAAGCAAGAGAACAAGCAAAAGGTCAATGAGCACACGAAAATCGCTAAGGAAGAAAGAGTGCAGGAACCGAGTAGATTGTTTGTTACTTTTGTTCCCTGTTTTCGTCTTCTCGGCTAAGTGGTGGGCTGCGTTACCATGATTGTTTCTAGCGGCTAAGTATTTGCAGCCCTACTACTTGAATCTTGTGACTCGAATACCAAACAAGCGACAAGTCGCGGGTAGAGCAGAGATGAAAAGATAGGGTGAATAAGAAATGCAACTCGGGGACTCGCATGAAAACGCAACTCGGCATTAAGCCAGCGTCGTTCAAATTGATTAATGTCGAAGTAAACAGAGTGGGCATAAAAACTGTGTAGCAAGCAAAACAAAGACAGTCTATTACATCTGCTCCCGGCATCCCGGGGATCTGATAAGTGTTCGAGTTGAAAGAGATTGCAGGTTGCTTCAAGATGAGGAGGCAGTGTTCTCGGCGCTGGCTTTGGCTGCTGTTTCTTCGGCGGCGGTCTGGGCAGCAGCTTCTTCGGTGGCGGTCGTGGCAGCTGTTCCTTCGGTGCTGGCATGGGTGGCATCCGCTTCCGTCTGGACGGTGGCGGATTCCTTCATCTCGGCATCATCCTGGGTGGCCGCCTGCTCAGAAGTGGCCGTGGCCACCGAGACGAGTCCTGGAGCCGAAGAGGAGCCTGAAGCCTGGCCAGGAGGGGGCACCGTGTCGTCGAGAGCAGCACCTGAGGAGGTGCCAAAGTCGAGTGCGGCGGTGTCGATGTGGGCGTACTCGTCCTCATCGCTACTCGCGACGGCAACGTTCTTCCCCTTCCCGGCCTTGCCCTCAGGAGATTCGAAGAGGCCTTCCAAGTCGGATTCTACTTCGTCGTCCTCTTCCTCTTCCTCTTCGTACTCGGTGTCGGGCTCGGGGAGGCCCTCAATGAAGGTCTCTGTCTCAGCGCACTCCGCGACCTCGTAGGCGATCTGCTTGCGTGTGGCCACGCAGTCGGGATCTACCTCCCACTTGGAATTGTTGCGCTTCCCGCGGATGAGCTGCATGTTGAGGTTTTCATACCAGGATGCTATGCAGAGAAGCATCACGTCCGCACCGGCCCGGGCTCCCGAAGCACGCCATTTCTTCAACTCTTTCTTCACATTCTTCAGCTTGAAGGCTAGGCCCTTCATGGTGGTTGGCTGAAGATCATGAGGCCAAAACAGCCTGTGGAGCTCAAAGCCCTCGTGCACCAAGTCAGTTCCGACGCCAGCCAGCTGTTCGAAATAGCCTTTGAGCACCAGCAAGCTGTCCTCAATCTCGGCTCTGGTATCGGCTGCCTCACCTTTTGCAAGGCGAGCTGCTTGGGCCTTGGCCACCGTAGGCGCAGAAGGGGAGTCAAGATGAGGCCAGATCTCTGAAATAGCAGGTGGTAACTTCAGAACCGAGAAGAGAAGAACCGAGTAGAGGAAAATCGAGAAGAAATACGACCGAGAAGAAGAGAAGCAGCGAAGAAAAGACTTACCGGACAGTTCGTTGCGCAGCCGCTGCAGCTGGGTCTTCCAGGACTCCTCGTTAGAAATGTGCTTTTCTTGGATCAGGCGCAAGCTATCCATCTGAGCGAAGAGATCAGCGTTGGTCTTCTTTAAGGTTTCGCATTCCTGCTCAAGGGCCCTCTCCTTGGCTCTGAAAGTTGTCTCGGCCTTGGCCTTCTCGGCAATTGCTCTGTCCCTCTCGGCGCCAATCTTGACGGCATCCTGGAGTGCCTTTTGCAACTGGAGTTGCAGCTTCTCGGTCTCCGTGGTGTGGTCCTTCACCAGCTCAACGGCCTGGTCGGACAGCTGCTTCTGCACCTCTGCTGGCTTGACACAATCTTGGTGTGCCTCAGCAAACAACTTGTAATCTTCTGCGAAGAGATAGATGAGGTTAGCAGAGGAGCAGAGAAGAAACAAATTCAAAGTCACACCGAGTAAACAACAAACTTACCTTCTAGCCTTTTGATGGTGGCCTCGGAGTTCTCCACGAAGCTGCGGCACTTCTCATGTTCGTCTGCTAAGGCCTTCAGTTTTTCTGCAGAGAAGGAAAGGTTAGCGCATAAGAAAGCAGAAGCGGGCGTAAACATAAAACGCAGAAACCGCGTAGCTAAAAGCGTACCTTGTACTTCAGCCAGCTGCTGGGTGCTGTCGTTGGCGTTCTTGCTGGCTGCCTCAGCAACTGCCTTTTCCTTCTCTAATGCAGCAATTCGCCTCCTGGCGATGGAATGGTTCCAGAGAAGAATGCGGTATAAGTGGGTCCGCTTAAGAACGCTATCCTGAGAAACGAGAAGAAAATGAGTTAGGCAAAGCAGAGAAGATTCAGCCCGAGTAGGAGGCTACTCGGAGAGTATCCGTCTACTCGACCCGAATCTCGGGGACTGGGGGGTGATGGTAAGAAAGAAGAAAGGCGAGTAGAAGAGAAGAAAATTCAACTCGGAAAAGGCAAGAAGGACTTACTGCATAGGACTGCTCGATGTCTTCGGCGTTCTTGCGGTGCAGGAACATCTTGGCTGCGAGGGTTGCGGTTTCGGTGGAGACGGACATGGGCTTGTGTCCCAGATCGACCTTGTTCCAATCCACGCGCATGTGGTCGATGGCGCCAAGGGTCAAGCCATGCCATTTCTCCTCTCCGAGAACCCTGCTGTCCCACCTGGCGTTGATGTGGCCAATGGTGTCCAATACCTGTTCAAGACCCTTGGAAGTTATTGGTTTGTCTTGGACTCCACGAGAAGCAATGTTGACAGACTGGTGTTGGCTTGGATCTGGAGGAGGGGAGTTCATGGCTACAACCTTCCTTCCCCTCTGGATAGCTAAAGCTTTGTCCTTGGGAGGGAAGCCGATGGAGTGCTGATGGCTAACCTCAATCATGTATTCCGGGTAGCAAGGCTGGCCAGCAGCGCGAGCATCAGCTGAGAGCGCGGCGGGAATCGGGCCAGACTCGTGGATTACGAGTGCTCCACCTGAGGCTGACGGCGGTATCGGATCTCTGGCTCGCTTCTTCGTTTGCTCCTTCTCAACCCTCTGCTTCTCGGGATCCTCAGTCTTCTCCCCGTCAGTCTTGGCCTTCGCCTTCTCGGCGACTGCCTTCTCGGCAGCTTGCTTCTCGGCCTTCTTCTGCTCAGCCTTGGCTTTCTTCTGCTCAGCCTTGGCCTTCTCAGCAGCTTCCTTATCAGCAGTTTCCTTCTCGGCCTTGGCCTTCTCAGCAGCTTCCTTCTCGGCTGCCCTTCTGTCAACCTCATCCTTCAGAGCATCCAGGGCTCGTTGCCTGGTTACTCGCCCGACAGGAGGGCTGGATGTATCCTTGTTCTGCGGCGACGAGGAGGAAGTTGGCGGTGTAGGGCCTTGCGCAGTTGGTGGTGTAGGGCCTTGCGCAGTTGGTGGTGTAGGGCCTTGCGCAGTTGGTGGTGCCGCAGATCCGTCGCCCTGTGCAGCTCCTGGCTGGGCGCTACTCGGTGTCACGCCCGGTTGCACGCTGCTCAATGGGTAAGCGTCAGTTATGGTGGCATCCGCGGCGGTGGTGTCTTCTACTCGCTGCTCGGCAGCGAGGCTCTCTTGTGCAGCAGCCCCTGTGGCGGGCTGCTCTTGATCTGCTTCTGGCCGCTCGTCGGTGGTGTTGTCTTGCATCTCTTGATCTTGGTTCTCCTCGGCATTGCTGGCCGGAGGAGAAGGGGGTCTCTCATCGTGGACGGTAGTGTCCTGTGCTGCTGGTTCAGACGCTGCTCCTTGCGCATCGGCGGCCTGTGGATTGGCAGCAGCAGCGTTGGCGGTGTGGTCCTCATCATCATCCAGATTGATCAGAGGTACTGATGATTCCTTAGCTTGGTCGGACGCGAGAGCTGCGCTCGCATCCATGGGAGGTCTGTAGAGAATGAAGAAACCAGAAATTAGAAGGAATTTGGGGAGAATAGCACAGCGCGAGAAGGGAAACGACCGAGAAGAGGGCTTACGCGTTGGTGGACTTGAGCTCTCGTCTGGACCTCTTCACGACCACCTTCTTCTCGGCGGGTTTCTTCCTCTTGGCAGGAGGCGCTGGTGCTCCGCTACCAGACCGTTTGCGGGTCTCAGGAGCGGCGACGGACAGAGGCTTGACGACTAGGGGCGCATCTCCCTCGTTCTCGTCTTTGTCCTCGTCGTCCTTTTCCGCGGCAACTTCATCTGAGAATCCAAGAGAAAAGAGGAAAGAATCAGAAACAACAAACGAGGGACTGGTGCTTCTCGGAAACAAACAGAATGAAAGTATAGTTACCATCAAAATCCTCATCGGACCAGGTGCGGAGAGCGTCGCGCTTATCAGTGATGGGGGAGCGAGAGAGGTTGGACTGCTCCGCGGCATCGAAAGAAGGCACATCGTCCTCCTCACGATCAGGAGACCAATTGCCCTCAAAAACCTCGCAGCTCTCGATTATCTGGCGGGTGAGAACCTGAAAAACAGAGAAGGATCACAGACTAGCCGAGTACCAGGAAGGAATTCTACTCGGATAGGCGTGCAGGTACAAAGCACACAAAGCCTAGGTAGTTTACTGAGCATTCTACCCGGATAGGCGTGCAAACACAAAGCATACTAAGCCTAAGCATGTTTGCTGAAAGGTATTACTCGGAAGGGCGTGCAGGTATAAAGCACATCGAGACTAAGAATCGTTCTCGAGTAGGCTATCCGGCAAGGCGTGCAAGCACAAAGCATACTAAGCCTAAGGCGATTCGGCTAGATGTCCTACTCGGAACGCAAGGCAATTGCTAGTCGATGCAAGAAGGAGGAGTTATCTACTCGGAAAGTGTATGCAGAGAGCAAAGTAAGAAAGGCGTACCCGCTCAATTGGCTTTGTACGGCTGTACGGGACGAACCCGTATTGCCAGTGGTCGCCAAGATTCGTCGTCAAGATGTTCCTTGCGTGCCAGGGAACGTCGATGTTGTCGATCTCGATGGTGGTGGTCCTGGTGCAGTCGCGGGGGCCTCCCATGTAACACATGAGATGGCAGCGCTCCTGCAAGGGCAGCACTCGGCGCTGGATCCAGCAGGCCACCGGGTCGTCGTTCTTGAGGCCCTGCGCCTTCAGCCAGCCGAGTCTATTCTCCATCTCGATGGCGTCCTCGTCATTGACGGGCTTGTCCTTCCAGTACATCCCGATTGGAGCGCGATTGCTCCAAACGGGCAAGTTGATTCGATCGTCCACCTGGGCTCCTTCCGCGGCGGCAACGTTCTTGACGTAGAGGAACGTCTTCTGCCATAGCTTGACGGAGTCCAGCCCCTTGATGCGTGGGTGGTTCGTCCCGGACCGCTGCACCATCATGGCGCAGCCGGTGTCGGTGGCGCGGGCGACGCCCGCGGAGTCCTTCTTCCCGGTGGATTGCTGGCGCAAGTGGAAGTACCTGAGCCACGTCTCCCACGTGGGCCGGATGCCGAGGAAGGCCTCGCAGACCACGGCGTGGTAGGCGAGGAAGACGACGGCATTGGGGGGAAGATGGTGCATCTGGATGCCGAAATGATTGAGGAACTTCCGCAGGAAATCGGAGGCGGGCAATCCGAACCCGCGCTCGAAATGCGACAAGAAGACCACGCGTTCCCCCTCCCGCGGGGATGGCACGATTTCGCCGTCTGGCGCCCGGCACTCCACGCCGGGAGGAACTCGCCTGGTATTGACGAGCCAGGCGCAATCTTCCGCGGTGACGGAGGAGCCGGCCTAGCCAGCTTTGGCCATTGCTGCGGGTGGAAGGAGTGGAAGATTTCGAGGGGAGTTGTTTGGGGGATTGAGTCCGCGGCGGCGCGAGAGCTTGCGCGGCGGCGGAAAGCTCGGTGGCGGAGAAGAGCAGGAGACGAAGAAGGAATAGTGCAAGGGAAGGGGAAAAGGAAGTTACCGGCGGAGGTATTTATATCTCCTCCGCGAGTTTACCGTTACCGTCGTGGAAGTGGGATCGATTGTGGCGTGTGGTGGATCCTGTGGCCGGCTAGAAACGCACACAAGCGCCAGTTGCGCGCGTAACGGCCGCAGTTGATCCCACCACCGAATCGTGGCCTATAACTACACTTGATGGGACATGACGGCCGGTGGGCCCACTGCGTGAAAACTGGACGCGTGGCAGGTCGTGTCCTGGGCAACGAAACGACAAGGTCATGGATGCTTGACACGTGTGCAGTTGCTGCGCGAAGGGCTGGATTGTGCTCTGTGCCGCAGAGGCTCAATCTAAGAAATTTCTCTAAGTCTTTTTACTCGGTTACAGAGTAGAAAGCAAGTGCTACTCGGAAAAGAGGAAACTCAAGGTACTTTCCAGATAGCTACTCGGAGGTTCTACTCGGCATCTTGAGGTTCAAGGGCTGAGATGCAAAGGCTGGTTTTAAGCTGGCAGAGCCTAGTGAACAAGTTCGCAAGACTCAACCAGCTTCGGGGACTGCTGTCGGGGGGTTACCCCCGAGTAGGGTAAAGACAGGTGGTAAAGGCAGCTTACAGAAGGGAGGTTTGGTCGAGTAGCCGACTACCTGGTACTCGCTACCCGGTTGACTGCTACTCGGTCTCACCTCAAGATGACCAGAAAGAGATATCAATCAAGTTCTATCTCTTCGAGTAGAAGAGGTGGCCCGAGTACAATTGGCGGGAACCTACTCGGGCCAGAAAGTCAAAGGAGCCGTTCTGACACAGGATCCCGCGTATCCTGGGTCCGTACTTGGCAGCATTCGAACTACTGTTCATCTGGGACCGGCCTGCCTGACAGTGACAGCATGGAAGCAGGCCATGGCAGGATAAGGGGGGCCTACTCTGTGCCTAGGTACAGTGATACCAGTCTGTCCCCTAGTTTTGCCCAACGACTTTACGGAAGCAGCCAAGATTAGGAACCAAAGCTGTCAGCAGGTACTCGGAGAAAGGACGATGTGCACACTATGTCGACACTTGTCTAGATTTGGACGTATCCGGCTGGGCACCATGTATATAAGGTGCCCCGCCGCCTCCTGCGCGAGGGACGCTAACAGTTGCTCACTGGGAACCCTAGAAACCCTAAGTTCTTGACCTAGCTCTACTCGGAGAGGAGAGAGAGGCTACTCGGTAGAGATACCATTTGTACTGTGGCTACTCGGAGAGACATCATAATACATAGAGAAAGGCAGGAGTAGGGGTTTTACCTCCTCACGAGGGCCCTGAACCTGGGTACATCGTGTTGTTTGTGTTGTGTGGATCTTACCTCACGCGGCTATTCGCCGTGTAATCCCTCCCCGAATACCTCCAGCGTCCATCGTCCCCACATCTTTAGCCATCCCATGGCATCTGCCGTGACACCACCACGACAGATCTATTTGCTCAAAAATCATTCTGAGGTTTATCAAGCTTTTCTTAATTTTCAGCAATATGTTGAGCGCAAGTTTGATAGAAAAATTATCACTATGCAAACTGATTGGGGGGGGGGTGAGTATGAAAAGTTGAATGAGTTCTTTCAAAAAGTTGGCATCGCACATCATGTTTCTTGTCCTCATGCTCATCAACAAAATGGCTCAGATGAAAGAAAACATCGTCATATAGTTCAAGTTGGTCTTGCCTTGCTAGCTAATGCTTCTATGCCTTTGAAATTTTGGGATGAAGCTTTTATCACAGCCACTTTTCTCATAAATTTGCTTCCTAGCAAAGTTCTCAACTTCGAAACATCCACTGAATGTCTCCTCCATATAACTCCAAATTATGATGCACTCAGAACTTTTGGTTGTGCTTGTTGGCCTAACCTTCGTCCTTACAACAAACGAAAACTTGCTTTTCGGTCCACACGATGTGTGTTCCTTGGTTATAGCCCTCTACAGAAAGGTCTAAAATGCCTTGATGTATCTACAGGACGTGTGTATATTTCTCGAGATGTAGTTTTTGATGAAAATGTGTCTCCGTTTGCATCTCTTCATCCTAATGCCGGTGCTCTTCTTAAGAAAGAAATCTTACTCCTTCCATCTTCCACTATAAATTCCCATGAGAGTGCACATAATTGTAATGACCATATTGTGCCTATTGTCTCTATTACTAATGTGCTACAGGAAGATGCAGGCTTAGAAGAAAATCCGGTTGAAAACAGTGAAGAGAACAGTGCAGAAATTGATGTTGAAACTGACTCAGAAAATGACGAAACAAGTGCTAAATACGAGGATGATTCGGAACATTCCTATGACTCCACCAATCCCGAG
The DNA here is from genome assembly GCA_028641055.1 of Alopecurus myosuroides. NCBI lineage: Eukaryota > Viridiplantae > Streptophyta > Magnoliopsida > Poales > Poaceae > Alopecurus > Alopecurus myosuroides. The sequence goes on from CM054062.1 coordinate 267,541,322, forward strand.
GCGCAGCGATCCCATGCAGATTTTGTCTCCCCGTCGCTTTCTGGCGCACTAACACGGTCGGGCGCTGATTCCGGTGCCGCCCCTGCAGACGCTGCGCGCGAGCGTGCGTGCCACACGCCAGGAGGGGACCGCATGCATGCGTCCAGTCCCGCGACGCCATCTGGCGGACGAGGTGACACCAGCGAATCTGCGTATGGCTCTCCGTCACAGCCGTTGTCTCCTGTATCACCAGCGCCCTATGGATCCTCTGCGGCCACTGGTGGTGGGGGCGAAAATACAACGGCTGATACAACAATAGAAGAACATGCTGAAAATTCCGACTCCTCTGATACTTCTCCATCGCCACCGTCTTCAGCTTCACCTCCTGGAGTTCGTACCAGGCTACAAAAAGGTATTCGAAATCCAAGAATAATTACTGATGGTACTGTGAGGTGGTGTATGTTGTCCTCTACAGGTGAACCAAACACATTGTCAGAAGCTCTCAACAATTCTTGTTGGCGTCAAGCTATGGAGGAAGAATACAATGCATTAATTGATAACAAACTTGGCATCTTGTTCCACCAAGCAGCAACAGAAATTTTATTGACTATAAATGGGTGTATCGTATAAAGAAGAAAGCAGATGACACTATTGACAGGTACAAAGCACGCCTAGTTGCAAAAGGATTTAAACAACGATATGGTATTGATTACGAGGATACTTTCAGTCATGTGGTAAAGATTGCTACTATCAGAATTGTTTTATCTCTCTCAGTCTCTCGTGGATGGAGTCAAAGGCAGCTAGATGTCAAGAACGCGTTTATTCATGGTGTTCTGGAAGAGGATGTGTACATGAAACAACCACCAGATTTTGAGAACCCCCACTCTCCGCACTATATTTGCAAACTTGATAAAGCATTGTATGGATTGAAACAAGCACCTCGAGCTTGATATTCTAAGCTGGGTTCTAAACTGTGTGAGCTTGGATTTACACCATCAAAGGCAGACACTTCATTGTTTCTCTTCAATAAATCAGGTATCACTATGTTTGTTCTGATCTATGTTGATGATATCATAGTCACTGGCTGATCTGATCATGCTATTACTGCTCTGCTTCGAGATTTAAATGAGAATTTTGCTATTAAGGACCTAGGTGATCTTCATTACTTTCTTGGTATTGAAGTCAAAAGAACAGAAAATGGTTTGCTCTTGACTCAGGAAAAATATGCTACTGATATTATTAACAGGGCTGGTATGCAAGGCTGTAAATCGGTTCCTACACCTTTATCCTCCACAGAACAATTATCTCTTACAAAGGGTACACCCCTTGGTCCTGAAGATAGCACTCAATACAGAAGTCTTGTTGGAGCCTTGCAGTATCTTACGTTGACACGTCCTGATTTGTCTTTCTCTGTTAACAAGGTCTGTCAATATCTTCATGCTCCAACTGTAGAACACTGGACAACTGCAAAACGTATTCTCAGATATGTGCAAGATACATTGAGTCTTGGAATTACATTTACAAAATCATCATCCACCTTCTTGAGTGCATTCTCAGATGCAGATTGGGTTGGCTGTCTTGAGGACAGACGTTTTACAGGTGGTTTTGCTATATTTGTTGGAACAAATCTAGTCTCTTGGAGTGCCAGATAACAAGCCACAGTTTCTCGATCTAGTACCGAAGCTGAGTACAAGGCTCTTGCTAATGCAACTGCAGAGTTGATTTGGATTGAAACTCTTCTTGCTGAACTTGGAGTAAAATTACAAGAAAAACCAACTCTTGGGTGTGATAATTTAGGTGCTACCTATTTATCTGCAAATTCACTGTTTTATGCACGTACTAAACATATTGAGATTGATTTTCACTTCGTCAGAGAAAGAGTTGCTAATAATAGTCTGGCTATTCGGTTCATATCAAGTGAAGACCAAGTTGCTGATGGATTTACAAAGGCTCTTCCTGTCAAGAAACTTGATGAATTTATTGAGATTAAGGGAGGGTGTTAGAATATGTAATAGGTTTCCTTTTTTCTTATGTTACGGGTCCAATACGGATTGTGTATTTGGGCCCAAACTCTGTACAACTCTGTCCATCGTTTGCCTCTATATCAACACGGAATCGAGGGGAGACGAACCCACTCGTTAACCCTAAAAGTTTACACCCACAAGAGTTCAAACCTCATGTTTGACACCCGTGTGTTGCATTTAGATGGAAAATTATTTTAGTGTGAAGCGACGTTCTCGTCGACAGCGAGACGTCTGTGGTGACTTCGTGTATGCATGTGTATATGATCGCTTGCATTTGTACCGTGTTCCTAAAAAAAGTGGTTGATTCCACAAAAGAGAAAAAAAATATCCGGTTAAAGTGGATGGAAATTTTCTCTAAAATCGAGTGCAAATAAAAATCTAATCAGGAACAAATCTTAAGCATTTCAATTCTGCAAATCAAACGACCACGGTATGCCAAAAGATTCAGATTTCCAAAAATGGTTCAAACCATGACCGTTAATATATACCTAGAAGCTTGATTTAATTGAGACAAAATATTTGTAATTGCAAATAATCAACGTGAATAAAAAGCCTTAGATGTTTGTGTGGTACAAACTATATTAATGAATTCAAAAATTGTTGGCAATTTTTTTCCCAAAACCGTTGCAACGTACATGTTTTCCCAAAACCTAGCGCGTGGGGGAGCCGGCGGAAGGAGATAAGGATCAAAAAGAATGCGCGACCATTTTCCTCGCATGCGGCACCGCCCAAGACAGATCTAGAATACAGTTGTCCCCGTCGCCTCGACTCGCACACGTATTGACGATGCCGGTCAGTCCAGTCGCCAAGCAAGCGGCGCGGCCGAGCAACTCAGTCGGTCCATGCGGCGGAGTTGTTGCGTAGCTGCCATCGTGTCGGCTATCTCGCTTGCCCGCCGCCGGTATAGAAAACACCCACCCCCGCCCCAGAGTCACACACTTCTTCCACACCATTCTCGCGCACCCTATCGCTCACCTTCTTGATGGTCTATAGGTTCCCGAGCAAAGGTGCGACCGCCAATGGTTTCGGCCGCCGCACGCTCCATCTGTAGGAGGCCCGGCCGCTACACCATGCAAAACAACCACACGCCGTCCGACATGAGCATGCCGAGGACATGGCGTCTCAGCGCAGGCGGCGTCCCTATGCCTCTGCTGCCCACCGACCCCAAGCGGACTGCCGAGATCAAGGAAATAAGGGCAGACCTACCAGAGGCCGTGCGTCGCAAGCCTCGCTGGGATCCAGGCAATGACGCCGCCTGGACATCGTACTTTGCGGAGCGCCACGACCATCAGATGGCGGCGCTCCCATCCGGCGGCCCGGTGTCGTGGCGCAACAACGCCTAGGGTCGCCGTATCCGGCGGAGTAGGCCCGGGAGCACTCACACCACCGTCCTTGCCCACATCGAGCGGCAGTTGAGCAGAAGAAGAGTCGTCGTTTTCCCCTCCTGCCACTGTTGACGCTCGTGTTTGTCTTTTGTTCCTCTATCCGTCGTCAAGCCCGAGCCAGAGGAAGAGTCGTCGCGCCGCCGGACTCGCTGCAGCATCATCGCCATCACCGAAAGGCAGGCTCCGCGGGCTGGTGATGTCGTTGTACTCTCCAACATCGACGACGAGGATCGCGCCCTCCCTATCCCTCGCCGTCGGCAACGCATGTCGGCGATTCAGGGCAGAGCTCTAGCCGCGCACCTAAGGACGAGCCGCCGAGCGACTCCGATGATGACGACGCCGACTACACCGAGATCTACATGGCCCTCAGAATCAACTAGCCAGTTTTAGTTTTTTTTGTCGCATTTACTATGTAAATCGCGTATATTTTGGCCACTTTAATAAAATATACTAAAATTTAATTAAAAGTTTGTGGATTTTTTGTCGTTGTTTTAAATTTTTGCGTACTTTCACCTTCACCGGTCATGGCTGGAAAACGACACCCCAACACTGAAATTTAGCACCGGCGGTCCCCTAGGCGCGCGGCTCAAATTTCGGCCAAAAAATTCAAGGGGAGAAGTTAAGCTAAGGTTCTGTCATGGTAAACACCCACCGGCCTCATCATGTTTATATAGCCATCGAAGGTGTTAATCTGTTATATGCATGATGTGCAGAATAAGCTAGAGTACTCCGCACGGTTTTACCTAATTAGCCATATATAGCCCGTTAGTTAACATTCCCCCTCAAACTCATCGTAGTACATGTACTAAGTTGAGGTTGGAGAATAGCTGCTCTAGCATTTATTTGGTCGAAGGCTTGGTAAAGGCGTCAACTACCTGATCAGCCGAAGACACAAAACGAACATCAAGTGCACCTTGAGCCACTTTTTCCCGGACAAAATGAAAATCGACTTCGATGTGTTTTGTACGCGCATGAAAGACTGAGTTAGCCGTCAAATAAGTGGCACCGAGGTTGTCGCACCACAACACAGGTGGCCGGGCTTGAGGAACATGCAGCTCTCGAAGAAGAGTCTCAATCCATGTAGCCTCTATTGTTCCATTCGCTAGAGCCTTATATTCAGCTTCAGTTGATGATCGTGAGACGGTGGGTTGCTTGCGAGCACTCCAGGATATCAAGCTTGGTCCAAAGAAGACAACGAATCCTCCAGTGGAGCGCCGATCATCCGCACTGTCGGCCCAATCTGCATCGGTGAAAACACTAAGCAACATAGAGGAGGACTTGCGAAGCTGTAGCCCTGTGTCAACAATCCCTTTCACATAACATAATATCCTCTTTACTGCTTCCCAGTGCACCGTAGTAGGATTTGCAAGGTACTGACAAACCTTGTTGACAGCAAATGAAATTTTGGGCCGGGTGAGGGTCAGATATTGGAGACCTCCAACAGTGCTCCGGTAATCAAACACTGCATCGCCAGTAAGTGGAGTTCCTTGATCAGCTGCAAGCTTGTCTTGGATAGACATAGGAGTGGACACAGTCTTGGACTTATCCATCTTTGTGCGGCGAAGAAGATCCATGGCGTACTTGCTTTGCGATAGGTTCATTCCCCCTGGGTCACGAGACGCCTCAATGCCAAGAAAGTAGTGAAGGGGGCCCAAGTCTTTGACTGCAAAAATAGCACCAAGGAGCTGAATAAGTTTCACCGATGCAGCTAGGCACGAACTGACAACGACGATGTCGTCGACATAGACGAGCATGTAAATGGTGATGCCGGCATGCGAGAACACGAGCAGAGATGTGTCGGTCTTGGCAGCAACAAACCCAAGCTGATGTAGCATATCACTGAGCCGGGAGTACCAGGCACGAGGCCACTGTTTGAGCCCATATATCGACTTGTGCAGCTTGCAAACATAGTCAGGATGCTTGGAATCATCAAATACCGGAGGCTGCCGCATATATGTTGTCTCTTGCAACATATCGTGCAGAAATGCATTGCTCACGTCGAGTTGCCGGACACTCCAATTACGAGACATGGCAATGGCGAGCACGAGACGGACCGTGGCCAGCTTGACGACAGGGTTGTATGTGTCAAGGTAATCAATGTTGTAGCGTTGAGTAAACCCCTGAGCTACGAGTCGAGCATTGTATTTGTCAATGGAGCCATCTGCTTTATGCGTCACCTTGAACACCCAACGACTCCCGATCGCGTTCTGACCAGGTGGACGAGGCACAAGGGACCACGTGTTGTTGCGGAGAAGTGCCTTGTGCTCATCCTCCATGGAAGCGCGCCACTAAGAATCGGCAAGGGCACACCGATAGGAAGCAGGTTCTACAGCGAATGCCCGACGCTTGTAGTTGTAGCGGATGGTACCGCCCGTGGGGACGAGAGGCTTGATGATGGCGTCACGGGTTCGCCTCAGCATGTGGTGACGTGGTGCCGACACAGCTGTGTCAACATGATGGCGCGAAGCTGTGTGTGGCGGGCTGGCGAGGCGACGCAGTAGGCGAGTCAGATGTCGCTATCGAGGACGTGGCAGGAGAAGAGCTCGCGGTAGAATCCAGTGTCGCAGCAGGATAATGACTCGCGGCAGGCTGCGGTGCTTCAGTGTCGGGGAAGTTCGTCTGGCCAGATTGAGCCGCGCTCCCGAGGGTGCGTGGAGATCCTATGTCAGTGTCATCCATGGAGCCACCACCAGAGAAGCCTGCATCAAGAGAACTGCTTGTGGCAGGAGTGTGAGGCTACAAATGCAAATCATAATTACGCGTACGGTCATCCTGCACTACCGGCTCAGAAATTGGAAAAATGGTAGGTGCAGAGAGGGGTGTTGGTGGTGGTGAGGCGGGTGTTGTTGTGGCATAGGGAAAAAGGTTCTCGTCGAAAACGACGTCGCGAGAAATAAAGATGCGCCCATATGTCCTATCCAAGCATTTGTATCCCTTGTGCTGCTGGCTGTAACCGAGGAAGACACAAAGACGAGAGCGAAACTCTAACGTTCGGTTGTTATATGGGCGCAAGTTGGGTCAACATGCGCAGCCAAAGGAACGCAGTAACGATTAATCATGAAGTTCTCCCTAAGACATGTAATCGGGGCAGAATTCTGAAGATTACGAGTGGGCATTCTGTTGATCAAATAAACATCAGTCAAGAAGGCTTCATCCCAACAAACGGACAGGAAGAGAGGAGTGAGCGAGAAGGGCAATGCCAGTCTCGACGATGTGCCTGTGTTTCCTCTCGACAATGCCGTTTTGCTTGGATGTATGAGGACATGTGCGGCGATGCTGGATACAAGTACGATTGAAGTAGCGAGAGAGGCGACGATACTCGCCTCCCTAATCCGATTGCACCGCACGAATCTTGGTTTGAAGTAACCTCTCGACATGAGTTTGAAAGTGGTGAAAGAATTTCTCAACGTCTGACTTATGCTTAATGAGATAAATCCAAGTATAACGACTGTAATCATCGACGAAACTCACATAATACCGAAACCCTCCCACATATGGAAGAGCTGGCCCCCACACATTGGACCGCACAAGCTCGAGAGGTGAATTGGTAGAGTGTGATGACCTAGAATAGGGTAATTGGTGCACCTTGGCACGCTGACACGAATCACAAACTGAAGACTGCGACGGAAGTGCACAAGCAGCTGACACGAATCACAAACTGAAGACTGCGCACAAGCAATTTTATTTGTTCTAAAGACAGACTCAACGACACTAGCTGAAGGGTGCCCTAGCCGGTGATGCCAATGACCGGCAATGAGCTTTGTAATGGCAAGTCCATGGCGACGAGACGCGGAAGACGAAATGAGGTTGCTTGGCACTGGATAAAGTCCACCTTGGCATCTACCCCGAAGAAAAAGGTCCTTCGTTGTTTGATCCTTAACATCAAAGTGAGAGGGATAAAATTCAGAAAACGCATGATTGTCAAGTAGAAACTTGTGCACAGATTACAGATTTTTGGACATTGATGGAGCACGAAGAATATTTCTAAGAAAAAGAGGTCTAGATGAGCCAGTAATTTGGGAATGTCCAATATGTGTAATTTTCATACATGCACCGTTGGCAACCTGCACGGAGTCCTTCCCATGGTAGTGTTCCTGAATGCTGAGTCGGTCGAGATCGGACGTCAGGAGGTCTATCGAATCTGCATCTCAACAAGTCCCTCGGGTGAACCCATAAGGTTTCGATTAGGAGAACGTGTAGGCGCTGGTGACAATCGTCAGCTAGACAGGGGACACGATTTACCCAGGTTCGGGGCCCTCGTAGAGGTAAAACCCTTACTCCTGCCTCTGTCGACCTGTATTCACGAGTAGATCGGTTACAATGGGGGATTTCTCAAGTCGAGAGTACGATCTCGAGCTCAAGGCTTGGTGGTGCGGTATTGCTCGGTCCTCTCCCGGTGGTTCTCCTGGCCTTATATAGATGGCCAGGTCTCAAACCATACCCGGGTAGGACTCGAACTCTAACCCTATGTCGTTTACAAGTTTCCTATCTTAATCCGCAAGCCATTGCAGGTGGGCTTCAATTGGGCCTTCTAGAACTGTACGCGATGCCTCCTTTAGAGCCTGGGCCGTGGGCCTGAGACCGGGTAGGCATACCCGACAGGCCTAGGATCCATCCCTTCATCAGTAGCCCCCGAGTGCTTAGTCGATTGAGAATCAGTCGGGTGAGCGCTCAGAGTTCGTTCTTGATTTCTTCGATTGGTTATTCAATCGCCAGGTTTTGAGGGTGTATACCCTGTGCGCGATGCGCCTCTGTACTCGAGCATCGAGTAGTAAATGTGCCTTGTTGGCTGTTTTCGCAGAAGGATGCGGCTCAGTTGCTTGGCTCTCCTGAAAGCTCAGGGCCAATTAATTGCATCTAGGGCAAAAATAGTTCTGTCCTACACAAATTCGAGACCTCCGACTCGAATCCGGCGAGGTGATCGTTGCGACTGGGCCGTTGAGGTCTTACCGAGTCGAACTTAACCTAAAGGGGTACCCGACGCGTCTGTTAGGATTTTTCTTCGTGTTGTTGACACGGAATTTACCGGAGGACGCAGCTTGAGTGCGATTCCAGGCCCTCAAGGGAGATCTTTCGGGTCTTACCTTCGTATTCGAAAGAAATACGGCATCCAGTTGTTCCTAGTCGGCCGAACGACCCGGGAGATTGATGTGTGTACATCGTATGATCGAGTGGTAGGAGCTACACACTAGCAGGTTTTTGTCTGGAGATATTTTGAGTGAATCTTCTCCCTTGATTTTGCACACAAAGTGCTTCGTGCTTTGTAATATTCCTTCCATACGAAAGAGTTTTCGTGTTTCGAAATTTTATCATGCCCATTCGAAAAGAAATTTCGTATATGGGACCTTTATGCGAGAGAATCTTCGCGTCACAGTTTTGTCCATACAAAGTTATTTCGTGTTTGGAGATTTATGAGAATGAGTTTTCGCGTCTTGATTTGCCCATACGAAGTATTTTCATGTTTAGGACCTTTATCCAAAGGAATTCTGGGGTTGATGATGTGCGCTATGACGTCACGGCGCACTTTATCCTCCCGATGGGACGTGACGGAGCGAGAGCAGAGGTGCTGGCCCACCTTGTCAGCTTTTTGACCGGAAACGAGACGTCGTTCCCGGTTTTTACGCAAAACTGCGCGCAGTAATTGCGCACGATCTATTGTTGGGATTGTGGCACGAAACAACTTCCGCCGCCCTTTTGTTTCACCTCCACGCGTGGCAGCCGCGATGGGCGCCACGTTGCTTGATGGACGGCTAGGATTAGGCGGCCCTTTGTATAAATGTGGCCCTTAGGTAAACGGTGAAAAGTTCCCGTCATTTGCTTCCAGCCTTCGTCTTCCTCGCACCCAACTCTCTCTCTGTGAACTCGCACCAGCATCCATGGCGGTTAGCAAGAAGCGCAGTACTGTTGCTTCTTCTTCGAGGGCGATGGAGGAAGTTCCCGCGCCACCTGCACCGCGCTCGGGCGACTGGCGCTCGCCCAACACGACGAACAAAAGCATCAAGGAGATGCAGAGGGAGGGGCTGCTGCCGCCGGAGACCGAGAAGCGCGTTCGCCTCGGAAAGAAAGAAGAGGTATCAAATCCTCGCGCGAACGAACGTGTGATTTTCGCGGATCACGTTTCGCGCGGGCTCTCCTTCCCCCTCCATCCTTTTCTTGTGGCATTGCTGTATGTCTATGGCATACAGCTCCACGACCTGCCTCCAAATGTGGTGCATCACATCTCGTGCTTCATCGTTTTTTGCGAGTGCTTCTTGGGCATCCGCCCTCACTGGGGCCTTTGGAAGGCCCTCTTCAAGGTGCGTGTCTTCCGCGAGAAATCGCGGGTAGAGACTGAGTCTGGAGAGCCGCTGCGCACCGGTGGCTTTGGAATCCAGACCAAATCGGACAACTGCTACTTCGCGATGCACTTCATCGACTCCGCGCAAGGATGGAGGAAGAAGTGGTTTTACGTCGTCGACACCAGCGCAGGTGGAGTCCATGAGTTCCACCCATTCGCTGTCCTGAAGAGGCGGAAGTCCTGGGCGCACGAGCTTTCTGCTGAAGAAGGTCGAGTGGTCGCCCCGCTACTCGCCAAGGTGGCTGCCCTTCGTGACCAAACCGCAGGAGTTGTGCTGAACGGCTTGCACCTGGCGAGCGTGTTCCTCAAGCGCAGGATCCAGCCCCTGCAGGAGAGGCCCTCCACAATGTGGGAGTACCAGGGTGTTGAAGACCCCAGCCGCGTGAGCCGCGAAGAACTATCGAATGTTGAATTCGAGAAGAAAATCGCGGCTATCACCAGCTTGAAAGTGGGCGAGACCTTCCCTGATTGCTCTGTCGCAGCTTTCGAGGCTTCGAAACCTCCTCCACCCGAAGTAAGTTTAAATTTTCTCTTGTCTCAGTTCTTTCTCTAGCTTCAAAATTTGTCGACTGAATTTCTTCTTCTTTTTCTTCTTGTAGAGTTTAGCGGTGGTTACCTCCTACCCGCCAGTTTCCGGTGAAGAAGTCTCGGACTTGTTGGCGAGCAACTTGGATGTCCCTGCTGACACCAGCATCGCTGAAGCCGAATCGAGTTCTAAGCATGACTCCTCGGATGACGTGGAAGAATCGGGTAGTGATCTCCAGCACCGCAAACGCCGCCGGACGGAGGGGGACAAGGCTACTTCTAAGGACAACTCCCTTGGCGGAGCGTCTGATGCATGTAAAATGCATAGATGAATTTTGCATATTTTCACATGGTTTTCTATTACATATTGCATCATATAAGGGTATAATTCAATGTTTTATAGTATTTTGGGGTTAAATTACAAAGTCCCCCAACTTTTATGAAATTAACCCTGCCTGTCAGAAACCCCGTTTTCTATATTTTTGACGTTTCAGGGGGCAAACTTCCGCGAAATCACCTGAAAATCTGCGGGGGTCATTTTCTTGGAAGGAGAAGACTTGCGGGCGAAGGATCCACGAGAATTGGGCAAGGAGGCCCAAAAGAGGACCCTCCACGCGGCCAGATTCCTTGGCCGCGTGAGAGGCCCCCTTTTGGCCCCTGTGGCCCCAATTCCTTCCATCTTCGACTTACCGACTCCGTCTTGACCTAAAACTGACTATAAAAAGGGTCCCCCGTACCCTTACGGAGAGAGCACCGCCGAAACACCGAAACAGAGACCAGAAGTTCCAGATTGGAGGGGGAAAACTCCGGCGGGGCGCCGCCGGTGTGATCTCCTACCCCTCCAATGTCATCACCATCGACATCTCCATGAAGAGGGAGTAGTCCACCCCAGGGCTATGGGTTTGTGGAAGTAGCACTTGTATCTCTCTCTCTATGTGCTTCACTAATTAGATCCGTATGAGCCGCCTCACATGATTATGGGCACCGTTGTAATTCCTATGTGGTGGATCTTTTCTATGAGTTATTGAATCTGAGATTGCAATTGTTTCTCTTGAGTTATTTGAGTAGATGTATCTTATGTACCCCGTTCTTATTTGCTAGCTTTGATCAATCTAGTTCTTGAGAGCGTGTGTGGGGTGATGGGTGCATTAGTTGGAGTAACGGGGGGTGGCTATTGCTGTGAAAGTGACAGAAGTTCAGCGATCCACTTAGGTTTTGTTAAACCTTTCTTAGTTACCTCACTAGGGATAAAAAGGAGTACCTTGTTACCGGGGATTTGAAGTGACACTAATCAATCTCCCTGACTAGATCTAGCAATACTCTGGTTTTTCCTTAATTATCGAGGTGTTATGATTTATTTCGCATCTTGGTGGAGTATAAGAGGGATCAATATGACCGTAGAGATCTCTATGCTAGGACGTGATGCCCATATGAAAGTACTCAATGTTAAACATGTTATTGTAATCTCACATGTAATTCTTTATGTCCACCGTCTACCACTTTATTTGAGAGAATGCAAGTGTGAAACCATGAACCCCGGTCCTATTTTAAATATAAGAAAACACTCTAGTTACTTTGCTGCAATTTACTTTACTTGCACTTTACTTTACTTTCATCTCCAATTCGAATTTACATTATCTCCATCACCACTTGCATCACAAAAATACAAAAACAATCCATTGCATATTTATTTTCTCATTTGCATTTAGTAGTAGATTTAATTATTGCACATTTACTTTCAGTTTTGCATTGCAATTTAGAAGTCTCACACCTTGTGCTTGACAACCACTTGGTGAGGTTGAGGGCACAAAATTCTCTACTTGTTTGCAGGATCCTGGAGGAAGCTTGGAAGACAACTGCTGAAATACTGGCTCCCCAAGAGTTCGATATAAACCCTCGAGTCACCCTCGTGGGGAAGAAGGCCTGCCACTAGCTACACACTCTGCACTTGGAGTCTCAACCTAGCCATGAAGCGTTTTTCTGGCGCCGTTGCCGGGGAGCCATAGGTGAAGGAGTTGTCCAAGGGAGCTCACAAGAAGTCTTCATCACCAACAAGGTGTGCAAACACCTAAGCTTGGGGAGGTTGCACCTACGTGAGTACCGTCCTTTCTATCTCCACCTTCTTTCAAGTAGATTGTTTTGTTTCTTGTCTTGTTTTTGTTTTTGTTCTTGTTTTTGTTTTGTCTTGCATATTTTATTTTAGTTTTGCATTTAGTTATCTAGTTTATTTTAGTATTTCGGATTTTCTTAGTTACTTTACTTTTGTTTTGCATAAAAAATTAAAAATTACATAAAAACTGTTAAAATGGGTGATAGAACTAAATTAAGTGACTACACAAATACACCCAATGACCAATTCATTGCTAGGCCAATTACTACACCTGAAATACAAGCTGAAAGCTATGAAGTAAGTCCTAGTTTATTGAATTTAATTACTAGAGAGCAATTTGGTGGTAGTGCTATGGAGGATGCCTCTATGCATCTTCATGATTTCATGGAAATATGTGATATGCAAAAATTTAAAAATATGGAAAGTAGTGTTTTAAAACTGAAATTATTTCCTTTTTCACTTCGAGAAAAGGCTAAAGAATGATTACTTTCACTACCTACAGCTAGTATAAAGTCTTGGGATGATTTAAAAGAAGCTTTCATTAAGAAATATTATCCTCCCGTTAAAATTTTGCAAAATAGGAATAATATCCTCTCATTTAGGCAAAATGATAATGAACATGTAGCCATGGCATGGGATAGAATTAAATTAATGATTAGAACATGCCCATCACATGGATTAAATGAATGGACCATACTACACTCTTTTTATAATGGTTTAAACTACATTTCTAGAAATATACTTGATTCTGCTGTTGGAGGTGCCTTTATGAGTAAAACTGTAGGAGAGGCTAAGAGCATATTAGAAAGCATATTGCAAAATTATAGTCAATGGAATACTGAAAGAGCACCCAATCCCACTAAGAAAATAAACTCAATTGAAGAAACCAATGATTTGTCTTCTAAAATGGACACTATTCTTGCTTTTATTAATAAATAAAATATGGAGAATGTGACTTTGCAGGAGCTAGTTGGTAGTAATTCTGAAAGTGTGGATGTTAATTTTGTTAGGAATTATGGTAGCAATGGTTTTGGTAATGCTTACAATTCATATAGTAAACCTCCTTATGTGCCAAATAAACCTTTTGTTCCATATCCTAATGCTAATGAAAATAAGTGGAAGCCTTCTAGTGAAATTTCTGAATTTAATAAATTGCTTATAGAACAAGTTGCTAGTCACAATGCTATGATACATGAGTTAAATAAGTCTATTGCATCCATTAGTAGTGATATTAAAGGATTGCAACTTCAATCTTCGAATTTAGATAAAGCATTGTCAAAATTAGCTGATAATCAAGCAACTCTATTAAGCATGTCAGCAGGAAAGCCACAAGCACAACCTAGTGTAGGAATGAATTCTATTACTATTGCTGCTCCTATTATTGAAAATATTGATCACATTGCTGAGAATACAAGTGAGCATGTCCCTACTAGCTTAGAAGAAACTTTGAATGAAATAGTGAAGTACCCTGAATATTTACTTCCATATATGTCTTATCTTGCTAGCAAAGATGAAATTAGTCCTCATGAATCAAGCATGCTAGCTAAATTAGAGAGTAAAGTAGAGGAAATTATTATGCTTACTGAAATTAAGGATCCATTGCTTGATTTAGGAAAAAGTAGCTTGCAAGAACTTATTGCTACTCTACAAAAATTTGGTAGTGATCCCACTATAAAAGTTAATTAAACCGGCTTTGGATCTTATATTGCTAATCATGTCTTGCAAGAAAAAAATTCTAGGTACAAGAATTAGGCCATGATACCTCCTAAGCTTGGGGATGCATGGATCCCCAAGGTGCTAGTTTCAATTGGAAAAGAAATTCACCATGCTATGTTAGATCTAGGTTCTAGTGTATCGGTACTCTCTAAAGAATTATATGAATTGCTAGAACTAGAAAATTTGGAAAAGTGCTCAAGTGAATTTTTCCTTGCTGATAACTCTACTAAACATGCTATAGGACAAGTAAAAGATGTTATGATTGAATTGCACATGACTTTCGTACCCGTTGATTTCATTATTATGGATATGGGGGATAAATCCCCTAGTCCTATTATTTTGGGTAGACCTTTTCTTCGTACTACAGGTGCAATCATAGACTCCAAGGAAGGGAATGTCAAGTTTAAATTCCCTCACAAGAAAAGCATGGAGCACTTCCCAAGGAAGAGGGGCACGCTGAAGAACAAGCTCCCTCATGAGCTTTATCCCTCTTGATTATCAAGTAAGTAAAGCCTAACTATATGGCTATAAAGAAAACGCTTTACGGGAGGCAACCCGGTTGTTTTTGTTTGGATTTTCCTAGCGTCCTCTTGCTGTCTCAAGAGATTAGTTCTTTTTGTTTTAATTCTGGAGTTTTCAATAAAGAGTCAAGTCAAACCCATTTGGACTTATAAGTTGCTATCCTAGTGCATGAAATTTCTGTTTCAGCACGAGTCTGCACACCGTATGATTTTACGTTTTTATTGGTATGTCGGATTGAGCTAATTTTTTAGTATGTTCTGAAACTTTTTGTCCTCTGTAAGCACAAAAAATTTCTTAATCTTTTGACGAGCCTAGCTTAGGGAAAAACGTTCGTTTTGCCGTTGTTGCATTTCTGGACAGATTCTGCCTTCTTTTGTTTTATGCACTCTTTGGGCTTGGGAATCGAATTTCCATGATTCTTTCAAGCAAGAGAGTGAACATACAACATAAGGAACCTTATTTTTTATCTACTGGAGCATTTGATTTGGAATTTTGCACAGCAAGCATGTGATTTGTTTGTCCTTGCTAATCTCACCCCACAGAAAAAGAATGGGAGAAACATGTTTTGTGAAGTTTTTTCACAGGGAATAGAGGAGCTGCGCCTCAAGACATCCAAGAATGGTGAAATCCATAAGCTTGGGGATGTTATTAACACCCCACTGGAGCTACACTCTTTTGGTTAGCACACGTCTACTTTCTGTTTTTCTAAACAAAACATTTATCGTAGAGACTTGAAGTGTCTAGTTTTTGTTCTTATTTTTGTTTTGATAAGACCACCACCATCATTTTATATGAGATTGAGCTACTGGAGTTTGAGGTTGGAATGTATTGGATGCTAGTATTATGACTTGGAATAGGGATGCCATGGTTGATTTGAAGAGCTACATATGTTTGCATGATTTAAGGCTTTTTATGTGTAGAAATTTGCAATAATGTTGTCTTGAGCTATCTCTTATTCATGTCATTGATGTTAATTGCTGGTTTATTTAGTTTGTCATGAAATGAGTAGTTCTATGGACATATGCATGCATAGTAGCTGGTCAACTATCTCCCTCTTGCTAGCCCAAAAATTTAAAAATTCCAACAAGTAAAAACTTGTTTCCAACACTCCTTAGCCAAGTATTTCCAGTGAGTCCACCATATCTTCCCATTAGCTTCATTGCTATTCCGAGTATGTTCACCATGTTATTGTGTTATTTATGTTCTAAATTAATATATTCACTTTATTAATTGTCATGGGTTGAACTTGGCATAGGACTCTCACGAACTTTTGAAGGCACACTTTACTTTTTATGCATCTAATAAACATGACCCAATAATGGGAGCCACAAGTTTTGCGTTTGACAAGTGTGTGGTTGGGAGCTAGCTATAAACGTGTATCGCCGAAAAGCTTTCAACATTGCACAAAAAATTTACATTTGGTTGATATCATGTACTTTTGTTTTTGGACTCCTGCCATGCCGAAATGAAATAGAGGAATAGTAAGTTTTGATGAGTAAGTATCTATATGACTAGAGAAACGCATTGGGCCGCTAACCCAAGCCATGCTTTATCATGGTGGAAATTTACTTACAGCTTGAGTGACTCTACAACACATCCTATAATTAAATAAGAAGCTATGCATAATAGTGAATGAAAATAAAAAGGATGATGAGTCTACTCCGTTTGTTCATCTTGTCATTGTAACATGGGATTGTTTCCATGTCATGGGGCAAGAGGTACCTCTTTGCGGTTCTCTATGATGTCATTAATACTTATTATGATTGTACAAAGCTTATTAGGAATCTTAAGTTGAGTAATCATGGAGTAGGTTTTCACACTCACGGGGCATGAGGCTTTCAACCACCTTGCTATTCTCATTACTTCAATACTCACAATTTTAAGATGCTAGTGATAAAGGGGCAATGAGAGTCCTAGATCAATGGATACCACATTTCAATTAGTAATTTTAGTTGAATAATTTAGAGGCTAAATAAGACTTGATCATGTTTTACCTCTACTCAATTTTCTCCAAAGTGTCCACCATATTTTCTATTCTCCATTATGCTATTCTTTGACCAATATAGGATTTTATTTTTCATTTTGTGTATGCATTTGGTCCATAGTGCTTTTATTTCATTATACACTTTGTGAACTTTAATGAAGCATCTTTGCTTGCATATTTGATATTTCTTACAACATGAATTGTATGTTGCTACTCATTTCTAGTATTAATCATTCGATTATATGTAGCATGAATAATCCTCCTTGATATCCCATGATTGTTTCAATATGCAAAACCCATCTTAGTTTTATCACCTTCATACTCGAGGACGAGCATGGGTTAAGCTTGGGGATGTTGATGCATGTAAAATGCATAGATGAATTTTGCATATTTTCACATGGTTTTCTATTACACATTGCATCATATAAGGGTATAATTCAACGTTTTATAGTATTTTGGGTTTAAATTACAAAGTCCCCCAACTTTTATGGAATTAACCCTGCCTGTCAAAAACCCCGTTTTCTATATTTTTGACGTTTCAGGGGGCAAACTTCCGCGAAATCACCTGAAAATCTGCGGGGGTCATTTTCTTGGAAGTAGAAGACTTGCGGGCGAAGGATCCACGAGAATTGGGCAAGGAGGCCCAAAAGAGGACCCTCCACGCGGCCAGATTCCTTGGCCGCGTGAGAGGCCCCCTTTTGGCCCCTTTGGCCCCAATTCCTTCCGTCTTCGACTTACCGACTCCGTATTGACCTAAAACCGACTATAAAAAGGGTCCCCCGTACCCTTACAGAGAGAGCGCCGCCGAAACACCAAAACACCGAAACAGAGACCAGACGTTCCAGATTGGAGGGGGAAAACTCCGGCGGGGCGCCGCCGGTGTGATCTCCTACCCCTCCAACGTCATCACCATCGACATCTCCATGAAGAGGGAGTATTCCACCCCAGGGCTATGGGTTTGTGGAAGTAGCACTTGTATCTCTCTCTCTCTATGTGCTTCACTACTTAGATCTGTATGAGCTGCCTCACATGATTACGGGCACGGTTGTAATTCCTATGTGGTGGATCTTTTCTATGAGTTATTGAATCTGAGATTGCAATTGTTTCTCTTGAGTTATTTGAGTAGATGTATCTAATGTCCCCGTTCTTATTTGCTAGCTTTGATCAATATAGTTCTTGAGAGCGTGTGTGGGGTGATGGGTGCATTAGTTGGAGTAACGGGGGTGGCTAGTGCTGTGAAAGTGACAGAAGTTCAGCGATCCACTTAGGTTTTGTTAAACCTTTCTTAGTTACCTCACTAGGGATAAAAAGGAGTACCTTGTTACCGGGGATTTGAAGTGACACTAATCAATCTCCATGACTAGATCTAGCAAGTTCTTACTTCAACTTCATGTCACATTGCTTAAAGCTATACTCTGGTTTTTCCTTAATTATCGAGGTGTTATGATTTATTTCGCATCTTGGTGGAGTATAAGAGGGATCAATATGACCGTAGAGATCTCTATGCTAGGACGTGATGCCCATATGAAAGTACTCAATGTTAAACATGTTATTGTAATCTCACATGTAATTCTTTATGTCCACCGTCTACCACTTTATTTGAGAGAATGCAAGTGTGAAACCATGAACCCCGGTCCTATTTTAAATATAAGAAAACACTCTAGTTACTTTGCTGCAATTTACTTTACTTGCACTTTACTTTACTTGCATCTCCAATTCGAATTTACATTATCTCCATCACCACTTGCATCACAAAAATACAAAAACAATCCATTGCATATTTATTTTCTCATTTGCATTTAGTAGTAGATTTAATTATTGCACATTTACTTTCAGTTTTGCATTGCAATTTAGAAGTCTCACACCTTGTGCTTGACAACCACTTGGTGAGGTTGAGGGCACAAAATTCTCTACTTGTTTGCAGGATCCTGGAGGAAGCTTGGAAGACAACTGCTGAAATACTGGCTCCCCAAGAGTTCGATATAAACCCTCGAGTCACCCTCGTGGGGAAGAAGGCTTGCCACTAGCTACACACTCTGCACTTGGAGTCTCAACCTAGCCATCAACGTCTGATAAGGAGCCTCTCCACGCGACCTCGCTAAGTGTGCGCGCTCCTCTTGCTCCCCATCCGACAATCCAAACCGCTTGGAACGCGGATATGCTGGATGATGAGGATGATGACGAGTAAGTTTTCGCATCTTTGTTCTAGTCGAACGTTTCTTCTTTGTTTCTTCTGACACTTGTCATTTTCCTTCATGTCAGCCTCCAATCCATCAGCCCTGGCCGGTTTGCTTCTTCGCTTCCTCTCGAAAAAAGGAAAGAAGTTGCTGCTACGGGTGGGAGTCCAACAGTAGGCACCGTCCAGAACTCACCGAGTCCAGTCTCTTTATCTTTTCCAGTCGTGTGAATTCCTTCGTCTCTGAGATCCATTGTTTGTGCAGCTCAAGCCGAAGTTCTGAAGGCTGAGAAGGCCAACGCTATCACTCGGGCGAACAACCTCGAGGTTGAGTTGGAGTCTGCTCGAAAGGAACTTGAGTCCCTTCGCAAGCAGTCGGCTGACTACGAGGGGAAGCTCACGGGTGCTGAGGACGCCTTGAAGAAATTGGAGGAAGCCGGCGCTAAACAGGACAACGATCTTGTCGACTTCCTCCGTCCTTTAGCTCAGAACTTCGCGAGTAAGTATTACTTGCCTTTGTTATTCCATGGTTAGCTTGGACCGCCTTTGAAACTAATAGTGCTTCTTGTAGATATCCTTGGCGTCGCGCTAGAGCTGCCTGGGGTCACTCGAGTGGATGCGGTAACGGATTCCCTCGCCCAGCTCCGGAGGCATGCGGGTGGGATCGGTTCCCTCCTCGGCGATGTCACCCAAGTGCTGAGGAGTTTCCATGAGCGCCTTTTGGTGAACGTGGCAGTTCCGCCTACTCTGGGTGGTCTTCTGAAGGTTTTTCTGGAGGACGACATCCTTCAGGCCTACTAAGTTGCCCAGTCAGAGTGCAGAGTGAAGACCGCCATTCAGTTCGCGCTGGCGCATGGAGTTGAAGGCTTGGATGAAGCCTACTCGAGTCTTCCCGTCAATCCTTCCACGGGCAGAAAGGTAGCGCTTCGTCCTTTTGGCGAGCTAGCTGAAGCCCTGGCTCGGAAGTTGGCCGCCTTGATTGCTAGCGCCAGTCGCAAGGGGCAACCTGCTGCGAGTGGCAGCATTTCCGCGATTCCATAGGATAGGATTTATTTTAACTTGTTCTTCTTGATGTAATGAACCTTTGGGATGTATTCCCGTACTTTTTCCTTTAATCAGAATGTTCTTTTGATATTCGAGCTTTGTGATTCCCTGCAATTGATTGTCGTGAAGTTCTCCCGATGGGAGTAGCCCCCGAGCACCTGTTCGAATAGGTGGTTTTACTTTCTCGAGTGGGGTTATTCTGAAACTTTTTCTTTAACCTTTGTGTTTTTCTCCAGGAAATTGGTGCTGCCGTGGAGTCTTCGAGTGGATCTGCCACACGATTGGATCCACTTGTTGCTGCTGTTAGCACTTTTGCTGGCCTCCGTGACCGTGTTGCGGATGGTGAATGCAAACTAAAATTTCTGCGTGGGGTTGTTGATGTAGCCAAGTCCAAACAGAAACTTGCGGTTGAACGTGAGCAATTTGTGATGGATGAATTGGCGGCCGTTGCCAAGGATTTGCTTTGTAAGTATCTCAGCCCCCTAGCTTTCCGTGTCTTCTTTATTTCTTTGACTCTGTAGCTTTCTTCGCAGTTTTTCAGCCTGACGACCGGTGTGAAAAGCATTGGGTGGAGAACCATATTCTTCATGAAGTTGGTAGTTCAAAACCCCATGCAAGTAACTTTTGGTCCGATCGTGGTCGAGGCTTTGTGCTGGCTACTTTGAAGTATCGAGTAATCCAGGCGAAGATGCTTGTGAGTTCCTGCCATGAGACTTTGATTGTTGTGAACTCTGCTTTTTATCCTCTCGAAAGGGATCCAGAAGATTTGAGCCATCTCCTCAGAACTTTCGGGCGAGAAGGAGAAATTCGCGAGTGCGTCTGCAACCAAATGACCCGCGGGTCCGTAGTAGCGCTTTCCTTCATCCGATTGTGGCATCCTGAGGTGAATTTCAACTCTGTAGCCATGCTCCCTGATGGTCGAGTCGACATGACCCCTCATTATAGAGTTGTTCGGCCTACGGCAGAGGAAATTATTCGATTGACCTCGGAAGAGGTGGATCGGGTTTTAGCCGAGGAAAACGCTCGCCGCCGTATGTAAATATAGGCTGTATGTATCTTGTTACTTTGTATAGTTGTCTTGAGGCTTTTAAAAGGTGCCGACCTTGTTTGTAGTCTTGCTTTTGTAAATAATGCTATGTTAGGCGTAGCCCCCGTGTGTTTGGGGTGTATACCTGTTATTTAGCGTGTAAAGTTCAATGGCGTGAGAAACTATGGTTGAGAAACCGTGTAATTTATTAATATGACTGAAAAGTCATGTATTGTCTTCGAGCTACAGCATGGCTAGTATAGCCTTATTTTGTCGAGTAGAATAATCTAAAGATTAAATTTGCGGAGGTGCGCAACATTTCATGGATTGGAGTAGATGCCACCGGTCTCGGGGTTCTTCAGTCGATAAGCGCCACCAGGGATAACTTCGTGTATTATGAAGGGTCCTTCCCACGGTGGCTCGAGCTTGTGTCCTTCCTTCTGTTTGAGTCGTAGCACCAAATCTCCTGCCACGAAGGCTCTGTGGCGTATACGGCGGCTGTGGTAGTTGCGTAGCAACTGTTGATATACCGCGGATCTTGCGAGTGCAATGTCGCGTATCTCGTCGAGTGCATCCACGTCTTCCGCGAGTGCCCGGTTAGAGGTTTCTTCGCTGTAAGCGACGACTCGTGGGGAGCTGAACTTGACGTCTTCGGGAAGGACTGCTTCAGCTCCGTATACCATGAAAAATGGTGTGTAGTTTGTTGATTGATTTGGGGTCGTGCGTAGGCTCCATAGTACGGAGGGTAACTCCTATGCCCAATGTCCTGCTGCTGGGTGCAGTCGATCTAGTAGCCGTTTCTTTATTCCAGCCGAGACCAATCCGTTGGACCGCTCGACCTGGCCATTGGTTTGCGGGTGAGCCACATAGGCGAAACTGAGGGTGATGCCCTTTTCCTCGTAGAACTGCTCTGTTTCCTTTACTGTGAAATTGCTTCCATTATCGGTGATGATGTTTGTGTGCTATTCCAAATCTGCACACGATAGAGTCAAGAAATTTGACGGCGCATTGAGCGCTGGCTGAGGTGACTGGCATGGCCTCAATCCATTTTGTAAATTTGTCGACTGGAACTAGCAAGTGCGTGTATCCTCCGGGTGTTGATTTTCTCAGAGGTCCCACCATATCTAGCCCCTATTGCGCAAAGGGCCAGGCGTTTGGGATCATGTGAGGCTCAGTGGCAGGGGCGTGTGGCTTGGGCGCAAATCTTTGACATGCGTTGCACCTGTCGACTAGGTCATTTGCGTCCCTGGCTGCTGTGAGCCAGCAGAACCCTGCGCGAAAAGTTTAACCCACGATTGCCTTCCAGCTAGCATGATGTCCGCAATCTCCTTGGTGGATATCCCGTAGTAGTTCCTTGCCATCCTCAGGTGCTATGCATCTTTGTAATATTCCGGATATGCTCTGTTTGTATAGTTCTCCATTGAGTACTCGAAAAGCTTTGCTGCGTCGCAGTATCTGTCTAGCCTCGCGAATATCTGCTGGGAGCTGTTTGTTGGACAAGTAGTCGAGGTATTTCTGCGTCCAGAATGGCTCGACCAAAAAAACTTGTCTTCAGATGTTGTGGGTAACCTCAATCATAGCAGCTTGCGGGCTGACCTCTGTCTCCAATATCTCGGGTGCTTCTGCTGCTTTTTTTACTTTGACTGGTCGTTTTATCATCCTTTCGAAGTATATTTCAGGCGGTATGTGTGTGTTTGTAGAACCCATGTTTGCCAATTTATCCGCTTCTTCGTTGCTGGATCGCGCAATGTGCTTTAGTTCGCACCCTTGGAAACTTCCTTCGAGTAGATTGTACATATCTTGATAGGCAACCATGTTTTCGGCAATGGCGTCACACTCTTTCATTGTCTGCTGCACTATGAGGTTTGAATCTCCATAGATTATTAGTCGGGTTGCTCCGCAGGCAATCGCCATCTTCATGCCGTGTAGGAGGCCTTCGTACTCTACATCATTATTTGACGCTGGGTCGTCTGGTGGAAAGTCCAATCGAAGGACGTATTGTAATTTGTCACCTCTCGGGGATATTAAGACTACCCCGGCTCCGGCTCCTTCGTTTCTCTTTGATCCATCGAAATACATTATCCAATTGCTTGTATACTCTGGAGGGCCTGGTGTTTGTAGTTCTGTCCACTCGCCTAGGAACTCCACGAGCACTTGCGATTTGATAGACTTGCGACCCGCATATACGATGTCGCAGGCGCCGAGCTCGATACTCCACTTTGCAATTCTTCCAGATGCCATTGGGTTATTCACGATAGTACCTAGCGATGCGTCGTTTACCACCGTGACGGTGTGTTCCTGGAAGTAATGTTTGAGCTTTCGGCCTGTGAGAACCACACCGTACGCGAGGTTCTGGTAATGGGGATATCTCTGTTTGCAGGGCGAGGCTGATGTAATATATTGGCCTTTGGATACCAAACGCCTTGCCGTCCTCCAGCCGTTCGACCATGATTGCTGTGCTAATGACCTGATTTGCAGCGGCTAGGTAGAGGAACAGTGGCTCCCGTTCTTGTGGTGTTGCCAGGACGCGTCTGCTCTGCAACGCTCGCTTGAGGTCTGCGAATGCTTTCTGTGCTTCGGGTGTCCACTCGAACTTATCCGTTTTCTTCAGTAACTTGTAAAAAGGTAATGCTTGCTCGCCTAGTCTCGCAATGAATCTTCTTAAGGCGGCTAGTCGTCCCACGAGCTGCTGCACACCACGGAGATTGGTTGGCTCCTTCATTGTCAGGATTGCTTGGATTTTCTCCGGGTTAGCTTCGATCCCTCGAGCGGAGATCAGGTACCCGAGAAGTTGTCCTGCAGGGACGCCAAAGACGTACTTGGTCGGGTTGAGCTTGATTCGTTATGCGTTCAACGCGTCGAATATTTCTCTAATATCGTCGAGAAGCGTATCTTCCACTCGAGTCTTGATGACAATGTCGTCAACGTACACTTGTACGTTCTTGCCAATGAGCTTGGCGAGGCATTTTTGCATGCAGCGCTGGTATGTTGCGCCTGCGTTCTTCAGCCCGAAGGGCATTGTCGTATAGCAGTAAACACCGTGGGGTGTTATAAACGTCTTCTTCTCCTCGTCTTCCTTCTTCATTCTGATCTGATTATAGCCTGAGTAGGCGTCCAAGAAAGAGAGGCGTTGGCAACCTGCTGTAGAGTCCACAATCTGATCGATTCGTGGCAGGGGAAAGTGATCCTTGGGGCAGTGTTTATTCAACGACGTGTAGTCGATGCACGCGCGAAGGATGTTGGTATTTTTCTTCGGGACCAGCACCAGGTTTGCTAACCAGGTGGAAATTTTTATGTCGCGAATAAATTTTGCTGCGAGTAGTCTCTTTACTTCTTCTCCGAGTGCTTTTTGCTTGGGCTCTGAGAACCTTCGGGTAGTCTGCTTGATAGCCTTAGCGTCTTTGAAGACTTCGAGTGAGTGCTCGGCGAACTCCCTGGGTATCCCTGGCATATCTGAAGGCTGCCAGGCGAAAATTTCCCAGTACTCACGGAGGAGCTCGACGAGCGCGCTTTCCTATGCTGGCGAGAGGGTGGTGGACACCATCGTCGTCTTTGCAAAATCCGTCGGGTGCACTTGATGCTTGCGGGTACCGCTATTTGTGTTGAACTCGAGCTCTGGAGCGTTCTTCTTGGTGAGAGGCATCACGGAGTGATCCGTGGTTTTTGCTATCTCCTCTAGTTCTTCCTGCATCCCGAAAGATTGGGCGATCTCGTTGAATTCGATGTCGCATTTATTGGATTTTTGGAAATCGCCGTCGATGGTGATCGTGCCATATTCTCCAGGTAACTTGAGCTTCAAGAATGCGTAGTGCGGTACTGCCATGAATCTGGCGAACGCCGTTCGACCAAGAATGGCGTGGTACTGTGAGGGCCAATCGACGACTTCGAAATCAAGAAATTCTCGCATGTAATTACTTCGGTTGCCTAGCACCACCTCCAGGTTGATTGTTCCGAGTGGACGGACTGCTTTTCCTGGAACTATCCCGTGGAAAGATGTCTCTGATTCCGCGAGTCCATCCAAATTCTTGTTCATACGACGGAGCGTGTCTGCGTAGATGATGTTGATGCCGCTGCCTCCATCCATGAACACGCGAGCCAGCTCATAATTGCCAATTTGTGCTTGTATGACAAGTGCGGCGTGTCCTGGTCGATAGACTCGTGGAGGGTGGTCTTCCTTGGAAAAGGTTATCGGTTGTTCCGCCATCTTCAGATACTCGGTTCTTGTAGGTGGAGTTTGCACGACCATGCATAGTTGTCGCGTGTTTGTCTTCTGAGCTCTGCGTGATGGACAGACCTTTTGTATCATGCCTAAAAGTCCTGCTGGGTTCGGGTACCCGTTGGCTCCTTGATTTGGGGCGGGTGGCACTGGCAGCGCAGCTAGCATTGCGTTTTGGTTTCCTGCTGGGGGCAGGGCTTGTGGCTGTTGAAATCCTTGGGTTCCTCCTCCGGGAAGCTGCGGGTAACCCTGACTAATTGCTGCTCTGTTTTTCTTCAAGAGGGCCTCGTGGATATCGATGAACTTTCGGCAGTCCTTGAGAAGGTGTGTTGCTTTAGTTTTGCCTGTGCGTTTATCTGTAAATAGATGTAGCGTGCGGTAACCGTCGAGGTCCTCCTCGGGGGTTTTGTCTTCTTGCTTTGGTTTCCACTCGCGTTTTCCACGATATCCGCTGTCGCGATTTTTTGTGAACTCCGCTGCCACAAATTCTTCTCGATCATCATGGTCGTAGTTCTTTCTTCTCTTTTTCGACTATGGCGGTTGTCATCGCGTGCTGGAGACGAATCTTTCTCGTTGCGCACTGCGTCTTCGCCGTTTGCCCATCTATCGGCTATGGCCATCAATTCTCCCATGGTTTTGGGCGCTAGTCGCCCCAGTTCTTCCCTGAAAGAAGTTCGTCGTGCTCCTTTGGTGAACGCTTCAACCGCGACTTCTTCTGATATATTCCCTGCTGTATTCCTTAGCGTGGTCCATCGCTGAATATATTCGCGAGTAGACTCACCACTTTTCTGCTTGCAAGCCCGTAGCTCCTCGATGGTCGCATGTCGTTTGTATGTTGCTTGGAAATATTTGCAGAAATCCAGGTTTAGGTCGTCCCAAGACCCGTAGCATGCCTTCGGCCTTCCTTCGAGTCAGCTGCGGGCTGCACCGACTAGGTGTAGGTTGAGGTACTGCGTAGCTGTGTTTTTGTTCCCACGTTGGCATTTTACTGCTGTGAGGTAATCTGATAACCAAGCTGAAGGCTCCTGCGAACCGTCGTATTTCTGTACTTCCGTGGACAGCTTAAATCTTTCGGGTAGCGGCGCTTCGCGGATGCTGCGGGTAAAGCATAGGGCTCCGCAGACTTCGTCATCGGAGGATGTGGATGGGGAGCACGCACGGTTTCTGGCCGCCCGACCTTTATCGACCTTGCGCTGGGCGATGTCCGATCGCGCGTTGTATCCGGGCTCATCGCGCTTGGCGTCTCCTCTCGGTTCTTTGTTGCGATGTCGCGAGCGGCTGCTGTCTCGATCTTTTCGCGGGCTGCGATCCCGA
Source organism: Alopecurus myosuroides (assembly GCA_028641055.1). Taxonomy (NCBI): domain Eukaryota; kingdom Viridiplantae; phylum Streptophyta; class Magnoliopsida; order Poales; family Poaceae; genus Alopecurus; species Alopecurus myosuroides. Next base: position 267,567,681 of record CM054062.1, read on the forward strand.
TTTCCTCGCGGGCTGCGATCCCTATTCCTCTGTGGGCTGCGATCTCGACCTCTTCTCGGGCTGCGGCTACGGTCTCGACCCCTTGGGCTGCTATCGTTGCCACTCGGGCTATCTCCTTGTCGCCGAGTTTCTTTCCCCCGTGCTCAGCGGGGCGATTTTTCCTTGTCGGGTGATGTGCCCCTACGTCCACGGGGTGCTTCTTTGTCCTTCTGTTCGGCTGCCTTCCTGCGATCATAGGAGGCAAGTTTTGCGGCTGCCATGCCTAGTCCTTTTTGCACTTGCTTGTATTGTTCCGCACGGGGATCGTTTTCCCCTGGTTGATTTATCTGCATGTAGGTAGTTGCGGCTAGCACCGCGGCTGCGGGAGTTTGCGGATGGATGTTTCCATCTTCGTCCACACGAATAAATGATTTGCTGATTCCGCTTAAGGACTCGCCTTCCATGGTCGCGGTTCTCGAGGCGCGTCCCTTCTTCTGGGGGCGGTTCCCGATGGAAGGTGTTAGGTATAGCTCCGCTCGGCGTTGGCTCGATTTATCTACCAATCTTTTTCGCACGACCAGATCTTCTCGAGCTTCTTTGATAGCAGTGGCCGCTCTCACTAGATGGTAGTGGTAGGCGACCATGTCTTCGTGTGGGACCCCGGCCGCAGGTGGTTTGCTTGTGCGGATGGCCTCCTTTGCTCGGAGTCAGGCGTCTCGCGAAACGTTGATCTCGGCGCGTTCCTTCGCGCTTTGTTCCGTCTTCGTGGGTGGCTGTTCCGATCCTGCCATGCAGACTTGAGCCAGACGTGGCTTGTGACTCCTAGGCGTAACTCGAAAGGCCTTCCTGACCCGAGAGGGTTCCTCTGTGGAGAGGGTATGGAAATTGCTGGTGTTGAGGCGGATGGACTCGCCACTTTTCGCCAAGTAGGTTCGTGAATCGACAGCTCCTGGGCTGGAAATTGACTCAGATCCCGATTCTTCAGGGAAGTGGAGGATCCCGTCTTTGTTGGTGTAGAACTTGAAGCTCCCGAACGTCAAGGTGACGCTTTTCTCCAGATTGCTGAATTCCGGGCGTGATTCCGGTGAGTGAGGGGTGACTACGACACATCCGATCCAAATCGGGTTGGTCGGAGTCGAACTCGAAGGTTTCCAACATGAGTTGGTTGTCGATGAAGCCGAAGATGCCGGAGATCCAGCGCCCGCCTTTCCCACAGACGGCGCCAATTGTCGAATCTGCATCTCAACAAGTCCCTCGGGTGAACCCATAGGGTTTCGATTAGGAGAACATGTAGGCGCTGGTGACAATCGTCGGCTAGACAAGGGACACGATTTACCCAGGTTCGGGGCCCTCGTAGAGGTAAAACCCTTAAACTCCTGCCTCTGTCGATTTGTATTCACGAGTAGATCGGTTACAATGGGGGATTGCTCAAGTCGAGAGTACGATCTCGAGCTCAAGGCTTGGTGGTGCGGTATTGCTCGGTCCTCTCCCGGTGGTTCTCTTGGCCTTATATAGATGGCCAGGTCTCAAACCATATCCGGGTAGGACTCGAACTCTAACCCTATGTCGGTTACAAGTTTCCTATCTTAATCCGCAAGCCATTGCGGGTGGGCTTCAATTGGGCCTTCTAGAACTGTACGCGATGCCTCCTTTAGAGCCTGGGCCGTGGGCCTGAGACCGGGCAGGCATACCCGACAGGCCTAGGATCCATCCCTTCGTCAAGGTCCGTGGCACCGGAGTCAAAGATCCAGTTGCCGCCGCCGTCAGAGTTACTGGAGTTGGCCGCGTTCGCGTTGCGGGGCGAGGCTCGTCGGGCTAGAAGGCATGGTTGAAGCGGTTGCGGCATCGTAGTGCGTCGTGGCCAAACTTTCCACAGATTTGGCAGATAGGCCGGAAGCCACCACCTCCCCCGTTCCGCCCATTGCCCCACCCACGTCCGCCATCGCGGCCACCACGATCGCCTTGCCCTCCACCGTTGTGGCGTCCTCCGCCACGGTGGCCAGCATTGCCCTGCCCACCATTGCCAGGGCGGGTGTCAGCAGTGTTGCCGGCTGGGTGAATCTCTCCAACCGAAGTCTGCTGCTCAAGACGAAGAGACGAAGCTCTGCACTCAGAAAATATGCATAAAAATTGTTGAGGGTCACTGGGTCGTCGCGGGGAGCGACGGAGGCGGCGAGGGGCTCGTATTCCGGTCCAAGACTAGAGAGGATGTAGCCGAGAGTTTCCTCGTCATTGAGAGGCTTCCCGACGGGGGCCATGGCGTCCGCGTAGCCCTTCGTCCGATTGAAGTACTCAGAGGCTGGCATGTCCTTCTTCTTGAAGTTGGAGAGTTGGTAACGCGGTTGCATTACCCGGGCTCGATTTTGCGAGCCGAACATGGCGTGGAGTGCATCCGAGACGCCGGCCGACGTGTGAATCTGCGTCAGCTGCCCAACTATGTCCTTGGTCATGGAGCCGAGGAGGGCAATCAACACCAGTTGATCTTGTTGGTACCACCGGAGAAACTCCGTGTTTGCCACCTGCTTGGCACTAGCGCCGGTGTCGTGCCGTCGACGTAGCGTACAGATGAGCCGCATGTAGCGCGGGTGCTGCCTGGGTCTTCCAGAGTAGGAAGTTGTTGTGGGTGAGCTAGATCGTGATGAGGTTGGCGATGGACGAGATCTTCACCGTGGAGGCAGCAGCGGCAGGCGATATCATGTTTATATAGCCCTCGAATAGATAAGATCAATACAAATACAAATACAAAGGTGTTAATCTAAGTAGAGTACTCCGCACGGTTTTACCTAACTAGCCATATCTAGCCTGTTAGTTAACAGGAGATGCTACTGCTATCAAATATTACGGAAAAACATTGATAAACTGACTGAGTTTACTTTTGTCACTTTTTTTATTTTATAAGCGTGAAACTGGCAGTTTATTTGATATTATTGTGGGCGAGCCTTTCTATTTGAAAACAAGTTATGGATATATATGTTTCATACCAACTGATCCTCAAATCCGTATCAATGTTTTGGTTGGTTGCGACTTGCATTGAAAAATGTAATCACGACAATTAGTCTATGATGTCTACTATGCAGGAAGGCTCCGAACCGGGTGACCATGCCCACGGTTATTCCTGACAGCGCGCGTGTCCTGCTAGGTTGCAGCTCAGAGACGCATCGAAGACACAAGGATGGCCTGTCCGAATATTAACCGGACCACCGGTCACCCGTAAAATAGCTCTGCCCTCTACTATGAGATTTGAGTAACCATGAGAAAAACTACTGGTATCTATTGAAGAAAATCGTGCGTGTTACGGTAAAAAACGAAAATCGTGCGTGTTACCGTAAAAAACGTGTCCGCGTCTCATTGATGCCCCCGAGAATTTCTTTGGTGGGCCCATTCGACACCCAACAAAATGATGCCAGGTCAGTCCGTAAGAAACGTCACGTCGGTCATCAAAGAGATATAGATGTATGCTGTAATAATACGTTCACCGTTTTTTTTTCTGTTGAAGAAAACTGCATTCGTGCGTAGTAGACTAGCCATAGTGGTGGTATCATAACTAGTATCATGCAATTTGGACCCACAAAAAACCTGATGTGGCATGTAATTAATGAGGAGAGAGATGTTATAGTAACATAGGTAGATACCGTATCATGACACGTAAAACTAGAAAATTTAGTTGCATGTAAATCTTGTACACATATTTGCATTGAGATTCTACAAAATAATAAATAGAATGGTCTTATGATACTACTATAAGATATTATGCATTATAGAGGTAGTATCATATACTAGTATCATGTGTATGATACTTGTGTATGATACTCCCCACTATGACTAGTCGTAGTACCATCTACGTTGTGTGAGCGGTTTTGCAAAAAAAAAAAAATACGTTGTGTGAGCGGTGATGAGATCTCTTGTGGAAAGCTTGAGCAGGCATCCGTGTGGTTGCTTTGACGTGATGCGTCATCACTCGTGCATACGTGTGCCGCTGGCGAATGGTGACCCTGGATCGTACAAGCATGTGCGCGTCTTTCCTGCGACCGTCGATCGTCAACATGCTCGAAGGACGTGCCGTCGTCAACTCAACGGGTCGTGGGTTGGACGGGACGGGACGGGACGGGGGCGTCGATCGATGTATGCAGAGCCGAGCTGTGCTCAATCCGCACGCGGCAGCTAAATGACTCGCGGGGTTCGTCACGCCGCCGCTGTCTGTGAACTGAAACCCATCCCACACACCATGGGCTGCTGCCCTTTTCTACTCCCTGGTCATGTGGAGAAATTCACGACGCCATCACATCCATGTCCCCTCTCTGCCACTCTGCTAGCTCCGGTTCACCGGTGAATTGGTCAGGTTCTCGAAACCAGTAGTAGCAGAGAGACACCGAGAAGCGGAATGGCGCAAATTGTTTTTCGACAGAAGGCCGTAGCAAAAAATCGACTAGCTCCGGTTCACCGGTGAATTTGTGAAGTTCTCAAAACCAGTAGCAGAGAGACACCGAGCAAAAATACGACTCCGCTGGGGTTTTTTTTTTTTGACAGAAAGCCGTAGCAAAAATACGACTCCGCTGGGGATCGAACCCAGAATCTCTGGTTTCGTAGACCAGCGCCTTATCCATTGGGCCACGGAGTCCTTGGTGCTAATTCTTGCATATCGTCTTTTACATTTATTAAACCCGATGTCTTTACTAGTCAGGAGACCTTTATGTAAAAATTATCCAGTCATCCAAACTTCTGTGAAACGTAGTCTCTACTAGAACGCAAAAATTGGTTGGTAAAATGACCGTGCCAGATTTTCGGTGCTAAAGCATTCCAGTACCGGATGACACACAAGCATCCCAGGCACCAAGCACCCAGCATGTGTATGCAAACAACACCTGAAACTAAAGATTATTACATCGGAATTCAGGACGCATCCTTGCATTTTCTAACCAAGATAGAATGGACTAAGATCGTTATATCAGCATTAGGGACACATCCTTTCATTTTTCAACCAAGAGTAAAAAATCTATAGGAACTGTCAGCCAAAGTAATCACCAAGTCGTTGTAGTATAGTGGTAAGTACTAGAGGGACCGTGCGCGTCTTGCCGCGTCGTGTCTGTATTGGTCGTGTATCTTTTTGCGTATCTGGTGTAGGTTCCTGTGTACCTTTTCCATCTCCTGTTTTGTGGGTTGGGTTCGACTTGTGCACGGAAGTTTCTTGGTAACGTGGCCAGCGTTTTTTGCTTGCGGCAGGAGGCGTATCTTGGTTGGCTGATGCATGTCTGCATGGCGTGAGACAAAGGCGAGACCGGCCGAAAACGCAATACCACCTGGGTTCACGGGTCCCCGTCTTATCCGTGTACGTTCAGGGATGTTTTGTGATTTGTGCAACTCGTTTATGCACTTCACTGAAAAACCCTCAACCAAATGCATTTCTAATCTATCAGCCCCTACAATTTTGCAAAGAGTACTCTCTACTTTTAGGTTATCAAGTTCTTCACCTACGATTAACAATCACTCTACTCATTAATAAAACATCACTCTGTATTATTTACATGAACAAAGTGTTATTAATCAAATAGCAGTATGTATCACTTACACGAACAGAGTGTTATTAAGTATCATTTTACATGAAAAAAGTGTCATAGTCTGCTCTCATGTCACAGAACGGTATCCCGGAGCATAAAAATATTCTTGAATTAAGCAATTTATTTTTGGGAGAAGAATTGGAAGGAAAGTCTTTCGATTTTTTTCCATTAATTGGACAGAATCATGAATCATTAGAGGGAAAGTTTCCTGGAGAATCTGACCGATTCCTTTTTTGTAAAAGGATTCATTGAAACAAGCAACTTGTCCGACATAGGGGAATCAAACCGATTTCTTTTTTCATAATAGGCCATGGAAAAAATCAATCTCCATAAACATAAGATTATACTTTGTATCTCTATTAACGAGCAAATCCAGCACATCCATATTGGAAAATAATTCATACATAACCGTTGCCCAGCAACCACACAACGAACAGAAAATTTAACTTTTCACTAGTTGAATGCCCGTGCATTGCCACGGGCCATCCATTTTGTTTTATCGCTGCATAACGTATCTTAGCTCTCTGAAGCGATTCATCAACATTTACTTGAGTAAGCCAAACCCCCTTTTTTGAACCACAAAGAATATGCTTCTACACCGTAATGAAGAGCTAAATAAGGGGTTTTTGTTCCCGATAAAAGATGAGTCTGAACACTTAAAGTTACAAAGCTACTTGTTCGTGAAGCTTTAAAGCTGTGGAGTAAATAATAATCCTAGACAAGCATTCTTTCATGAACAAAGGCATTGTAATCAAACTTCAGGATTCCTAGGTGAGAAACAATAAGGATAGCAACTCCGATATGTCGTTTTGATTTGTGCACTGAATTAGTAGGTTAAGCTGGCAATAAATATTCAATATATAATATCTTTGGCAAGAGGTAATCATATAGATTGTATTACCTACCAGGGAAAATGACCTGGTACAGTGTAGGACAAATATCATCAATGATATAAACAAAGATCAAGTTAAAGAAATCCCAGTCAGTAGCAGTATGGTCATTCAGAGGAAACATTAATCAGCGATGTGTGGTGTGTTTCCCTCCAGCCTCTGCGCCCGCATCTCCCTCCACACCGACACATCAGCCAGCGTCTTCGTCGGCGCCTGCAAAATAATTGGTCTTGCGTCTCCAAGGGCCTTCACTCTTCCATAGTAGCCGGTCGTCGTGCCCGGAAGGAGCAGCCAAGTTCGAGCTATTGTAAAGGGATAGGCCAGCGGGTCAGATGGAACGGACCGGGGATGAGGTCGGCCGGCATAGACGCTCCTGCTCGTTGTCGATTTGGTCACCGGGATCGCCGCACTCGGCAGCCCGAGCCGTCGCGCGTGAACCCTCCGACATGCCTAACTGCGCCCTTGGACGTCCCCAACTTGGCCGCTGGAATAGTTGCACACATGCATGTCCGCCGCACTTGGCCGCTGGAGCCTCTGCGCGAGTGGCCATCCGCGACTTGGCCGCCGGAGCTGCTGCGCCCACCCAGGTCCTTCACGTCTTCCTCCTTATGTCGTCCTCCATTGTTCGCAACAATGATGTCATCTGAAAACATCAATATTGCTAAAGTCATAAACCTATTGTGACCAGTCTGATTTGCTTATACCAAAAAATTCCATAAACTTGAAGCAGAAATTAATCTGGTGAAGAACCTTCGTATTTTTTAACTCAAAAGAACTTTGGGGAGAAATTATCAAGTATAAAGAATCTGTAATATAGATACGCATATATGCCTTTTAAATAGTAACGGCAAGTGTACAAAGTATATCTACAGTTCTAAAAGACCAATACACTTTATCCTCCAATTATAGCACACGGTTATCTAATTAAAAGTTTAAATGAAAAGTCTAATATGAACACCACAAAGATAAGTAAAAAATCATGGCATCCGAATGTATAAGTCGACATATGCCTTGGTTCTTAAAGACAAATGATAATTTCATACAATGCATCAGGAAATCACACGGCATCCGTAGCACAAAGACTTTTTTAATCAGGTGATCTGGAAGAAGAATTTCGACTGAACAAATAAGGAATGGATTTTGTGCATCGCTAACCTTGTTTTCCTGTACACTCAGGCCGGATAGCAGGAGCATTTGACACTGATTCCTTTGCTTTCATCTCCTTCTAAAATCGCCGGTTTAATTCCCACTCAATTAGTCAGAAGGCGATAGCAGCAAGAAGTAACCTAAAAATACTTCCAGGGCTTTTACTACTCATGCCAATCTGGAGTGAAGAAGAAAAAACATGATCAAAAGACATCAAGCCATGCTCTACCTACAACTCGGGCTCGAAGGGTTGGGCGGACTGGAGGATTGCCCACATGCTTCTTCCGCAGCAGCACTGACACCTAAAGGCAATATTGCATTTTAACATGGTCTTCTCGTGTTTAATCCAGAAAGGAAGATAAGTGTGTCTCACGTAAAAGTATACTGAGATGGATAGTGGCAAGAACCAAATATTGAATAACGTCAATAGCATTAGGTGCTAAATTCATTGGGACCGTGGCTGTTGGTTAAACTTCGATGTGGCGTGGTCAATTGTGGTCAATTCAAACTGGCCGGCGGTTTTGCTTGGTCACCTCCAAGCACCTTCCTGGATGGTAGATAATACACCAAGAATATCTATTAAGTGCATGAGCTCATGTACTTACATGAGATGTACAAGATCAAAAATGAATGAGTGCATAAGTAAAAGAATTATAAATGTTTGCAAAGGCTGTCAATTACAGCGGTGACAAATGCCTTAATTATAAATGTTTGCAAAGGCTCTCTCTCTCTCTCTCTCTCTCTCTCTCTCTCTCTCTCTCCCTCCCTCCCTCCCTCCCTCCCTCTCCCTCTCCCTCCCCCTCCCTCCCTCCCTCCCTCCCTCCCTCCCTCTCCCTCTCCCTCTCCCTCTCCCTCTCCCTCCCTCTCTCCCTCCCTCCCTCCCTCTCTCTCTCTCTCTCTCTCTCTCTCTCTCTCTCTCTCTCTCTCTCTCTCTCTCGATCTCTCGATCTCTCGGATCTAACCTCACAGAGGCATAGCTATTGGTTCACCGTGAACATCTAGACCTAGTAGTGATCTATAGAAGTTAACAAATATATCCCAATATTGTGGATTTTTACTGACATAAAGATCATTTTAATATGAGGTGTTACTGTTTTGCGTTTGAAACAAGAAGCGCTGCGAGAAGTAATCCTTGCCCTACCAACAAAATGTTGAATCCAAGATTCGAACAAATCATCCCATAGCTTTTGTAATGCTAGGAAATCACAAGCATAGTTCGGCGCCCTCCATTCATAATGCGCCAGAAGACAATAATTAAGAACAATAAATTTCTTTGCTCTAACCACATAATTAAGACAAAGTAGATCTGACCCGTCCTATCATAGACCACAATTTTTTTTGAAGTCTAGCAGGTACACTTACTTTCTAGCAAGGATAGGAGGAGCCTCCGTCTGCTGCGTGGAAGGAGAAACTCCCAGACAATATTGATGCACGATTGATTGGAAGATGGCACAAACGTCTGGGCAGGTCACGCGGTAGCTCATCCCTATCTCAGCCTGGTCTCTTGATCCTCCATTGGCACTACAGCACCAGAACAAACATTTTCCATCTACAAACACGAAATTAAGATTCAGTTCACCGAGATTTTCAGAAAGTTTATATTAAACTTGAGAGTTAAAATTCTGAACATTATTTAGGCCACTGGCCCTATAGGTCCTGTACCAAGCAAATGATTTAAGATCAGCCGCTCTGCTCACCCCATTGAAAATTATGCAACTGCTCATCTAGTATCTTTATCCAAATAAATCACTGCTAATAATCTGAATTAATTGTCATACTTCTACCATGATACAGACTATTTATACTGAATTTTACTTCATCAAACCAATTTCAGTGTAAAATGAACATTACCTCTAGCTGCACTTAAATTATTTGTACCAAAATTAATCTGTTTATGATTCCAGAACACAAACAACCATACAAAAGTAACCATCATAGAATTAAGAGATAGCAAAGAGATCAACGTGAATGTAGGTAGAGCAGATACCCCCGCTGGTGCTAGCTAGAAATAGGGGAAAAGGGAAGTGAAATTGTGAGTTGGTAACGCACTCTGGAGGAGAGGATCGTGACCCCCTAGGAACACATGAGGATGAATGGGGCCTCTGCCTCATCGTAAGTTCCCAATCTCCCCTGGATGTCAAGACATCCAGATCCACACGAATATAGTCGAGTCCATGGATTTTTTGTTGCGACCACAACTGACTTTCCCATCACCAGACCGCGGTTCGTGAGAAGGGAGCGAGGGCGAGATGGCGGAGCATGCGGCACGAATTAAGATCGGATCACCATCACCATGTTTGAGAGTTACCAGCGAACAAGGATGACCTAGGTGTCAAAAGAGGAGGCTGAAGACGAACCAACAAACGCAGGTGACCTATGCCCATGGGATGCAGTGGTGCAAGGGGCAGCGGACCTGGTGGTGGAGGCATCGACTGGATGCGATGGAGAGAGGCTTCCGCGGCGGCGCAGCGGAAATCCTCGTGCAGTAGATCAGGAGCTCGGATTCCATGGCCACGAAATTTAGGTGCAAGTGCTGTTGGGCCGGGCCAAGGGGTCGTAAGAGATGCGCTGAGCACGAGGGGCGGTCGAAGGCGGACGATTGGGAGATATCCAGATTTTTGGGATCCAGTATGCATGAACATGAATTCGTCCAAGAACCAGCACGTTAAATGATCAAATCAAATCTTTAGAAAGAAATAAAAAAAGCTCTCCAAAGAAGAAAAACCAACACAAGATCGAGTGCTTGGTCGCCGTCTCACTGGAGAAGGGAGCCGTCCGCCGTCCTGCTCACATCTGATGTGGATCCATGGCGTCGTCGGGCTGGGGAGGCAGCCGGCCTCATAGCTTGTAGGTAGAGCATGGCCGTCACGCCTCGTTGCGTTCTGAAGGAGGAGCTCGCCATGGTCAACGGAGGCAGATGGGAACGGGAGGAAGATGGTGGGGACTGGGGAAAGGGAACACACGAAGGGTGAGACAAGCACAATGACAGGCGGGGCCCACACCAGGGACGATTCTCAGGGGCTGAATAGCCCTGCGTTTAGTTCTCTTAGAGATTCCCGCCTGTCACGCGGGTGACCCGGGTTCGATCCCCGGCAACGGCGCTTTTTTGGCTATAATTTTTCGTTCTTTTTTTTGCATTTTCTATTTGGAAAAAATTACAATCTTGGAAGTAACATAGTATATCTGTTCGCAGCATCCGACACCTCCCTGTAACCAAAACCCCTCGCGAAAACTACTCCGAAAATAACTCAATGTGCTACAGCAATCCTGGTCAATCGCTTCCCTGAAGAACACAGCAGTCTCAGCAAGCACACCCGCCTGCTTTCTGCTCCTGCCCTGCAGCCGCGCCTGAACCTGCTGGTCCGGAGCCAGGCCTGAGGTTGATGTCGACCATGTCGTCCTGCTTCGCCGACGAGTTTGCTTCCATTCCAGGCAGGGACGTGGCGATCGTGCGGAACAGCGCCTGCAGGGTTCAAGTTTCCACGGTCAGATGTTTGGATTCAGAAAACTGTAGATGCAGAACGTTTCCTGCTTGTCGAAGTGGAAGGGAATTTAACACAGAGAAATAAGCCGAGACCTTGACGTTGAAGCCGGCCTTTGCGCTGGTTTCGATGAACTTGACGCCGTGCTCCTGCGCCTTGGCTTCCCCCTCGTCTGTGGGCACTTGCCTAGTCGCGAAACAGAGAGAAGGAAATGAGCACAGCGCCAGCAGAGCAGATGACTAGATCCTATCAGTTGGAGCAGGACGTTTCCTTTTCATGTACTACATCAGCTCGTGTAATTATTTTCTTGTCTAACCTTGATGAACTGATGTTATCAGAAGTTAACAAACTGCTCAAAGGACACGTGCTACGTACCTCTGGTCAACGAGGTCTGTTTTATTCCCAACGAGGATGATGAGCACGTCGCCACCTCTTTCTGTGTTTACTTCGTCAATCCACTTGGATGTATTCAGAAATGACTGCCTGTCTGCAAACAAGGATGGTATCAGGTCGTGGATGCACGAGGATGATAGATACAGTCTGCCTTTTTCTTTTTCTTCTTGGTATACTCAGACAAATTTGTGCGGTTGCATTGCATTTTTTTCGATAAAGGGCATTTTATCGCTTAAAAAGTACTGTATTAGTGCAGTTACATTGCATCTGTTTGTTTCCAATTGCCAGAGAAACAAACGCAGCAAAGTCAAATGGGACCATGCTATGGAATTTCGGAGATAGGGGATCAGAAGGCAAAGGTTCGCATCATAACTTACTTGTTACGTCGTAAACGATCACTGCGACGGAAGAGTCTCTGATGTAGCTTGGAATCAGACTCCGGAACCTCTCCTGCCCAGCCGTGTCCCTGTATATTTTCACGATGATAACTCTCTCTGTCAACCCTCCAAGTTCAGGCAATTTTTTTTAGAGTAATCTGTGCAGGCAATTGGCTTGTGCAAGCATGGTTTCAGTACTACTCCAGCATAATTTCAGAGTTCTAGACTTTTGAATGCCTCGCATAATTTCAGGACTTTAAGTTCAGTTAACTTGATAAAAACTTTGCGAACTGTGGAGTATATATTACAAAATTATCTTGAGTTGACAAATAGCTCAAGTACTAAATATTATTTTCTACATAAAAATTTATTAGTACTATATATAGACTTTTGAATGCCTCACATAATTTCAGTAAACTTGCTAAAAAAACATTGATAACCATGGAGTATATATTGCAAAATTATCTAGATTTGACAAATAGCAGAAGTACTAAATATTATTTCTACATAATAGATTTATTACTCCCTCCGATCCGTATTAAGTGTCGGGACAAATAAGCTGAGCATGTACAAATGGTGTACAACCTGCGACACTTAATTGTGATCGGAGGGAGTAGTACTAACTTATCTAGTCTTGAAAAGGGTACATTCATATCGTATACTACTTTTTTCATCTTTTTTCTAATAAACAGCCAAAGAGTTACAAAGAAAACATCTATGTTTTGGAGGCTCTCCCAATGTCGAAAATGACAAGTAAACGAATAATTGATGTATAAGAGCTCAAATTAACTAGCTGGCCAGATATACGCACAAACTGAATTTCACAAGCAAGCAAGAGCAGCTAGCTGAATGATCGCACGCCTAAAGTTTGCCAAAAACAGGACAAGGATGGCGAAGCAAATTAAGTTTTTTTTTTATGGATACCATAGCTGCAGGCGAATCGTGCGATCCTCGAGGTACATCGTCTTGGAGAGAAAATCGATCCCGATCGTCGCCTGCACAAACACACGCCACCGCAAGCATGCAGCGACAGGGGCAGAGGGTCAGGATTTGCAGAGGAAACAATACGGGCGATCGGGAGCTAGCGCGCGCGGGCGAGCAAATCACAGATCAATTCGAGAGACCTGGTAGGTGGCGTCGAACTTGTCGTACATGAAGCGGGTGATGATGGCGGTCTTGCCCACCGCCTGGTCGCCGAGGAAGACCAGCTTGTACTTGGCCAGCGCCGACACCACCGGCGCCATTACTAGCTAGCTTCTGATCGAGCAGGAGATGGATCGACTTGTGCTTCTGATGGAGTCGATGAACTTTGAACGGAGTATTGGGAATCAAGGAAGGGAAAAACGAGGATTGCTTTGAACGGAGAAGGAGAGAGGCGACTTTTGGCGTTTCCAAAGCCTTTGCTTGCTGTAACGCGGAGTTGGTCCACAAACGGGACGAAGAAGATGTTCAACTTCAACAAGGCCGGGCTGGGAGGGAAGTCCCGTGTGTTGACGGGCCACCCATGCAAATACTGGTAGGAGTATACTATTTTTTTTTTGAACGGGAAGAGGGGCCTCGAAGGACCCCGAGAGACATCCATTAACTTATTGGTGGAGTACACTTACAAAGAGAGCCCTGCCTAAACAAAAAATGGCAGAAAAGACCCTGAACTTTTACAGCAAGGACCCTGACAGAAAACGCACAAACGCAATCAAGACCAGGTCGTCCCCTCGCTCCTGCTCCACCGCTGCTACACAACCGTCGACGGCGATCAACTGCACCTACTCCGGGGACGAAACCACTTGGATAGGTACAGCGGGAGCCAACCGCGCCAACGAAGAAAGGCCTCCATAACGGCACCTTGGCCTGGAGGTTTCTGATAACCTTGCGCCAGTCTTCAGCCAGCGAACAAGACGGGAGGGGCTGCCATTCAGCCATGAAATTCAGTAACTTAACAGAAGGTACCGAAAGAACCCTCCCTCGAAGCTTGAAGGATGCAACAACAAAGCCAACTCCAGTGTGACGCCGGCGTTGGGGAAGATAAACCGCATCCAGGGCACTCAGGATATGCCCCATCGCTTCCCGCTGGACAGCAGCAACCAGACCAGCTCGACCCTCCTCTTTCTTCTCCCAATCGCCATGACTAGAAAAACAAACAGAGGAAGGAGGATCTAGACCTGTAACCGCTGCCCAAGATAAATCACTTCCTTGAAGCAAATCGAGGAGATGATCTTCGAGCTTATTGATGGAGGAACCGATGTCTTCTCCGCCCACTCTCGTCTCCACCCTCTGGAGCACAGCAAGCAGAGGCAGCCGCATCGAAGACGAGCAGCCACCGCTCGGTGGCGACCACCCGCACAACCTCCTCGGCATAGCGCCAGTACTCAAAGCAACAACAACCAACAACAAGAACGAAAATCTACAACCTATACTACAGCTATACAGCGGGGGCCGGCACCCTATTCCATCCCAACACCAGCCGGCGTAGGCGCCGACGGCGAGGGTGGCCGGATCTGGCGAGGACGAGCGGTTGACTCTCAAGGGAGCTCTCGGGAGGGGAAAGGGGAGTATACTATTCAATTTTAACTTCGCGACCAAGTATATGCAGCAAAGAATTTTTTTTTGTTCGCAACTCGCCGATTAATGCCAGTTCGGTTTTTCCTGGCATAATTCGAGTAAATTAGTGCGTTCCAAAAGGGGTGGCCTAACTGCACAAAACGTTTGCAGCTTTGTCGATTCATTCATTCACCACATGTTGCCACCAACTGTCGTCGTGGTGGTGGACTTCTTCTTCTTGAAAAAAGAAAAACACATGTCGTATCGGAGAACAAGCAATCGCGGAGGGCCTGGGCGCCTCCTCGCGCATCCACGCGTACGTTTTGGGCTTAAACGTTTCGTCCTGGTTTTCCGTTCCGCACGTTCTGTCTTTCTCCGATGAGTCTCGTTTTGTCTTGTTTGCTTTGTACGCGTCGTTTGTCGCCGTTCCAGGACTTGCCGCAGAGCCGCCCCGTTTTGTGGTTTCTTTCGCCGCAGGTACGCCTGTGTGCCTGGTGTGGCTGCAGTTGGGTCCATGTCTGTGTGGCCCCAATCTGTCATCGGGGTGTAAAAACTGGTGTTAGCCCGCGCGTGTGTCCTAGGCAGGCCGTACACCGGTGGAGCAGAGCAGCGCTTTTCCTTGCCGCAGAGCCGCCCCGTTTCTTGTTTCTTTCGCCGCGTGTACGCCTGTGTGCCTGCTGGCGGGCCTCCTTCTCTATGGGTCCCTTTTTCACAGGAGAGGTGGCTCGTGGTGTGTGCGTTATATTTATGGGCGCCCCGATGCGCGCCCGAGGCGCGGCAGCGATTCTGACAGTGTTGACTTGCGTGCGCGCGCGTAACGCGTCACCTGTGACTCATTAGCTCTGCGTGTGGGGTCTTGTTCGTTTGGTCCCCCGTGTCATCCTCGTTGGTTTTAGGCGGGGCCGAGCTGCGTGTGTGCATCTCTGCTTTTGGGCGCCCAGATAAAGCTCTCGTTTTGTCTCTCCTCAGGAAAGAGACGCCGCTAATCCCCCGCCATTTACCCGAGCTCTCCGCCTGCCCGTGCGCCGCCTTCCCCGATCTCTGCGCCCGTTCCGGCTACTTTGCTCGCGTTTGCAGCCGTCGCGCGATGGATGGTCCTGGCTGAGGTCTGTGATTCCTCTTTGCTCTTTGCTCTGTTCTTCGTGGAATGATTTGCTCTGCTGTTCCTCGAATGATTTTGGGATTTGTCCGCAGCTCGGTGTTCGTTGAACCGTTGGTCACTGGTTCGGTGATTGGCTCCTTCGTCGACAGTCAGGCTCTTATTTTCCTCTGATTTCGCCGTTCCGGGAGAGGTAAGCGGTATCTCTCAGCCTATCCAGCGTGTGAGGGGTCGGCTCAATTTTTTTTGTCTCGTTTAGCTAGGATCCATTCATCTCCTCCACATCTGGGAGAAAGCGCCGCATGGAGAGCTGAGCCAGAGACCCTAGCCCAATTTGTTCCTGCGCCGCCGCCCGTGCGCTCGCCCTCTCCCTCTGCCTCACTCTGTCTCCGTGTCGTTTCCCGCTTGCCACCAACGCCCTCAAGCCCCTTTTAGAGGTGGTGGCGATCTGATACGGGAGGTGCTTGCAGGACATGGTGTTTGCCGGAAGGAACTCTGGATGCAGCGGTAGCTGGATATCGACGGCGGCGGCGGCATGACAGGTAGGCCTTCTTTCCATCTCCTCAAACCCTAGCGACGCCCGATCTTGGCCGTCTCCTCCGGCGTCGGTGACCGAGAACTGGATG
The DNA here is from genome assembly GCA_028641055.1 of Alopecurus myosuroides. Classification (NCBI taxonomy): domain Eukaryota; kingdom Viridiplantae; phylum Streptophyta; class Magnoliopsida; order Poales; family Poaceae; genus Alopecurus; species Alopecurus myosuroides. Next base: position 267,583,766 of record CM054062.1, read on the forward strand.
ACGCCGTCCATCTCCTCACTGATTTGACTCATCTCCTCCTCTCTATCTCTCTGCAGGAGGACGGGAGGGTTACAGAGGACTCGCCTCCTCGCCTTCTCCCGTCGGTTCAGGACCGCTGTGGATAGCGACGCGGCGCCGGCGCCGGCGTGCCTGGCCTCAAGCGACAGCGGGAGTACGGGGCCGCCACTTCCTCTGGGATATATTCACATTTTCGCCTACTCCAGCCCGCCGTCTACAAAATCGCCTGTCTTGTTGGCCATTTTTTGGTTCGTGCTCAAGTTCATGTTCAATCTCTGGTTCTTGTGTAGTTGTGTTCATCGAAGCTCGTGCTATTTTTATTTGGTTGTGTAGAAGAAAATATGCTAGCTCAGCTAAATGTATTTTCTGACCTCTGTTTTGGCAAAGTTACCCTGATTTATACATTGACTCCATATTCTCAGTCCCTGGAGAAATCAAGACATAGGATATTGGGTAGTAATGATTTAGTGCATAGCAGCACCAACCTTGTAAATGTCCCTTACCTTAAAAAAGTTATTTTTGTAAAGTCCGTGTATCTATATGACTTCCTTGCTTCATGTTTTCTATATGACTTCCTTGTTTCATGTGAGATTTCTTTGAACCTTTTCTCTTGTTGTTCTTTTTCTATGATTTTTTTGCTTATAAAACGCGGATTAGAGGCACCTACATTGCAAAATGAACATCAAATATTGAGTTCTATCCCATGCTAGATTTTTAGGTGATTTTAGTTTGAAATTCATATTCGAATTATAATAGCAATAGATATTTTCTGATTACCCGATTTGATTTTTGTCAAATTTAATAGATGACTGTTGGGGAAGATCAAGTGTACTCGGCTAGCTGATTTGAAAATCTGAAAACTGATTGATAAAGAGAATATGGCACGAATGACTTATAAACATTCTTTTGGGGATAATTATTCAACCCTTTTACCCCTCATAGTTGATTCATGAAGAAATGTGATCATAAACTCACTCTGGCGACTCTGAATTTATTACACCCAACGCTTTTAAAACTACCTGAAATATTACTCGATGATCTTATATTTTTTTGCCTTCATCTTTTTATAGTTGCTGATGAGTAGGCAGGAAAGTCCATTGCTAGGGATGTTGATATTGAGAAGCAGGTACGGAAGGTGCCGGCTATTCGTTGGAGAGTTGCTTAGATTGCTTGGGCACTTCAACCAAAGTAGTACTGCCTTGGTGACCTTTGCTAAGGTCTTCTTTTTATTAGCGTTTAATGTCCCACCACACTGCCACTAAGGTTCTGTCCACCTTTTTATGTTGAACAGGATTTTGAATCTCTTGAATTCTTCAAATTCAATGGACAAAATGCTGGGGGACATTTGGTAGGTATTTACCAAGGCGACGTTGAACGAGTTTGGAAGATGCAAAGTTTAAGCCACGCTGTCTATCCAAATTTCCATGAGATAATCAACACAATTGTGTGTATATCAAGCGAAGTTGGTATATTTTGCTTTCAGGTTCGATTCTGCCAATCTTTAACACTCATTGTGCTGCCTTAAATTCATGACATTTTTTTCTTAATACTACTGAATATGAATATGTAGGGAAGCAACACTTCTGAAAGACTCTAATGGGACAACCGATGAGTATTCAGACAATGCAAATTATTATCTGAAGTCTTCACTAAAAATGTACTTGATAATACACAGGAAATGTAAAATCATTATATGATTTACTATATCTTGTAACCAGCTTCCTTTGGTTAAATGCTACCTTTTCCCTCTTGTGTTCTTAAGATGTTCCCACTCTGAACAGTAGAATTTGTCTTTGGTTGGTAATTTGGCTCACACGCACATGGTGGAAAAGCTGCCTCTCAGAATCATGCTGAGTGTGTGTCTTTGTGGGAGCGGCGACTGAAGTTTGCACAATCACGACGAAGTTCACTCAGCCTTGGGAGGTTTGCTCCCGTAGCGTTCATCAAGCGGCCTTTATTAGGCTCTGATATATCTCGCTGATCTGAGGTAACCAAACTGCTCTCCTCTTTAAAGAACATACCATTTCCAGCAGCCTTGCATTCTCACCTACTTATTCGGTTTCTGTTACATGTAACGTGAATAACTGAATTTCAATGAAATTCTTCATGTTTGCTTGGCAAGTTTGCATTAAAAAAAGAAGATATGTTAATATAGATATTCCCATTTTGTATTACTTACGGATACCTTTTCCTTTTGCATCTTTCTGATTTTTTTTCCAGTCCGGCCTCTTTTTGATTTGTGACATATAAACATCAGTATAAGAAAGTGGTCACGGAACCAAAAGAAACAAAAGGACGCAAGTACAGTACTTAAAAGTTGAGGATCATACCTGAGAATCTGATCATGTCTCTTTTGGTCTATGTACACAAATACAAACAAAAATGTATAAATGGTTATCACTTATCAGTACATCGATGATAGAAGCCCCGTTAATCTAAGCTTAGCGTTTTAGCGTATTTTAGCGCTTTAACTCCTCCTTCTGCTCTCATGTGTCATTTCTACTTGCAGCTTTATTAGATCTGTCCAGTTTACTACTTGCTCCACTTCAAGGTAACATCCACTGAAACTCAAGCTGCTGCATTTTGGCAGCACTAGCATGGCAAGAAATTTTGAATTAGATTAATATTTAACTAATGATGTATGCCCTGATTACGTTTGTGGTCCAAAAAAGATGATGAGCCAACTGGCAAGGTCAATCTCAAGTTTCAGCAGGAAGGTGGTCTTATTAAACGTGTCCTCACCATGAAGGTGTTTGCCCATGTGTTCCAAAAGTTGAGAAGCGAGGTTCCTTTCCTCAAGTTCATCCATCAGCAAGCCTGGGTGCTCGACAAGATGGTTATTGTGGTCGCGAGTCAATGTTTCTCCTTGGGGGTGATCTGGATGTCACTGAAGCCTCTAACCAGCAATGAAAAATGGAAGAGTAAAACCTGCAAACTTCAACTTTCTAAGAGCACCCTCTATGAAGGGGCACTTCCAATTTTTTCTTCCGACTAGCATTTTTTTTTTTGTTTCCTGACCTTTTTGACATCAATTACTATAAAGATCTCTGCAAGTGTAGAAGTTAATTAGTCGAACCGTGCCTCTAGCTACCTTGTACCTAGACGGTCGTCAGACTCAGTAGCACCTAAGTACCCTTATTCATGGGATTCCTCTAGCAAACCGTGGCTTGCTTCTAACGATTGACGTTGCATCACACAATCTGTGCTCATTAATTATTATGTGTATGTGACCTTGACTGAATAATCGAGTTACATAAAGCTTTAGCCAACAACTACAAAGTTTCATTTCAGATTTAACATCTCCTATCTTACTTTATGTAACTTGGTTATCTAATTAAGCATCTGTTTATGTAAACTAGAGAATAAAGTATGTCAGTGATATATTGGTATGTTTCTATTCTTCCACGTGACCAAGTTATTCTAGATATTTTACCTTGTGGGGTTTTGCCCTCTATAGATTCTGTGATTTGGAAGGGTTGTCTTGTTTTAGAGCCGACTAGATGCCATACAAAGCTGAACCGGACTGGATGAAAAGATGTAAGCCCCATAATTAGACGATGATTGAGACGCCAAGGACCGGCAAGGAGGCGCCCAAAGGGGCGCCCCAGCCTCTAGTGTATTCTTAAAAGGAAAATGCCCGTGTTGCTATCACAAGGCACAAGATCCTGCTTATCCAAGTCCAAGTGGCAAGCGCAGCTTTACTACCAATAATTCTGACACGTACGAGTTCCCAGTGAAAAGATGAAGAATGTTCACTCTGATCCAACGTTTGCGGCTGACGTCATCATTTTCAACATCTAGTCCAATGACAATTAGCATAGCAACTTCACATATACAATGTTGGAGAATTATCCAAAACCTGGAGAGCCTATGCACTAGGCTTCTAAAATCTATTTGTTTTCCCAAAGGGAACTTCACAGAGCCGCGGTCGGATTACGTTGCACCGGTCGGATGACGGTGCCTTGGACTGATCACGGTGCCTCAGAGGGACCCAAGAGGTTGCCGCGGTCGGATTACGTTGCACCGGTCGGATGACGGTGCACCGGCCGAATGATGGTGCCTCGGACTGATTACGGTGCCTCGGACGGACCCAAGAGGTTCAGAGGGGACACCTCGCCGCCCTAGAGAGGTATCGAGCATGATCTGGAATTACTGAAAGAAGGCATGATCTTGAGGATTGGTAGAGGAGATAAGGTGAATATTTCGCAAGACAACTGGCTGCCAAGAGATCTATATCTGAAGGCCCAACCCGGGAAAACAAAATCAAGAATTAGAAGAGTTAATCACCTTCTCTCTCCCAACACAAGGTCCTCGAACGAGGAGTTGATTAGAGATATCTGCTATCAAGAAGATGCCGAGCAAATTCTAAAGACTAACATGCTGGAGGTATGCCCTAGAGACAATAATATTCAGTTATTATTCTATCTCCGAGTTAAGAATTAAGTTTATCATCATGCTACAATCGCTATAGCACATGAAAATTCAGTTTTTAAATGAAAATCTTTGTGCCGGTGTGAAGACATAAACAAACAAAATTTCCTAATCTTGTCTCTAAGATTAGCTTATGGTTTGTGAAATGATCATATTTTTATGATCATGGAATTAGGAGAAAATCTAGCAAAACATAAGAGTTTATTGTTAGGATAACAATAGTACTGAATCGATCTAAGTGTATATTGTTGTTAAAAGAGATTAAACAATCATTATGTATTTTAGCAAATGCATATGAAGTTAATATTGACTATAATTTCTATGCTATGAGAATATCTAGTGACCGCATGATCGAAACTTATACTTTGGATATCATCAACCGTCTTGCCGTAACTGGGGCCTATAACGGTGATGTCTGGGTATGACCTATAAAGTTTAATGGAACTGAGATTGTTCAACACTAGTGATTAACTCCTCTATACGATAGAGAGCTACATTCTCTGACATATCGTCCGGCCAGACACAATGTGATTTATCACAGGGACATCAGGGATATGGATGAGAAAAGAGAACGATATCGGTAAACGAGTTATATATGCTATGGTCAAAGAGTTTGATCGGATCAGATCACATAGTCTCACCTCGTGATAGCATTGGTATCATAAAGTTAAGGGAATAAGTGCAATGAGTAACTTATAAGGTTCTGTCGTTCTTCGGGAAAACATAGGAGGCATCATTGTTCGATAAGTACCCGAACATGTCTGTGTGTTATCGAGTCTTTATGGGTCATACGCATAAGACATGCCAAACTTTTGTTGGGAGAAATAATATGTTATTATTGCTTTTATGAGTATTCGATGTCATTACAGTATCACAGAAGCAAGTATGCGGTCAATCGGAGTGGTTTCAGGGAAGTTACTATAAGAGAGAAATTATGCCGGTGGTAGGCAAAAATTGTGTGAGAAGTTACGCAAGACATGAGATGCCCCGGGATGTTAGAAATGTGTTCCTAACATCGTTAGACAATATCGATGATTTTATCTACAGGGGTAACGGGGTTCTAGAAGAGTTCCGGGGGACTTTCCTTATATGGAAGCAGCGCCGGAGGGGGGCAAATTTCCTCCTATGGGCAAAACCTAATTTTAGAGAATGTCATGTGGGGGCCATGGTCTCACAAAGTGAACAAGCTTTCCATAGGAATTTCCCTGAATTTATTTGAGAACATAAATGAGTGGTAAAAACAAAAATAAAAAGGGGGAGGGATTGGACTCTACTTGTTGGGGGGATAATAACCCGGCAGGCCCATGCAGAGGAACAAAGACCCGGCTGGAGCAAGTTTACGCGAGACCTGGTAATATGGTAATGGGCCGGGTGTCGTTGATGGGCCAGCAATTGTAGTGGTAACTCGGCTCGTGGAAGAAAGGTTCTGGAACACCCGAAAGGCGGTGCAAACCATGGAATCCAAGACTTGGAGGGCACGAAGAGTAGTTTAGGGTTGCGTCTAGATTCCGAGTAGGACTCTGGCCGCATCTTGAAAGGAAAGCTAGGAAACCGGGTGTTATATAAACCGGTCCTTATGGCAAAGATCAAGGAGATTGAGAGATTACGAGAGAGAACCTTAGATTCGAGTTATTCAAGATATACGAGAGCCAGTAATTGTAACCCTAGATTGGGGTCTCGGCGACATTGCAGTCCGAGCCTCTAGATCGATAGTCAATAAGATCCCAGCTAGAAGTAAGCTATTATCTCCAATGGAGAGGCTGAACCAGGATAAACCTCGTATTCGATCTGAGCTAAACCCTCTCCCAAACACCAGCGTCGATTTACCCCAACCTAAGTTACCTCCGGTAACGTCTGCCGTGACTTTCCCACGACAGTTGGCGCCCACCGTGGGGCCTACGTCCAAAGGTGTTTACATTACGAGAGAAGCTCTGGAAAGCATGAAGAACCTTGTTGTCGGCGAGATCATCACCAACCCCAAAGGAGAGAAGATCGTCGACGATTCTGGCTAGGGGGCAGAGTCGGGTCAGCTGGAAACCGGATCTGTCGTCACGATCGACCGGGTCAACGTCTTCGTGGGTATGATACGTACGTCTGGTTTGATTTCTGACAATAATGAGTATGATTCTGTGTCAGGGGCCGCCACCTGCGTTCAATCGGATGTGGAAGAGTTGGTAGGCACAGCAGAACTGGAGAAAGCACCCACCACGAAGAGGGAACAGCCGGAGGAGCCGGCATGGACCCCGCATGGCCGAGTTACTGGAGACGATGACATCGAATCTATCTTGCACCTGCTCGAAGATCGGTATGAAGAATATAGCTGCGAGGAAGAAGAATATGAATCTTCACCAGGCATTGCGCGCCGAGTTGCGGTCTACACAGCCCCTGCGATAAATCTCAATCAGGGTGATGTGTCAGTAGCCGCGGATGGTGCAGCGCAAGCGCTGGCCCAACAACAGACTCTGATTAATGGAAACCCGGCTGGAGCTCGGGTCGATGGTGAGCAAACGTCCGTCACCAGCGAAACGGGCAAAACTGATCTTCACAGGAACACGTTCGGATTTAGGACAAACAGAACAGCCGGTGCGGGAACGTCACACCCACCAAACCCGGCTCTCTTCAGCAATAACCTGATCTTGGATCCCACAGTGTTAGCGACGGTGATAACCCCGGAGAACGCGGCGGCCCGAGCCAGAGACTTGGATGTGGCCCGCCGAGTATTAGAACAACAGAGAAGAGATGTAGAAGCCGAGAAATTAGAGATGGCCGTGCGTCAACGTCAGTTGGATGAGTTCGAGGATCGTATATAGGCACAAACGACTAGAGCATATAATCAGAGGCATCATACGAGACTGCCTGCGACAGGCGGAGCCCTACAGCCGGCCACGTTGTCTGTTACACCTCAAGACCAGCCGATCCCGATCGTGAATCAAGGAATCGGGTATGCAGGAGCAACGCTTGGGCGACAACCGACTAACGTACCAGCCGAGTCACCCGTGCTACTTGCTGGAGCGGCCGGGGGCAATGCTGTGCAACCACCATCACGATTTCATACCCCGCCGGATCACTTCAATAACCCTATGGACAACGTGTACGCCGCAACTTTAGCGCTCGACCGTATTCCATTAGGAGAGTCGCCTCAAGCAATAGAAACTCGGGGGGCTATAGAGATGTTACGCACCACGGTGGCTCGGCAAGTAAATTACCCGGATAACAGGAGTGGCATGCACGGGACACCGTATATCAGTCGGCAGGAAGGCAATACGAGGAACATTCAGTCAAATTCAGCACGACGGACGGCAGAGGAGCAGCAAATGCCGTCTCCCCCCACTTAGGCCAGCAGTTCCCGCGGTCTCAGCGGCACAGGCTATTGTGGATAGTTCTCGGGCAAGGCGTGCGGCCGGGTCTGCAGTGCGAGGGCCAACAGGTGGCACGCCTCCCGCCGCGACAGCCGAGGTTTCACACGTTTCAAGAGTAAGGCCGGTGTTGACAAACTTGGCCAGACCCAAATGCTTATCAGACGCTATCAGGGTCTAGCCTTATCCGAACAAGTTCAAAGAGCCTGGTAAAGTTGTCAACTATGAGCCAACCATGGATCCTGAGACCTGGTTAAGAAGTTATGAGATGGTCATGTCTATTCGCAACGCTTCAGAAAACCTCCAAGCCAAATTTATGTATCTCATGATGTCCGAAGGAGCAGCTAAACTATGGTTCAATAACCTGCCTGAGAGGTCTATCAATTCATGGAGTGAACTCAAGTCGGCTTTCTTCAAACATTTTCATGGAACTTGCAGGAAACTATACACGATTGACGACTTGGATCGGTGTGTGCAGAGAAAGGGAGAGTCGGCACGCAGCTGGGTGCGCCGAGTCATGGAGATACTCCACTCTTCCACCGATATCGAGGCCAAGGATGCGATACAAGCTATGGCGAAAACATGCAGATATACGCCCTTGGTGCAAAAATTGGTACGCATGAAATCCAGCAGGCATGTTTCAGAAATTACTATGGGGGAGCTGATGGACGCATGCAACAAGCATGCCTCCACTGACACCACAGAAGAGGATATCGAGGACAAGAAGGGAAAAGCTAATGTGAACAGTAATGGAAGAACCGGTAATGGGGTTGCACCGAACAACAATGGAGGTAACAATAGTGGCAATGGAAACAATCAGCATAAACGTCCGTATGAGGGGGGCTCCGAGTTAGTCGCCAGTACTGAAGCCGGGTTTGCAAGACCCAGAACGGACGTAAACTTTAACAGAGGAAACTTCAACGGAGGAAACAACTATCAAGGGCCACCACGGCCGACTAACCACATAGAAGCCTTCAAGATGCCTTGCCCGCGCCATAGTAGGAACGTCAGGCCGGCTAATTATTCATTGGAGCAATGTGTGGATCTACAAAGGTGGAAAAACAAGGAAATACATAAGGCGCTGCAGGGTGCAGGCCGGGGAGGAGGGTCGGGTCTGGGCGGAAACCCGGGCAACGGTCCACCCCCTGCATGCAATGCAGGAGCTGGTAACGCGGGTAATAACCAGGATGGTGCAGGGGGCTTTCAGAGTAACCCAAAGCATCTAGGACAGTATCATGTTCACACCACTGGGACCTCCAAGAGGGAGAGGAAGATACTCAAAAGAGCTGTGAATTCGGTTTCTTCGGGTGTTCCAAGATACCTGAGATGGTCATATCAGGAAGTAACATGGAGTAGGAGGGATCACCCGGAAGCAATAGAACATCCGGGTGTGCTAGCTTTGGTGGTAGCGCCGCATGTCAATGGCTATGAGCTAAAGAAGGTTCTGATGGATGGCGGAAGCAGTATCAATATCCTATATTGGGAGACCTTTTTACGTATGGGGCTCAAGGAGTCTCAGCTGCAGAAAAGCTCCACGGTTTTTCACGGAATTGTACCAGGACATTCGGCCTTCCCTGAGGGAAAGATATCACTGGAGGTTGCTTTTGGAGAATCCAAGGATAATTACAGAGTAGAGTGGCTCACGTTCGAGGTGGTAAAGTTGCGTAGTCCTTATCACGCATTGTTCAGAAGGTCGGCTTACACGAAGTTCATGGCAAGGCCGTGTTACGTCTACCTACAGTTGAAGATTCCGGTTCCTAAACGGACCATCACTATACATGGGAACAGAGCTGTGGCAGCAGAGTGCGATGAGGGAGATGCGGCACTTGCAGAACAAGCTTGTGCAAAGGAAGAGCTCAGATATTACAGGTCTCAGGTAGATCCGGAAGATCGAACCGCTTTGAAAAAACCAAATACTGATGATGAGAGAGCTAAGTTTAAAGCAGCCCAAGACACAAAGATGGTGGCTTTCATTGAGGGCGACTCTTCTAAGCAGTTCGCCATAGGGTCAAACCTGGATAGCAAGGAGGAAGGCGCGCTTATCGAGTTTATCCGCGAGAATCAGGATGTTTTTGCTTGGACGCCTGGCGACATGCCGGGTATCCCGACTGAACTTGCTGAGCACAACTTACACGTTGAACCCAAGTCCCTGTCAGTGAAGCAGGGCTTGAGGAAAATGAATGAGGAAAGAAGAAAAGCCATAGGAGCGGAGGTAGCTTGGCTATTAGCAGCCAACTTTATCATGGAGGTTGTCCACCCCCAGTGGTTGGCAAACCCGGTTTTGGTGTTGAAAAAGAATAACGAGTGGAGAATGTGCATAGATTACACGAGTCTCAAAATGCATTGTCCAAAAGATCCGTTCGTCCTTCCAAGGATAGACCAGATCATAGATGAAGTGGCGGGAAGTGACCTGTTATGCTTCCTGGATGCCTATTCCGGGTATCATCAGATAAAGCTCAAAGAGGAGGATTGGGAGAAGACGTTGTTCATAACCCCCTTTGGAATTTTTTGTTGCAAAACCATGACCTTTGGATTGAAAAACGCCGGCGCAACGTATCAACGGTGCATTCAGAAGTGTTTTGAGGATCAGATTGGGCGCAATGTCCACGCTTATGTTGATGACGTGGTGATCAAAACAAGGAACGCAGAAACATTCATTGATGACCTAAAAGAGACCTTCAAAAACCTGAGGAGATATCAAATGAAGCTCAACCCAACAAAATGTGTGTTCGGAGTTCCTGCGGGGAAATTACTCGGTTTCATCGTTTTTGAGCGAGGGATTGAGGCTAACCCGGAAAAGATCAAAGCTATTCAGAGACTGAAAAAGCCAGAGGAATTGAAACATGTTCAGAAACTTACAGGATGCATAGCAGCACTGAGCCGGTCCATATCCCGGCTCGGAGAAAAATAAATACCCCTATACTGACTATTGAAGAAAACAAATAAGTCCGTATGGGATCAAGAGGTGGATGAGGCGTTTGAAGCTCTGAAGAAGCAGCTATTTGAAGCACCGGTTTTGGCAGCGCCGGGTCCCAAAGAGCCCATGTTGCTGTATGTTGCGGCCGGGCCTCAGGCAGTTAGTGCAGTAGTCGTGGTCGAGCGTAAAGTGGATGGAAAGGATTACCCGGTACAACGGCCGGTTTATTATGTGAGCGAGGTCTTATCAGAAGCAAAGCAGCGGTATCCGCATTGGCAGAAACTAGTTTTTGGAGTATTCATGGCCAGTCGGAAATTGAAGCCGTATTTTCAAGAACACCCCATTACGGTGGTAAGTTCCATACCCATGGAAGATATCATAAGAAATTCAGATGCTACAGGTAGGTTCGCCAAGTGGGCCATCGAGATGGGCGATTATCATATCAATTATGAGCCCTGATCTGCGATCAAGTCTTAGGCGCTGGTTGATTTTGTTAATGATTGGACTCAGACAAGCGTACCCTTGTTGGTGCCAAGTTCAGAATCTTGGGTTATGCATTTTGATGGTTCCAAACAGTATGAAGGATCAGGAGCTGGTGTTGTGCTCACATCGCCAAAAGGAGATAAGTTGCGCTACGTTTTGCAAATTCATTTTGATTGCTCTAACAATGTAGCCGAGTATGAGGCCTTGTTGCATGGATTGCGTGTAGCAAAGGAGATGAGCGTTAAGCGCATAAGGTGCTGCGAAGACTCGGATCTTGTGGTACAGCAGGTCTCGGGAACGTGGGACATGAAGGATGCAACGATGGCAGCATACCGCAGAGAGGTGGACAAAATAGCCGGGTCTTTCTCAGGGTATCAGGTGGAGCACATTGACTGTCGTAAGAACGAGGCTGCGTACGCACTGTCGAGACTCGGCTCCCGTTGAGAGCCGGTCCCGCCTAATGTTTTCTTGGATGAACTGTGGAAGCCTTCCGTTAAAACCGAGTCAGAAGAAGAAATAGCCAACCGAGACCCAGGCTCAGAATTTGTGGCCGCGGTGCGGCTATTACAGAGTGGACCGAGCTGTTCCTAGCGTTTCTATTACGGGGCGAGTTACCGCATCAGGAAGTCGTAGCCCGGCAAATCCAGAGACGAGCAAAAGGTTACTCTATCATTGGAGGTGAGCTGTACAAGAGAAGTGCCACAGGTGTCTTTTTACGCTGCGTAGCTCCAGAGGAAGGCCGACAAATATTGAAGGAAATTCACGAAGGTGATTGTGGACACCATGCCTCCACAAGATCCCTTGTGGCCAAGGCGTATCAGCACGGTTTCTTTTGGCTTACAGCTTTAGCAGACGCAGAACGCTTGGTGTCAAGATGTGATGGATGCCACAGGTATGCTCGGCAAATCCATGTGCTGGCTATGGAGCTGCGGAAAATCCTATTGACTTGGCCATTTGCTCTTTGGGGGTATGGATATGGTAGGCCCTTTCCACATGTCTCCATGCAAAAAGACTCATTTACTGGTGGCCGTCGATAAGTTCACAAAGTGGGTTGAGGTCATGCCAGTTACGAACTGTGAAGCGACCACAACTGTGAAGTTCTTGAAGAGAATCATATATCGGTTTGGATAACCCCACAGCATAATCACAGACAATGGAACCAATATGTCCTTAGGAGAGATGGAGAAGTTCTGTGGAAACAATGACATCCGACTTGATGTAGCCTCGGTGGCCCATCCACAAGCCAATGGTCAGGTGGAGAGAGAAAATCAAGAGCTACTTCGTGGGTTAAAACCACGATTACGAGTCCCGTGTCTCAGAGCTGCTGGAGCATGGGTTGAGGAGTTACCCTCCGTGGTTTGGGGAATCAATACTACACCTAATAGGTCTACTCAGATGACCCCGTTTTTTATGGTTTATGGTGCAGAGGCGGTTCTCCCAAGCGATATTATCCATGAATCGCCACGAGTGACGGCTTATGTTGAGGTAGAGAACGAGAAGACCTGGCAATACGCTATGGATATGTTAGAAGAGCACAGGGAACAAGCCTTGGAGCGGTCCGCAATATATCAGCAGGATTTACGGCGATATCATAGCCTCCGGGTCAAGACGCGTGTTTTTCAAGAAGGAGACCTGGTGCTATGTTTGGTGCAATTCAAGGAGGGAAAACACAAGTTATCTCCCCCATGGGAGGGTCCGTTCATTATAAGCCGGAATTTACACAATGGATCGTATTATCTGGTAGACGCAAGGGAAGATTCGAACTATGTGAATGATACTGCTCATTCAACCTCCTCCATGCAAGAGCATGAACAACACTGGAACGTGGCCCAGCTGCGTCCTTACTACACTTAGCATAGACTCAGTTTGCAAATTGTATCACACGATGTAACATGCAGCAGGTTTCAGACGTGCTCTTTTCCTACCCAGGGTACCTATGGGGACTGGAAGGTTTTTAACGAGGCGGCCTGCTGACCTAACCTTTTCATATCAATAAAGAAATGGTTAAATCATGATAGTCATTATGTTCTTTAAAATTTTGTCAATTTCTCGCATACTTTTCTGTAGGTGATTATGCCTTGTATTTACTAGTGAGTTATTTCAGTTAAATATGTTCTCCAACACTAAGGTGTATGATTTAGTGGGTTTAAATTTGCGCATTTTTTCTTTTTAGTATTCAAACTATATGTAAGCCGGTAGAGCAGAAAGCCTACTGTTGCATAGTACATATATCTAGGTCTTGGGGGCTGATTGATTGAATAGCACAGTTGCACATTTAGACCCGGCCATGATGCCAAACGGTTGTGAGGACTGATTACTTGCAATAAGTACAGCTACAATCTCGTAACCCGAACAATAGAGCCAAATTTTTTCTTGACCTCCTTTGTTTAAGCTTGATGTGACTCGCAACAAAATGGCGTGTTTGCTAACCTATAAATCCAATCAGTCATGATGCCCATTGGGACTTGCCTGGCCCTGTTTTTACTAGAGCTATAGCAATATTAAAAATCCATGCGAAAACCGGCTTATAACCAGAAGGGTCATCTAAACCATAAGTTGTGCAGAGCAAAGGCAACAGCCGGAAGCTCATTACATATTGCACATAACTTCAAAATGTATAAGTGTATAACAGTAAAGTTTGGGACTTGGGGACTTGAGAAACAAAATTTCTCAAGCCAAGAATCCTAAGACCTAGAATCCGGGTCTTGGGGACTTGTGAGAAATTCTTCACAATCCTAAGACCAAGACTCGGCATCTTTCTCACAAAGCATATAATAAGTAAAGTTGTGCCAAAATGAGTCTGTAAAGCGCATATCAAAGCGACAACCAGAAGGGTCATCGAGACCACAGAAGTTTAATGTGTTACAAACCTTAGGAATAATATCAAAAAGTGCACAAATGCACTATCAAATAACTTTGTGTAGAAGGCATATTACAATGCCTATTGGCCGAATGATTGTCTGCTGATAAAAAGGAGTACATTACTCGGCGGCTGCATCCGAGTCATCATGAGTAGTCTTGGGGGCCGGGTCTTCGGTATTCTCCTCTGTTGCCTTCTCCGTTTCAATGTCTGGGTCACCTGCGGAGGCAGAACGAGCTGAAGGAGGAACAACCGGAGTCGATGAAGTTGGTACAGAACCGGCCTCGGCTCTTTTCTTGGCGAGCTCCGCCTTGAAGCGAGATAGTATGTCAAAAGGAGAAGGATCTTCGCAGGGCACTGGCTTATCCTCAACATAATATGGGGCGGTAAGCTTGTTCACATCGAGGTTTTCTGCGATGAAGCTGGCCGAGTGAAGGATCTGGGTGTTGATGACCTTGAGGTCTTTTCCCGTTATTTAGAACCATCGGTCTTAAACTCGGGAAACCCGTTTACAAGCATTGCTGGCTCAATCTTGGGGTAGTAGGCCTTAGCCAGTGCAAGGCCGCGTATCACTCTAACCCGGCATGCTGAGCGCTTCCAGATATCAATCCAGGCAGGGACTGTCGAGTATGCCTCAAGCATGTGTGTTACACCGGTGTAGTCACCGGTTAACTTCACAACTTCGAGGGTCCATTTTGTCCCTGCCGAAAATTGCGGGATGACAGTCTTGAGTATTCTAAGCTTTTTGAGGTCGTCATGCTCTCCAGCAACTTCACCCGGACCTGAAGTATAAAAAGGGAAGTAAGATAGTAAGATCCGGGTCAAAAACCTTGTAAAATAGGGAAATCCGAGTAACACAAAGCGACAGTCGGAAACTTAGATGTCCCTTACCTATGATGGAGTCATATGTCTCGGCTATGAAAGTCGAGAGTTTCTTGACAAGCTCCTCAGCGGTCCAGAGTCTCTTCTTATGCTTCTTGCATTGCTTGGAGAGATCCTTAAGATTGGCCTCCAGTTCTTCGCGGAGCTTTACTTTAGCTTGCAGGAGTTCATTGGTTTTTGCCAGTATTTCATCAGTCCGGGTAACATAAGCCTGAAAAGGACAAAGAAATATCAGTCGGTAATGAGCTTAAAAGGGATATATTTGCAAGTACCGAGTAGCTGTGGAAAGGTTACTCAGAACTTGGGGACTAGGGCATTTTGAAGTTTGAAAAAACAAAGACTATATATTTGTAAATACCGAGTGAATGTGGACAGTTACTCGGCACTTGGGGACTAGGATAAGGATATAGATAACATCAGTTAAACTAACCTGGTGCTCAGCCGCCAGAGACTCGACGATCTCCTCTTTAGTTGTCTTCAGGGAGCGATACTCCTTCAGCAGCTTTTCAAACTCCGGGTCACGGAGAGTCGGCCTGGAGGAGCTAGCGTCCTGGTCAGCCGGTGGTGGTGTTGCCTCCTGTTTCCCCGCGTCGAATCTGGTAGCGCCGGTCTTTGGAGCAGCGGCCGCCCTTTGTGTCCCAAGGTACTCAACCTCGGGATCAGTCGGCTGAGGCGCGAGAGGAGGAGACTCGGTTCTTGGGTCGACCGCGTTAGCCGGCTCTTGCTCTTCCATGGGCGGGGGATTAGCTACGGTTTCCGGGTCTTCCGCCATCGAGTCATCGACGGGGGTTTCAACCGGATCACTGAGCGTGACCTTAGCTCTGAAGGAATAAAAACAAAGTGTTTAGTGGTTGATAAAAGTGAAACGTGCAAAGTATAGGGATATAGTCAAGCAAGTTATGAAAATTACCCGGTATTCACGACGAAATCGCTCGGGAGATCGTTGCTTGACCCGGAAGACACTGATAGAGAATTGGAGATTGAGACTCGGAGTTTTCCGGCTAAAGGGTGACTCGGAGTTGGATATTTTCGAGGAATATAGTTGTGATAAGATAAAGGAGTACCGGCTCGGCGTGCGGGCGACTGAAGAGAATTCCCGGGGTTGAGGGGTTCGTCACCCGGTGAAGACCGAGTCTCCCGTCGCTTGGGTGGAGGAGATGCGGCCTTCAGAGATGATACAATGGTTAGATATTCATTAAGTTTGCACATACCAGCATATGAGTACGGCTCTGTGGTCATGGAGGAGTATGGCACCTTGAATGTGACCCCCCTGGGTTTCCTTTTCTTGCTTAACCCGGCTTCAGTTTGCTCGGGTTCGCTCTCTTCAGATTCAGAATCGGCCTTGTAAACCGGGGCTGGTGATCGTGGCGTATTGTCAGGAATAAAGGTGGGAGGAGAATCTTGATCTAGTAAGTTGACAAAGTATTTGTTCAGTAACTCGGAATCACCTTCTTCGCTGTCACTCGGCTCTTCGTCTTCCGAGTTTTCAGAGGGAGGAGGGGTTACAATCTTCCAAAATTCATCAGATTCCTGAGTAAAGAACAACAAAGATAAAGGTTAGTATATACGTGTTTGAAAAATTAACCGGTACAGAGGAGATTAGTCGGTTCTTACTGGTGGAGCCGGGTTTGAGAGGGAGAAGGGGGAGAGCCCAGAAATGCTCTTGATAACATCCACCTTCTCGGCCAGAAAGTTCTTCATGGCCTTGTTGACATCAGCATCCGGGTATGACTTCTCCGAGTATCGGAGAGAGTCGTTCAAGTGGCCCGAGTATTCGCAGAGAAGTTTCTTGCGAATACTATTGGGCTGGATCCTACAGCTGATCCAGGTCTTGATCAAATTCAACCCACAAAGACCATGGGCTGCTAAGACAGAAAGTTTGTGAAGGAGAGGTTGGATGGCCTGCCTATCGGCCTCCGGAGCAAAGGCACTCAGATTGTCACTAAGAAAGAGTGTTTCAACACAGAAACCTGGCAGAGGCTTCTCGCTGGGTGTGGAAGTATCTTTGCAGTAGAAAAAGGTTTTCTGCCAATGCTTCACGTGGGAGTGAAGATTGAGAGTCGGCATCAGAGATTTCTTGCGTCTTTGGATGGCCACACCTCCATAGACAAGGAGGGGACCATCCGTAGTATCGCGGCAAGGTTTGCATTGAAAAAGTTCGAGGAATAGAGAAAGATTGGGGGCAATGCAAAGATACGATCCACAAAGAACGATGAAATGGCGAATGTTAAGAATCGAGTTAGGCCCTATGTCAAAGACCCTGAGCTTGTAGTGATGAAGAACTTCACGAAAGAAAGGGTGACCTGGGGGGCGGAAACCCCGAGTCACGTGTTCGAGGAAAACTACAACTTCACCTGCTCTAGGTGAAGGCCGACTCTCCTCCTCGGGGGCCCTCCATGAGATCTCCGGCTGAGGAGGGAGGACTCCAGACTCGGCCAGCTCCTCCAGCTTGGTCTATGTGACAGTCGACTTTGCCCAGTTGGCAGTAATGGTTTGACCCGGCTTTTGCTTCAGAGCCGTGGCCTTGGCCTTGAACTTAGGAGCGACCTTGGGAGCCATTGGAAAGGATCTAACGAAAATTGAAAAAGAAAAAGAAAATGAGGAAAAACATGAAGGCGATGAACGTGAGGAACGCAAGCTCAAGATCTAGAAATGGAACTTTAGATCTAGGAGTGTGTACCAGGAATTGGCGGCGGAAACGAGGTTCGTTGAATGCGGCATGGCGGCGCGGACCGACGGGCCGACTCAGGTGAGCGGCGGCGGCGTGCGTGTAGCTCTGTGGCGGAGCTCTGGGTCGCGGTCTTGAGCTCCAATGGCGCGGCTCGAGCTGGAAGATGAAGTGGAGTGTGCTGGCGTTTTGTGATTAGGGTTTCCCACGGGGCCCAGTATTTATAGACGCGGTGAAAACCCTAGAACGCCAACGGTAAAATGGAGCAAATCACGGGATATGATACTCGGCCCGTCGATTACGGAAACAATATCTTGGGAGTTATTGTCATGCATCCGAGTTATAAGTGACCACCAAAAGAGCCGGTCTAGCCTATGAGGAATATGAAAATCGGGTTACTATATGGACCGCCGAAAGAGCCGGCCCGACTATAGTTAAAGCATTCTAACCTATAACTCAATATTGTATGCGAATGTTTGTTGTTTTGCAGGGAATAATATGCGCTTCGTGGTTGGCTCAAAGTTTGAATTTACAAGAGAGGCGCGCCAACCAAGATGCCCAAGCTATTCTGGGGACTACTGTTGGGGGGATAATAACCCGGCAGGCCCATGCCGAGGAACAAAGACCCGGCTGGAGCAAGTTTACGCGAGACCTGGTAATATGGTAATGGGCCGGGTGTCGTTGATGGGCCAACAATTGTAGTGGTAACTCGGCTCGTGGAAGAAAGGTTCTGGAAGACCCGAAAGGCGGTGCAAACCATGGAATCCAAGACTTGGAGGGCACGGAGAGTAGTTTAGGGTTGCGTCTAGATTCCGAGTAGGACTCTGGCCGCATCTTGAAAGGAAAGCTAGGAAACTGGGTGTTATATAAACCAGTCCTTATGGCATAGATCAACGAGATTGAGAGATTACGAGATAGAACCTTAGATTCGAGTTATTCGAGATATACGAGAGCCAGTAATTGTAACCCTAGATTGGGGTCTCGGCGACATTGCAGTCCGAGCCTCTAGATCGATAGTCAATAAGATCCCAGCTGGAAGTAAGCTATTATCTCCAATGGAGAGGTTGAACCAGGAGAAACCTCGTATTCGATCTGAGCTAAACCCTCTCCCAAACACCAGCGTCGATTTACCCCAACCTAAGTTACCTCCGGTAACGTCTGCCGTGACTTTCCCACGACACTTCTTGGGAGTCCAATCTGAGTTCCCCTAAGAGGAGTGGTGCAGCCAAGGGAGGGGAGGGCGAAACCGACCTCCCCCCATGGAAGGTGCCCTCCTTGCTCCCACTATATAATCCCCACCCCCTCTTCTTTGGAGAACACCACAATCGAGCCTTTTAGCCTTCTGATGACCCACAAGTGTAGGGGATCGTAACAATCTTTGAGGATAAATGTAGCTCAATTTATCGATTTGACACAAGGGGAGCAAAAGAATATTTATAAGCCTTAACAATCGAGTTTTCAATTCAGCTGCACCTGAATATCTTGCTTCACACAATTTATTAGTAGCAACGGCGATGTAATGGCAACAATAGTTCAATAGTAACAGTAGCAGTAAAACAGTAGCATCAATAGTAACGGTGAAAGTAAATTGAGTTAGCAGCAATGCGAAAAACACCGTAGGCATAGGGATGGATGTACGTGTGTTGCATGAATGATACTACCATGTAATAGAGGTAACAAATGGCAACACAAATATATAAGAGAGTATCCAAGTCACAAACTATCATAGGCATGTTTCCCTAGAATTTTCGTACGTGCTTGCAATAACAACTTGCACAACGTCTTTTGTCCTACCATCCCGTTGCTGCGGGGCCAAAGAGGAACTAATGGTAATTAAGTCACTTGTTCTACCAAGAACCGGAGCAAAGCATTAACATATGGTGGAAACATGTAATCCTCGAACTAGAGTCCATCCCCTCAGATACCCCAACCATGTCACCTTGGGGTCTCGGGTTCCAAACATAGTAAGTGTGTACAACTAGTAGATATGATCCAAAACAACAATTATACTCGTGAAAACTTAACATGTTCTGATCTGAAATCAGGGCACTCGGGCCCTAAGTGACAAGCATTAAGCACTCCAAGTTGCAACAACGATAATAAACAACATCAGTGGATATTAGGCATCAAGCCCTAACAATCTCGCGATCTATTACATGAATAATATTATCCAATCCCTACTATCCCCTTTGCCTACAGCAGGGAATTACTCACACATCGACGGGGAAATCATGGAGGCTTGGTGGAGAAGCGATGGCGACGATCTCCCTCCATTTCTCGCCCTGGTAGGGCAGAACAGGAACTTCTGTCTCCCGAACTAGGGTTTCGGGTGCCGACGGAGCTGCGGATCATTTTAGGTAAAATCCTTCGAGGGTCCTATGTTTCGGAGACGAAGGCACCTTTATGCCAATGGGGAGCCTGGGGGTGGTCCCAGGACCCCAGGGGCCCTCTAGGCGCGGCCAGCACCCCCCTGGAGGCTCAGTGCCCCCTCTAGCTGTCCTTCAGGCTCCCGGAGTCTTCCGGGGAAAATAACGTTTTGAATTTTTTGGGAATTTTCTGAGGATATTGATTTTCTACACAAAGCTAGACACCAAAGGTAATTCTTCTCAAAATAGCGTTAGTCCTTGTTAGTTTGATCCAAATCATGCAAATGTGAGGAGAAACATCAAGAAAAGTGGTTGGAAAAGTAGATACGTTTGCAACGTATTAACCCCTCCCCCCCCCCCCCCAAGCGTAGCCTATCGCTTGTCCTCAAGAAATTCGGTTGACAAACTGGACGCGATAAACAAAACTTTGACAAACACTTTTCAATTTGTATGGTGTGCATAAGACTATTACATGATCAGTATTTAACAAGCACATGATAATTGCTATAAGGATAATAAACTCACGAACTCATTCTAGCTCATGAAAAGTGAACAAATGACCAGAAGTAAATAATATGAAATTATAACATCAACTAGGTTGCAATGATCATAATAAAGCATGGTAAGATGTACCCCACTTGCTTTTAATTGTGTAGCAAAACATAAATGTCAGGGCATCTACAAAGCTCAAGTGGTGACTAGATATAATAATTTCAGGGGAAACAATATTGTAAACATGCCTTCAAATAATAATATTTTGGGACAATGCACATTATACTCAGAATGACAATCATGCTCTCATAACCGGTGCATAAAGTAAGAAGGTGGAGACTCAGCATAAAAGTAAAAGAAAGACACTTTACAGAGAGAAGCATGTATTACTCATATGATATAACTTTTTATTTAATAAAACATATATATTGAAAAAATTGAGAGAGGTGTCTATGTTAACGAATGCTAATGAAAAACTTATCGTAATCCACGTCAAGCAGAGTTTTTATACTTTTGAGAGCGGTTTCCATTAGTATTTTCTTTATTTTGGCACCTCCCCCCATATTTCCTTTCACAAACCAGGGCTAGCCGTATCCACGGGTATCCACCAACTTTCATCAAACTACGGGGAAGTGCCTTTTTATATTATCTGAGTTCATATTATTTGGCACCCGCTCTCTGCCAATTTAGATGAGCATATATTCCATACTCATCGGGTGAAATAAGGGAGAGGAACCTTGCTTTACATAAACCATAATAAACTTTAAACTACTTCCTCATGAGCTAAAACAAGAATACAAAACAAGTTTAATAATTTTAAAAGTTTTAAAGGTAGCACATGAGAAATTTACTTGAAGTGGCGGTGAAATACCACATATAGGTGGGTATGGTGTACACATTGGTAAACTTGGGTTTTGGAAGTTGGATGCATAATCATGCATTGCGAAGAAACATTATTGAATAAAACATGGATGTAATATTATAACCTTGAAAATAGAAGATCATTGAGGCTTAAATTGACTTTTCTTTATAGTATGGCATGCGTGAACATGTGCCAAGCCGATCCATATAAGTTCTTCAGAGGGGCATACCATCAAACAATACCGTCTTATGAACAAAACAACACACATGACATTCTAATAACATATTGAGAATGCCTAATTATTTGAGACTATTCATAAGAAAGCATTCAGATATCGCATGACCCTTTCAAGTGCATGCCAATGATCATTACCCGAGTTTGACATGAACCTGCTCAATTTTCTCACAGCAAAAGGGATGTGAGGCCTCGTCGCGCTCGCAAGGTACATGAGTGAACCGATTATTTGAGAGTATCTCAATTGATCTCTCGCAATCCTCTTGTCATTTCGAAGCGCCACACTCGAAACATAAGGGATTGGAGAAGTGAAAGTGCCATTTCGATATCTCAATGTTTTGTGTGTTTGTTAACAACATAAAGAAGTTACTAACCATATGTGCTATTTTGTCAAAGGATTTGGTCTTAAATCAGCACATATACAGTGTCAAAGAAATGGTGAAGAAATCGAAGGTCAACGGATTTTCTCTGGCCTGAAAAAGAGCTTATAAGTGAAGCCCGGAATTATTCCGGGTGTTTCCGGGTGCTGGAATTATTCCGGGCCATTCCGACTACAACGGAAAAAATGCTCTGTTGCAATCCGGAATATTCCGGGCGATTCCGGGTGCCGGAATTATTCCGGGCCCTTCCGACTTCAACGCAAAATGTTCTGTTGCAATCCGGAATCATTCCGGACCATTCCAGACCAATCCGGAGCAGCCCGGAATCATTCCTACTTGAACGTGAAAATCTCTGTTGGCATCCGGATTGCTCCGGAATCATTCCGGGTGCCGGAATTATTCCGGGCCATTCCGGCCTGGTCGCAAATGGGCAGAAAAACGGCTAGTTTTAAGTGAGGACTATAAATAGGGCCTCTCTTTGTTCCCCAAGAGTCAGCTCCACCAGCATTGAAGACTCCATTGATTGAGCTCACCCACCAAGCTAGATCTCCCTCCTCCTCCACCCAAACTTGTTGAATTTTGAGGATTGAAGGAGAAGCCCCGGATCTACATCTTCACCAACCAGTTTTCCATTTCCCCCTCATTAGCTTGAGGGATCTTGGCCTAGGGTTTCCTCTTGTGGAGAACCTAGGATTCTTGCTACTCTTGGTGATTTGTGATTGTTGGGAGCCCCCAATTAAGTTGTGGGTGTGTGCCCCAAGCTTGTTTGTAAAGGATTCGATCCCCGCCTCAAAGGGGTTCAATAGTGGAAGGTGAACTAGGCCTTTGTGGCGGAGTTCATCGGAGAATAGGGTGAGGCCTTTGTGGCATTGAGTAGGCCTTCGTGGCGAGCTCACACCCCTCCAACGAGACGTACTCCCTTAACAAGGAGGAACTCGGGAATACATCGTGTCTCTGTGTGCTTCCATCGGTTACCTCGTTCCCCTACCTTTTACTTACTTGTGCTTGTAGCATTTATTGTAGTACTTGTTGTATTAAGTGTTGTCCTAGTTGCATTAATTGCTTGTCTTGCCATATAGGTAAATTCACCATTAGTTGCACTATCTAGAGAATTTACCTTTGTGTCAAGCCTAAACTTTAAGAAAAATTAAAATTGGTCGTAGCACCTATTCACCCCCCTCTAGGTGCCCATACTTTACTTTCAATTGGTATCAGAGCCTCGGCTCTTCTATCGGGATTAACCGCCTAAGAGTTTTAGTATGGGAGACGATTTGGACACCGAAACGTCCGTGGCTAGTGTGTCCATGGATGATCTCAATGAGTTGAGAAAGTCATTGACCTCATCCATAGATACCAAGTTTGATGAGTTGCGCCAAGTCTTAGCGCAACTCCTCAAAGCCAAAGGACCGGAGGTAGCCGAATCTACTCCTCCGGAAACTAATCCGGAGGGCACCAAGAAAGGGGTAGATGGTGATCCATCTAAAATTGCTTCCGCCGAAAACTCCACTAAGACGGGTACGGAAGGAAGCGGAGAATTTCACGCCGTTCCCGGAAGTTATTCTCCCGATCCTCCCGTTCCCCATCCTCATATAATCCCTAGAGGAGATCCACCTAAAATTGATGCTTTTTCTTTTCGTGAATGGCAATATTACATGGAGACTTACTTGAACTCTTCTTGTATAGATCTTTGGAGGATCACTCGTGATGGATACAAGCCATTTGATCCCAAGAACTTAACAAGAAGAGAAGCCGTAGATTGCCAACTCAACTACACCGTTTTGTCCATTCTTCAACAAGCCGTGGGTCCTAACCACATGCCGCATCTTCAACAATGTTCCACCGCCAAGGAAACATGGGACGCCCTTGTCGTCATGTTTGTGGGAAATGAGAGCATGCAAAGAAATAAATATGATGCCTTGACCAATGAGGCCGAAGGGTTCTATATGCATGATGGAGAGGATCATGTGGACATGTACCGGAGACTCAAGACTCTTGCCACCGCCTTCTGAAATGTTGGTGCCAAGTACATTGATGATGCATGGATCAAGAGGAAGTACATTATTTCCATAATGCCATTTGAGGGCGCGGACATGAAGATCATTCAAGGAAGACATTATTTATCTTCCATGACCTCAACTCAAGTGATGCAAGAAATGTGCTCGTATAAAGTGCAAACCAATAATGCTCTTGACAACCGAGCTAGGGCCATAGGAATGCACCAAGGAGCATCCTTTGAAGGCCAAGGTTGTGTCAAGAGAGGTTGAGTATGAAGAAGAAGGAGAAGAGGCGTTGCCTCCTTTGAAGGAACAAGACTATGATCCCGTTCTAAAGGATCTCATTGCTCTCACCGTGCGAAAGTTTTGGAGAAATCCTCCAAAGGGAAAGAGATTTGCTGAGGAGAAGACAAGGTCTCGCTATGGCAATGATGGGGCTCAAAAAGTGAGGTCTTGCTTCAATTGTCAAGATAAGCACCATTTCATTGCGGAGTGTCACTATGAGAATATAGTGCTCCATAGTGGCAAGCTCATTCGCAAGGACAAGTCCAAGGTCGAGTACAAGAAAACTCATTTCAAGAAGAAGCCATTCAAGAAGAAGTCTGTAACGCCCCGACCTCGGAATTATGCAAAGTGCTGGGTGTCACCGGTTACGATACCCGACTGAAGGTTACCAGGGTTACCATCCCCCAGGTTGAATCACATCAACAGGCGCGGCTCGGTCATGGATCATCGGCCCACAACCCCTCAGTCATGACATAACGTCGGGCCCAGCCAAGTTGCATATTAAAGAGATCAAGACTCGGAACAATCTGGCACATCACAGTCTCTAAGACACAAATTAATATAGTTCAACTCTTAGCAGAGAAAATATACCAAATTCCACACAGAGGTCACTGACCCAACATTACATCAAGCGGAAGCAAATATAGTGTTCTAAGAACAAGATCCAAATATGGCCTAAGAGGCCTAACATAACATAACAGCGCCAGCCTGTTCCGTGTTGCCCCAGGCTGCCACCTGGGAAACCCAGACTACTCGTCGACTTCGATGAAGAACCCACCTTCGACTTCAGAGAAGTCCTCAACTGTATCAGAGAAATATTCAACAAAGCAACGATGAGTACAGGAGGTACTCGCAAGATTACTAGAGCTATAGCTCGAAATGAGGCTTTAGCAAGGCTATTTGGTAGTTGTTTTGCGGAAAGCCAATTTTTAGTTTAAAAGACCCGACTGGGCAGCGTCTATATGAAGGTTTTGAAAATAGATAGAAATTGTAACTCTTCTTCTTCAACTTTTGAACAAGGCATCCGACAACCCAGCATCACATCCTCCGCCTCAAGTTTTATTATTTAAGTTCTCTATGATCTCAGCTCCGTTCCCAAGGATGTCCATAACCGTGGACACGGCTTTTCGAAAAGATTAACCCTGCAGGGGTGTACTATTTTAACCACCAGTACCGTCCGGCTCCTTACCTGCGCATAAGTCCTCGTCCGGGGAGGATGGCAGAGTGGGCGCGGTTACAACCTTTGGCTTGCATGAATCTATCCCGGGATCATTGGTGAAGCGTAGTCCAGGTTCAGTGCCTCCGACACCCTGGACCGAGGCCACCATCCTAAACACCACCGTCCTCGTTCGTAGCTCGTCCATCGTCTTCACGCACACGCAAATGGAAAGCTCAAACTAAAGGACCCCGGGCTACACCCTCACAAGTTAGTCAGTCGATAGGGAGTCCATATGTCCCACTGATGGAAGCACGCTCGGTCTTGGTTCAAGATGAGTAAAACTCGCTCCTAGGGGCATGAGTGAGGCAAAACACCACCATTTATCGATGGCAACTCATCCATGCCAGTTAGCATTTTATTTTGAGACCACCGGTCTCCAACACATCCGAACATGACATAATATCTTCCAGCCACGATCCATCACCGGACCCAAGTACTCTAATAAGCATGGCTAAGCATTTAAGTAGCATATAGCAGTATTTCGGCCACATCACAATCTATGGATAGTAGGAAGGAAACATGTATTGGTATCCGGAACAAAATGCAACTACTAGGAGAGTATAACCAAAACATTTGAATCGAATGCAATATTATGGTGGATAAAATACTTGAGGGAAAACATAGGTCAATAGAGATGCTCAAAGAAGGGGATTTACGCTTGCCTTGGTGATAGGGGTGGTAGTACGATTCGTCGAGGTAATGTGGTGGAACCTCGACTTCTGGATCTACCGATACACAACAAACAGATAGAGCAAATAAATAACACAGATGGAAACAGGTGCAATGCACACTCATGATGACATGACAAGTTAATGCAACTACAATAATTCTTTTGACGGGAATAACAAGTTAAATGGGATCCCGAAATTATTTTAGGCAACCATTGGAATAATCCCATATTTATCTTAGTGCTCTACTGTTATTTCTCCTTAAGGATCAGTAGTAAGGTATGATGAAAATATGCATGCAATGATGATTTCTGTTACTCCCTCCGATCCATATTAATAGGTGCTGAAGTGGATGTATTTAGACATGTTTTATTGCTAGATACATCCACTTCAGCACCTATTAATATGGATTGGAGGGAGTACTATTGGTTGTGAATAACATTTTGGTACACCTTACATAATTTTTGGGTGAAGGAAACATCACTTAGTAATTATTATCCAGATTATGCCAATTCTGCCATTTTTAGAAATCATTTAACCAGAGGAATAAAAGTTGCATGGAAATGGTCGAAAACATGTGATAAATTTCCCACTGATCATTTAAAGATATTGCCCATAATTTTTGGATAATTATTTTATTAGTTATGCCATTTTCCTTTCCACTTTCGTTTCTGACCAGAACAGATAATTGATGTTTTTTTGGTCAAATGTTATCCAAACATGCCCAAATAAAATACTACTGTGTAGAGTTTCTTAACACAAATTTTTAGAGCCCAAGTTTGCTCAATTTAGAATAGCAGAGCTCAAGTTATGGATTTTGCAAGTTTCCAATTTTTATAGCCATTTTTATATTTAGATATTTAGTGCAAATATTAAAACAGAAACATGTTGCAACTTTGATACTAACAGAAAGAGAACAAGATTATCAATCTGTAGAAACTTGAATTATTTCAAACGGAGCACGTATGAATTAGTTATCGATTTTACAAGTTAACATTTGAATCTGTTTGCCCGACTTTTCCCTTTCTTTTGGTTCTCTGGAAAAGGGGCCGAAACGTTTTCTACCCGGAGCAGTCTAGCCCGTGCCACTGCCGCGTGCGCCCAGGGCCAAGGAAGCGCTGACGAGACGCGGTGGATGCCACAGAGGCTTCCAGGCCTATGACAGTGGGCCCGGGCTATGGGAATAAATTACAAAAGAACAAAAATAAAATGGGGAAGCTTCCAGTACGCATTAGGATTCGAACCCTGCTCTCCAGCATGGAAACCAGGAGTGGTAGCCACTAGACCGATGGAAACTTGGTGTCTACTAACAGATCTACATAGTTAAGACTCGACTTGTTTACGCTAGATTTAAACAAAAGAAAAGGTGCGCTGCTTTTGCTCAGCGCAGGGATCGAACCCGGGTTTGCAGGGCGGGATCCACAGGCTGCAGCCACTAGGCTATTCAACTTTTCTGTCTACCAACAGATCTGCAGGTTTAAGTTGTGTTTCGCCCGTTAACTGAAACCACAACACACGATCCATCCAGGCCTGGACGTAACTGAAGAACCACGTACAGCCAGTGCCGGCGTCGACCGAAACCGAGCAGCAGGAGGCGACTACGTCGCTCAAACCAACGGGGAAACGGCGGGAATCGGGAGAGGAGCTCACCCTCGACGCGTGGGTGCCCTCGGTGTGGTCGGAGATGGACGGAGACGACAGCAATGGTGCGGTGAAGCTCGTCGGCCGGTCGGAGAAGACGGCGTCGATCTCCCCAATGGTGGTGGCCCGGCTCTATTCCTTCTGCGGACAGGTAGATGACGACGAGACGGAGCTAATGGTGGTCTTCGATCTGTTTGGTGCTGCTCCAATCACCGGCGGCAAGCTCGGCCACCATGGCTAGGTTTGAGGAAAACAGAGGGAGGAGGATTGGGGCAGGGTTAGGGTTTCGGGGAGAGAAGGGAGGTGCGGCTTCGGTGGTCTTATCCTCCGTGGGAGCGAGTCGATGCTCGACGTGTGGAGGCCCCATCGTGTGGTTCACCTTCTCATAGCCTCTGCCATGGTCGTACCTAGAGGTAGAAGAAGGACAAACTTTTGCAAAAACCCCCCTAGCTCATTTCTGCCTCTCCGGAAAATGCTGTTTTCCACCCTCAAAACAACTCTAAAAATTGTGAAAACTTGTGTAAAATTCTTATTTGCAGTGAAGAACCACTGGTCAAATTTTGAGGTCATTTTGATAACATTTGTAGAACAGACTTGAATTAATTTCATTTCTGCCAGAAATGAAATTCAAATTTTAAAAAAATAGTTAAACACCTTCAACAATCATGAAACTTTGCAAACACTCCTTATTTTACATCAAGGAACTGTGATAAAATTTTCAGCTAAAAAGGGATAAGTTTGTAGAACAAACTTGTTTTACTTTTGGGTTGTCGCTGTGAGGAAAAATCAAGTTTTCAGGGCCTTAAACAATTCAAATTTTTGTGCCCTCTTTTGTGTAAACTTTATTCAGCATAAGGAAGCCTTGGTAAAGTTTTTATCTCAAATGGAGAATGTTTCCAGAAGTAACTTGTTTGAGTTATCAGTTTCTGGCATTTTTTTATTAAAATATGAAATGTTTCATTTTGATTTCTTTTGTTTTCTTCTTGTTTTCTTCAACCAGCTATGAATGCCATGATGCATGAGTACACTTAAGTTTCACATTAGCTCAAAAGTCATTGTACAAAAGTGGGGCTGTTACAAAGTCTCCCACCAAGTTTGTGCTCTTGACTCAAGAGGAGTATGATTCCGGGAGTGATGAAGAAGAAGAAACCACACGTGCAGTGGCCGCTCTTGCTATTGCCTCTATTCCATCATCTTCATCTCTCTTTTAATCCCCCAATGACGATCTTCCTCAACGAAATGCCAAGTGCTTCATGGCTAAGGCCACGGAGGTATCATCTTCTTCCAACTCTAAGACCCCTAGTGAACTAGAACATCTTTCTAGTCTTAGAATAGAAGAGGAGAGGGTCTCCTTGGAACGTTTTATGTCTAACATGCAAGGGGAGACCAAGAAGTACTTTGAGTATATCATGAGGCAATTGGGAGAGGCCCAAGATGCTCTTGAGAAGAAAGGTGAGGTTGAAAGAAGGGATGCGGATGAAATTGCATCCCTCTCTATGACTCTTGAGGAAGAGCATGATGGTAGAGTTTCTCTAGAAGATGAACTTGAATCTATTGAATCAACTCATAAAGAACTTGTCGCTAACATCACTAAGGAACGTGATCTTGCCATTGCTAAATATAAAAAGGCTAAAAAGGATAAGGTCGAGTTTGGGGTTGGTCATGGTAAACTAACCGAGGAGTTTGAAAAGCTAACCAAGGATCACAAAGCTTTGGAAATCCAACACTCATCCCTCAAAGAGTTGCATGAACAACTTCAAACTCAACTTAATCAACCTAACAACCCTAGCACCTCTACTTCTTCTTGTGATCATGCAAATATTATTGAGGAAAATGCTAGGTTGAAGGATGAGCTAGCAAGGCTCAAGGGCAAAGGCCCTCAAGTTGAGAAGGTTGTGACTCCTTCCCCACAAGTGGTTGCCCCGATCTCTAATGTGGTCATTGCTAGACCACAATTGAGTGCTCCAAGGCAACAAGTGGGCAAACAAGTTCTAGGCTATGTTGCCAAGAAGAAGAACAACAATGGTGCTTCGGGTGGTATTGTCATTAGGGACAACACTACTCTTAGCACACCCGCTCAAGCAAACAATATTGCCTCGAGTAGTAGTGTCATGAGGGACAACACTACTCGTAGCACCTCCGCGGGAACTAACAATCCACACCATTTCTTATATGTTGATTATTATGGTGTTGTGCAAGCTAAATATGTTGGTACTATTGAAGGTTTCATTTACTATACTATTTGGGTTCCAAAGACCCTTGTTGCTAACATGAAGGGACCCTCCTCGGGTCCTAACTCTAGTCAATGATCTCTTGCAGGACTATGCTTCCGGTGGGACTAAATGGATAATTGATAGGGATGCACTAGCCATATTACCGGAAGCAAAGAAATTGTGACGGAGTTGCGCCCAAATGACATACAAGCAACCGTCACTTATGGAGACTCGTCCTCGTCTAAGGTATCCGGATTCGGCAAGGTTGTGGTCGCTCCCGATATCACTATCGTGAACGTCATGCTTGTCGAATCCCTTGGTTACAATTTACTTTCCGTCCGCTCTCTTGGAAAGATGGGTTTATCCGTCTTTTTTATGTTGATATTGCTGTCCTTTTGAGGAGGAAGACTCTTGACGTCGCTTACGTGGGACATGTTGAAAATGAGTTGTTTGTGGTGGACTTTTCGAAGTCTACCAACACTCAAGCAATGTGTCTTTTCGGAAAGGCGGACTTGGGATGGTTGTGTCATCGCCGCCTATCCCATGTCAACATGAGAACTTTGGAAAGTCTTCACAAAGGTGGCCTTATTGTCGGACTAAAAGAAAATGTTTCCTTTGCAGAGGATCGCGTTTGTAGGTCGTGTGTTAAAGGAAAGATGCATGACAAGGTGCACAAGGCCAAGACTATTATTTCATCAAAGAGGATCTTGGAGCTTCTCCATGTTGATCTCTTTGGTGTCGTGCCCGAGGCAAGTCTTGGTGGCAAGAAGTATTGCTTTGTGATTGTCGATGATTATTCAAGATACACTTGGGTTTATTTCTTCAAGTGCAAGAGTGAAACTCAACAAACCATCGTCGACTTCTCCAACGAAGTGCAACGTCAACACAATGTGCAAATCATGGCTATTAGGTAATGGTTTGGAGTTCAAGAACTACACTTTGAATGGATTCCTTAGTGAAGAAGGCATTCGTCATCAATACTCCGCCACTTACACTCCTCAACAAAATGGTGTTGCCGAAAGGAAGAATCGCACCCTCTTGGATATGGCAAGGACCATGTTGGCGGAGTACACTTATCCCCAATATTTATGGGCCGAGGCCATATCCACCGCATGCCACTCCTCCAACCGCCTCTACATCCGCAAAGGCTTGGACAAGACTCCATATGAGATCCTCACCGGCAACAAGCCCAACGTCTCCTACTTCCGTGTATTCGTTTGTAAATGCTTTTATTTGATCAAGGGTGTTAGGTTGTATAAATTTCAATACAAAACTATTGAGGGTATATTTGTTGGTTACGGTGCCGAATCCCACACTTATAGAGTCTTTGACAAAGCCTCACGGATTGTCATAGAATCTTGTAGTGTGTCTTTCGAGGAAAATGATGGCTCCCAAGTGGCGCAATTTCATGTTTCTAATGTAGATGTTGAAATACCTCAAGAAGCCATAGGAAGGATGGGTGTGGGACTTTCCGCCCCATTGAGGGACACCTTATGGCGACTCGAGAAGGACTATGCTCTACTCAAGTGGATCCCTCCTCTACAATATAAGAACAAGCCAAGGAGCCAAGTGTTACACCTAACCAAGAACATGTTCAAGACCCTCCTATCATTGACCAAGACACTACGCAAGTCGTACCCACTCCTACTACTAATGTGAGTCAAGGTCAAGGCCAAAATCCACCATCCTCTTCATCCTCTCCTCAAGTTGAAGCAAGTGTTGAATATATTGTTGTTGTTGTTGATGATGATGATGATGATGATGATGATCAAGGCCAAGTTGGTCAAGATGGGGACCCAAATGATCAAGATGATCAAGTGATCCCTCCGCGCAATAATGCGGAGATCGAAACCCGTCGTGTCAAAAGGATAAGAAGAGCTTTGAAGCAAATTGATGCCCAAGACAACAAGGTCTTGGATGATATTCAAGCTAGAAGATCCACAAGAAGTCAACTGGCACATTTTAGTGATCATCAAGCTCATATCTCTATGGTGGATCCTAAGAAAGTGTTTGAAGCTCTTGAGGACTCCGATTGGGTTGAAGCTATGCATGATGAGCTCAATAACTTTGAGCGCAACAAAGTTTGGAGATTGGTTGAGAGGCCCAAAGATTTCCATAATGTTATTGGCACTAAGTGGATTTTCAAGAACAAGCAAGATGAGCATGGCATTGTCATAAGGAACAAGGCAAGATTGGTTGCTCAAGGTTACACTCAAGTTGAAGGCATTGACTATGATGAAACCTACACACCCGTGGCTTGCCTTGAGTCCATCCGTATCCTACTTACTTATGCATCTTCTCATAATTTCAAATTTCAACAAATGGATGTGAAAAGTGCTTTCTTGAATGGTCCGCTAAAAGAGGAGGTATATGTTAAGCAACCTCCGGGGTTCGGAAATCTCAGCTTTCCTAACCACGTTTACAAACTTGACAAGGCTCTCTATGGCCTCAAACAAGCACCTCGTGCTTGGTATGAGCACCTTAGGGAGTTGTTAGATGATCGTGGTTTCGAAGTTGGGAAGATTGACCCCACTCTCTTCACCAAGAGAGTAAAGGGAGAGCTTTTCATATGCCAGCTATATATGGATGATATCATATTTGGCTCAACTAACCAAGCTTTCAATAATGAGTTCTCTAAGCTTATGACTGACAGGTTCGAGATGTCTATGATGGGTGAGCTTAAATTCTTCCTTGGCTTTGAGATCAAGCAATTGGCTCATGGGACTTTCATTTCTCAAGCCAAGTATACCCAAGATATGATCAAGAGGTTTAATTTCGAAGATGCTAAGATCAAGACATCTCCTATGCAAGTCAAGTGCCACCTATCTCGTAATCCGAAGGGCAAAGATGTGGATCAAAAGTTGTATTGTTCTATGATTGGTTCTTTGCTCTATCTTTGTGCATCTAGGCCCGATATCGTTTTGAGTGTAGGTGTGTGTGCAAGGTATCAAGCGGCTCCTAACGATAGCCACTTAGTGGTGGTCCATGGGATCTTTCGTTATTTTGTTCATACCTCAAGATTTGGTTTGTGGTACCCAAAGGGGGCACAATTTTCTCTCAAGGGCTACACGGATTCCGATTGGGCGGGTGATCAAGACGATAGGAAGTCCACTTCCGGGGCTTGCCAATTTCTTGGTAGGTCCTTGGTGAGTTGGTCTTCCAAGAAGCAAAATTGCATATCTCTCTCCACCGCCGAAGCTGAGTATGTAGCCGCCGCTAGTGCTTGCACTCAATTTCTATGGATGAGGCAAACTCTCAAGGAGTATGGAGTTCATTTGGATAAGGTGCCTCTTTTGTGTGACAATGAAAGTGCCATCAAGATTGCATACAATCCCGTGCAACATACAAGAACCAAGCACATTGAGATTCGCCACCATTTCATCTGAGACCATGTGGCAAGAGAGGATATTGCACTATCTTATGTGCCCAACAAGGACAATCTTGCGGATATTTTCACTAAGCCACTTGATGATGCAAGATTCTTGTTCTTGAGAAATGAGCTAAATGTCATTGATTCTAGGAGTTTGACTTGAAGATCTTGCACACACCCCTATAGATGAAACGTGTTCGAGTTTATGTGTAGGCATGGACATAGGAGGAGTGTTACCTAACACATTGGGTTCTCCCTCCCCCCATTATTCCCAAAGCAAAAATTCATTGTTATCTCTCTTTTTCTAATGTTGAATTGTGAGCTTCAATGTTGAGTAATGGCAATGCCCCCAATATATATCTTCGCGGTTGCATACCATGAACTCTTACATGGTGGCTTAGGCCACCAACCTCTTCTCCTTTGAAGAGTTGGTTCTTAGTTGGATATCTTTTGGTTTATTGTGTTATCCTTCCAAACACTACTTCTCGTTGCTATTCCGATCTTATTTGCATCTTCCCCGAGAAGTAAGACTAGGAAATCTAACCCCCTTTGTGTTTTAGCTCTATTTTGTCCCTCCTATGTTCATCTATGCATATGCCTTACTCCACACAAAGTCACATCATTCCTAGCCGTTCAAAACTGCCATTTCTGGAATAGTTTGGAGATTTTCTGGTCTGCCCCGGAATTTTTCCGGCCGAACCCGGAATTATTCCGGCTAGGTCGGATTGTTCCGGAATAATTCCGGCGACCTTTTTCCGGGCTATTCCGGACGTGCCAGTTTTCCTTATAAATAGACCCGTACGCACGGGGGGGGGGGCAGTTTCTTTCCACTTTTCCCCTCTCCTCCCGTGCCCTAGCCACCAAAATTCGCTGAGTTCGTCCCCGTTGCCCTTAGGGAGGATTGTTTGATCCCTCCTTTGGACAAGGACTCCCCCATGGAAGGTATTGTGATTGGCATCTCATCTTTTTTGTTTTGGTTGGTTGTTTTTGGTTCTAGATGAAATCTCACCTAGGGTTTGATCTAGATCCGAGTTCTATCAACTTGTTCATCGTGCTAATCCCTAACTAGATGCCATGGATTCATAGATCTAGTCTAATCACTTACCAATCTAGACTTAGATCTATATCATATCTTTTGTCACTCCCACGATTTCCAGCACTTAGATCAACTCTAGGACCATCTCTGTGGTACCCCTAAATGTTTGGTACAGTTGCTAAGCCAAGTTTTCGAGTTTTTGGGCATTTTCTCGAGTCAGATCGAGGAGCCCGGAATAATTCCGGACGATTCCGACCCAGTCGGAATAATTCCAGGCTCAGCCGGAATAATTCCGGGCCTCCAGAATTTTTTCGGATGCTGCCAGAATTTCGAGAACTTGCACTGTATCAAACCTTTTGGCGTTCCTTTGTTCCCGTTTGGCATATGCACTTATCTTTTGCTATTCCTATGTCCTCTATTCACAGGTCCTGGCGCTCGCACTGGTTTGAAGAGGAAGTCCTCTGCTGGGAGGGGTGCTCGCCCTACAAGGGGTCGCACCTCCGGTTCTCATGGAGGGCATCGTGTTCATGATTAGACTGAGAGGGTGCCTGAAGGTGATCTGAAGGCCTGCACCATCCCTCAGTGGAAGCACCTCAAGAGGAAGAACCCGTACCGCTTTATTGAGGCCACTTGTGAGGATCCTCGCTTCTGGACCAACCTTCAGCTAAAGTGTTGGGAGGATTTCTATTCTGTTCAGAAACCACTTGTCTGTGAGCAGGCTCAGATTGACATGCACTTCTATCATAGGCCCAAAAATGGTGATCTCCGTCATGTGCATGCTTGCCTGTTGAAGCTGGGATTGATACCTCTTCTGGATATTGAGTGTGAGTATTGCCCAGACTTGGTTGCTCAGTTCTACTGCACTCTCCACGCCACGGGTGATGCCTCACGTACTATGACTTGCATGTGTGGGGAGCATAAGATCTCGAGCAACTTGGGTGAGTTTTCTGAGGCTCTATGATACAGGTGGACTGCCACGTATGCTAATCATGGTTTGAAAGTTCATGACAACCCAGAGTATGACAACTCAAGCTTGGAGTTCTGCTATCCTCCTGATGCTCAGGGCAAGACTAGGCCCTTCAACTCCAGCATGTACCCCTACTACAACCTTCTATCCAAGATCTTCCGTGCCACCATTGTGATCAAGGCTGCTGACTACTCTGCTATTAGGGCATTTATGGTGAACCTCATATTCCTCACCAGGCCTCAGAACCAGAGGAAGATTGATCTGATGGATTATGTGTACCGTGAGATTTGCATTGGGGTCATGGAGAAGAGGAAGCCCGCTTTTGGACCACTGATTCACAGGTTCATTAATGCCAAAGTGGGGATTGACATCATGGACAACTATGCAGTGGTCAAGGGCAAGAAGATGGTACCTTCTCTCATTCGTGGTGTGGAGATTCCGGAGTACTCTAGGGCCAAGTCCAAATCACCCATGGCCACTCCTTCTGCTTCCACGAGTGGTACTTCTGAGCGTCCTTCCAGTGGCATTGCCAAGTTCTTCAAGGCAATGTTCAGTATGTGCAGTGACACTAGGGCGATTGCCCATGAGGCTAGGGAGTTAGCCAAGGAGACTTGGCGCATTCAGAACGCCGACCGCAGAGCTGCTGGGTTTGAAGTGCCTGCTGATCCTCCTCTCTTGCTGCTGTTGATCTTGTTCCCATTGAGATGCCTGAGATCCATGATGATGACTTCTACTTCGGGGTGCCTCCAGCTGATGTTGATGATGAGGAACTGTCTGATGAGGATGACTTTGATACTGATGGGCTTGGAGGTCGTGATCATGAAGAGGAGGAAGATGAAGATGAGCACCACGGAGGAGATGACTTCGAGTGATCTCTTCGGACGCTAGTTGGACTCGTTTTCCCTTTTTGGCGTCTTGATACCAAAGGGGGAGAATGAATCCCCATATTAGGATTCCACGGGCTTTGCAAGGGTGGGAGCACGATTCTTTTGCCTTTTTATTTCGATCTTATAGGCTTGCGCTCCGTTATCTTTAGTTTGTTTTCTTCGTTTGCAAACTTCGTTTTATTTGTGTGGAACCTTGTGACGTAATTGTGTCACCCTACCCGTGGTTATGCTACTATTATCATGCCTGCTATTATCTCTATTATTATCTATATGCATGTTGTATGAACTTGTTTAGACGGCTTGGTGTCTAAAACATAGGGGGAGCAAAGCCTATGAAGTGTGTGCCTAACGACACACATCGAGGAAGAACTCCGTCTATTTTTTTGGACACCATTTCTTTAGTTCATATTGAGTATCCCCGTGAAATCTTTATGTTGTCATCAAACACCAAAAAGAGGGAGATTGAAAGTGCAATTTCGATATCTCGATGTTTTGTGTGTTTGTTAACAACATAAAGAAGTTACTAACCGTATGTGCTATTTTGTCAAAGGATTTGGTCTTAAATCAGCACATATACGGTGTCGAAGAAATGGAGAAGAAATCGAAGATCAACGGATTTTCTCTGGCCTGAAAAAGAGCTTCTAAGTGAAGCCCGAAATTATTCCCGGTGTTTCCGGGTGCCGGAATTATTCCGGGCCATTCCGACTGCAACGGGAAAATGCTCTGTTGCAATCCGGAATATTCCGGGCGATTCCGGGTTCCGGAATTATTCCGGGCCATTCCGACTTCAACGCAAAATGTTCTGTTGCAATCCGGAATCATTCCGGACCAATCCGGAGCAGCCCGGAATCATTCCGACTTGAACGTGAAAATCTGTGTTGGCATCCGGATTGCTCCGGAATCATTACGGGCGCCGGAATTATTCTGGGCCATTCCATCCTGGTCGCAAATGGGCAGAAAAACGGATAGTTTTACGTGAGGACTATAAATAGGGCCTCTCTTTCTTCCCCAAGGGTCAGCTCCACTAGCATTGAAGACTCCATTGATTAAGCTCACCCACCAAGCTAGATCTCCCTCCTCCTCCACCCAAACTTTTTGAAACTTTGAGGATTGAAGGAGAAGCCCCGGATCTACATCTTCACCAACCGGTTTTCCATTTCCCCCTCATTAGCTTGAGGGATCTTGGCCTAGGGTTTCCTCTTGTGGAGAACCTAGGCTTCTTGCTACTCTTGGTGATTTGTGATTGTCGGGAGCCCCCAATTAAGTTGTGGATTGCATCAGTCTTGCGTAGAACAGAAACGGCAAACAGAACTGCAAAATCAAAAATTTAAACTACGCGGGAGATCATCCATACCAGTTCACCGCGTTCTTCGTTAAGATTACATCATGGTGGGGGGGGGGGGGGTTTAAACATAGCCACAAATGGCCAAAATGCGCAGAAGATGTGGCCCTAACCCCTGCTTTACAAAATCAAGCTCACCGGAGCTCCAGGGGTGGGGGCGCGCCTTCGCCGGAGTGCGTTTACTCCTCGTCGGAGTCGTCGTCGACGTAGATGACGACGGCTTTGCCCTTCTCGCGCGCCTTGGAGGCCTCCTGCTCGCGGTGGAGGCGGTCCTGCTCGAGGCCCTGCTCGAACATCAGTTGATCGATGTCGACCTCACCGCGGCGACGCTTGGCGACGTGTTCGACCTCCTCCTCGGAGCGCGCATGCACATCGTTGGTCACCATGGCGAGGACCTCATCGGGGACGAAGTCCTCGCGGGTCACCAAGCTCTCGAATGCGGTCAGATCGTAGATCTTAAAGCCGTCTTCGTCCATGGCGACCTCGCGGGCCTGCACACGGAGTGTGCGGCGACGATGCCGTGGTGGAGAGGGTCCAACTGCCGGAGGAGCTCCCCTCCTTGAATTGTGGAGGAGGCAAAACAGGAGGCGTGGGGGCCGACATGAGACCGTGGAGGATGTCGAACTCCACTGTCTCCCGCCGCAGCAGCGACTCCGGCACCGGGATCCCCCTCCCCGTCCATTTATGGGCCGAGCGCTTCCGTGTGGCGTCGGCGGCGACGCTCTTGCTGCAGGGCTCATGAGAGTTCGTCCATGGTGGCGGTGGAGGCGTGAATCGACGACTGGAGCGAGATTGGGGGAGTTGCCGGCGACGAGAAATTGGTTAGATTACGGCTAAGGTTCGGTGGCGGAGGGGATGGTTTTGGCCTGCATTTAGTGGAAACCGCGTCATAAATAGCGTCGGCGACTTCCGATTTGCGGACGCTTCGAAATTAGTTGCAGGCTGGGCCGCGCTTGCGGTTTCTACTCTGCGCACCGAACTGGCCCGGCCCGCAAACTCGCCGGAATGTTGCAGTTCCGGGCGTTTTGCGGTGTCTCCTAGAGATGCTCTAAGGTGACGTGTAACTTCTCCAACTTTCAATGCGAAAGTTCCCGGCCACCACTTGCACACACATGAGCTATTTTAAGATTTCAGGATTTTACCTATCGGGTTTTTCAATAATGGGCCCAACATGCTAACATTGATATCTTAAATATTTGGGGTTTGTTTCTATATATACTCAGTCAAACTTCAAACCGCTTGACTCAAGAAAAATTAGCTGGTCTTGTATATAAACACGGTGATAGTACAAAGTACTCCCTCCGTTCCATAATATAAGATGTTTTAACTATTTTACATGTTGTCTAGGTACACACTTAAGTGAGTGTACATATATACTAAAATGTGTCTAGATACATGTGTATGTATATGAATGTGAAAAAAGTCTAAAACATCTTATATTGTGGAACGGAGGGAGTATAAATCTTGAGCCATCGGTATAATGCTGGTCTTATTGTCACAGCAATCGGCTTATTCTAAAAATACAAATGCATCGTCCTTTTTTTGGTTTTGTTTCTTGAAGTAGTACGATAGACACGTGATGCGTGGACGGGGTCAACGTGTTTGAACGAGGTAGTGTGCGTGTACCGGTCAATATACGAACAGTCGCGCGTTGCACCGGCCAGGTATTTGTTTGGGAAAATGCTGTGAATCACCCGGGGGAACGTTTCGTTCCGTCCCCCGGGTCGGTGTCCGTTCGATGCGAGCGTCGTGGGCGGTTGGATAGGGCGCACGACCCCGCCGGTTTCGCGTGGATTAGGACAGCACCCCGTTTTGCTCCTTCGGTGTTTACCATTTCTGCCCTTACCGTTACGTTTCCTCTCGCGCTGCGGCGACGAAGGCGAGGTGAGCGACGCGGGCGGCGACGGTAGGATTCGCGGGCGGCGACGAGAGGCGACGCCGTCGACGCGGTCGCCTTCCTCCTCCTCCTCCTCTCCGGCTATCCCCTGAGGTATTATTCCTTGCGCCTCCCTCCTCCTCTCCGGCTCGGCCTCCCTCTATCATCTCCGGCGTCATCTCGTAGTTAAGTAGCAGACGTGAGCGCCGGCGGGCGGCGGAGCGGTCGCGTGTCCTTGCGCACTACGGCGCCCCCTTGACCGAGCCCTACCCTGCTCTCAGGCGCCCCCCCGACGTGGCCAATTTCCCCTTATTTCGCATCAACGCCGGTAGCTAGGGTTTCGCAGCGGATTCGAGCGGCGTCGCTGTCGCAGGTATGCGAGGTCTCCGGCGCTCCCCTGCCGCGCGAAATTGCTGTCTCAGGCGACCCCCTGCCCTGTTGCTCAAGGATTTTGGTTCTGAGCAGATGTTGCTCCCAATTTTGCTTCAATAGTTTAGTCCGCAACTTCTTCAGTAGCAATTGTTTGGGTAAAAAATGCTCCACTGTACTCCACCTTCCATGTGCTTATTTCCTGTTTGTGCATAATTGTTAGTTGTATTTTTTGAGCAATTTGCAAATTATTTTAGAAGTTTTTAGACCTTTTTAGCATATTTTTAGTTGCTCAACCACATTCGACTCCCCGTGTCCACACATCCGTGTTTGTAGCAATTTCCTGTTCCTTTTAAGTTCGAACCGTACATGCAAGTAGTTGTATTTTTCTGAACTTCATCTATTCTTTTTTGCAGCTTTTTTGGTGTACTCATTCGGCCTCCTAGAGTATCTGCTTGCAGTTTGTAATCAGCAGCTCAATGGAGGTTTGTTCTATTACTGCATTCTTTTTGCTTCTGTTGTACATATTGTGTGCTACTTTTGTTTCCTTTTTTTGTTCACAGTTTTGCTATTTATTTGCTGATCAGGGGCAGTATTGGGTCAGCAAGGACCGTTTCGCTGCCAAGCGTTTGCTGAAGTGTGCAAATGATCTCTCGCCGCGGAAGCGAGAAATTATTGAGCAGCATAGCGCTTTTGCCTCACTTCTCAATATTTCTCCTTTCAATGTCCCCAACGAGCTGATTGATTTTGTTGCTGTGAACACCGTGGTTGAGCTCCGTGAGTTTCATTTTGGATCTAAACGGATACTTTTCACAAGGGAAATTATAAAGAAGGTGTTTGGTCTACGATCAGGATCGAAACCTGTTGAGTTGCTCACCAAGAGTGTTCATTCAGACATCAGAGAGGCTTACAAAGGCTCGTTGGGGAGGCTTCCCATAGAGAATGCAGCGAAGTTGTTGAAGGAGCTTGACGATGGTGAAGAGGATTCCATTATCAGGACATGGGACCTCTTATGCTTTGCTACTGTTCTGAACCCTTCCACCAACAATATGATGTGCTTAGAGTACATAGGGTCCATGACTGACCCAAAGAGGACGCACGAGTATGATTGGGAGGAGCACATCTTGGAGCTTCTGATGTTTTACATTGAAAAAATTCAGAAGAAGAAGGAGCAACCCCTCGAGCTCGATGGCGTTAACATTCGTAAGGGCAAGCAGAAGGTTGATTCCGAGGAAGCACCCGGCCCTTCGAAGAAGAAGACGAAGGTGAAGAACATGTTTGAGTTCTGGATGTCTGGCCCTTTGCCTGTTCTTGCTGTAAGTTTTTTAATTTTTTACGTTGCATATTGCTACTTTACTTAATGTTGTTTGCTCCATTAGTTTTATTTTATTGCTGCCTTAGTTAGTTTCTGTTGCTCCTTTTGTTTTATTTTCTGTTATTTATGTTATATGTTTAAGGCTTTTCTTTTTTCAGTATAGCTTGCTACTTTTCTTTTTTTTGTTTGCTCCATTAGATTTAAATTTTTGTTGCTTTAGTTTTTCTTTGTTGCTCCACAGTTTAGTGTTGTGTGTACTAGTTTATGTTTTTTATGTTCTAGCTGTAAGTTATTTGCTACTTTACATGGTTTGTGTTGCTCTTTTAGTTTTATATTATTGTTTCTTTAGTTATGTTCTGTTGCTCCAAATGTTTATTTTTCGCGTGAATTTTTGTTTCTGTTTTTAGTTGCACTTTTTTACAGCTGCGGGTTGATTCTTTTGTGTGTTTTTTTTCCATATGCAGCTGGTTTACATGGACCACTTGCAAATCCCGAAGAATGAGCACTTCATAAACAATGGGATTCCTAGGGTTTGCTTTGTGACAAGTGAAGATTTCAGCTTCATAGTCAAGATCGACCGCGACATCAAAATATTGCTGAACAAGACCGTCTTTGGGAGGCGTCCTGTAAGTAGACTCCCATTTGTTGTTTTCTTTTTTGCTTATTCGTTGTTTTGTGTCCCGCTGCCACGTAACAATTTTGTTTTTGTTTGATCTCAACGTTGATTTGTTTTTTGGTTGTGCAGTTCCTCCCGTTATCCAGAACCGTGTATGCGCCTCCCTTGGACAGTTCATTGCCCGAAGAAATTGATGTAAATCCGTCCGCATCACTTAATGAATGGCTGGTTTTCCCCACCATCGAGCAAATTGAGGTTTGTATAGTTGTCTATGTGTTGTTTTTTGTAGGTCATTTTGTTTGTTCATATAGCATTTTTTTTGTTTCTTCATGTGTATCAAGGTGGCTTTTTTCCCCATTTTGCTACTTTACTCATTTCACTTTGCTCCATTAGTGTTTAAGCAATGCTTTCTTAGTTATTTTATTTTGTTCCATTGTTTTTATATCGTGCGTACTTTTTCTGTTTTTTAGTTGTTTTTACATGACTGCTACTATATTAATTTTACTTTGCTCCATTAGTTATTTTGTTTTGTTCTGTCAATGTAGTTGCTCAGTTTTTGCTGTTTTTTTGCTTCTTTTTTGAATGTAATCCATGTTTCTTCTTCATCTCAGTTTCCATCTCGTTTCAAGAACATATACGACAAGCACAGGGTTAGTTTCGCTTCAAACGTTGATGCAACTCTCAAGAGTCTCGCTGTAGGCTTAAAATCAATGCAGTCCAAGCAATTGGCTTTGCTTTTAAATGATGTTGAAGCTGCCCTGAAGGAAGACGATGGCCCGAGTGTTGTGTTTCCAGCCGCTGGGGTAGGACTTGACGGGCAGGGCAATATGGACGGTGACAAGGCTGATTCTGAGTCCGATGATCCCGATATTGATGATGATCTTGTTGCTGTGAGTCCTACTGACTGTGATTCTACTGTTTGTGGAGAAGGCAATGCAAGGGCAGCAGAGAATGAGCAAACCAATGCTACGGAGCGCAATGATGTGCCGCAACCAGCAGTTGTTGTAGGGACCTCTCAGACGGACGCTGATGGCGAGGAACAGGATGCTGTTAGTAGTCCGATTAGAGGTGATGTTGGTAGCCCAGGAAAACTTGCTGATGGTAGCCCGGTTCTAGTTGATGTTGGTTGTCCAGTTGAAGTTGCTGCTGTTGGCAGTCCAGACAAAGTGGCTGCTGCTGGTAGCCCAGCCATCCCTGCTGCTGTGATTCCACCCATGCCCAC
This sequence comes from Alopecurus myosuroides, assembly GCA_028641055.1. Lineage (NCBI taxonomy): Eukaryota > Viridiplantae > Streptophyta > Magnoliopsida > Poales > Poaceae > Alopecurus > Alopecurus myosuroides. Next base: position 267,626,735 of record CM054062.1, read on the forward strand.
TGCCCTTAGCCCACCTAGAGTTGCTGCGGATACTACTTTCATTCCTAGGCCGGCTTCTCCCTCACCTCCGCGCAACATACCAGCAGGCTACTGGGATGACGTTCCGAAATTCAATCTGTGGAGCCAAGACAATGAATCTTCCCAAGCCGCTGACCAGATCGATGTTGTGGAAAAGGTCGATGATGTTGCAGGTCCGTTAGTTGGAGACAAGGTTGCTCCATCGTGTATGTTCTCCTTCCCCTTTTTCTCTATTTTGTTACATTTATGCATTTTTCATATTGGTTTTTGTGTGCTCTGCCCGCCTAAACAAGTTTTTCCAAAGTATTTTCTTTTCTGATTTCACCTTTCGTTCTTGTGTAGCTTCCAAACCTTGCCTTGACGCCCCCATACCGGAAAATTTGGAGGAGATTCCGGAAGCTGCAACACCGGATCATGGTGACAATACAGGTTTTCCTCGCTGTTCTTTCTGCTGGTTTTCTTTTAAAAAAATGATTTTCTTAGTGTTATGGTTTTGCTTCATTAGTTAATTATTTTTGCTACTTTAGATATTTCTGTTTGCTTCTTTACTTAATTCTGCTTGCTACTTTATCTCAGTCTGTTTGCTCCTTTAGATACTTATGGTTGCTACCTTAACCACTTGATTTTTTTTGTTGGTTTTCCTAGACATTGGGGGCAGCTCAGGTGCTGAAGAGAAGAAGGATGCCAGCACTGGCTTGGTAACTTTTCAAAGGAGGACTAGGCGCAAAAGGGCTATGAAAGATGATGTCAAGGCTCCGGTGGCGAAAAAGATGAAGAAGCCATCTGTAGATACGGTTGCACTGTACGACAAGTTTGTGCGCCATCCGCGCCATCTCAAGCCTTTAAACAAGGGGAAAGATGACCCGTGAGTCTATTTTTTTCTGGCATTTTTAGCACAGTTTTTGTAATTACGTGACATTCTTTGTTTTGCTACTAGCTACTCCTTTTTTTGCTTTTTACTTTTGGTCATTGTAGCAAAACGGGACACGACTGATTAGGTTTTATTGTTTTTCTTTTTACAGTCCTCCTTTCATTGCGATTGGGGGCTCTCACTGTGACTACATGAGTTTCCACAATTCACTAGGACCGAGGAAGTATCTAGACACTCAGGTTATGTGTGTTTGGTCTGAGAGCTTCAACAAGGATGCCAAAAGAGAAGAGGAAAGTTGCTCAACCGCTTTGAAAAGATATGTTTTCAATTGCTACTCAACGGTTAGTTTTTTGTCCTAAGACCTTTTTAGATGCATGCCTCGGTTTTGTCCTAAGATCTAATTCAAATTTTGCTCCTTTTCTGTTTTGTCATGAGTAGCAAAAGCTCATAGTTGACCCAGCGAAGTTCAACCCTGCTGCACTTGCGAGAGAGTTCAAAATGCAAAATGCGAAGTTCAAGATCATGAAGAAAGACCTTGTGAGCTATGCTTTCCCTGTTTCTACATTTTGTTTTTCGCTACGTTCTAATTACATTGGTATTTCTCTTATGAACCAGTTTTTTTGTGGACAATTGTATAACTTTCTGTTTTTTTGGACAGAATTGCTCCCATTCCTAGTTTTTAATGCTCTTTTAGTAGTTTTTGCTTGCTTCAATAGTTTTAAATAATTGCTACATTCAGATATCCAGTGATTGTACATTTTCTAATTTGGCTTTCTTTTTTGTTCCGCTTGCATTTCTAGCTATACTTCCCTGTGGTGAAAAACAATCACTGGATGGTTTGCACTGTCAATTTGATCCACGACCAGTTCCACGTGTTTGACTCCCTGAACAACAAGGACAAGAGCTTTCTCGAGGAAGCAGCAAACAACCTGGTTTGTTGTTAGAACTGTCTACAAGTATTACATTTTTGTTGTCTTGTTTGCCTATCACACTAATGTCTAATTTTTTTGCTATTTTCCAGTTCATTAACTTTGCTACACTTTGCAAAGCTTCTGGAGTGTCAAACCACATAGACATCGACCGCTACACACTTTCCACACCCGCACACCCACAACAGAAGACTCTGTAAGATTTTGTTTCTCCTTTTTTGATGCAGTTTGTACCAGTTTCTGTTTTTGGGACAGAATTGCTCCCATACTTCAGTTTATATGCTCTTTTAGAAGTTTATGGTTGCTACAATAGGTTGAACAAATTGCTACCTTCATGTAACCATTCATTGCACATTGCTTTTCGAGTTTGCTACTAACTATGATCATTTGTTTTCTTTTCTCTTTTCTGTACAGCTTTGATTGTGGCTTCTTCACAATGCTCTCCATTGAGCACTTTGATGCTAAAACCATGTTGCCTTTCAACAAGGAGGAGATTCTGTTATATCGCATGGCTGTCGCAGCAAAACTCATCGAGGAAAGAGAGAACAAAGACAACATTGTCGACATCATGGAGGCTGCCTTGGAGCCTCCGAGGGGGGTGTAGACATTTGTAGTTTCATGTAGTCTGGAGTGACAATCACCACATGTACATTCGCCTTTGCCTCAATTAGTTTCGTCGTAGCCTTGGATGGATGAAACAACCTTTCTATTTGTGTTTCCGTATTTGTTTATCCCCGGTGGTATCTACTGATCCACGGTTTGTGTCAGTTTGTCGAACAAATTACTGTGGCTATCAATGACAAAGAGTTGACGGTGTACTTGTTTAACCATGTGAATTAATGTATTTTCTCACCTGCTTGGTTTTTATCCACTAGTTGACATCAAATGAAATCTGTGTAATTTCCTGGCACCCTTTTTTGTGTGTTTTTTGTTTTTTCTGGAGTTGACCATGTTTTTGCTTCATTAGATGTATAGCTTTGCTTCAATAGGTATTTTCCAATGCTACAATAGTGAAATCTGGTTGCTACAGAACACCTTTTTATTTGTATCATACAGAGATTTTCTGAAACCCCTGGACAGGAACATGTTTTTGCTCTCGCAGAGTAATTCATTTGCTTCAATAATAGATTTTCAATGCTTCAATTGCAATAAAAAGTTGCTACCAACATTTTTTACACAAACAAAAGGTAATAATTTTATATTTTGGCTCCAATGCTGACCACATTTTTACATTTGCTCCAACGCAAGAATACAAGATATCTTCAGAATAATTATTTGCTCCAATGCAAGGTAACTATGTTCTAAATCGTTCCATACCAATAGCACCAATGCCATGTACAAGTAAAAACTCCACCCTAACAACTTAATCGTAGCAATATGTTTACAAAAACATCATGACAAAACAGCTACAGCCTTAGCTCAGCCCCAGCAGCAATTCTTTCATCCTCCACCTGTTTTGCAACACAATCTTTCACCGCATGTCCCTCCTCATGACACCATGCACACTTCATTGCTCTTTTCTTTCTAGGTTGCTTGGGCTTCTTCACCGGTGTCTTGTTTGTCGCTTTGGCATCGTTAGCTTGCTTGCGCCTCTTCAAAGTTTCTTCATCGCGTAGCTCAACCAAAGTCTTCCGCCTCTGTTCTTTCATCGTGGGACGTCCTTTGGGTTTTACCCGTTTAGGATTTTTCAGAGTTTGCTCGCCGGTAGCAAATTGCCCGCAGTCACCAACCATTGTTGTTGGTTCATCTTGTGGTCGTCCATTTTGTTGCTCTTCATCCAATCCTGCATCCTCTTCTTGACCTCCTTCAACAACATTTCTTTTTGCTCTCAAGATTGCAGCAACCTTTTTGCTAGCCTCACCCACCATTCCTGAAACAGCCTCATAAGCTTCATCCACAAAACAAGCATCAGAGGCAAGCTGATTCATTTTTCTGCATAGCGAGTTGTATTTCAGTGTATTGGTTGGTGGGACACCAAATCTGAGCCCGTTGTCCCCAGGATCAGGTGCTGGTGTTGTTGCTACCGAGGACCATCTGTAGAGCAAGTACCTTTCTGGGATTTTCTGGACATTTAGGTGGACCATGACCCTGATGATGTGTGGACATATCAGTCCACACATTTCAAACCTGTTGCAGCCGCATGAGTATAGTCCCTCCTCAAAGTCAACTTGAACCCGGTATGTTCTCACATCTAGCCCATGGTTTGGAACTAGATCAAAACAAAAGCCATCTACCTTTGCCCGTAGTGGATAGAACTTTGTTGATGCAGCAACATGCTTCTGGTACCTTTCAAAGATTTCTGCTGTGTAGAATTCCTGTCCTTGCTTCTCAATCGCATAACTGCAAAACAAGTTGTTTGCACCATTAGTTCAAATTTAATGCTACAATAGTATGTTTTGGTTGCTACTTTAACTGTTCTGGAATGCTACACACACACAGCAGGCAGAGACATTTTTTTGCACTAGTTGCTACACACTACCTTACATTTTTTTTGTTTTCTTTTGGTGTGCTACGATGGGTGCTGTTTTTATTTACAGAAATGCTACTTTTCTTTGCTTACCTTCCCCAAAGTGATCTTCTCGTTGTCTCCATTGCAAACCCGGCGTTATCCTCCCGGTCAAGCATCAATGTTTGGCAAAGCTCATACTGTTGCACAAAATTGTACACCGAGTCCCCTGGCCGTATCAGCGTTTTGAAGTATGAATTCAGTCCTTCAGACCTTCCAGTAGTGCTCGTGAATGGGAAGAATCTTTTCCTGAAATAAACAGGGGCCCATGTTGTTCTAGTCTTCCACATGTTTTGCAGATGAGTGTTTTCAGACATGCCAAACTCCGCGACCATATGCTCCCAACAGTCCTCAAATTGCTTCACTGTGTCCGTTCCATATATGCACCCATAGAAAGCATCACTGAAAGGATTACCTTCCGCCAAGTTTGGTCCCAACTTCTTCCTCGCAAGATGCAGGATATGGTAGAGACAGCACCTGTGAACCGAGTTTGGGAAAACCTGACGTATTGCTTCTGCCATTGCTTGATCTTGGTCTGTCATTATGTTATCCGGATGGACACCATCCATTGCTAGCATCCACTGCTCGAACACCCACTTGAACGTTTCTATCTTCTCATCTGCTAACAGAGCACAGCCTAGCACAATCGTGTGTGAGTGGTTATTTATTCCGACTATGGGAGCAAAAGGCATGTTGTATCTATTTGTACAGAAAGTTGTGTCAAAAAACACACAATCCTTGTACTTATGATACAATGACCTTGTTCGACCATCCACCCAGAATAAGGCCCTCACAACACCATCTTTATCAACCTGCGTAGCAAGCAGAATTAAGTAAAGTAGCAAGAAGAATTAACTAAAGTAGCAACCATAACTAAGTAAAGTAGCAAACAGAAATGAGTAAAGAAGCAAAACCAGCGAAGCATAAAAGAAGTTGCTGTTCTCAGCTTGCCTTTGCTTGAAATATTCCAATGTCAACTCCATGTCTCTCAATGTCACCTCATTGCGTAGCATTGTTCGGATGTTTGAAACATCCCTCTTAACATAACCCAAACATCTCGGGTCTCCACCGTGCACACTGCCCAGAGCTCCCATCAGTTGCGCCGTGGTTATGTTTTGGTTATGCAAGGTTTGTATGAACTGATAGTCCTCCTCCGGCACCTTCCTGTGTGAACGGTAGAACCTGCGCCGCCCCACTTGCTTCACCAAGGCGTGTGTGTGATCTGCTCGGAAAACCGTCACAGTCCAAGCTCCATTGCGCACGCCAACGACCATGTGCGCTTTACAATCATGCCGAATGACCTTCATTCGCTGCCTCGTGTCCGACATTTGAACTTGCTCACATGCTTGCTTGCTTCGAGACTTTTGCGCGCTGTGAATGCTCATGTCATTGTCTTCTTCATTTGGCAATTTGCTACCACCATTGCTACCAGACTTCTTCTTCTCAGACTGCGGTCTACCTGTGTGCACGCACTCAAACACCCTGCTCATAATAGTATCCGGAGGAGCATTTCTCGCTTGGCTGTACTTCGTGTTTCCAATGCGTGTGCCAAATCCCAACTTCATCGCGTAGTCGTTGTAGACCTTTTGTGCTTCCTCGATATCATCAAAAATCATCCCAACATATGGCTCCACTGGTTGTGATGTTATTTCTTCGCCAGCTTCCTCAACAGCATTTGAAACAGAACCACTATTCGCGCTACGAGGCCCATCAACGAAACCATTCGGAGTACTGTCCCGACAATCATAGTAGTTCTGATCCTCTCCTCCAGGGGTGGCGTTGAGGTCAAATCCTTCCAATATTGAGTCGGCAACAAATCCCTGAATCAAAAAACAACAAAATATGATCAATCTAATTTGCTCACAAACCACAAAAGGAGAAATGCACTTGCTCTAAACATAACATGTTTTTTCATTTGAGAGATTGTAGCAATTTTTTCTCAACCTTTTTTATATACTCTAACCATTATTTGCTCTTTTTTTTATGGTTATTTGCTACACATTTTCTTTGTTTGAGTTTTGGAGCAAAACACCATGCCAATAAGTAGCAAGTTTAGCAAAATATGTGGATCAATCTAAGATTGCTACATAAATGCTACCATGAACCAAACACTCCAATTGGACACACAGAACCATCAAGTTGATCCAAAACAATGGGAGCAAACTTTCTGTACAAAACATCATAAAGAGCCGAGCATTTTTTCTTGTACAAGCAAACCATCCCAAAAATCACACCAAGTGGAGCAATTCATAGCAACAGCAAGTATTTGGGCACATTTTTATTGCACCAAGACTGATACTCATAACAAGTTGTAGTAGCATTTTTTTTCAGGAGCAAAATCAAGTATTAATTTCAGCTTGTAATTGGATTTTGTGAGCAATTCATAGCAACATCACAGTTTTTGGGCACAATTTCCAGCTACCATCTTAGAAGGTTTGCTCCCAATGCTCAAACAAGTTGCAGGAGGAATTTTTTGCACATAATTGGGGAGCAATTTTTTTGCAGGAACAAAATTTTTGAGCAAAAAAAACTCACAGAACGTGGTGGTTCCTCAATGTCCGGATCTTCATTGAAGAAGGCTGGAGGATTTCTGACCCCTTCACTCGGGCGCGGAGCAAACCATGCTCCCAGGCCGCCGTCGTACAAGCTTGAACTGCGTCTCCTTCGCCGGCTCGCCGGAATCGCCCCCGAGTTTGAAGCTACCAACGATGGTGGGGGAACGCTGTGAGGTTGGCCAGGAGGAGGGTACAGCACGTTGTTGCGGACGTGGTGGGTCATCGCGTCTGCTTCGCGCCGCGCCGCCGCGTCGACCGCCGCCGGTCGCCCGCGTCGATCTCCTACCTCGCCGCCCCCGGAGATCACGGGGACCTGCCCGATCCGCGTCCTGTCGCCTTTTGCTTCGATGGCTCGCCTTTTTGCTCCTCGTAGCAAAAGCGGGGAAGGGGTACGCGGGAGAGGATCGTGCGGCGCAGTCCGCCCGATCGGACGGCTGCCGACCCGGGGGATCGGGATGTTTTATCCCCCGAAGGACGCTCAGCGCGCGCCATTTGTTTGTTGTTGGGGAAAAAAAGGAAAGAATTTGTTTAATTTGTGGCCGGAGTTGGGGTTGGCGCAGCTCTTTGGTTTAGTCGGCGAGTGGAGGAGTGGTTACACGTCCTTCCTTGACTTCGCGGTCGCCTCTCCCTCAAAAATGTTCAAGTCAGTGGTCAACACCAGCAGTGACAGCAGCCGCAGCGGGTACTGTCCTTTTCTCGCCTTCATCCCCCATCGGCCATCGCCCCAAACCTAGGATTGGAAGGAACTCTACAACAAGCTGGCGCAGGAATCGAAGAGGGAAGACCGAGCCTCGTCTTCCCCGCGCGACCGCCGCTCTCTCCCTCCTTTTCTTCATCGGATTACCACCTGCTACCTCCCCCGGCCCGTCCCCGAGGTGATCAGGTGAGTACATATGTCAGCCCTACGGTTAATTTACTTAGTCAATCTTTCTATGCCCGCCGTGCCGCCTGAATCCATTGATCCCAGCTGAGGTCCGCGCTTCAGCTTTGGCATGGTGGGAGTGAAGTAGTGAACCCCGTGCTCTGCTCTGCTTTCTCTGCCTAAAAGGAAATCCCCTTCCTCCTACGCTACAGTACGACACATGACACTACAGTTGAATTCCATATGTAGTATTGTTTATACAACTGCTCTACATGCTGCTTCTTTGATCGAGCTCATACAAACACTAAAATAATCTTTGGATCGATATTTCGGTAGGCAACCAAATCAGTGCTTAGAGGATGTGGTGGCTGCCGCCTTGCTTCCACCCAGACCTGTCCAAGTCCAAGGATGAACAAGAGAATGATCACACTGATCCCGTCCCTACGTCCTCAGCCGGGTACTCGCCACGGTCCATGAGCACCGCGACATTCTCGACCGTCCCGTCAGGCTCCACCAATTTCTCCGACACCAGCGCCGAGTCGATGCAGCGCTCGCAGCAGTACCCCAGCTTCTCTGACAGGCCCACAAACCTCAGGGTCTTCACCTTCTCCGAGCTCAGGAGCGCCACCCGCAACCTGAGCCGCTCGCTCCTGGTCGGCGAGGGCGGCTTCGGGTGCGTGTACAGGGGCACCATCAAGATCGACGCCTCTCCCGAGGAAGAAGCCACCACCGTTGAGGTTGCTGTCAAGCACCTGAACCGGAATGGGCTTCAGGCAAGATAAATATTTTATGTATTGCTAGCTCTGCTTCAGATATCTCTTTGGTCAGTTTGTTAATGTTGGGTCTGATCTTCAGGGGCACAAGGAGTGGCTGACAGAAGTGAACGTTCTCGGCATCGTGGATCACCCGAACCTTGTGAAGTTGGTAGGGTATTGTGCTCAGGACGACGAGCGAGGAGCGCAGAGGCTTCTTGTGTATGAATACATGCCTAACCGAAGCGTGGATGATCACTTGTCCGGCCGAGCAATAGGAACAACTCTGTCATGGCCTATGCGGCTCAAGGTGGCTCTCGACACGGCCAAGGGGCTCAAGTACCTGCATGAAGACATGGATTTCCAGGTATTAAGTAAACCCGTAACATTCCATTGAGATGTTCAAATGAGAGACTGAATCTCTGTAGCATGTATTTATACTTGTCTTATTCAGATAATTTTCCGCGACCTCAAGACATCAAACATTCTGCTGGACGAAAATTGGAATGCAAAATTGTCTGACTTTGGCATGGCTAGGCAAGGCCCAACGGAGGACCTCACACACGTCTCCACAGCGGTAAAGACTACATACTTATGTTTCCTAGATGAAAATTCAGATACATGCTAGTTGGATGAAATGTATGAGAATGAAGCATGTGTATTCAGATATATGTTTTCTACATGACACATTCAGATGCATGTTAGGAGTATGAGCGAATTATGAAATGTATGACATATCTGTAGGTGGTTGGCACCCTGGGCTACGCGGCACCGGAGTACCTCCACACGGGGCGGCTGAACGCCAAGAGCGACATCTGGACCTACGGCGTGCTGCTGTACGAGCTCATCACTGGGCGTCGGCCCATCGACAGCAACCGGCCCCGGAGCGAGCAGAAGCTCCTGGACTGGGTGAAGCCCTATATCTCTGACATCAATAGACTAAGGCTGATCGTGGATCCGAGGCTGGAGGGGCACTACAACATCAAGTCGGTGGCAAAGCTGGTCACCGTCGCCAACCGCTGCCTTGCCAGGATGCCCAAGGCGCGTCCCAGGATGGGCGAGGTGCTGGAAATGGTGCAGAAGGTCGTCGATGTGGACACCGCCACGGCCGGTACCACTTCACCATTGCACTACTACAGCAGCAACATGGAGGGAGGTAACTCAAAGATGAAGCAGGAGAGCAAGATAGGGTTCCATGGTTACCGCTGGTGTGGAGGAAAAGGTCCCTGATGAGCTGGTTGTGCCGGCTTTGTTAAGGTGATTAAGTAGAGTTGAAGGATGAGTGCGTTGTCATTTTTTCTCCCATCACACTGAGCTTTTGGTTTCTTTTAACTAGTAGGTTCATGTGAGAATGAATTCCACTTTTTCGACCATAGTTTTGCATTTGTGACACATGTTAGTGAAAGCGTAATATCACATCTAAGAAACTATGAACCTAGTTTTACCTTATTTAAACATTCTGCCCATTTTATTAGATAGGACCAGCATCCTATGTCGATGTGGCATGACAGCACTGCTGTTTTGCCCACTACACACTTAAGAGAAAGTGGATGCCAATTTTTTAAAGGGAAATATGGACGAATTTTCATGAGATAGAGTAATTGGTGTCACAAATGGACAACTAAAGGAAAAAAGTAAAATTCACCCTAAATAAAACGTACACCATCCATTTCACTAAGTGAGACTCGTCGAAACAATCGGCTGGTTGATTAGTTCTCAATCACACGGGTATTCACACGTAAATCGCAACTCGAGCATCTCCGATAGTATACTCATATTTTCTTTAACAACATACCCATTGGTGGGTCTAGAATTTTTTTTTTCTGCTAACTACCCAAATTTTGTAACCAAATAGGAAAATTTGACAATGCTTACTTGAATAGCAAAAACAAAACAAAACATGCATGAGTGAAGGGCTAACCGGTGTTTCTGAACTCCTGAATATGTCTAGATCTTCTCTCTAGAAAGGCAAACCTCCACGAGAAACACAAACGTTTAGGGTTCCAAGAATCAAGTAACAAGCTCCCAAATTTCACCCAAACGAGTCCTCGTGGATAACTCAAACCAATGCAACAAATGGAAGGCGAGAACACAAGAAATTATCAAGTATGTATCTCCTAATTTCTACCAAAGCAACAAATTTCATGGAGGAATATGAGATTAAGAACATAGGAGGAGATCAACAAACTACTCCATAATCTAGATCCAAAGGTCTCCCTTCACATACAAGAGATTGATTGGTGAAAAAAAAACAGGTCAAGATCTCTATTTTTCCTCAAAGAGATGGAAGAATAATTGGAATGATTAAGATACATGAATCATTAGAACTTCAACAATGGAGTATAGAAACTTGCTCAAAGGGCTCGGAACTTCCGGGAAAGAAGACCCCCCCCCCCCCCATAAATATGTCCCCCGGAATCCAACCATCATGCGGGTTTTTTTGCGATCCCCATGATTTTTGGGAGCCCTTGGGCTCCCATGGAGCAACCTAATAAGTCGGCCCTGTACTGCTCCCTGAAGTTTCCCCCAGAACTTCTAGGTCCTAAAACTTCCGCGCACACCAATGCTAAAACTGCAATATCTTTTGCACGCAGAATCTATTTTCGATGAGCCCAAGATTGTTTTAAAGCTAAAAAATCTCTAAATCTTGAGAAACATAAAATACCAACAAAGAAGGAAAAATCTACAAGTTGAAAGGTTTGATCTCTCCCTATAAATGAAGAACCAACAAAAAGTCCAACTTAAAAAACCAAAATGCACCTATTATAGTCCGGAACCGGAGACACCGAAGTGACAGATTGAAATATCAAAGTAGATGGTTGTAATTTGAGGATCACATGTGTTGATTGAGTGTTAATGCTTTGCTCCGATGCTTCGTAAAAGCAGTACTTTAATTACCATTAGTTTCATGATTGGTCTCGCTGAAAGAGATGGTTGCACAAAATAGGTAGTGCAAGTTCTTATTGCAAGCATGTATAACTATATGGAACGCATGTCTGATGTCTACGCACGCTTCTATTCTCGTAGACAGTGTTGGGCCTCCAAGTGCAGAGGTTTGTAGAACAGAAGCAAGTTTCCCTTAAGTGGATTACCCAATGTTTATCGAACTCGGAGAGGAAGAGGTCAAAGGTATCTCTCTCAAGCAACCCTGCAATTACGATACAAGAAGTCTCTTGTGTCCCCAACACACCTAATACAATTGTCAATTGTATAGGTGCACTAGTTCGGCGAAGAGAGGGTGAAATCCAAGTAATATGGATGATAATAAGTGATAATAGCAATCTGAAATAAAAATGGCAGCAAGCAAACATGTAGCAGAACTGAATGTAAACGGTGTTTCAATGATTGGAAACAAGGCCTAGGGATCCTACTTTCACTAGTGGACACTCTCAACAATGATAACATAATTGAATGCATAAATATCTCTCTTCACTATGCTACTCCGAACCACTCTCCGGTTGAACAAAAAACACCAATTTATTGTGTGGGGCTGCAAAAAGCACTCCTCAAAGTCGCATTCCCATGCCTATTTAACCCCACAGTATCACTATGAGCGCCCTAGAAGCTACTAGAAAAACACCATAATTTCTTAGGGTCATCATCTAACACAAGATATAAATATCATGCTAAACCACACGGTGCACACACTGTCACCATTACACTGTGATCAAAGTGTTTACGGAGATCTCATAACAAAACCACTCGAGTAGCATAACATATGAAGAGTAACATCTACTAATTCAACTAGATTACAAAGCTCACGATCACATAAAGATCACACCATGGGAGAGAGAGATGAGACACATAGCTACCGGTAGAGCCCCCAGCCCCGGGGGAGAACTACTCACTCCTCATCATAGGAGACAGCAACGGCGATGAAGATGGCGGTGGAGTCAATGGAGATGGCTCTAGGGGCACTTCCCTATCCGGTAGGGTGCCGAAACAGAGATTTCTGTCCTACGAAACTTGTCGGCGGTTGCGGCGGAGCTACGGAACTTTTTGTGGAAAAAGGCTGATCTCTTTAGGGTTTATGCAACGGGGTGCATATATAGGCAAAAGGGCGATGGTGGTGGGCTCCCGAGGGTCCCACACCACCCCCCAGGTGCGGCCAGGGGTCCACCCGCGCCCAAGCATGGTGTGGGGCCTCCGGGCCCCCCTCCTAATCTCCTTTAGACTTCCTTGACCCTCCAGGACTTCTAAGACTTCTGGCTTTTGAATCGTCCAATTCCGAGAATATTTCCAGAACAACTTTGTTGAAACTAAAAACAGCAGAAAACAGGAGCTGACTCTGTGGCATCTTGTCAATAGGTTAGTACCGGGAAATCGATAAAAATGACATAAAGTGTAAGAAAAACATGTAGCATAAGGCATGAAAACAACATGGAACATCAGAAATTAAGGATACGTTTATGACGTATCAATGCCTACATATGATTTATAGACTAGAATGATCTACCATTAGCTAGTTCAATTCTATCAATTTCTCAATTGTAGTTTGTTCATCCAACACTCGTTCTTTTAAGTTTGAAGAGTTACCTCTAGTGAAACTTTGAACCCCGGTCCATATTTAATCATCATTGCTTCTATTGTTACTATTACTGCTGCTACTTTACTGTTATTGTTGCTCTCAAATTGTTGCTGCTTTGACATAGATATTGCTACTAGTGTTTCTCCATGTGTGGCTGAATTGACAACTGATACGTCATAAACGTATCCTAATTCTTGATGTTCCATGTTGTTTTCTTATTGTTTCCCACATGTTTGGTATACACTTTATGTCATTTTTATCGATTTTCCGGACTAACCTATTGACAAGATGCCACAGAGCCAGTTCCCTGTTTTCTTCTGTTTTTAGTTTTAGAAAAGTTGTTATGGAAATATTCTCGGAATTAGAAAATTCGAAGCCCGGAAGTCTTATAAATCCCGGAGGTTCCACGGAGTCCCGAAGAGACCCGGAGGGGGGCCTCATGGGGCCCACACCATAGGGTGGCGCCCCCCTTGGCCGCGCTAGGGGTGGTGTGGGGCCCTGAGACTCCATCGTCTCTGCCCTTTCGCCTATATAATCCCTCGAGATGTAAACCCTAAAGGGATCCCACTTTTACCCGAGAAACACCCGAGGCTGCATTCACCGTCATCCCGAGATCGGGAGGGTTCTGGAGCTCTCCCTGTCACCCTGCCGGAGGGGGAAATCATCACCGGAGGGGTCTACACCACCATGCCCTCATCCGGAGTGATGCGTGAGTAGTTCATCCCCGGACTACGGGTCCACAGAAGTAGCTTGATGGTTGTTCTCTCCACTTTGTGCCTCATGTTTAGATCTTGTGAGCTGCCTAACATGATCAAGATCATATTTATGTAATGCTACATGTTGTGTTTGCTGGGATCTGATGAATGTTGAATGCTATGTCTTCTGATTATCAATCTATCATGTTATCTTCATGCTTATGTTATTTATGATCTTTCATGCTCGTCATTGTTAGTAGATGCTCTGACCAAGTAGATGCTAGTGACTCCAAGAGGGAGTATTTATGCTCGATAGTGGGTTCATGCCTCCTTTTCATCTGTGCTCGAGTGACAGAAACATGACGGATGGAGGATGTGATGTTGCCATTAGGGAGAAAACAACAATTCATTGTCCAAGGATGATGTTATTGTTTGCACTACACAATTTTATTACTGTGATTATCTGTTGCTTGCAACTTAATATCCAACGTTTGTTCGGATGATATTCGAAGAGTGGATTTTTAGTCATAGATGCAGTTGGATAACGGTCTATGTATCTTGTTGTAATGCCCGCCTGAATCACATAGTAATATTTATGTCTTGCATATGCACTACGGTGCATTCTTCATTTATGTCAATTGCACAACTGTAATTTGTTCACCACACATGTTATCTATCTTTCTCGGAGAGACACCACTAGTGAACTATGAACCCCAGTCCTTTTTCCTCATACTGATAAACACCCACTGCTTTCATACTGCTCTCATACTGTTTTCCACACCATACATTTAACCTCTTTGTGTTCAGCAAAACCGGTGAGATTGACAACCTCACTGCTTCGTTGGGGCAAAATGATTTGATTGTGTTGTGCAAGTTCCATGTTGCTTCTGAACCGGTAGTGCGCCCTGCCATCTCAGTTGCTTCACCTTCTGAAGTTACTCCTTCCTCCTACTCGTCGATTCAACCTTGGTTTCTTTTCTGAGGGAAACTTGCTCTTGCACTCTTCATACCTTCCTCTTGGGGTCTCCCAACGAACGTGTGTCTACACGCATCAAGCACTTTTCTAACGCCGTTGCCGGGGAGGAAGAGAATTTATGCAAGGGAAGTCTCTCACTTCCAATCTCTTTACTTTGTTTTTGTTTTTCTTAGTTTATTTTATTTTGTCTTATTTGCTTCTCTTTATAAAAAACACAAAAAAAAGTTCTTATTCTAGATGTTATTTTTTGCTTTATCATGCTTGCTATCAATGTTTGATTCCTTTGAAACTAGATCTTAGAGGCAAGGCGGGTTCACAGATGAACAACAAAAATATTATAAGGAACACCGCTTGTCACAAAAAGGAATACACTTATGGGCGCAAATTAATAAATTGCATGACTATGCTAAAAACTTGTGCTCTACTTATAATGTTAATTATTGCTTTGATAAATCTTGCTGCTACAGGAGGTATAAACACCTCCCTTTTCAATGTGAGTATAATGATGATGTTACCATATCTTCTTATGTTAAGGGAAATTATGAATTATATTATGTGGAACAATTGAAGAATTTATTGCTTGGAAGGGTGCATTCGAAATTGCCTATTTACTTGAAAGTATTGATGATGCACCTTATAAATATGAGATTTATGCTATACTTGAATATTGCTTTGACAATTAGAAGGATTGTAATTACTACATAATGGAATATCTTAATAAATGCTCTCAACCTAAGGAAGAGACTAATGCCTTGCAGGAACCTACGAAAGAAGAAACTTCTGAATGTGGAAACTCATTGGATGAAAAAGAGGAGGAGAGTGATGATCAAGAGGAAGAAGAATGTATCTACCCATGTCTACCTCCCAATGATAGTAACTCTTTAACTCATACATTATTTGATGAAATTAATACTTGCTATACTTGTGACCTTGATACTACTCCCTCCGTTCAACAATAGATGACTTCCACATATCTATATATGGATGTATCTAGACATTAAAATGTGTCTAGATACATCCATATATAGATAGGTGGAAGTCATCTATTGTTGAACGGAGGGAGTACTATGAATGAAACTTGTGAGAATGATATTGCTACTGTTATTTATAATAATCCATGCTACTTGGATAAATCTTATGATAATGCTATTGATGTTGGTCCTATGATACTTGATGTTATAAATTATAATGCTACTTAAAATAGGATTGCTATAATATGTCCTATACCTTTTATGAGTGATCAATCATCTTGTTTTGCTATTGCTAAAAGTGGGAAGAAAGAGAAGCTGATTTAAAATTTTGATCTCAACATTTCTGAGCTTAATATGAATTGTGTGCTTTTAGACCATGACAAACATGCTTTATGTGATAATTATGTTGTTGAGTTTGTTCATGATGCTACTGAAAATTATTATGAGAGAGGAAAATATGGTTGTAGTAATTTTCTGGTTACAAAAACACCTCTCTTTTTGTTGAAAGTTTTAAAGTTGCTCTTGTTCTACCCTCCCATGATCTCTAGTTTGAGCTTATTTGATTTATTTCTTTACAAGATTCCTATGCATAGGAAGTGGGTTAGACTTAAATTTTTTTTATACTTGCTTCTTGATGCTCCCTTTTGCTTAATTCATATTTCTTATGTGAGCATCTTCTTCACTTGAAAACACTTGATTCCACTTTTCTAGGCCTAGCTAAAAGGCGTTAAAGAAAAGCACTTCTTGGGAGATAACCCATGGTTTTATTTTTTTGCTTTGTTTTTCTCTATTTTCTTTGAGTCAAGGGGTTGTATACTTATGAGCCAACTCCTTTGTATCTTTCTTTTCATGTTTTAGTAGTGCCAAGTAAGGTTTCTGACGAGAGTTGGAGTTGGTTTTCGGATTTCTGCTATCCATCGTAAAAAATCATATAAAATCCTGGAAGATCAGAATGATCTTAAATTTTTTGTGCTTATTACTCAGCTAATTAAGCAAATTTTTCATTCTTTAAGTTTTTCGATCTGAGCAACATAAGTGCCCCGAATTGTTTTGTCTTTACAGACAGTTCTGGTTTTGACAAATTCTGCCATTTTTCTTGCATTTGCTCTTTTGCGATGTCAAGTGGATTTCTTTATTTCAAGAAATATCAGTGGCTATAGATAATGTTTAAAAGTATAAATAGAAATTGTTCCATACAGAACCAATGGATTTTTATTTGTTGCACTAACCTTCTAACGCGAATTACTGTTTGAGTGTGGTGTGAAGGAAGTTTGCAAGTGTCAAGAGAAGAGGTGATATATGTGATCAAGAACAGTGCAAGGTAAAAGCTTGGGGATGACCCCGTGGTTCATCCAAGCATATTTTTAGAAGACTCTAGCATCTAAGCTTGGGGATGCCCAAGGCATCCCCTTCTTCATCAACTATCTATCAGGTCACTTCTCGTGAAACTATATTTTTATTCGGTCACATCATATGAAGTTTACTTAGAGCGTCTGTTTTTTTTTTCAAATTTGTTTTTTTTCCTTGCTTCAATAATATAGTTGGATCCTAGCATTCTTTTTTTGGGAGAGAGACACGCTCCGCCTTTTCATTTGAATACTTTCTATGCTAATATTCTTAGTTTTTCTTCTAGCTGCTGCAAAATTTCCTGTTTAGCTCTCGTTTTCATTGCATCGCTTATTCAGAGCTGTTAGTTTTAGTAGTGTTATGTGAGTCCTGTCATGTTAGCTTGCTGTATCATGTAGAGAATTTTTGTTAAAGCATGATTTGTATGGTGCTTGTTAGGAAAAGAAACTGCTGCTTGAGGTAGAATTTTTAACGGTGCAAGTAGAAGCTTGTATAGAATATGGCTAGAACTTTTTCATATCATGCTAGATGTTATTTTAGTTTTAAAGCCTTGTGGTTATTGGGTAGCATGATTAGCCTCAAATAGCTGAGAGTGTTCAATGTGCCATTGAAAGAATCATGAGTTGTTCTTGTCATATCGAAGCATAAATTTGTGGTGTTCTCCTTTGGATGTTTATTTGGTTGACTTGGCGCATGCTCACACCATGTTTATGACTATGAACCAGTCACGAATAGCCTCTATGATAATTTAGTTTTTGAACTTGTAGTACCACTTATGCTTTCATTAATGATGTTTATGTCGCTATGCATGATTATGGCTCTTATGCTCTCTTGATTTGTCGCTCCCAGTCTTTTTCTAGGCTCCACCTGTACTGAGTATGAGCTCTACTCGTGCATCAAACTCCCTAAAACCAAAGTTTTCCCATTGTTTCCACCATAACTACCTACATGTGGTAATTAACCGCCACTCCAAAGTAAATTGCTCATGTGTTACCTTTAAAACTTTCAAAATTACTCCTGTTTTGTGCTCCTGTTTTAGCTCATGAGGACGTAAATAGAGAATCTTTATCTCACTTGTTGATTGGACTTTCACACCCTGAACTAGTGGCTTCATCCGCTTATCCAATGACATAAGAGCTGGCAGCGGGGTGCCCAGCCCCAAATTAATAACACAAATTCTCTTCACTATTTTTTCCCCTGATTTATCAGCCAAAGCATAATTGTGTAAACAAAAGAGAAAGGGGGGATAACCTTCTACCCAAATGCGTCCTTCTATGGGAGCCGCTCTTGTGAAGTCTAGTTGGCTTGTGACGTACTATATTTTCTATTTACCATTCGTTGACATAATCATACACCTCTCTTAAAATATAGACACTCATCCACGGTATGTGATTGTTGACGCGCACCCGAGGATTCGGTTAGCCATGGTTTGTGAAATATGGTTGGGACGAGTGTGAGGTTTTCATACCTTTGTTTAATAAAATAAAAGATCTAGCACATGAGTGATCCATGCTTCCTTCTCCGAAGGGCATTTCTTTTACTTTTATGTTCAGTCTCCATCTTCTAACTTTACGCACAGTTGAGAGAGCATTTTTGCCATTCTGAGTTTTATGTGCATTTGTCCCAGAAACATTATTAATTGATTGATGATGTCTTATTGCTTGTTCTCTAATTATTTGTTCTAGTCTTCCTCATGAATTTTGAAGGTGCCCTGGAATTTATGTTTTGCCCCACTCTAAAGGACTAGCGAAATATCACTTTGACATGCTTTCTCTATACTTGAAACAAACGTATATCTTTCTTTGCATTGTTATTCATGATCTTTTATTTTGAGTTACTTCTCATGATGCGAAGTGATTGCTATGATTTATTATTAAAGTTTTATTTATTATGCTTGTGTTGAAGTTCTATGATCTCAGCTTACTTATGCTTTAACATTATTGATGATCAAGTTTATGTTGATAGCATGTCACCTCAGAAATTATTTGTTTTGTCGTTTACCTACTCGAGGACGAGTAGGAACTAAGCTTGGGGATGTTGATACGTCACAAACGTATCCTTAATTTCTAATGTTCCATGTTGTTTTCTTATTGTTTCCCACATGTTTTCTATACACGTTATGTCATTTTTATCGTATTTCCGGACTAACCTATTGAAAAGATGCCACAGATCCAGTTCCTTGTTTTCCGCTGTTTTTAGTTTCAGAAAAGTTGTTCTGGAAATATTCTCTAAATTGAAAAATTCGAAGCCCGGAAGTCTTAGAAATCCCAGAGGTTTCACGGAGTCCTGAAGAGACCTGGAGGGGGCCTCAAGGGGCCCACACCATAGGGTGGCGCGCCCCCCTTGGCCACGCCTGGGGGTGGTGTGGGGCCCCCGAGACTCCACCGCCTCTGCCCTTTCGCCTATATAATCCCCCGAGACGTAAACCCTAAAGGGATCCCACTTTTACCCGAGAAAAACCCGAGGCCGCCGTCAATGTCATCCCGAGATCGGGAGGGTTCTGGAGCTCTCCCGGCACCCTGCCAGAGGGGGAAATAATCACCGGAGGGGTCTACACCACCATGCCCTCCTCCGAAGTGATGCGTGAGTAGTTCATCCCTGGACTAGGGGTCCATAGCAGTAGCTAGATGGTTGTTCTCTCCACTTTGTGCCTCGTGTTTAGATCTTGTGAGCTGCCTAACATGATCAAGATCATCTTTATGTAATGCTACATGTTGTGTTTGCTGGATCTGACGAATGTTGAATGTTATGTCTTCTGATTATCAATATTTCATGTTATTTTCATGATTATGTTATTTATGATCTTGCATGCTCTCCGTTGTTAGTAGATTCTCTGGCCAAGTAGATGCTAGTAACTTCAAGAGGGATTATTTATGCTCGATAGTGGGTTCATGCCTCCTTTTCATCTGTGATCGAGTGACAGAAACGTGACGGATGGAGGATGTGTTGTTGCCATTAGGGAGAAAACAACAATGCTTTGTCTAAGGATGATGTTATTTTTTACATTACATACTTTGCTTACTGCGATTATCTGTATCTTGCAACTTAATACCCAACGTTTGTTTGGATGGTATTTGAAGGGTGGATTTTCAGTCATAGATGCAGTTGGATAACAGTCTATGTATCTTGTTGTAATGCCCGCATGAATCACATAGTAATATTTATGTCTTGCATATGCACTAAGGTCTAACCTTCATTTCTGTCAATTGCCCAGCTGTAATTTGTTCACCACACATGTTATCTATCTTTCTCGGAGAGACACCACTACTGAACTGTGGACCCCGGTACTTTTCCTCATACTGATAAACACCCACTGGTTTCATACTGCTTTCATACTGCTCTCATAATGTTTTCCTACGGTTTTCCACACCATACGTTTAACCTCTTTGTGTTCAGCAAAACCGATAAGATTTACAACCTCACTGCTTCGTTGGGGAAAAGTGATTTGATTGTTTTGTGCAGGTTCCACGTTGCTTCTGAACCGGTAGTGCGCACTGCCATCTCAGCTGCTTCACCTTCTAAAGTTACTCCTTCCTCCTACTGGTCGATAGAACCTTGGTTTCTTTTCTGATGGAAACTTGCTGCTGCACTCTTCATACCTTCCTCTTGAGATCTCCCAACGAACGTGTGTCTACACATATCAACAACTCAACTGCTAATTAAGTCTTATAGGTATTCTTTGACTTCCTTGTATCGGATCAATAAATTTGGGTTATACTTACCTCAATATCTTTTGCGATACCCTACACTTGTGTGTCATCAAGAGCTACGGTCCATAGTATTTTTATTGGGAGGTAGTGTAGCTATTAAAGTTAATGACAATGTTGGTCACTGCTTCTAGACAAATAAAGGATTGCGACAAGGAGAACCTCTACCTCACATACTATTTAACATAATGGTTGATATGTTAGCACTCATGATTGAGCGTGCAAACCTTTATATTCATGTTGAAGGGGTAGTCATGAACCTTGCGGATGAGGGACTATGTATTCTTCAACATGCGAACTACCCGATTATTGTTATGGAACCTAAAATTAATATTAATAGCGTTCGGGCAATTTTATGGTATAAAAATAAAATTCCATAAGAGTGAGATATTATGTTTTGGAGAAGCACTAGATATGGCTCATTAGTATGCTAAGTTGTTTTGTTGCGAGAAAGTTCAATTTACTTTTTGGTACCTTGGTACCCTGATTCACTGTCAGAGATTAACAAATGTCGAATGGAAACTGATCAAGAATTTCTTGCAAGCAAGGTTAATAAGTTCAAAGGAAACTCTGGGTTGAAGATTAGTCCTCATTAATTCAGTACGAAGTAATATGGTGTTGTATACGATTTCTTTCTTCCAGTTAACCATGGGGGTCTTACATAGACTGAAATTTTTCCGGTCAAGATTCTTTTGGCAAGGAGATAACAAAAAAAATATACCAACTCACTCATTGGGATGTGATATATCGACATAAGGATCGGAGATGGATAGATGTTCATGACCTTTAGGTTAAAACACACCCCTCCTAGTTAAATGACTATTTAAACTTTATTACCGAAGATAGGTCTTGGCGTCTACATAGATCTAATAATTATTTCTTCAATCTGCTTTCAGATAATACAGATGGATCAGCTAATTCATATGGGAAGATGAGGAGAATGCTTCACGTCTGTCTGCACTATTCAAGAAAAAAGCAGTTGCCGAGGGAAGGCCAATGGAAGATTTCAACTCTTTAGCACAATCTCTTTTGTTCGACAGTACAAGCGACAACAAAAGGCTACCTCCACCGGTATCGATGATCTACGATACATTATGCCTCATCTAATAATTTGTAAATTTTTGTTGGACCTTATGCACTAAATGCAATACGGCATAACAGGAATACCGTAAGAAGCGCCTACGGAACATGAAAGGTGTGATAACTCGCTCTGTCTGTGGCAATACTTCAGAAGAAGATGTAAGTAGTTAACTTCTCTTTTGCAACCTTAGCTTCTTCATTGAACATATGTTTGCACTTCTGTAATATAATACTCATGTTGTTAATAATAGGAAAATGGTGAGAATATCGAAATGAACCGAAGGTGTGCCATTTCACCCTTCATTCTTCGATAGTCGCTACGAATGGGAAGTAAGTTCATATTATGTGTATACAAACTCTTATTCTACACTACACATATTAGTATAATTGCAGCGTACTAAAATTCATCCGTTTAATAATAGGATGACCTTGAGAGCACTGAGTTGAACCGTGAAGGTGAGTCATTTATCGCAAGGAGTGTCGATGGACTCTTCTGAAAAGGAAATACATATGATCAAATGCCTTGTCACAATTTTTTGGAAACCGGGTGCTTCTCATTTCTGGATAGGACTTCTACGCCGAAGAAACATTCATCCTTTCTCTTTGGATATTTTTATGTTTGAGATGGTTGAGATATAAGAATTTGGGAGGATAAGTGGTAAGAAAATATCAAACTCCGTGAATAATATCCAACACTATATAATGTTCTACATCACAAAGGAAATATCACTCCCATGCTCTTGGAGACATATCCACCCAATGTGATGTTCAGACAAGATATAACCGGTCATGGACTTGCGACATGAAATGATCTATTAGGGCGATTGGTTGTAGTACGATTGTTGCAAACGTCTGATGTATTTTGTTGGAACCTACATGAGAATGGGAAATTATCCTTAGATTAGAGTTTTTGTTCATCAAGACGTGCCATTCGATAAAAATAAGAAACTTCGAGAAATAAATTTTTCACTAAGCATTTAAATTTTTGGTTGGTGCCTTCACAAAAGGTAATACTCATTGGGATTCAAAGATGTCAACCGAGAACTCTTAATTCTTATTGACTAAGTGATTGACAAACCTTAAATTAATTAGATGCATCTATATAACTGGTAAATGCATGCATTGGGGAGGGCAGGAAACGCCCGCATGGCGGCACCGCTGCATAGCCCAGTCAAAAACAATAAATAGAACAAAACATAACCTAAAGAAGAAAATAAGACTTGACCCAAACACACGATACCTCGAGCAGTATATCTCACCTTAAGCGGGTCGTATTACGGGCTCGTCCCGCAGGAATGCCCGGCATGGGCATGCCCATCTTCCTTCATATTCGTTAATTTTTTTGTTTTTTTCTGTTTCTGTTTTCATTTCTATTTTTATCGGTTTTGTTTTTTCAAGTGTGAACATTTTGAAATCTGAACCAATTTTAAAAAATTGTTCACCATTTAAAAAATTATTTACCTATTTTTTTAAAAATTAAAAAATGATTCATTTTTGAAAATCGTTCACCATTTTATAGATTATTCATTTTCATAAATGTTTTCACTAGTTTTGGAAATTGTTCACATTTTTTTAAAAATTATCTTAAAATAATGTTCACCCTTTTTAGCAGAATGAATGTTAATCTGTCACGTAATAGAAACATAAGTAATTACTCCCTCCATATCAAAATATAACATGTTTTAGCGTTTTCTAACTAACATATCTCTAGACGCGTTTTTATCTCTAGATTCATATGCATCATACACAAAAGCACGTCTAGATACGTAAAACGTCTTACATTTTTATATAAAGGGAGTAGTTCTTTTTTAAGCCCAAGGAAACCAGTTCTACTCCATCTGATCCATAAAAAGTGTCGCGTAGAAAATTTATATTAATTTAGTACTCCCTCCGATCCTTTTTAAGTGTAGGACGACACTATTTTTTACATCGGAGGGAGTACATAAGATGGGCTTCTTATTTATTGGGCCTTTTTGATGGGAGTCATTCATGTGTGGGCGAGTAGAGCCATAGAACTCGCTTGAAGCGAGACATAGGGCCTCCCTACCACACGACCCGTCTAATAGCGAAACTATGGGAGAGAACGGGTCAGGTCAGGGCCCTACTGCTGGACATGCTCTCACAGTGTTAATCGTGACTCAAATGGGCCGGGCTATTTTAGTCGGCCCGAAGCACGACTTTTTTGATACGGCACAGGCACGGCACGACACGATTTAAATGAGCCGCGGCACGGCACGAGCACGTTAGTGCTCGGGCCGCTCCTCAATTTGAAGCATGTGGCCCGGCACAGCACGACACGACATAAACGGGCCGGCACGCGGCTTGACACGAGCACGACATGGCACGATTAAATTAGAGGGGTAGACATACATTTTTATAGGAAACAATGCATTTCTCTGGACTAAATTAGACCTCTAATAATTAAATATGGCTAAACAGCTCAAAACTGACACAAATCATACTTTAAATGGGCTAATTACCCCCTAATAACCACCTAATGGAGAAAAAACTGCATTCTCCCGCTCCCCCACTCCACCTGGACCCCACCGAATTTTTTAACTTTGACTTCCTACAGCTTTATCCGTGCCAGCGTGCCAAGGTGTAGAACGGGCCACCGTACCTAAATTTGGCCTGTCGGATCTCAACTGGGCTCGTGTGCCGTGCTCCCCTAGCAAATCCAGCCCGTGGACCGGCCCGGCACGACACGAATAAGCTGGGCCGTACCGTATACGGACCGTGCTTTTTTCGGCACGTACCGGGCCGTGCCGACCGGCCCGCTTGACCAGCTATCAACACTAATTGGCCTTCTTAGCCCACGAAGCTCTAATCAGATACGACACACAAACCCTCGTCTTTTCTCTCCTCCTTTGTTCTCGTCTTCTGATGGAGGGGCTACGCCGCGCACCCGCCACCGGCGGCGGCGAAGGTCCATCTCCGGCGGCCCCAGAGAGCAACAGCACTAGCACCGAGGAATCGCAGTGGCTAGCGACCCTCTCCGAGCCCGAGCTCGTTCGTAACGCCCCCTTTTCCTCCCTCTGCATTTTTTGCCCCCCTTGCTGCTTTTATCCTCCTTCCTAACGAGAGGTTCCATGGTGGTGATGTTGTGCAGGATTTCCTCATCAGCTTGAAGATGCTTGCCGTGAAGAGGGCGGAGACTGCCGGCCGCCCCCACCTCGCCGACGCGTTTGATCTGCGCACGCTGCGGGCTCTAGGTACACTACTGCTAGGCGCACCTCCTCCTCCTTCTCCTGTGTTATCAGTTTCATCATGTGAATGAAATTGGGAGCATGCTCATTGCATCGAAAACAAAGACACCTCCTCCTCATGTCTCCATCGGACCATCGAAACTCGGATGACATGATGGGCTCTTCACTCAATCCTGAGCTAAGAAATCCCCGTAACACTAATATGCTCCCCGCAACAACAACTAAAAGGAAAATTTGTGGTGGTAGAATGCTTGCAATGAGTTAATTTCCAATGGTGAGGCTAGTGCCTGTTTTCCATGGTGATGTGCTGATCTTAGCATTTTGTACATTGCTGTTATGTACTAGCAACTAGCACCCTTATGGCCATGTCAATAGCTTGAATTTGTGCAATAAAGTTATGAATTCGTAGCATAGAACTTTGCTGATCCAGGGTTGCAGGATACATAGCCGCGAACCAAATCTGTTAGTTATCCAGTCTTTGGGCCGACTTCATAGAAAAATATGTTGTAAATCTGAACTCATCTACGTGTGTATGAAAATTGTAGCATTTATCTTTTCTGAATATATCTTCTATCACATGTATGGTGCAATCTATTTGCTGAACACGATTATGCTTGTGCTTTCCAGGGATTGTTTTGCTGGAAAGTTTCAAAGAACAACTAAAACAAACCCCAGTTGATCCAGCCATTCTTGATAATCTTGCACTATCAAGAGATTCTAATGTGAATGTTAGCGACAGTGGTAGTGATTCCGAGGTGTTCAGGTCCAGAAAATACCAGCCAACAGCAAATAGTGTCAAGAAAAAGCGAAAGCAGATGCATGACGGGTAAGTCTTACTTCTTGTGTCTCAAATTAGCTCAGCGTGATTATGCACGTTTCCACTTTATTACTAAAAGTTGATTGATATTCTAGAGGCGTTGTTGCCTTTTTGGAAGTTAGTTGCGATACAGTTATGGTGTTATGATGCAGGTAACATGAAGAGGCTGTCCAAAGTAAAATACTCCCTCCGATCCGGGAAAAGTGTCGGCAGTTACACGTAATAGTTGTACACATTACTCGGATCGGTGGGAGTAACAAAAGAAAAATGAGCCAGAGGAGACACCGGTGATCATAGATTGCTATAGTGGTGATCTAGTGCAAACACCAAGAAATGTTGTTTTGAAGATCATTGGAGCTTCCGTTGCAGCTGGTTTAAATTTTGCAAAGCCTTTAGTTATAGATCGATACTTGACATGGTGCACCATCACTAGTATATCAGTACCGATTTCTGTCTCCCTGCATCAGATGTCTCACAAATTGGAAGATCCGGTCCTGGATACATTTTATTTGTTAAGCGAAGACCGTAACCCATTCATAAGTCATATCTAGCCGTGTTGAGGTTTTTTTTTTGGTGTACAGTATGTCCTAGAAAACGTATCAATATCAGTTTTGTTGAAGAAAAATGAGGAAGATGGCCGCTACAATGTCATAGAATGGCTACTGTTGTGTTTGTTGATTGTCAGTTTTTCGGCATCCTCCCCGTTAGGGTTTTTGTGCTCCAGCCGCGTGACTTTTTGTTTTTCCTTTGTGTAACCTGTAGTCACAAAAGTTGTTTCTAGTTATAAGGGAATCGTGTCCGCGTCTGGTAGGACCGCTGGCATGAGCGAGCGCGCTTGTAGCACGCCCTATCTTTCGTTTTGTTGATGCCATATTGTCATCACGCCAAATGGAGAGTCATTCATTTCCCCCCTTATCCTTCCAAAAGTGTTTGATCCTATCGTACAGAGTACAAAGGTTTCTCTATTTTTGATAAATACTCGTTAGTGAAGAGGTGAAAACCGGCAAAACCCTTTGTCAAACCAAGCAAAATACCATCCGAAAACACTACAAAATAGAGCCATACAACTTCTCCAAGGTTAAAGTGTTGCTCGTCCTTGAGCAATTAAAATTTTAAAAATAAATTTGGGGAGCTTGATGTTTAAATAAAAGGCCTTACCAGTCTGAGATAATATGCCATAGCCGTTTTCATGAATCCTGCAACCTTAAACAAAATGATACTGAAATTTGAAGGGTTGGACTAAGCCTCGTGGCATAACCAGATGTAGTTTGCTAAAAAATACTTCTTAATCTCAATTTAAGTCTTTTAAAGTTAGCTAGTATGCGAAACAGGTCTGAAAAAAGTCAGCTAGGTTGCGAAAAAAATTCGAAATCCTTCTCTTGTTAACGTTGGATGATCTCCTTGTTGCTTTGAGTAGCAAGATATCGAAAATAGAAATTTACAACTAAAAAAAGTAGAGAACATTATTCAGTTCTAAATAAGAGGTCTCTTTCAAATAGTACAAGATAATAAATATGCATGGACTTGTACATATTTATTAGTTTTTTTTGTAAAATGTAACACATAACATACTAATCAAACTATTATTTTTGTTTATTGTGATGCGTAAAATATATTATCAATCTTATTACTGTGATATGACTGTAAATTAACCCCAAATTAAATGGAAGTAAGCGGATATTATTTGCTACATCATATTTTATGGGCCTGGTTACTGAACTTCGACCCCCATTGTTCCTCCAAGTTTAACAGACAATATATATATTACTTTCCCTAGTTGGGACACACCTTTAATAGAAAGACCACTACAAATATAATGTGGCAGAATATAGTTCATCATATGTTGATATAATGGTCAGCGATGCTCAGATATGCACCTCCCAGTAGACCAAACGACCTAAATAAAGCTATTTGTATGCTATATAGTAACACAATTTTAATCTTAAAAAGTAATAATAATTTTTAAGCATGTCGCTAGTAAAATTCCCTACATAGGAGTAAGTCTAACAGAATGGCGCAAGAATAGATTGTACTCTAGGGGTGGCAAACCTTACAACTTTGAAACCGGAAACCAAAATGTGTTAAAATAAAACAACAAAAGACAAGTTTCCTATGGATAATATGTTTTTCTTTTATTTACTATTTGTCGTTATTTTCTCATGAAGTGATATTAATAATATTAGTTTCTCATCAAATAATAAATAAATAAAAATACCGATTACAATTTGTTCTGCAACAACATAATGTCAAGAGCAGTTGAGACATGAGTGATGAATAGAGGCAAAAAAGCAGCAAACAAAATATGCCCGCACCAAAGCAATCAGGGGAAACAACCACCGCCAAGACAAGACTTGGACTCAAATAAAGGTCCTCCAGTAGCGATACCTCCATGAAGGAAAAAAATGCGTAAGCTTCGTTGATCTCCCTATCTAAAAATGAAAGTCAAATCAATTTTTAGATAGGGCCTTCATGCTAAAAGTCTACCATTGTTAGGGTAATATATATGCTAAGGTCAAATCTAGGATCTGACCCCGAATTCTAAACTGAGTACTCAATGAGGACGTAATTCATTGTTTTTCTAAGTCTCAGTCTACTAAGAATTAACTAAATCTCAATCGAGTCTGAGAACGTTGGATTGTGTTGTGATTATGTTATCCGAGAGTTGCACATGTATTACAACTGAGATTCCGCGGTTAAACATGAGTTGTAACTGAGATTAATTTCCTATGCCATTAGATTTGCATTTTGATTCGTGTTATCCATATAGTTCTACTTGAGTTTCAAGTTGTAAGGTTGACAGAAAACAAAAAAAATTCTCCATACTACGTAACACCCAAGATCAATCTATGAAGATGCAACTCCGTGTTAGATCTAGTGCTCAATAACACTCTGTAGTGGAAGTAGATGTCGATCAATCCTGATGAAGGTTCTCATGACCAAGCCTGGTTGTGAGAATGTTGCCGATTTCCCGCTCCCAAGTTCAAGATTAAAGGTATGATCTCTCTCCCGACATCCACGCCTCCAGAGCTTCAATCTGCCAGCGTTCCGTCGTCCAGGGCTCGACGCTAGCGATGAGAGAACAAACTTTTATCATAGGTGTAGTTAGATCCAATCTACTAGATTATATCTGCATGAGAGAGAAGTTTTCTCAACATATGAGAGAAGAGGAAGAGGAGAGCTCCAGTTGTATTCTCCCAAAGGAGAGCAGGGGTGGGTATATATAGTGGGAGAGGAGGGCCAAGGGGATACCAACTTGGGGAAGAGGCTCCCCCAATCGACCACTGCCTATGCCCTAGGGAAAGGTGTTCCGCGCCACCCCTCCTCTTGTGGGTGTTGGAATCCTTGTCCAATTCGTCCTCTAAAGGCCCAAACCGATTTGGCCTAGAAGCCTTTTCTTGCCCCACAAGGAAAGTGGAGACAAAGCCCTTGGAGGGATATGCCTCCAGCCTATTTGGTCCTATGGGTCCATGCCGCCACCCCCCAAGTGAGATGCGGCCCTCGAACTCCCTCTTTCCCCCTTACGACACTCCCCCTTCCGGTGTTTTCTCGGAAACTCCCCGAAACAATATATACCCTACATTTAAATTATCGGACATTATTTGATGGTATAGAAACAATTTTTATCACCCTGGGACAAATCATGCCTGATAATAGAATCCTAGAAATACTTTCGAGGTCTCTCCGACATCATATGCCTCTTCTAAGATTCTCCGAAACACTTTCGATATATTATCGAAACTATTTCAACGACATCAGAATGATTTCGACCATTATCATATCCAACCACACCTATTAAATACTCTCAATAATAGATTGAAACAACTTAACAGTGTGACCCAGAAGGCTCAGTAACACACAGATATGTCGGAACACTTTCCGAACAATAACCATCAGCGGAGTCATGGACACCCATGATGGCTCATGTGCATTCACGAAGAACGTAGAACCTATTTTGTTTCTCATATTGTTAATCCAATTGCTTCACGATACTAGTAATATCCCGAGATGAGACTTCAGTATCCTCGTGATCAAACTTCTTTGATCACTATACCCGTTATTCTCGTACTAATAACACTCTCTATTTTCTCATCCAGATTCGGATATCTTTGTGACATAATCATGCCGTGTCTGGCCATACGATTAGATGATATCGTAATACCAAGAGGACCCAAAGTGTGTATCTCTTGATCGTCATGGGGAGTAAGTTCTTAATCTCAAACTATCCAAGTTCCATTACACTGTCTAGGACGTACGCAAAAGTCAACCTTTTGATATTTTGTTATGGTAAAGGTTTGAAGACAATCAAAGTACACATTTCAAGTGTCCGGTCAGTAGATATGCACATGGTCTAAGAATTTATGCAAATGGCAACTCACAATATCATTTCTATAAACACCAATGAATAATATCTCATAGAAAGGTCATATAATTGGGTCGGTTCACTACTATATTCTGCCAACAATATACTCTCATGGTTGTTTGACTTATCATAGTCCATGATCAGGAAAACCTGGTCATCGCACAACGCATGAGCTAATTTTACAGGCTTAGATTAGAAACTCTTGTTTATTTATTTCACTACATGTGCATGTTATTTTTTTTGAATCTCATATTCAAGTATCACAACAATTAGAACATAAAAATATAAACATTAATAATGAACTGAAGATAAATAATAACATATTATTGTCTCTATAGCATACCTCCAACACAAGTGAGATGCAACTGAGACTTGGATGATGCCACTCGAAAAAGTAGTTAAATCTCAGTCGGCTGAGCTTTAGGCATGCCCATAATTCATATAAGATCGATGATCTAACTTTCTAGAAGTAATTTGCACATTTCCCCTCTCTACTATAAAAATATTTACATTATCTTTATTAATCATTAAGCCTACAATTCATCTAGTTCTATTTAATCAAATTGCAAACTAAACAGACACCTATTTATGCAATTTTGTAGTGGAACTTATCTAATTGTTTCATTGTGTAAACACATATTAAGTATGCATGAAGTACTCTCCCGCCAAAACAAGGTTCATCCTAGGCGTAGGTCGATCAACAATAGGCCAAAAATTTCCTCTTTGCCATCGTCGGATCGTAATCTAACACCTAGAAACATCTTCAATATATTTTTTTTGCATTTTTTGACCCTCGGTTTTTAAGAAATCAACCCTAGTACAAAACAACTCCGGTTAAATGAAAGGATATATCATGTTGGCCCTGACCTGTCTAATAGTTACAGGAAAAATGTCACCGAGTGATTTACCCTAGTAGTGCAGCAAAATCCCAAATATTACAACACAATTCCTCACCCCATGTAAAAGAAAATATACTATTGCAACAAATCATCGCAACATTTTGAAAAAAACCAATGCTACAAAAAAGTGGTGAAACTATCTTTTTTCCTGTAGATTTAATAGCAACAAAAATCACCAACAATTTCAGAAAAAAATATAATCAATTACAAGAAAAAACCATTTGTTTGCATCAATAGAAGGTGGTTAAGCAATATTTTCCCTTGCAATTCATTTGAAACGAAACTCACCAACTATTTCATTAAATGGTTACCAAAAAACATGTGTTTGCATCATTTTAAAAAGCACGTAAACAAATATTCACGAAAACAATGAGAAACTTATAGCAACGACAGAGTAAACCTTGAAACATCTGGCGTGTGATTTTACAACAAAAGGTGTATGCGTTTGCTGAAATATGGAAGCATGTAAGCTACATAAGAAAACCCGGCAAAAAGAAAACTTTAGAAAAAAAAGGCCTAGAAAACTGTACAACAAACTCATGTGTGATTTCTCAGTAAAAATCATGTGTATGCGTTTGCTGAAAGGAAGGGGCATAAAGAAAACCGGTATTATTTTTGTAAACAACTACTCCTCCGTCCTAAATTAAGTGTCAGAAAGTTTGACAAAAGTGGTTGTATCTAACACTAAATTATGTCTAGATACATCCACTTTGTCAAACTTTGCGACATTTAATTTAAGACGGAGGGAGTATTTTTCATTGTATATGCTCCAACAGTCTTAGGGAACTTTTATTTTTGCGGGAAACGGTCTTAGCGAACTTGCTCATATGATACGAGTCATGCATGTAGGAAAGAGAACCTTTCATCATTTCATCCCAACCTTGGTCTGAACTCTTCCGTATCCTATTATGCATGACGAGTCACATCCGTATCAACAGCGTCTCCTGTTCAAAAACCGGCGCATGCGCAGGATTGCATATTTGCATTGTAGGTTCCTATAGGCTATAGCTGCTAGCACGAGAGTGAGCGAGCGGCAGCGTGATAAGGTTATACGCTAGCACGAGAGTGACGCGAGTAGGTATTAACTTACCCGGCCAGCACGGTCGATCGACCGGTACGTACGCGTGCCTAGCTAGTTATCGCCGCCTTAAATAACTCACCCAAGTTCCGCCGCCTCCGCGTCGTCGACCCGGCCCTCGCCGCGCGCAATGCAATGCACCAACGGCGACTAGCAACTCCCCGGCCCACATTTATTGCCTAAAGTACTATTCCGATGACCGGATCGATCCTCCTCCTACACCGGCCGGTAGACATCTTCTCATCTCACCATCTGTATGAAAGTTCGTCTCCTCCACTGATTAGACTGGCTGGCCCGCTTGAAGATAGCTGCTGCCGTGACTCCTCCGATGCCCAAGTCAGCGCGCGCTCGTACGTCGCCGTCCATGAGCCCATGTGTTTGAATCTCTAGATCGAACTAGTCTAGGTGTTCATCCGTGTTTGCCTTGCACAATGCCTCTGGTTGGTGATTCGAGAGAGAGATACAGAGAGGGAGAGAGATACAGAGAGATAATGCATCACCTTCACTACCCTTTGATGACGATGGCGTGTCGGTGGTAGACATGGTGACGACGGTGGAACTTCCCGTGAGCACTGCGTGGAAACCCTAGATCGGAAGGGGATGTAGGTGGGGTTTGTGACGGCGCGGTTAACCTCGTACAGCGTGCCCCCAGCCCCCCACCACTTTATATACGCAGGTCACAGGGGCCCACCAACCAGTGAACGGTTGGGCGCCCCCGATCAGGGCGCTATAGACCAGGGGCACGAAGTGGCCGTTGGGCCCTTCGTGAGATCAATCTAACATTCTCCCCCTTAATCTCAACTTTTACTTTTAACTTTATACCTTTTACTTTTACTTGTTTCATCACATATTGATACATAGAGCATATTTCATCGTCACGGCTCAATTGCCGATAGAATCAGACAGCTACAATATACGTTTCTGTTTTGAAACAAAAACTGTTACTTTTCGGGCCTCTCTTATCCAGGAATCATAGGCTTTCCATTAAACCCATGCCGGCTATGTGATCTTTGAACACACTGGGTGGTAAGCCTTTCGTTAGCGGATCCGCAAGCATATCCTTTGTCCTTATATGCTCGAGACTTATAGTTTGATCCTGGATTTTATCCTTCACAATATAATACTTTATTTCTATTGGCTTTGTAGCATTACTCGACTTGTTGTTGTGAGCATAGAATACTGCGGGCTGGTTGTCATAGTACATCTTTAGTGGTTTGCTAATGCAATCTACCACTTTCATGTCGGGTATAAATTTCTTTAGCCATATCGGCTGCCCCGTGGCCTCATAACATGCTATAAATTCTGCATACATCGTGGATGATGCAACTATTGACTGTTTGGAGCTTCTCCACGAAATAGCTCCTCCTGCGAGAGTAAACACGTATCCTGACGTGGATTTTCTATCATCTTTGTCTCCCGCAAAATCAGCATCTGAATACCCTCTTATCTCTAGGGAATCAGACCTTCTATATGTTAGCATGAGGTCCTTGGTGCCTTGCGCATAACGCAATGCTTTCTTTACCATTTTCCAGTGCTCTGTGCCTGGATTCTCTTGATATCTACCGAGTACCCCGGTGATAAAAGCTAAGTCAGGGCGAGTGCACACTTGTGCATACTGTAAGCTTCCAACAGCCGAAGCATATGGTACTGATTTCATTTGATCGATCTCATATTGGTTCTTGGGACATTGGAATTTCCCAAAACTATCGCCCTTGACTATAGGAGCAGGTGTGGCAGAACTCACATGCATATTAAACCTTTTGAGAACTTTCTCAAAATATGCCTTCTGTGATAGTCCTAAGACTCCATTCGTTCTATCTCGGTGAATCTCTATGCCCAAAACATATGAGGCTTCACCAAGATACTTCATATCAAAGTTCGAGGATAAGAACTTCTTTATTTCTCGTAGAAGACTGACGTCACTGCTAGCAAGCAAGATATCATCCACATACAAGATTAGGAAAATGTATTTCCCACTTTTGAACTTTGCATAAATGCAGTTATCCTCAACATTCTCTTTAAATCCAAAACTCTTTATTGTATCATTAAATTTTAGATACCACTGTCTAGAAGCCTGCTTTAATCCATAGATAGATTTCTTTAGACGGCATCCTTTATCTTCCTTGCCTTCCACGATAAACCCCTTGGGTTGTTTCATGAAGACCTTTTCTTTTAGATCTCCATTCAAAAACGCCGTCTTTACATCCATTTGATGTAGCTCTAAATCAAAATGTGCAACTAGTGCCATTATGATTCTGAAGGAATCCTTACATGAAACTGGAGAAAACGTCTCATTGTAATCTACCCCTTCTCTTTGTGTAAAGCCTTTTGCCACAAGACGTGCTTTATACATTTCTACATTTCCATTAGAGTCATACTTTATTTTGTAGACCCATTTACAGCCTACTGTTTTGGCTCCTTTGGGAATATCCTCTAAGTCCCAAACATCGTTGGAACTCATCGATTTCATTTCATCTTCCATAGCCTCCACCCATCTAGATGAGTGACGGATTCTCATGGCTTCTTCATATGAGGTGGGATCACCTTCCTTATGAGCCGTTTCTGTGTTATAAACTTTATAATCACTAGAAATAGCTGACTTTTTATGTCTCGTGGACCTTCTAAGGCCTTCATTTTCTTGCTCATGTCGCGCCTCAACTTCTGGCACATCCTCTTGAGAAGACTGCTGCTCCTCCCTTTCATGCTCAACTTCGGGTTCAGTCGGCTCCTGATGAGCAGGTTCCGAATCTTCACCTCTAGTTGTCATGGTTGGAGTCACAACAGATGCTTGCACCGCAACCTCAGGGGTTGACGATGCAGGTACAACAGGTAGCGAGAAAAACGGCTCTTGAATCATTGGATTAGGTGCACACACCCTCTTCTCCTCAAGATCAATTTTCCGAGTTACCATGCTCCCCCTCATCATTTCGTCCTCTAAGAAGACCGCATGTCTCGTTTCTACAAACTTTGTGTATCTGTCTGGACAGTAGAAACGATAACCTTTTGATCTATCAGGATAGCCAATGAAATGGCAACTCACTGTTTTGGTATCTAACTTTGCAATGTTTGGATTAAACACTTTTGCCTCAGCTGGGATCCCCCACACCCTGAGGTGCTGTAGGGATGGAACTTTTCCTGTCCACAGCTCGTACGGTGGTTTGGGCACCGACTTGCTTGGTACTCTGTTGAGAATGTGAATGGCGGTTTTAAGTGCCTCCATCCATAATCCCAATGGCAAAGTGGAATAACTCATCATACTGCGTACCATATCCATAAGAGTACGGTTACGCCTTTCAGCTACTCCATTTTGCTGAGGTTCGCCCGGCATTGAATACTGGGCTACTATGCCATTCTCCTGTAAGAACCTTGCAAAAGGTCCAGGGACTTGGCCATATGGAGTGTGTCTGCCGTAGTACTCCCCCTCCCACGGTCAGATCTCACTATCTTTATGCTTTTATCATGTTGATTTTCAACTTCAGCCTTGAATATCTTAAATTTATCCAACGCTTCAGATCTTTCTTTAATTGGATATATGTATCCATATCGGGAGTAATCATCTGTGAACGTTATAAACGAGTCATAACCATCCACACTTTTCACAGGAAATGGTCCACAAATATCAGTGTGAATAATTTCCAGTGTTGCTGTACTTCGGTTTGCACCCTTTTTAATTTGCTTTACATACTTTCCTTTAATGCAATCTATGCATTGCTCTGTTTCTGAGAACTCTAGCGGAGGAAGAATATCATTTTTGATTAGTCTTTCTATTCTCCCCCTCGAAATATGGCCCAAGCGACAGTGCCATAATTTTGATGAGTCATGAGTTCTCTTTCTTTTCTTTTGTTCGTTATTCGACCCAGAAACATGCTCATTCACTTTACACACAGAATAAACTTTTTCACGCAAAGATAATAAATAAAGCTCATTGTGGAGGTAAGCAACCCCCACATGAATATTATTACACCACAAGACACATTTGCCATGTCCAAAATAACACTCATAATTGTCTTTGTCTAAGCGTGATACACTGATAAGGTTCCTGTGTAGTGAAGGAACAAACAAAACATCTCTAAGCAGAATAGTGAAACCATCAGCAAGCTCCAAGGAGATGTTGCCAACAGCTTCTACGTCTGCTTGAACTCCATTAGCGACCTGAATGCATCTTTCGCTTCTTAGCGTGCTCCGGGTCGAACTGAATCCCTGTAAAGAATTTGCAACATGAACAGTTGCACCTGAGTCAATCCACCATGTAGATTTGGAAAACTGTGTATACAGGGATTCATTTACAAAGGAAACAACATTGTTACCTTTCTTTGCCATTATGTACTTTAAATAGTCTGGGCAATCTTGCTTGTAATGGCCAGTCTTTTTGCAGTGGAGACAAGTGTCTTTGTCCACTGGAAAAAACCTCTGTGGGTACAGATGCTGCTGCTGATGGGGACCTTTCCCATGTGGTTTTGAAGGAGAACCAGTATGGCTTTGACTATAGTTTCTTTTCTTATTATCCCTCACATAGTTCACAGAACCACCATGTGAGGCTTTGAGTCTGTCCTCCTCTTGAACACACATAGCAATAGTCTTTTCAACATCCCACTTTTCAGGGGCCATGTTGTAGTTTATCACAAAGTTGTCAAACTGACTTGGCAGTGAATCCATGATCAGATGGACAAGAAGTGCTGGCTTGAGCTCAAGATCATCATCCATGGGCTTAAGTTTCGCAGCCATGTTGCTCATCCTCAGTATGTGCTCCCGGATGCCATGTGCACCTCCGGTGTACTTTTCAGTTACCAGTTGTTTGATCAACTGGGTGGCATAAACCTTTGAAGATCCAGTGAACTGGCTCTTTATCTTTTCTACGTACTCTGTAACAGAAGCACACTCTGCAATTGAGCCCACGATTGCGTTCTCAATTGTATTCTTTATAAATGCCATGCACTTTTTATTGGCTGTTTGCCACTTTCTGTTTTCAATAGAATATGCCAACTCCAAAGGAGCATGGTCTCTTTTCTTCTTTTCCCATGCAGCATCATCATCAGTTGCCTCTTTAACAGACTCTTTTGGCTTGACAGGCTGTGGAGTG
This sequence comes from Alopecurus myosuroides, assembly GCA_028641055.1. Taxonomy (NCBI): domain Eukaryota; kingdom Viridiplantae; phylum Streptophyta; class Magnoliopsida; order Poales; family Poaceae; genus Alopecurus; species Alopecurus myosuroides. Next base: position 267,663,972 of record CM054062.1, read on the forward strand.
TCCACAACCCAGTCAACCTCTGCACAGATGAAGGCAAATTCCACCTTTTTTCCTTCACTCACTGTAGTTGTCTCCTCTCAGGGTCGGGATGTCCTTGATGCATGTCATCAAGTAGAACCCTCCTGAAAACCACAATGAAGTGAGAAAAACAACAACAATTGCATGTAATAATCCAACGTTGGTTAAAATTATAACACAACTGTTTATGCAATTATGACTACATCACCGTTGGGCAGAAAATAGCAATAAAAGCATATATGACACTATAACATTTAATCATGATAATGCTATTAACAACGTTGGTTATTTAATAACATAAATCATAACTATCACTTTAACATGCTCTTAAAAATAATTCTCACTTTAATCCTATTTTCTTTATTTAAGAGCACTTTTATTCAATTTGCAGCGGAAAAACATGAATACATAATTCATACTCTTTATACTTTATACGAATATTTCATTCACTTTTGTATTCCCTAAAACAATAATTTCGTTGGAAATAATTGAGTAGGAAAAAACTAGATCAATTTGCCCAAAATTTTGGACAAAAAACAATTAATTCTGCTTCTGTAAAAAAAACAAAACAGAGAACAGAAAAAAACTGTGGAAAAACGGCCCGGCCCACGGCCTGCTCATCTGTCAGCGAGAGCGCGCGCGGTACTGCACTATCTGGCGCTCATCGCTCATCTCTCTGGGCGAAAAGGCCCAGCGGGCTGCGAGCGCCCGGGGCGCTCTTTGCTGTTTGCCGCCCGGTGCGCTGTGGGCAAACAGCCCGAGGCTCGGCCCACGCCCAGTCTTTCGGCCCACTGGCCCGTCTGCGCTAGGGTTTTAATCTCAACCCTTGAGATCGATCGGACGGCTGACCGCGCGCCTCGGAGGAACAAAACGGGCAGCGACCGGACCCGATCGAAACCCTAGCTCATTCTTCACCCCGAGCGCCCCCTTGTCTCTGTTCTTTCGCGCCCGCAGCGGGCTGCCGGCCGCCGCGCCTCGCGCGCGCCGTGCTCGCTCCGCCGCCGGAGACGGCGAGAGCCGCCACGCCCACCATGCGAGCGCCGTGCCGACGCCGACCTCTCTATTTCTTTTCTGTACCTCGCCCGCAGCGAGCTCGTCTAGGGTTGAGCCGCCGGCAGTGCGCCACCGCGCCGCCACCGCACTCCCCTAGCCCCTTTCTTTCCCCTACTCTTCCACCTCCATCTCCACCGTAACAGCGAGACAGAGAGGAGCTCTCGGTCTTGTGACCGCGCGACCGGCGGTGACCCGTGGCGCCGTTGCCTCCCTCTTCGCCGGCGGTGCGTTCCCTCGCGGTGAGCGCACCTCCGTCGAACGGAGAGGTATCCGGTCCCTTTCCTCCCTGGCTGTTCTTTGGCCCGGGCGCCTCGGCTTGCCGATGCGTGCCCGAAATCGAGAGGAACGGCGCGGCCGTGGTGGCGGCGCACTGTTTCCCGGTGAGCAATTCTTTTCCCTTCCCCTCTAATCTCTGTTAGGGTTAGGTTTGCTTTTGGGGAACAATTCTTTTCTCTATTTCTTTTCTTTCACCGAGAACGACTAGATCCTAGTGGACAAAGCTCTGATACCATTGTTTGAATCTCTAGATCGAACTAGTCTAGGTGTTCATCGGTGTTTGCCTTGCACAATGCCTCTGGTTGGTGATTCGAGAGAGAGAGAGAGAGAGAGAGATACAGAGAGGGAGAGAGATACAGAGAGATAATGCATCACCTTCACTACCCTTCGATGACGATGGCGTGTCGGTGGTGGACATGGTGACGGCGGTGGAACTTTCCGTGAGCACTGCGTGGAAACCCTAGATCGGAAGGGGATGTAGGTGGGGTTTGTGGCGGCGCGGTTAACCTCGTAAAGCGTGCCCCAACCCCCACCACTTTATATACGCAGGTCACAGGGGCCCACCAACCAGTTAACGGTTGGACGCCCCCGATCAAGGCGCTATAGACCAGAGGCACGAAGTGGCCGTTGGGCCCTTCGTGAGATCAATCTAACACCATGCTGTTACACTCGTGCGTGCACGCGTGAGAGGGGCGCGCCACAGGAAGGACGTACGTATACGTACGCAAACGGCAGCAGCCCGGCCGGCCGGCACGGCGGTGAGCCGGGCTTGGCTAGAGCAGTGCGCCGAACATAAGTGCGGCAAATATTGTAGTAGCGGGATCTACGTAGCTTGGCGGAGTACCTACCGGATAATCATTGGCGTGCATGCACGCACGCACGCACAGTTGGTACTATAGCATTTATCGAGAACAGAGCAGGTAGAGAGTTGCCATGAAAACCAGGGCAGGTTTCGCAGGAATTCTGATGGGTTCTACTGTGCATATGCAGAAGTACTCGCTCCCGTTAAAAAGACATACATGTTCACCGATGGGCAATCAGGAGATGACGAGAGCAATGCTTTCCGCGGAAAAATCTAAGGTGCACACGCATCTCGAAATTTGAATTTAAGATTCATCAACGATGATACCAATTCAATATCATTGGACTCACATTACAAGGGCTACTTTGGATTCGCGTTATAAGAGCATGCATGTACACAAGTTGTCATGAAAATCTTGTACTATTGTACGATTGCATGCCGTTTAGACAAGATAATAGAAGTGTTGTACAATGACATCTCTCGCGCTTTCTCCGGTTTCTTGCTGTGGATGCGATTATGGAGGACTATCGCAATGACCACGGAGACGGTCAGGGTTTTGATCGAGAGGGGCACATGAATTCTGACCAATGCAACAAGAAGGATTGGCCTCGTAAACCCTAACAACCATGATAAAATTGTAAACTCAGTGTTAGAGACGTCTTACTTGTTTTTGTAGGACGGGTGATGTGGTATAGTCTTTGCCATGCCAGATATTGTATGAGATGCTACCAATTGTAATTATTCGCATGACATGTTATGGTACCGTATGATGGCTGGAGCCATATGATTGTCTCGGTACGGCCTGCATGCCAAACTTCATTTGTTGCATTTAGCTATAGTAATAGCAATAATTTTAATTGCGGAAGACGTGGAGATGACGATCGTGCGTTATGGAGCTCGACGACATGCCGTACACGAAGATGAAGTTCTCCACCTAATGGAGAAAGACTATGATATATTACATAAAATTTTGAATTGTTTGTGATGCTAATCCTTTTTTATGCATTCTTTTAGATGTGTTGTAGTCGTGTTTATTAGGATGAATTATCCCAAAATATCAAGTAGTTAATGTTCTCCCAAGTATAGCACCATCAGGAATACGTGTCACCCCGAAGTGCGTCATGATTACATGACTATGATAGAGATGTTGCTATGAAACAGATGTTAATTGTTCACACTGCGAGAATACTTTGGTTGTCTTGACATTCAAGCATGATCGTACTGAGGTCAGAGCGCGAGTATAGAAAGATAAATGAAAGTCATATTTGATGTGATCGGTAATTCGGCCCACCTATCTAGTAGCTAGTCACTTGGGATGATCACATCCTTGACGTGGATGTAGATATGGATTTTGAATCACTAAACACTAATTACGAGGAATGTTGATTTTACTGGGATCACGACTTATGATTAAATAGTTTAATCTAATTAATGAAAGTTTAATTTATGAATATGTCTAAGTGAACTTGCTATAATTATAGATCAATGGCTCACAAAAAAAAACCCCACCATTAGCTGATGAGGACATATTCATATGTTATGATTGTTGTAAATGCTTGAGTTGAAAAGTATTAAGTCTGATTGATGGCTATCATAAGATGATTTCAATCGTAGTTGAATATGATGTTTGTGTTAACGAGAATTTCTATACTACCTAAATATATGCACTTATGTATGATTAGTTTTGTTGATAACACAAGCATTGGAGGAGCAATGGAGCTGGTTGAAGAGGATGGCAAGCACGAGGGGGCGAGAGAGGAAGTTGAGCCATGAAGGATGAGAAATTCGGTTTGGACTGCCAGAAGTTCTGAATTTGAAACAGACATGGATTCTTCATAAATAAGCACTTTATGGAAAGGAAATTCCAAGATCTTTCCAATGGGTCCGGCCCCCATGCACCGGTTCGACATTTACACGGCGCGGTGACTGAAATAGAGTCGTTTTCTGTCGGTTTCCAAATAGAGTCCTGTCAAGTTAGGAAACCTAAAGATAAGATTGTTTTCGACTCCAACTGCAGTTTGGAATCCAGCAGTCTTTATATAGGCTTGTAATTCATGGCTTTTAGGTTTAGACCACGTTAAACATAAACCCTAGATTCTAGACATGACAGAAATTCCTCTGAATTTATCCCCATCGATTCTTATCGATCTGGTGGTTCATACTACTGCAAAGTTTGCGTGCTGTCTGCTATTACATTGGGTATTAGAAGGTACATGTCCACTTTGTAGTCGGCGTCTACGTGTGCAAGTGTGTAGAGTTGCGAATATCCAAGGGGTTGAGAGATGTTGCATTGGCTACGGGGATTAGCCGGATAATTCTCAGCAATACGCAAGTTATAATCCATACACAATCATCGTGCTCAACGAGAAGATCGGGTCACGACATATCATCTTGGTATTAGATTTTTGGGTTTACTGAGCTATTCACCCTCATAGATTAGTTCATGTTTTTGTCCTATCCAAAAAAAGATACACAAAAAGATTAGGTTAGAATTCGCCATAGCCCTAGATAGCACCGTTTGCATCTTTAGTTTGTTGGTTGTGTTCTTCGGTTGTGCTCCCGTTTTTGTTTTGTGTCACAATTGTCTAGGTTTAGGTCCGTTTCTATTTTCGAGTCTTCTTGTTTGGAGTCTAAATTCAAGACAAAACAAAAAATGAGCCATATCTCGAAGCCCCAATCCGACTAGAATTAAGTTTCCGTTTAGTTTTGTCGAGGGGCTAGCCCCTGGGTAGGGTCATACTTGGTGTGAAATGGTATCCAAGGAGTGGACACTGAGTCAAAGTTGACCGGGTTAAGTGCCCAATCGGCATCTGGCTACCGACATATGCTATGTCGGTATGAGGTATCATGTATTATATCTTCCAGGTGAGCATTCTCCGGGGTTATCCGAGTTACACTTGGAGAAACCGGGTTACGGGAAGAACCTGCTATCCCGGATTAAGGTCAATGGAGCAGGTGTATCCCGAAGATCATGGAGGAGAACATGCGTGCGGTTCAACTTACTAGATGGGCGACACCGAGCGTACATGGGACAGTGTAGAGGTATGGGCGAGGCCATGTCGTGTCTCTGACACGGGGGACAGGACACACAGGACATGCCACAGAGGAGACTTTTGGCCCTGTGCTCTACGGAGTGCGATACTCCACGGTGCATTTCGCCTAACTTTGTAGTTCTTGTCAGTGGCCACCGGTATATAAGGTGACCACTGCCCCTCCTGCGCGGGGGACGATCCCAGCGACTCATTCTTCCATCATCATGCAGAAAAGGGAGAGAGTTTCTTCTTCTTCTTCCTGTAGCTAGGAGAGCTCAAGGAGCAGGGTTGTAACTCAGTTACCCACATATATAGAGGCAGACAAGTAGGAGTAGGGGTTTTACCTCCTCACGAGGGCCCTGAACCTGGGTACATCGGTTTGTTTGTTGTTTCCTGTGTGTGCTTCTTGGCGCACAATCCCTCCCCGGATATCTACAACGTCAATCGACCCCAACTCAAGTCATTCCATGGCATCTTCCGTGACACCACCACGATAGTTGGCGCCCACCATGGGGCCAGCAGTGGTGCTGGCTGGGGTTTCTATCCGCACGGGATCCCTCCTTCCTTCGGACGAGCGTGTGCTCTGTGGCCTTGTCCACAGGATCGCCTCGTTTGACTTCATCACCGACAACGCGGGCGATTTCCGCGGCAAAGCGCTACCCGCGGGCGGCTTCGTCATCGGCTTCGGTGCTCATCTTGTCTACGTCGCCACCGAGGTCATCCGTGGGTACCCGGAGAAGGTGCATGTGGATGCGGATACTCCTGCAGTCTGCGCAAGCCGCGACCGGCGAATCGATCGCCTCGCGGATAACGTGGAGGTAATGATGACCTCGCATGCTGCTGAAGCGGGAAAAGGTGCGGCCGGTGGTACCGATGCCGGTGTCAAGTCTAACCGGGTGCCGCACAAGCCGTTGGAGAGGCTTAAGAATCAACCGGGTTACGTGGATCCTTCTGTTGCACCTGCGAGGCCGGCTCCTTTCCAGGACATCATTGAGAAGTTGGCTGTGCCGGTAGCTACCTGTACGGATCCGGCACTGGGCAGGCCCAGCTGGAGGAGCAGAGGCAGAACATCCTCAACGAGGCCATCGAGATGTCTCGCACCAGGCAAGAGTTCGACCTCGATCTCCGTGAGTACAACAAAGCTCATGGTTTTACTCCGGTTGGAAACAATCCTTGTCGCATAAATGTTGTGTGATACGTCATAAACATATCCTTAATTTCTGATGTTCCATGTTGTTTTCATGCCTTATGCTACATGTTTTCCTTACACTTTATGTCATTTTTATCGATTTCCCGGGACTAACCTATTGACAAGATGCCATAGAGTCAGTTCATGTTCTCTGATGTTTTTAGTTTCAGAAAAGTTGTTCTGGAAATATTCTCAGAATTGGAAAATTCGAAGCCCGGAAGTCCTTGAATTCCCGAAGGTTCCACGGAGTCCCGAAGAGGCCCGGAGGGGGGCCACAGGGGGCCACACCATAGGGCGGCGCGCCCCCTGGCCACGCCATGGGGTGGTGTGGGCCCCTCGGGCGCCCACCGCCATCGCCCTTTCCCCTATTTATTCTCTCGATGCGTGAACCCTAAAAATATACCACTTTTCCACGAAAAACACCGGAGGCCACCATCATCGTCAACCCGAGATTGGGAGGGTTCTGGAGTTCTCCCCGGCACCCTGCCGGGAGGGGAAATCATCACTGGAGGGCTCTACACCACCATGTCTGCCTCGGAGTGATGCGTGAGTAGTTCATCCTTGGACTACGGGTCCATAACAGTAGCTAGATGGTTGTTCTCTCCTCTTTATGCCGCATGTTTAGATCTCGTGAGCTTCCCTACATGATCGAGATCATCTTATTGTAATGCTACATGTTGTGTTTGCTGGGATCCGGTGATTATTGAATGTTATGTCTCTCTTGATTATCAATCTATCATGTTGTCTTCATGTGTATGTTATTTATGATCTTGCATGCTCTCTGTTGTTAGTAGATGCTCTGAACAAGTAGATACTATTGACTCCAATAGGGAGTATTTATGCTCGATAGTGGGTTCATGCCTCCTTTGCATCTGTGCTCGAGTGACAAAAACGTGACGGATGGAGGATGTGATGTTCCTATTAGGGAGAAAACAATGATGTTTACATTACACACTTTGCTTACTGGGATTATCTGTTGCTTGCAACTTAATACCCAACGTTTGTTCGGATGATATTCGGAGGGTGTATTATTAGTCATAGATGCAGTTGGATGACGGTCTATGTATCTTGTTGTAATGCCCGTATGAATCACATAGTAATCATCATGTCATGCATGTTTAATTATCTATCAATTGCCCAACTATAATTTGTTCACCACACTTGTTAGCTATCTTTTATGGAGAGACACCTCTAGTGAAGTGTGGACCCCGGTCCATTTTCTCATATTGATAATACAACCGCCACAATTACTGTTTTCACACTCCTTCCATTGTTTTCACACTGCTACTGCTGTTTTCATATTGTTCTCATACTGTTTTCCACACCATACGTGTAACCTCTTTGTGTTCAGCAAAATCGGTGAGATTGACAACCTCACAGCTTTGTTGGGGCAAAGTGAATTGATTGTGTTGTGTAGGTTCCACGTTGCTGCCAAACTGGTGGTGCGCCCTACCACCTCAGCTGCATCAACCATCGGAAGTTGATTCTTTCTCCTACTAGTCGATTCAACCTTGGTTTCTTTTCTGAGGGAAACTTGCTGCTGTGCTCATCAAACCTTCCTCTTGGGTCTCCCAATGATTGCAAGACCTGCACCATCAAGCACTTTTCTGGCGTCGTTGCCAGGGAGGAAGAGAATTTCTGTAAGGGGAGTCTCTCACTTCCAATCTCTTTACTTTGTTTTAGTTTTGCATAGTTTATTTTATTTTGTCTTGTTTGCTTCTCTTTATCAGAAACACAAAAAATTTAGTTCTTATTCTATTTGTTACTTACCTTGTTGTTTTTCTTCATCATGTTGCTCCCTAAGTTTACCCTGAAAGATCTTCCAGTTGGTAGTGGTTCTATACTTGGAAAGAATACCGTTAAAGAATTCTTTAATCATGTTAGTAAGCATGAAAATTTTGAGGAGAAATCCAAAGTAGAACTTGCTCCAAATTATGAAACTGCTGCAACTTCTTTAATTCACATGATAGAATCTAGGTTTTTTAACCTTCACCCCATACTGCATCAAATGTTCCTCAACTTGAATAATGTTGAGGATATTAAAAAGGAAATTTTATCTTAGAAACCATGCTTAATGAATTTGGAGATGTTGCTATAGAAGTTAGAAAAGTTTTTGATCGTTTCAATATGCTAGGATCATGTGTAGATGTTGTTGGTGCTCTTGAAAAAGCTGAACCTAAAAGTGAAAGGGAGATGAAAATACCAATCCCCTTTAAATTGGTAGCACTGCATGAAGCCAAGAAAAGAATTTTGATTGGATTGTTCCTGAGAATTTATTTGATGAGAGTAGTGAACCTAAAAGTTCTAAGAGAGGGAAATCTGAAACTCATTTAGATAAAATACATTGCATTATTGAGGTATTTACTTATCTTGATTTGAATGCCTCTCCTCTTGAAAACACTTGATTCCATTTTTCTGGGCCTAGCTAAAAGGCGTTAAAGAAAAACACTTCTTGGGAGATAACCCATGGTTTTATTTTTGCTTTGTTTTTCTATGTTTTCTTTGAGTTAAGGGGTTGTATACGTCTGTAGAAACTTCTTTGTATCTTTATTTTCATTTATTAGTTGTGCCAAGTAAATTTTCTAGCGAAAGTTGGAGTTGGTTTAGGATTTCTGCGCATGAAACATATTTCTTCTGTCCACCGTAAAAAATCGTATAAATTACAAAAAGATCAAAATGACCTGAAACCTTTTGCGCTTATTCCTCAGATAATTCCAAAACTTTTTCGTTTTTTTATGTTTTTCGATTTAAGCAAACTTAAGTGCCCCGAAAAAATTCGTCTTTCCAGACTGTTCTGGTTTTGGCAGATTCTACCATTTTTCTTACATTTGCTCTTTTACTATGTCGAGTGGATTTTTTTGCTTCACGAAACATCAGTGGCTGTAGCTAATGTTTAAAAGTATCAATAGAACTTGTGCCCATGCAAAACCTATGGAATTTTGATTGTTGCACTAACCCTCTAATGCTAATTACTTTGACTGTGGTGTGAAGGAAATTTTCAAGGGTCAAGAGAAGAGGGTGATATAATGTGATCGAGAAGAGTGAAAGGTCAAAGGTTGGGGATGCCCCCGTGGTTCATTGATACGTCAAAAACGTATCTACTTTTCCGAACACTTCCCTTATTGTTCTCCTCTAAACTTGTGAGTTTTGGTTACCACTAACACAGACTAACGCTGTTTTCAGCACAATTACCCTTGTGCCTCGTTTTTGTGTAGAAAAATCAACTTTCGGGAAAATGCCCAGAAAAGACCCCATTGGTCTTAAAACACCGGAAGACCTCGGGAGCCAGAAGAGGGCCAGGAGAGGGGCCAGGAGGGGGCCACACCACCACCACCCCGGCGCCACCCCCTTGGCCGCGTCGCCTGGTGGTGTGGGCCACCCCGGGACCCCCTCGGATTCCCCTTTTGACTACATAATGTCTTCAACGCGAAAACAACAGGGGGTTCATCATATTCCACAGAAACACAACAGAGCGCCATCGCCACCCCGAACCTCGATTCGGGGATCAGAAGTTTCTGTTCTGGCGCCCTGCCAGGGGGATTCTAAGGAGATCATCGCCATCGACACCGCCACTCCTTCTCCATCAACCATCCATGTTTCCCCCGTCCATGAGTGATTAAAACCCGCTGTAGGCTGAGAGGGATGGAAGGGATTGGATGGTATTGATCATGTAATAATGCCAGATTGTTAGGGCATAGTGCCTAGTATCCACTGTTAGTGTTTTCTACCGTTGTTGCAACTTGTTATGCTTAATGCTTGTCACTAGGGCCCGAGTGCCATGATTTCAGATCTGAACATGTTATTGTTTCATGAGTATAATGTTGTTTCTTGATCATATATACAAGTAGTTTTACACATGTCATTGTCCGGAACCCGAGGCCCCAAAGTGACAGAAATTGGGACAACCGGAGGGGATGGTTGTGATGTGAGGATCACGTGTGTTTGCGGAGTGTTAATGCTTTGCTCCGATGCTTTATTAAAAGGAGCACCTTAATTACCAGTAGTTTCCCTAGAGGCCCCGCGGCCACGGGCTGGTAGGACAAAAGATGTTGTGCAAGTTTCTCATTGCGAGCATGTATGACTATATTGGAACACATGCCTATGGTTTGCCCACATGCTTGATGCTTTATTATTATTATATGCAATTCCCACGTTATTATTATTACAGGACCTTTGTTATCCATGCAACGCCCGTTCATCCATTCCCTCTATGCCTACGGTACCTCCCATCCTACTGTTTTCCGCGATTGCTACTGTTTTTACTATTTTACTACTGCTGTTATTTTATTTCTACTGCTGCTAGAAAACTGTTACCACTGATAAATGGTTGTGAGCAAGTCTACTTTTAGGTGCAGCTGAATTGACAACTCAGTTGTTAAGGCATATAAATATTCTTTGGCTCCCCTTGTGTCGAATCAATAAATTTGGGTTTTACTTCCCTCGAAGACTGTTGCAATCCCCTATACTTGTGGGTCATCAAGACTATTTTCTAGCGCTGTTGCCGGGGAGCATAGCTTTATTTATTTGCTCACTTGATCGTGATATTGTTTGCTGCAAGACATTCATCATGGGCAAGACTCGTGATGGAAAAGTTCCTATATTACCATCCACTACAAGAAAAGGTACAACTCTTAACACCCGTGCTGCTCTTGATTCACCGTCTGTTATGAGTAAGCTTCTTACTCCACCACATGCTACACGTATTGTTACTTCTGCTGAGTCTGAGAATGTTTCTGATACTTTTGATGATGCTTCCACCGTGCTTGATGATACTGGTTCTCTAGGTCCTTTCCTAGATGCTACTATTGCTAGATCCAAACAAATGAAAAATGCTGAAATTTCTGTTGAAAATATTGGTACACCTGTTAATTAAACTGAGCTTATTGATGATCTTGATGAAACCTATATTGAACTTAATGATGCGTTTATTGAAGAAGCTCGTGCTACTACTGGTGCAAGTGCTCTTAAGAGTCTTCTTGCAAGACATGTTGTGAAATATAAATCTTCTCTTGATGCTAAGTTTTCCACATCTCCCATACACATTATAGACAAGGATTATGATTTCTCTCTAGATTTATCTTATATATCTATTGTTGAGAAGGAACCTTTTTGTGGAACTGAAAGTAAAAGTACTATGGAACAGATGAATGAGCTTTCATCTTTGAGTAGTTTATTTTCTGATGATACTAAGCTACGTACTTATTTTTTTACCAAGATCTTCCCTTTCTCATTGAAAGATGAAGCTAAAATTTGGTTTAACAATCTGTCACCTTGGTGTATTACTGATCCTATGGATTTGGTTGATGCTTTCTTTCAAAAATATTTTCCTGCTACTGCCCAACTTGCTGTTGTGTAGGACATCTTTAACTTTAAGCAAATGGAAGGAGAAAAATTGCATGAATCTTGGGCAAGTTTTTGTTCTTTGATAAGAGCTAGCCCTGGATACCCATTACCTAAAATGAGCTTCTAGATATATTTTATAATGGACTAACTTTTGAATCTAGGACATACCTGGATAGTTGTGGTGGTTGTGTTTTCAGGAAAAGAACTCCAGAAGAAGCTGAGGAATTAATGGCTAAAATAGCCAAAAAATAATAATGACTGGAATATACCTGATCCTACACCTACACGAGAGCCAACACCAATACCAACGCCCAAGAAGAGAGGGATGATTGAATTAAATGATGAAGTGATGAAGGAAGCCAAGAAATCTCTTAAAGAGAGGGGTATTAAATCTGAAGATGTGAAGAATTTACCTCCTATAGAAGAATTATGTAAGCCTATTCCTCATCCATCAACTGTTGAGGTACACTCTCTCCAATACTTTGATAATAGATATATTCTTTATTCTAAACCACCTGATGAATGCTTACATGAATTTGACAATTATGTTGTTAAGCAAGATAATTATGAGAGTGCAAAAATCACCTTATGGAAAATCTAGAGCTATTGATAATTTGCATGGTATTACTTACAGAACCTCTAATGATGTTAAAATGCTTGTTAAACCTTTTCAAATGGTTCAAACTCAAATTGATCAACTTACTAAAGTGCAAAAAGACATGCTAGCTAATGCTTCTAGAGATAAACATGTTTGTGAAATAATTACTAGAAGTAGTGTTTCTACTCAGGACCCCTTGTATCGTGAAGGACATCCTAAAAGAATTGAACAAGATTCCCAGCAACCTAAAAACAATAGTTCTCCTTCTAAGAAAAAGAAGAAGAGACATAAAAGTGTGATAGAATCTCCTGAACCTGCTAAAGATCCTAATAGTATATCTATTTGTCGTGGGATAATCACGGCAGACGTTACCGGGGGTAACTTGTCTTGGGGCAAATCGACTCTGGTGTTTGGGAGAGGGTTTAGCTCAAGGGAAACCATGGTGATATGCGATCTGGTAGCCGGCAATCAAGTCGCCGAGTCTCCGATCTGAATATATTATCTCAACTCTCGTGTTACAAGGGATACTCGATACCTCGCAACCTCTATCTCGTAAGCTTGTGTATCCTAACCCTACGGACCGGTTTATATAGTACCCGGATCCCCTGGCTTACTATCCAAGGCGTGTTCGGAGTCCTACCCAGACACTACTTACAAACCCTAAACTTCCTTATCAGAACCCACAATCCGGGTTACGAGGCCTATACTCCTGGGCCTTCTAGAAGCTCCTTTTCCCTAAGCCGGGTCTTGTGCAGTGTCCTTTGGGACGAATTACACCTTGGTATTAGCATACCGGGTTATCATCCCTCCATCAGTAGTCCCCAGAATAGCTTGGGCTTCACGGGATCCTCCTTGAAGCGCACGCTATTCCCTGCAAAAATAACAAACACACAAGTTCACAGAGACCGGGTTAGGTTGCTTTAATAAACAGCTAGGCCTAACTCCATTGGTGGTCCATATAATAACCTGGTTTTCTCTGAGTCCATCTTTACTTTTCCGGGTCAATGTTCCGAGGAAAATGCAGAAGACCCGGCTTATTTCACTCGTTAATTGATCCGGATATCACGGAAGAGATTTGCTTCCTATCCATTCCGGATATCTCGCCCCAGCACTTAACGCGTATCCCAAAACATTAGGACGGGTATCCCTTATCCCGAAATTTTTGGTTCCCGCTCGCCGACCTAGGTTTCCCCACCCAAACCTATAAATAGGTGCCTAGGGGGTGACCTAAACCTAACGGCTCATTCCTTCCTCCTTCTTCTTCCTCACTGGCGCCCTCTCACTCGAGCTCGCACAACACCGCCACGGAGACCTCGGGCACACCGCTGGAGCAGAGCCGCCGCCAGCTGCGCTCTTCCACAGTTCGCCCCGCACCGCCGCCAGTCTCCGCCGTCGCGCCCTCGACCTGCCCGCCGGGAGTCGCAAGGGGACACCACGACTGCGCCATCTGCCGCCGTCGCGCCCTTCTCCAATCCACACCGGTAAGCTCCTTACTTCCATTAATTTAGCTTCTAATTTTTCCGTTTGATCTAGATTGGATCTAGGTCCGCCCGCGGGCCATTTCTCGCCTCACGCCGAATTAGATCATTTAACCCCACTATAGTTCGTCCAATTGCTCAATAGTTGATCCCGCAGCACTCTCCTATGGCTCGTAACCTTTAATTTCTCCGCGAAATCATCCGTAAAATTTCCAATCTAGATGTAGTTCGCCCAAATTTCCGCGGTTGTTCTTCGATACCCTGATAGATCACCACTTCCGGTTCTTTTATTCATACTATAGATAAACAGGCAATCAACCTCTTTTTAGAATTGCTCGCTGATACTTAGATGTCCCATAGTTTTTGTACTACTCGTCAATACCCGGATAGTTCGTAGTTTTCATACTGCTTATCTATACTCGGACAACTCATAACTTCCGACTCTCATGCTTTACACCTCTTCGTCTTGTATTTTGCAGACTGAGCAAATGGCTCCAAAGCACAAGGGCAAACAGCCGGCCAAGGCAAAGTCAACCCAGTCCATTTCCGCCAACTGGGCGCGGTCCTCCGTGACCCTGGCCAAGTTAGAAGAACTCGCCGAGTCTGGCGTTCTCCCCCCTCAGAAGGAGATCCATTGGAGGGTACCGGGTGATGAGACCTGGCCTACCCCCAATCCCGACGAGGTAATATGCTTTGTCGAGCACGTGATCCGGGGGTTTCGCCCCCCGGGTCACTCTTTCTTCCGTGAAGTCCTCAGCCATTATGGCCTCCGGGTGTTCGACATAGGGCCTAACTCTATGTTGAACACAACCCATTTCATAGTCCTTTGTGAGTCCTACTTGTGCATCCCGCCAAATCTGGCTTTATTTATCGAGTTTTTCCAATGCAAACCGTGCCGCGAGAGCGGTGACGGGGCCCTCTTGGCTTGCGGTGGGGTTTCCATCCAACGCCGCAAAAATTCTCCCATGCCGACTCTAAGTCTTAACTCACATGTTAAGCATTGGCAGCTATCCTTCTTTTATTGCCGAGACACCTCCCCACCCGGCGAGAGGAAATTGTCGGGTTACTCGGAGGGTCTCTTAGATCTTTCCGATACTTTCCATGCTTTCGCCCCTGAATCGGACAGGGAAGCCATCCAGCCTCTTCTAGCCAAAATAGCTGTTCTTTCTGCCCAAGGCCTCCTTGGGGTTAACTTGGTTAAGACATGGGTGGACTTCCGGATCCAGCCCAACTCCATTCGCGCAAAGCTGATGTGCGACTACTCGGGGCACGTCACGGACGCGCTCCGCTATTCCTCAAAGAATTACCCGGTCGGTGACACTAACAAGACTATCAAGAGTTTCTTGACGGAAAAGTTGGACGTGATCCGGAACATAGCCGGATTAGATCCATATACACGCGAGAATCCGGCTCCCGCGGTAAGATCCGGCACTTATACTTTCATTCTTGCACTTATGCTTGATACAATCATTAACTCTTATTTTTACGCCTTTATCTCAGGCCGATAGCGCATTCTGGAACGCTGAGACCTCCCCTTCCTCCGGAGACCCAGAAGAAGGTGAAGAGGCAGCTGACTCGGAGGAAGGTACATTCCGGGTTTTTACCCAACCCAATTTCTGCTAACTTGTTTCTCCATACTTCCTGTTTTTTCGACTGTATTCATTGGTGACTCTCAGGGCTGGAGGATAAGGAAGAGAAAGAGGACCCAGAAGACGGGGTGGAAACACAGAGTGACGAGAGCGAAGCTGAACCGGTCACCGAGGTCGGAGCTAAGAGAAAACCCCGAGGGGTTGTCTTTAAGGTCCCATATCATTCCCTTGCCTCCAAACCATACTCCTTCACTAATATGTGCGAGCTAAACCGTAAACTATCCGACTGGTCATACTTGAAGGAACCACCCCTGATCAAGCGCAGGGTGACCCGGAACACTCCGGGTGACGCCACGCTCAACCCGGGTATCCCACCATCTCCGGCTCAGCGCGCCGGTACTTCTCAACCTCATCCCGAGTATCAGAGATTTCCTTCTCCCAATCACCCCTTAGCGGGACGACTCCGCGTCTCACTTTCTCAATCTTTGTCAGCTTCTTCCGGGTCTAGCAGCGAATTCCCCTCAGACTTCATGGTGAACTCCGGGTAAGGTTCTTCTCTTGCTGTTCTAATACTCATCCATAATTTCCTCTAGCTACATACTAACTGCTTACTCGTACCATTCTCAGGGCCAAGGTCACTATCAGTGACCAGGATGACATGGAAACTGATGACCTGGGCAAAGAGAACCCGGTTGATGACACGATGGCTGCGGCTGTCGGCGAGGAGGAGCAAGTGCCACCGAAGAACCCGGCTGATCGATAAGCCGAGTATCCAATAGCCTCGCACGCGCATGAGGACGAAGAGGTCACAATCCTGGGCACAGGGGGAGGCGAGCTGAACTCCGACACTCGAGCGACTCGGGTGCCTTCCCCTGCCAAGGCAAGAATTCAGTCTCCGAGTAACCAGGATCCCGGGTCTTCCGACCCGGGTAATCATTCCTTCGACCAGACGATGAGCGCCCTCCTCGCCCTGAAGGCCACAGAGAACAATATGTTGGAGAAAATGGCTGCTGAACATCAGGTAATACTGACTGGTATTTCATAGTATCCATCTAGTCCCCAAGTTCCGAGTATAAGTTGTCGAAGTTGTACTTGGTACTACCTCTTTAATACTTGGGTTATTATGATATCCGGCTAAACTTTATCTTTCCGTCCCTTATAGGCACAAATGGCCCGGACCGAGGAAATTTTGGCCAAGACCAATCAACTCCTGGAGACTGAGGTAAAGCTGCGAGAGGCGCTTGAGGCTGAGGTGGAAACGCTTAACAAGGATGTCGCGAAGTACAAGAAGAAGTACACCACTGTTCAGGCTGCGCTGAAGAAATTATCAGCCCAATTTGCCGACACTTATCGTGTCCTACTTGGTGAGATATTGTTACTTGCTGGTTCGTGACTCAGTTTTTTCTTGATCCATGATACCCGGAATATTTTGATGTAACCTTTACTGTTTACTTTGCAGGCGCTAACCTTGCGCCCCCAGAAGAAGATGATATCCAAAAGGTAAAAAATTTAAGGACTGTGCTCCGGAGATTCTGCGCCGGCACTAAATGGATCCTGGACACCATACAGTGGCCGACTGAGGGATATCCGGGTATGGAAACCCTGATCCATGCGTGCTCTACTGTGTCCGCATGGATTGAGCTCTGGAAACGCTCGGCATGCCGGGTTGGGATGACCCGGGGTCTTATGCTGGCTAAAGCTTACTTTCCAAAGCTTGAGCCGGCAAAACTGGTGGCCGGGTTTCCAGAGTTCAAGGCCGATGGCTCCAGGTTCGTCGCCAAGGACTTCAAAGCTGTACAGACTGAGGTGCGTCACTCGGCGACTACTCTTGCCGATTCTCTGGACCTGAATAGATATGTAACTCCATACGACGCCGCGGATAAACCTGTGAAGGAAGATATGCCTTTACCCTTTGATATCTTGGAGAAGTGGAATGCTGACTCGGCCAGGAGGAGGGAGGAAGCCGCGAAGAGGGAAGCCGAGTTGGAGTTAGCGCCCTCCTCCTCTACGCCGGCTGGCCGCCCGCCTATTCGTCCTGATACTGCCAATCCGGGTGACAACACTAGGAAGGCCTCCGAGGAGCAAACCCAAGACCAAGACCCGGAAGACAAGGGCAAGGCTCTAGACCCAACCCAGGAGGCCGAGTAAACTCTTGACCGATGCCGTCTCAATACCTCATTCGGCCAATGATCCTGTAAAATAATTATTCTTTTTGATAGCGCGCTTGTGCGCTTTGTGATACTGCTATCGTAGCTTTGTAATATACTTTGATAGCTTAATATATCTCGTGGCCCTTCTGGCCTTTTGCTCGAATTTGATATTCCTTGACTTTGGGCTTTTTCATCCTTGGTTTTCTGACTTTCTGCTATGGTTCCTCTTGTGAGACTCGGTTTCCGGGTCTCGTGGGTTTTGACTAGTGGACTTTTTTCCAAGTCCCCAAGTCCCCAAGACTCGGATTTTTGGGTTTTTGAGCTGAATAGCTAGATAATTTGTTTCTGTCTTCAAATTCCCGAGTCCCCAAGGCCCGAATGCCGAGTCTGGGGTGTTGGGTCTTTCAAAAGGAACAAATTGTTACATGCTAAGCCCAAAACCTAGAGCTGTTTCACATAGGTTTTGAAGTTATGCTTAATAAACTTTGAGTTTCCGGTTATTAACCTTGTACTCTGCATAACTTGTGGTTTAGATGACCCTTTTGACTCTCTTGTACTGTAAGCTGGCTTTCACGTGGATAATCATGTTGCTACAGCTGTATGAAGACAGGGTCAGACAAGTCCCATTGGGCATCATGACTGATTGTAATCATACGCTAGAGAATCATGCCACTTTAGTGCGAGTCACATCGAGCTTAAGTAAGAAAAGCCAAGAAAGTTTGGCTCCTTTGTCCGGTTATAAGCTTGCAGCCGTACTTGTTTGCAAGTAACCAGCCCTTATAACTCATAGGCATCGTGGCCGGGTCTTTGAGTTTGTAACTGTGCTATTCAAGCAATCAGCCCCCAAGACCTAAATATATGCAATTTTACCAAAGAAACTAATGTACTAAGAACAATAAATAATACTTACCTGGAAGAAAGGATAAAAAACACGACAAAAAATAAAAAACTTGATAAAAAACACATGAAAAGGAAACAATGTATTGTTTAACCATCTCTTTATTGATATGAGAAAAGTTAGGTCAGCAAGCCGCCTCATTAAAAACCCTCCAGTCCCCTCAGGTACCCTAGGTAGGAAAAGAGTGCGTCTGAAACCTGCTGCATGTTACATCGTGTAATTTCACTTGTAAATCTAGTCTAGACTAGGTATAGTAGGGACGTAGCTGAGCCACGTTCCATGGTCTTTCTCTCTCTTGCATAGATGAAGTGGTGTGAGCGGTGTCATTAACAGTAGCCGACTCTTCCCTTGCATCTACCAAGTAATATGATCCGTTGTGCAGATTCCGGCTTATGATGAACGGTCCCTACCATGGTGGGGATAACTTGTGTTTTCCTTCCTTTGACTGTACTAGGCGCAGAACCAGGTCTCCTTCCTGGAAGACCCGGGTTTTGACTCTCCGGCTATGATATCTCCTCAGATCCTGCTGGTATATGGCTGATCTCTCCAGAGCTTGTTCCCTGTGTTCTTCTAACATATCCACGGTGTCCTGCCGGGTCTTTTCGTTCTCCACCTCCACGTAAGCCGATACTCGAGGAGAGTCATGGATGATATCACTCGGCAGCACCGCTTCTGCACCATAAACCATGAAAAATGGTGTCATCTGAGTAGATCTGTTAGGTGTGGTGTTGATACCCCAAACCACTGAAGGTAACTCCTCAACCCATGCTCCAGCAGCTCTGATACATGGGACTCGCAATCATGGCTTTAATCCACGAAGTAACTCCTGGTTTGCCCTCTCCACTTGTCCATTGGCTTGTAGATGAGCTACGGAAGCTATATCAAGCCGGATTCCGTTATTACCACAGAATTTCTCCATCTCACCAAGGGACATGTTGGTTCCATTGCCGGTAATTATACTGTGAGGATACCCGAACCGGTAGATAATCCTTTTCAGGAACTTAACTGCCGTAATCGCTTCACAATTGGTAACTGGCATGACTTCAACCCACTTGGTAAACTTATCGATAGCCACCAGGAGATGTGTCTTTTTGCAAGGTGACATGTGAAAGGGGCCAACCATGTCCATACCCCAAACGGCAAAAGGCCAGGTCAAAGGAATTGTTTGCAACTCCATAGCCGACACATGAATTTGGCGGGCGTACCTTTGGCATCCGTCGCACCTTGCCACCAAGCGTTCCGCATCTGCTAAAGCTGTGAGCCAGAAGAAATCGTGCCTATATGCTTTGGCCACGAGGGACCTTGTAGATGCGTGATGCCCACAGTCGCCTTCGTGGTTCTCTTTCAGGATTTGCCGGCCTTCTTCTGGTGCTACACAGCGCAAAAACACTCCTGCGACGCTCCTTTTATATAACTCCCCATTGATGATAGAATAACCTTTTGCTCGCCTCAAAATTTGCCTTGCTAGTACCTCTTGCTGTGGTAACTCGCCCCGTGATAGGTAAGCCAGAAACGGCTCTGTCCACTCGGGAACAGTGCGTATCGTGGCCACGAGCTCCAAATCCGGGTCTTTGTTAGCCAGTTCTTCCCCAGACTCGGTTTTAACTGACGGCCGCCATAGCTCGTCCAGGAACACATTGGGTGGAACCGGCTCTCTGCGCGAGCCGAGTCTAGCGAGTGTATCTGATGCCTTGTTTTTTCTTCTATCGACATGCTCCACCTCATACCCGGAAAAACACCCGGCAACCCGGTCCACCTCTCTGCGGTATGCTGCCATAGTTGCATCTTTTCTATCCCAAGTTCCCGAGACCTGCTGTACCACAAGGTCCGAATCTCCATAGCACCGTATCCTCTTAATGTTCATCTCCTTGGCTATCTTCAATCCATGCAATAATGCCTCATACTCGGCCACGTTGTTGGAACAATCAAAGTGAATCTGCAACACGTAGCTCAACTTGTCTCCTTTGGGTGATGTGAGCACCACTCCAGCTCCTGATCCCTCGTACTGCTTGGAACCATCAAAGTGCATAATCCAAGACTCAGAACTTGGAGTCATTGTGGGCATGCCTGTGTGCGTCCAATCATTAATGAAATCAACCAGAGCTTGAGATTTGATTGCTGACCTGGGCTCGTAGTTGATGTGATAATCTCCCATCTCGATCACCCACTTGGCTATTCTACCTGTTGCATCCGAGTTTCTGATGATATCCGACATTGGTATAGAGCTAACCACTGTTATAGGGTGTTCCTGAAAATACGGCTTCAATTTCCGGCTGGCCATGAAGACCCCGAAAACCAACTTTTGCCAATGTGGGTAGCGCTGCTTTGCTTCTGATAACACCTCACTGACATAATAGACCGGCCTCTGAACCGGGTGATCCTTTCCATCCTCCTTGCGCTCAATGACAACCACTGCGCTAACCGCCCGGGGCCCCGCTGCAACGTATAGTAACATGGGCTCTTTAGGACCCGGGGCTGCTAGGACTGGTGCCTCAGATAGCTGCTTCTTTAGTGCCTCGAACGCCTCATCCGCCTCTTGGTCCCAAATGAATTTATCAGATTTCCTCAAGAGCCGGTACAAGGGTATTGCCTTCTCTCCGAGTCTTGATATAAACCGGCTCAGCGCTGCTACGCACCCCGTAAGCTTCTGAACATGCTTCAGGTTTTCCGGCTTTCTCAGACTCTGGATAGCTTTGATTTTATCCGGGTTTGCTTCAATCCCTCTCTCTGAAACAATGAAACCGAGTAACTTCCCTGCTGGGACTCCAAATACACACTTTGTCGGGTTAAGTTTCATCTGGTATCTTCTCAGGTTCTTGAATGTTTCCTTCAGATCATCAATAAATGTCTCTGCTTTTCTGGTCTTGATCACCACATCATCCACGTAAGCGTGAACGTTGCGTCCAATTTGGTCCTCAAAGCACTTCTGAATGCACCGCTGATAGGTTGCGCCAGCGTTCTTCAATCCAAAAGTCATGGTTTTGTAACAAAAGGCCCCAAAAGGGGTTATAAACGACGTTTTCTCCCACTCTTCCTTCTTGAGCTTGATCTGATGATACCCGGAATATGCATCCAGGAAGCATAATAAGTCACTTCCAGCCACTGCGTCTATGATCTGATCTATCCTTGGAAGTGCAAACGGATCCTTTGGGCAATGCTTGTTGAGACTCGTATAATCAATGCACATCCTCCACTCATTGGTCTTTCTCATCACGAGAACCGGATTTGCTAGCCACTCCGGGTGAAATACTTCCATGATAAAGCCGGCTGTCAACAGCCGAGCGATTTCTTCGCCGATAGCCCTTGTTCTTTCCTCATTCATCTTTCTCAGTCCCTGCTTCACGGGCCTGGACTTGGGATCAACGTGCAAACTGTGCTCTGCCAGCTCTGTAGGGATACCCGGCATATCGCTAGGCGTCCAGGCGAACACATCCTGATTTGAACGAATAAACTCCACAAGTGCTTTTTCCTGCTCATCGTCCAAATTAGATCCTATGGCAAATTTTGGCGAAGGCCACCATCTTGGTATCTTGCGATGCTTTGAATTTTGCTCTCTCATCCTCGGTGTTCGGCCTCTTTAGCGCTGTCCTGTCATCCGGGTCTACTTGAGACCGGTAGTACTTAAGCTCCTCCGTTCTACAGGCTTGTTCTGCCATTGCCGCATCTCCTTCGTCACACTCAGCCGCTATATCCCGGCTCCCATGTATGGTGATGGTTTGTTTAGGACCAGGGATTTTTAGCTGTAGGTACACGTAACACGGCCTGGCCATGAACTTGGCGTAAGCCGGCCTCCCCAATAGCGCGTGATAAGGACTGCGCAACTTCACCACTTCGAACGTGAGCCACTCCACCCGGAAATTATCCTTTGATTCTCCAAAAGCAACCTCCAAGGTAATCTTTCCTTCAGGGCACGCTGAGTGACCCGGCACTATTCCGTGAAAAACTGTTGAACTTTTCTGTAGCTGAGACTCCTTGAGACCCATGCGTAAGAAAGTTTCCCAATATAGGATGTTGATGCTGCTTCCACCGTCAATTCAGACCTTTTTCAACTCATAACCATTAACCTGTGGTGCGACCACCAATGCTAGGACTCCCGGGTGTTCTATTCTTTCCAGGTGATCTCTTCTGCTCCATGTTACATCCTGCTCGGACCACCTCAGGTATCTCGGGACAGCTGAGGAAACTGAGTTTACTGCCTTCTTTAGTATCTTTCTATCCTTGTTAGAAATTCCTCTGGTGTGAACGTGGTATTGGCCCAATTGCTTGGGGTTGGCTTGGAAACCTCCAGCTCCTCCCTGGTTATTACCCGGATTCCCAACTCCTGGGTTGCCTGCTGGGGGTGGGCCGTTGCCCGGGTTTCCACCCGGACCCGGTCCTCCTCCCCGGCCTGCACCTCACATAGCCTTGTTCACTTCCTCGTTCTTCCATCTCTGCAAATCCGCACATTGCTCCAATGAGTGGTTAGCCGGCCTTCCGTTCCTGCTGTGTTTCGGGCACACCATTCTGAAGATATCCCAGTTGTTACCCGGCCTTGGTGGCCCTTGATAATTCCCTCCGTTATGATTTCCTGCGTTGAAATTTCCTTCTGCCCTGGGCCTTGAAGACCCGGCTTCTGTGCTGGCGACAAACTCGGAATTCCCCTCGAACGGGCGTTTGTTCTGGTTGTTCCCATTGCTACCTCCATGGTTACCCGGCGTAGATCCGTTGTCGGTTCTTCCATTATTGCCTGTATTTGCTTTTGCTTTCTTGTCATCAACGTCCTCTTCCGTGGTATCCGTTGCAGCATGTTTGTTGCACGCATCCATTAGTTCTCCCACTGTAACCTCTGAAGCATTCCGACTAGATTTCATGCGAGTCAATTTCTTCACTAAAGGTGTATACTTGCATGTTTTGGCCATCGCCTGCAACGCATCCTTCGGCTGAATATCTGTAGATGAATGCAATATCTCCATAACCCGGCGCACCCAGCTGCGCGCCGACTCTCCCTTCTTTTGCACACACCGTTCTAGATCGTCGATAGTAAACAACTTCCTGCATGTTCCGTGAAAGTGCTTGATAAACGCAGTTTTCAACTCACCCCATGACTTGATAGATCCTTCCGGTAAATTGTTGAACCACAACTTTGCTGCTCCTTCCGACATCATTAAATACATGAACTTGGCTTGAAGGTTTTCAGACGCGTTGCGAATCGACATAGCCATCTCATAACTTCTCAACCATGTTTCAGGATCCATAGTTGTGACGCCCCGAGATCGGGCACTATGCAGATTTCAGCATTCCCGCCAAAATCCACATAATAACCGATTCCAGGTTGCCACTTGTGATAACATTACAACAGTTCACGAATAATCCACAACAACAACAGACCAGATATATACAAGAAGACTCAAACGAGTCAAGGATACAACTGATACAATACAAAGATCCAAATAACAGCGGAA
Source organism: Alopecurus myosuroides (assembly GCA_028641055.1). Taxonomy (NCBI): domain Eukaryota; kingdom Viridiplantae; phylum Streptophyta; class Magnoliopsida; order Poales; family Poaceae; genus Alopecurus; species Alopecurus myosuroides. The sequence goes on from CM054062.1 coordinate 267,687,839, forward strand.
GAAACAACATAGCGTCCGACTACGGACAAGATACAAATTGGACTAAGAGTCCGGAAGATAACCGAGAGCGTCCAATCCCTGCCCAGGCCAAGCCGGAGGGATTCCCAAGCTAACGTCATCAGACTTCAAACCTGTTGACTGCAATATGGAATATGCAGCCACGAAAAAGGATTCGTAGGTCAGTACGGTTAAGTACTGGCAAGGGGATAAACCATACTCACAAGATACCGGCGTAGCCAGTCATCACAAGATACAAATACTTTGGGTTCAAGGGAAAGGAAAGGATTATTGCAAATAAGCGACAGCGGGCTGCACTAACCAACTACAGAGACCCACTACAACATCCGGCTAAAATAGGGGGATAAGATAGCGTATCAGAACCAACTACAACTACTCACCAAACAATACCCATCCAATGTTACCCCCTACTAAGGAAGCAACCCAAGGATAACTCACACTGTTGGATTAATGATGGATCAAGTTATTGTGTCAATAAGACTATTACTAGTCAAGTATCATTAGTTAGGTGTAAGTTGTTCTGAGTACTTGTTAGCCAGTACTTTCACCAAGTTAACCATAACCGCGGAAAACACGGCTTCTCGAGAAGATTTACCCTGCAGGGGTGCACCAATTTGGCCGTACACGTAAGAATAACCCGCCAGACGGGGATCAAACCCACCAAGCGAGGTACTCAACACAACCCAACTCTTCTTCGCATCAAGCCCAAAGAACCACGTGCAATTGAGCGCACGGATAATCAAGCCCCACGAAGAAAAGGGGACTCTCATAGCACTCTAAGAACGTCTCTCCCTAAATGCCGACTACAAAGTTCCACCTTGGCCTAGGTTCGCAAGATCATGCATGCGGCAAATGGAAAACCCGAACTAAATGAGGCGATTTGGACGAGATGCGAATCGAATCAAATTGAGGGGGGCGCCCATACTCGCTTCCCACATGCGGTTAGTGCGCTCATCATGGATCAGTAGACAAGACCCTTTTCCTAATTAGGGTCGACACTAGCAGGCTTCAAAACCACGCCGGGCCTCCTGCCGGTGCCTTATCATCAAATTATTATTACCCAAAACATTAACATGTTGTTGTTTGAATTGAAACCCAACTATCAACTAAACAGGTGATGAGACGGACAACAAGACTTGAGCGTAAACAACACTAAGCAGGCAACTACGACACGAGGGCCAACAAGGTAAACAAACAACAGTTAATAGGAAGTGGAAGGAAGGCTATATCATGGCTGCAAGGTAAACATATAATAGGATTGAGACACAAGCATCGAATCACAAGGCTAGAATAAGAACAACGGAAAGAATCGGTAACAAGTGATGAAAGGCAGCCATTTGGCAGCAAGTGAGTATACTTTCCTGGGATCCAGCAAGTAGAGGTACATCCGCAAAACTTGTCGTTGCTCACATCATCTCAACGTCCTATCCGGGAAGAAGCAACGAACCTCGAACAAACACCGGATGCAACAATTACTACTGCGGCAAAAGATCCAGCATGATCAAGATATGGATGCATGACAAGTTTAAAGATGCATCAAGATAAACTAGTTGACATGACAAACATAATTAAATGGGCCCATATGCAATTTGGATTGCATATGGAAAACCCATGAATTAAGGTTGAATTAATTGTTCTACAACTAATCAACATGTGTAAGTGAATTAGCATGATGCATGGATGAGGAAAATATAAAGGTAACAACCTTAGGTGCAATTTGAAATAAGGTTTACCAAGTTTGTAATTTTATTTAGTAAGTTATGGAATTTTGGTTCCTTAAAGGTGTTACACAAGCATTTGTTGTTTTCACCAATTTAAATTGTTCAAAAAAGGTAACAAAGTTCATAATTGGAAAGAACACAAATTTTTAGGTGGATTACATGTTTCACTTATTGAAAAAGGGATTAAGATGAATTAATTATGAATTGAACAAGTTTAAACAAGATTTAAATGAATTTAATTCAAGTATGAATTTATTTGAATTTTTATTTGTTCAAAACATTAAATGAAATTCATATTTGGAAAGGTTAGGCTTTTCTGGTTTGAAAACATATTCTATATGTCCAAAAAGAATTTAATTTGACCAAGTTATTAATTTAGCAATTTTAAATGGTTTAAACAAGATTTAAATTATTTAACCACTTTTAATTATTCGAAACATGAAACAAAGTTTATATTTGAAAATGTGGTTCAATTTAGCATGGCAAACATATTTCATATGTGACATTTGAATTAATATTGAATTAGTTATGAATTTCACCATTTCAATGATTTAATTAAAGCATTAAGTAATTGCATTAGTTTTATTTATCCAAAACAGAAAACAAATGTTATATTTGGAAAGAGCATGAAATTTTGGTTGGAAAACATATTTTATATGGGCCATTTGAATTCAATTTGAAATAGTTAGGAAATTAATCAAATTCATAAGAGTTATTTGAATTTGAGTTTTTGAAAATATTTGGAATGTTCAAAACAGAAAACACATGATCTAAACTGATAGAGAATTAAATGTGGTTTGGAAAACATGTTTTATTTATTTAAATTGGAATTAAAATGAATTAGTTATGATTTTCACAAAATTGAATGAATTAATTAAAGTGCCAAAATTATATTGAATTTCATTTGTTCAAAATGTGAAACAATTGTGATAAACATTTAGAGCATAAAATTAGGAGTGGAAAACATATAGAATTTGTTGCATTTGGGTTTATCATTTGGGAGTTATGCAATTTTCAATCATTTATTATTTTCTGCCATTTTTATTAAGGTACAGGGATTTTTTTGCACCGTGGGCTGGTGTACCGACAGTGGCTGCCGTGCGGGCCACTGCCACGCAGGCGCTGGCGTGGCGCGGGTGTGCAGTGAGGTGGCAGGATGGTGTATGACGGGTGGGGCCTGGGCGCTGGCGGAAAAATCAGAAAAAAGGAGGCGCTTGGGGGCGCACTGGGGGTCGAACCCGCAACCTGCAGCGCGTGCGAGAGGGAGCAGAACCACTGCGGTGCTGCTTGCTGTTGTGGTGCTATGCGTTTCTGACGGAGGAAGTAGTATCTTCAACTGCTAACTGAATTTTTCGACAGCGACTCTCTGAACCTGACGGAGAACAGCAGCGATCGCCGGCGGCGAGTAGACGGCGCACGATGGCGGCCTCACAGAGCAGAGGAAGGGGACAGAGGGAGAGGGCCTAGGCCTAGGAGGGGATCTCACCTCGGCGTGTAGGCGATGAAGGGGAAGGCGAGGGCGCTGTCGAGGTGCAGCGGCGGCCTGGCGCGGTGGAGGTGGTCGTCGCCGTCGACGGCGCGGTGAAGGAGCTCCGGGGGCTCCCAGCCCTGGTCGAGGAGGCGAGGGGGACGAAGGCAGCAAGGGGGTTCCGTTCCCGCCGAGAACAGCTCCCGACGATGACCGCAGCCACCGTTGCTTCACCGTCACTCGCGGCCATGGCGGCAGGTGGTAGAATTCAGAAGGAAAAAGATTCAGAGCAGAACGATAAAGAAGGAGGGGATCGTGGGGAAGAGAGGGAGGTGGCAGCGGAAGGAAGAGGAGGGGGAAAACTAGGGTTTGGAGGGAGCCTCGAGGGGGAGATAAAGGGAAAGGGGGAGCAGTTGAAGTGGGGAGCTCGGTGACAGCGACGTCTCCCCCCTGTACGTACAGAGGTAGGAGATGGGGTTGTGGGCCGAGGGAGATGGATGGGGTTGGGCCGTGGGTGGAAAGAAAAAGGGTGGTAGGTGGGCTGCCCCTTGAGGGCTGGCCTGCCTCCCCATTTTTTTCCTTTTTGCATTTTTTTTTGTAGAAGAGAGAGAGAGAGAAAGGAATAGGGTTTGGGGTTTTAATTTTTATGAAATATTTTATTAATTTGCAAACAGCAAGTCAAAGCAATGTTAACCTTAATTTCAACAATTTGAAATATTAATTTGAGTTTTAAGTTGCTATTTGAAATTCATATAGGGTTTTCATTTGGATTTTTGAAATAAACAAATTTTATTTAATAAGATCAAACACTATTAAACTTAGTGAGTTTTAAAATGTTTGGAAGATTTTTAATTCTTAAACCACAATTTGGGATCATGCCCATTATGATTGATTTTGAAGTGAATTTGAATTTGCCATTTAGGGTGTTGATTAAAAGAATTTTTTTTATTTCATCAAGCAATTTGAATAAATCAACTTCAAACTATTTGAAAACAAGTTGAGTTGTTTAGGTTGCAACTTTTAATTGGAAATGTTAGACATGTTTTGAAAGTTTAAATTGGTTTGGATTTTTGAGTGGTTTTAAGAACAGGATGCAATGCATATGATGCATGTGATGCAAAGCAAAAAAAAGAAAACAAACAACTTTCTACTTAGGGTAACACCCCAGGTGTTACAGACGACACCACTAACAAGGGATTGCGCCCTCGCAATCCACCTGCTAACCCGGGAGGGGAAGAAGTTCGACTATCGATTCTTCATGCTTCCAGTTGATCTCCTCGACACCGCTAACAAGGGATTCTCGACACCACTAACAAGGGAATCTTGCTCGGGCTGATGACGATGTTCTTCCACCAGGAATTTTCCGATGATCGAACCTATTAGGTTAAAGGCTCAGAAAACGTCCACCCACGTAGGATCCTAACACTTTGAAAGATAGACAAAGGCGGGAAGACTCCAAAACAAATAAGATGGGAGGGGAATAGAATAGAGATAAGGAGAAAACAAGAATCCTATTGAGATGTTTTCCAAAATAGTTTAGCAGAAATAGTTTTTGACATTCTAGAAACAACGGCCGTTAGCGAGGTTATCCTACAGGCTTTGCGGACCCGTTGCTTCGATAACCATTCGTATCGAAACAATCTCGGGAATCGGAACCAAGGCTCTGATACCATTTGTGACGCCCCAAGATCGGGCACTATGCAGATTTCAGCATTCCCGCCAAAATCCACATAATAACCGATTCCAGGTTGCCACTTGTGATAACATTACAACAGTTCACGAATAATCCACAACAACAACAGACCAGATATATACAAGAAGACTCAAACGAGTCAAGGATACAACTGATACAATACAAAGATCCAAATAACAGCGGAAGAAACAACATAGCGTCCGACTACGGACAAGATACAAATTGGACTAAGAGTCCGGAAGATAACCGAGAGCGTCCAATCCCTGCCCAGGCCAAGCCGGAGGGATTCTCAAGCTAACGTCGTCAGACTTCAAACCTGTTGACTGCAATATGGAATATGCAGCCACGAAAAAGGATTCGTGGGTCAGTACGGTTAAGTACTGGCAAGGGGATAAACCATACTCACAAGATACCGGCGTAGCCAGTCATCACAAGACAAATACTTTGGGTTCAAGGGAAAGGAAAGGATTATTGCAAATAAGCGGCAGCGGGCTATACTAACCAACTACAGAGACCCACTACAACATCCGGCTAAAAGAGGGGGATAAGATAGCGTATCAGAACCAACTACAACTACTCACCAAACAATACCCATCCAATGTTACCCCCTACTAAGGAAGCAACCCAAGGATAACTCACACTGTTGGATTAATGATGGATCAAGTTATTGTGTCAATAAGACTATTACTAGTCAAGTATCATTAGTTAGGTGTAAGTTGTTCTGAGTACTTGTTAGCCAGTACTTTCACCAAGTTAACCATAACCGCGGAAAACACGGCTTCTCGAGAAGATTTACCCTGCAGGGGTGCACCAATTTGGCCGTACACGTAAGAATAACCCGCCAGACGGGGATCAACCCCACCAAGCGAGGTACTCAACACAACCCAACTCTTCTTCGCATCAAGCCCAAAGAACCCCGTGCAATTGAGCGCACGGCTAATCAAGCCCCACGAAGAAAAGGGGACCCTCATAGCACTCTAACAACGTGTCGCCCTAAATGCCGACTACAAAAGTTCCACCCTGGCCTGGGTTCGCAAGATCATGCATGCGGCAAATGGAAAACCCGAACTAAATGAGGCGATTTGGACGAGATGCGAATCGAATCAAATTGAGGGGCGCGCCCATACTCGCTTCCCACATGCGGTTAGTGCGCTCATCATGGATCAGTAGACAAGACCCTTTTCCTAATTAGGGTCGACACTAGCAGGCTTCAAAACCACGCCGGGCCTCCTGCCGGTGCCTTATCATCAAATTATTATTACCCAAAACATTAATATGTTGTTGATTGAATTGAAACCCAACTATCAACTAAACAGGTGATAAGACGGACAACAAGACTTGAGCGCAAACAACACTAAGCAGGCAACTACGACACGAGGGCCAACAAGGTAAACAAACAACAGTTAATAGGAAGTGGAAGGAAGGCTATATCATGGCTGCAAGGTAAACATATAATAGGATCGAGACACAAGCATCGAATCACAAGGCTAGAATAAGAACAACGGAAAGAATCGGTAACAAGTGATGAAAGGCAGCCATTTGGCAGCAAGTGAGTATACTTGCCTGGGATCCAGCAAGTAGAGGTACATCCGCAAAACTTGTCGTTGCTCACATCATCTCAACGTCCTATCCGGGAAGAAGCAACGAACCTCGAACAAACACCGGATGCAACAATTACTATTACGGCAAAAGATCCAGCATGATCAAGATATGGATGCATGACAAGTTTAAAGATGCATCAAGATAAACTAGTTGACATGACAAACATAATTAAATGGGCCCATATGCAATTTGGATTGCATATGGAAAACCCATGAATTAAGGTTGAATTAATTGTTCTACAACTAATCAACATGTGTAAGTGAATTAGCATGATGCATGGATGAGGAAAATATAAAGGTAACAACCTTAGGTGCAATTTGAAATAAGGTTTACCAAGTTTGTAATTTTATTTATTAAGTTATGGAATTTTGGTTCCTTAAAGGTGTTACACAAGCATTTGTTGTTTTCACCAATTTAAATTGTTCAAAATAGGTAACAAAGTTCATAATTGGAAAGAACACAAATTTTTAGGTGGATTACATGTTTCACTTATTGAAAAAGGGATTAAGATGAATTAATTATGAATTAAACAAGTTTAAACAAGATTTAAATGAATTTAATTCAAGTATGAATTTATTTGAATTTTTATTTGTTCAAAACATTAAAGGAAATTCATATTTGGAAAGGTTAGGCTTTTCTGGTTTGAAAACATATTCTATATGTCCAAAAAGAATTTAATTTGACCAAGTTATTAATTTAGCAATTTTAAATGATTTAAACAAGATTTAAATTATTTAACCACTTTTAATTATTCGAAACATGAAACAAAGTTTATATTTGAAAATGTGGTTCAATTTAGCATGGCAAACATATTTCATATGTGACATTTGAATTAATATTGAATTAGTTATGAATTTCACCATTTCAATGATTTAATTAAAGCATTAAGTAATTGCATTAGTTTTATTTATCCAAAACAGAAAACAAATGTTATATTTGGAAAGAGCATGAAATTTTGGTTGGAAAACATATTTTATATGGGCCATTTGAATTCAATTTGAAATAGTTAGGAAATTAATCAAATTCATAAGAGTTATTTGAATTTGAGTTTTTGAAAATATTTGGAATGTTCAAAACAGAAAACACATGATCTAAACTGATAGAGAATTAAATGTGGTTTGGAAAACATGTTTTATTTATTGAAATTGGAATTAAAATGAATTAGTTATGATTTTCACAAAATTGAATGAATTAATTAAAGTGCCAAAATTCTATTGAATTTCATTTGTTCAAAATGTGAAACAATTGTGATAAACATTTAGAGCATAATATTTGGAGTGGAAAACATATAGAATTTGTTGCATTTGGGTTTATCATTTGGGAGTTATGCAATTTTCAATCATTTATTATTTTCTGCCATTTTTATTAAGGTACAGGGATTTTTTTGCACCGTGGGCTGGTGTACCCACAGTGGTTGCCGTGCGGGCCACTGCCACGCAGGCGCTGGCGTGGCGCGGGTGTGCAGTGAGGTGGTAGGATGGTGTATATGACGGGTGGGGCCTGGGCGCTGGCGGAAAAATCAGAAAAAAGGAGGCGCTTGGGGGCGCACTGGGGGTCGAACCCGCAACCTGCAGCGCGTGCGAGAGGGAGCAGAACCACTGCGGTGCTGCTTGTTGTTGTGGTGCTATGCGTTTCTGACGGAGGAAGTAGTATCTTCAACTGCTAACTGAATTTTTCGACAACGACTCTCTGAACTTGACGGAGAACAGCAGCGATCGCCGGCGGCGAGTAGACGGCGCACGATGGCGGCCTCACAGAGCAGAGGAAGGGGACAGAGGGAGAGGGCCTAGGCCTAGGAGGGGATCTCACCTCGGCGTGTAGGCGATGAAGGGGAAGGCGAGGGCGCTGTCGAGGTGCAGCGGCGGCCTGGCGCGGTGGAGGTGGTCGTCGCCGTCGACGGCGCGGTGAAGGAGCTCCGGGGGCTCCCAGCCCTGGTCGAGGAGGCGAGGGGGATGAAGGCAGTAAGGGGGTTCCGTTCCCGCCGAGAACAGCTCCCGACGATGACCGCAGCCACCGTTGCTTCACCGTCACTCGCGGCCATGGCGGCAGGTGGTAGAATTCAGAAGGAAAAAGATTCAGAGCAGAACGATAAAGAAGGAGGGGATCGTGGGGAAGAGAGGGAGGTGGCGGCGGAAGGAAGAGGAGGGGAAAAAATTAGGGTTTGGAGGGAGCCTCGAGGGGGAGATAAAGGGAAGGGGGGAGCAGTTGAGGTGGGGAGCTCGGTGACAGCGACGTCTCCCCCCTGTACGGACAGAGGTAGGAGATGGGGTTGTGGGCTGAGGGAGATGGATGGGGTTGGGCCGTGGGTGGAAAGAAAAAGGGTGGTAGGTGGGCTGCCCCTTGAGGGCTGGCCTGCCTCCCCAATTTTTTCCTTTTTGCATTTCTTTCTTCTTCTTTTTCTTTTGTAGAAGAGAGAGAGAGAGAAAGGAATAGGGTTTGGGGTTTTAATTTTTATGAAATATTTTATTAATTTGCAAACAGCAAGTCAAAGAAATGTTAACCTTAATTTCAACAATTTGAAATATTAATTTGAGTTTTAAGTTGCTATTTGAAATTCATATAGGGTTTTCATTTGGATTTTTGAAATAAACAAATTTTATTTAATAAGATCAAACACTATGAAACTTAGTGAGTTTTAAAATGTTTGGAAGATTTTTAATTCTTAAACCACAATTTGGGATCATGCCCATTATGATTGATTTTGAAGTGAATTTGAATTTTCCATTTAAGGTGTTGATTAAAAGAATTTTTTATTTCATCAAGCAATTTGAATAAATCAACTTCAAACTATTTGAAAACAAGTTGAGTTGTTTAGGCTGCAACTTTTAATTGGAAATGTTATCCATGTTTTGAAAGTTTAAATTGGTTTGGATTTTTGAGTGGTTTTAAGAACAGGATGCAATGCATATGATGCATGTGATGCAAAGCAAAAAAAAGAAAACAAACAACTTTCTACTTAGGGTAACACCCCAGGTGTTACAATAGTCGGCTCATAATTCACTACTTTACCCGGTTCCTTGAATTTATCCGGGTAAGGCTCAGCCCTGATGTTATCCGTCAGGCACTTGGGCCCAGCGAGATTAGTCGGTACTGGCCTCACCCGTGAAACATGCGATCCTGCGGGGGGTACGGCTGGACGTGGCGCTGCCGCTGGTCCATGCACCGCAGACCCGGCCGCGGCTCTCCTAGCTCTGGAACTATCCACAATAGCTTGTGCTGCTGATACTGCTGGTGCTGCTTGCACGCGGGGAGGAGGCGGCATTTGCTGCTGCTCTGCCCTCCGGTGCGCTGAACTTGTTTGCATATTGCCGGCATTGCCGTGTTGCTGGCTGATATAAGGTGTTCCATGCATTCCACTCCTATTATCCGGGTAATTAACCTGCTGAGCCACTGCCATATGCAACAAATCGATCGCCCGTCGGGTCTGCTCCGCATGGGGTGACTCTCTTACGGGGATCTGATTCAATGCTAGCGTTGCGGCATATACGTTATCCATGGGGTTATTGAAGTGACCTGGCGGCGTACGAAATCGTGATGGTGATGGTGGTGGCGCTGTGTTGCCGACAGGGGCCCAAGTCTGCAGTGTGGGTAACCCGGCCTGCACGTTTGCCGGCTGTCCTGCTCCAGTTGCCGGTTGATGCACAGTTTCCTGATTCACAGCCGGAATCGGCTGATCCTGGGGTGTGATGAATAGTGCGTTAGGGTTTATGACTCCAGCCATCGCCGGTAGTCTTGTCTGGTATCTCTGATGCACCCTGCTTGTCTTAGCTCGGAGCCGGTTCTCCAGTGCGTCCAGTTCGCGTTGGCGCGTGGCTACCCCTTGCTTTTCTGCTTCTACATCTCTTCTTTGTTGCTCTAGCGCGCGGTGTGCTACCTCCAAGTCCCTGGCACGTGCCGCGGCGTTTTCCGGAGTTATCACAGTAGCTAACACTGTTGGGTCCAAGACAATATTGTTACTGAACAGGGCCGGGTGTTGCGGATTCGAAGGACCCGCCCCCGGCGCCTTGTTAGCCAAGAACCCGAACATATTTGCCTGCAGTTCGCTATCCGCCGCTCGGCTGGTGACTGAAGCCGACTCTCCGTCAACCCGGGTCAGAACCGGATTTCCGTCAGCCGGATTTTGCTGCTGGGCCAATGCTTGCGCCGCTCCGACCGCGGCCGTAGTCACGTTCCCCTGATTGAGATTGGTTGCAGGGGCCGTGTAGACCGCGACCTGGCGCGCAATGCTTGGCGAAGACTCATACTCCTCCTCATCGCAACTATCTTCCTCGTACCGGTCCTCCAGCAGGTGCAAGATAGACTCGGTATCATCCTCTCTTATGACCCGGCCACGCGGGGTCCATGCCGGCTCCTCCGGCTGTTCCCTCTTCGTGGTGGGCTCTTCTGTCGGATCCACCGTCCCGACCGATTTTTCTCCGTCCGACTGAACGTGGGTGGCCTCTCCCGACACAGAATCAAATCCAAAATCGTCAGGGATTGAACCGAACGCACGTACCATGCCGACGAAGACGTTGACCCGGCCGATCGTGATGACGGATCCGGATTCGAGCATATCCGACTCTGGCCCCCAGCCAAAATCGTCCACCATCTTCTCTCCATCGGGGTTGGTGTAGATCTCGCCGACGACGAGGTTCTTCATGTTCTCCCGAGCTTCTCCCGTGATGTAAACACCCTTGGACGTAGGCCCCACGGTGGGCGCCAACTGTCGTGGGATAATCATGGCAGACGTTACCGGGGTAAGTTGTCTTGGGGCAAATCGACTCTGGTGTTTGGGAGAGGGTTTAGCTCAAGGGAAACCATGGTGATATGCGATATGGCAGCCGGCAATCAAGTCGCCGAGTCTCCGATCTGAATATATTATCTCAACTCTCGTGTTAGAAGGGATACTCGATACCTCGCAACCTCTATCTCGTAAGCTTGTGTATCCTAACCCTAGGGACCGGTTTATATAGTACCCGGATCCCCTGGCTTACTATCCAAGGCGTGTTCGGAGTCCTACCCAGACACTACTTACAAACCCTAAACTTCCTTATCAGAACCCACAATCCGGGTTACGAGGCCTATACTCCTGAGCCTTCTAGAAGCTCCTTTTCCCTAAGCCGGGTCTTGTGCAGTGTCCTTTGGGCCGAATTACACCTTGGTATTAGCATACCGGGTTATCATCCCTCCATCACTATTTCTGATGCTGAAACTGAAAGTGGTAGTGATAAAAGAGATGTTTCTGATAAAGAAGAAACTGTAGCTGAACCTGAAAAGCAAATTAAAACTGCAAAGTATACTAAGCAGGATTTCCTTGCCAATAAACATGGTAAAGAAAGAGAGCCTTGGGTACAAAAACAATGCTTTTTCCTAATAATAAACACAAGTCAAAGGAGGAAGAACATTATAACAAGTTTTGTGAGTGGATGAAACCTCTATTTTTGCAAATCCCTTTGACTGATGCTATTAAACTGCCTCCTTATTCAAGATATATGAAAGATATTGTCTCCAACAAAAGGAAAATTCCTAATGAGGAAATTTCCACTATGCTTGATAATTACTCTTTTAATGGCAAGGTTCCAAAGAAGCTTAGATATCCTGGTATTCCTACTATCCCTTGTTCTATTAAAAATAATTATGTTAGAACTGCTTTATTTGACTTGGCGGCTGGAGTTAGTGTTATGCCTTTCTCTCTTTATAAGAGACTCTCTCTTGAAAATTTGATACACATTGATATATCTTTGCAAATGGCTGATAAATCCACTGATATTCCTGTTGGTATATGTGAGAATGTTCCTATGCAAGTTGCTACTAATTGTTTGATATTAACTGATTTTGTTGTGTTTGAAATGCCTGAAGATGATAATATGTCTATTATTCTTGGGAGACCTTTTCTTAATACTGCGGGGGCTGTTATTGATTGCAATCAAGGAAAAGTAACTTTAATGTTATTGATAAAGAGCATACTATTTATTTTCCCAAGAAGATTGATAGAAGATATGATTTAAATTCAAATTGAAAATATTGAGACCATCAAGATTGGAGAATTTTATTGTCCCATTCCAATGCCACCAAAAATGTCTATCAAGGTTGAGGTAACATAATTATTTAGTTTTGAGCAAAGTTTTTCTTCATATGAAAATTGTTCTGGTAACAAGACTTGATCACCCTTGTTAACAAAATGATTTTAAATGAAGAGGACAATGTTTTCACTATGTTTTCACCTTCCCCATTATGTTTTCACCATGTTTACTTCTGTTATCACATTTCTACTTGAGTACAATCATGTTTTCCATCATCCATATTCATGTTTTTATCATGTTTTCACCCTGATTACTGTGGTTATGCATGTTTTCACCACCCATAATTTTGTTTTCACCACTTCTTCCTTTGTTTTCCTTGGCTATTTTTCCATTAGAGTGTCTTAGAACCTCTGAAGTTCTGGTTTTGGTTTTGTTTTCCACCTTTTCACTTTTGTTTTTGTGGTTTTTATTAATTATTAAAATTCTGGAAATACCTCAAAAATAAAGTTTCTCGAAAAATTCCAGAAAAATTATAATAATTTTTTACGTCAAAAATGAGGCAGAGAGCCACCTGGGAGGCCCCGGGGGACCCACTGATGGCTAGGTTGAGACTCCAAGTGCAGAGTGTGTAGCTAGTGGCAAGCCTTCTTCCCCACGAGGGTGACTCGAGGGTTTATATCGAACTCTTGGGGAGCCAGTATTTCAGCAGTTGTCTTCCAAGCTTCCTCCGGGATCCTGCAAACAAGTAGAGAATTTTGTGCCCTCAACCTCACCAAGTGGTTGTCAAGCACAAGGTGTGAGACTTCTAATTGCAATGCAAAACTGAAAGTAAATGTGCAATAATTAAATCTACTACTAAATGCAAATGAGAAAATAAATATGCAATGGATTGTTTTTGTATTTTTGTGATGCAAGTGGTGATGGAGATAATGTAAATTCGAATTGGAGATGCAAGTAAAGTAAAGTGCAAGTAAAGTAAATTGCAGCAAAGTAACTAGATCGTTTTCTTATATTTAAAATAGGACCGGGGTTCATGGTTTCGCACTTGCATTCTCTCAAATAAAGTGGTAGACGGTGGACATAAAGAATTACATGTGAGATTACAATAACATGTTTAACATTGAGTACTTTCATATGGGCATCACGTCCTAGCATAGAGATCTCTACGGTCATATTAATCCCCTCTTATACTCCTCCACAAAGATGCGAAATAAATCATAACACCTCGATAATTAAGGAAAAACCAGAGTATAGCTTTAAGCAATGTGACATGAAGTTGAAGTAAGAACTTGCTAGATCTAGTCATGGAGATTGATTAGTGTCACTTCAAATCCCCGGTAACAAGGTACTCCTTTTTATACCTAGTGAGGTAACTAAGAAAGGTTTAACAAAACCTAAGTGGATCGCTGAACTTCTGTCACTTTCACAGCACTAGCCACCCCCTGTTACTCCAACTAATGCACCCATCACCCCACACACGCTCTCAAGAACTAGATTGATCAAAGCTAGAAAATAAGAACGGGGTACATAAGATACATCTACTCAAATAACTCAAGAGAAGCAATTGCAGTCTCAGATTCAATAACTCATAGAAAAGATCCACCACATAGGAATTACAACAGTGCCCGTAATCATGTGAGGCAGCTCATACGGATCTAATTAGTGAAGCACATAGAGAGAGAGATACAAGTGCTACTTCCACAAACCCATAGCCCTGGGGTGGACTACTCCCTCTTCATGGAGATGTCGATGGAGATGACGTTGGAGGGGTAGGAGATCACACCGGCGGCGCCCCGCCGGAGTTTTCCCCCTCCAATCTGGAACTTCTGGTCTCTGTTTTGGTGTTTCGGTGTTTCGGCGGTGCTCCTCTCCGTAAGGGTACGGGGGACCCTTTTTATAGTCGGTTTTAGGTCAAGACGGAGTCGGTAAGTCGAAGATGGAAGGAATTGGGGCCACAGGGGCCAAAAGGGGGACTCTCACGCGGCCAAGGAATCTGGCCGCGTGGAGGGTCCTCTTTTGGTCCTCCTTGCCCAATTCTCGTGGATCCTTCGCCCGCAAGTCTTCTCCTTCCAAGAAAATGACCCCGCAGATTTTCAGGTGATTTCTCGAAAGTTTGCCCCCTGAAACGTCAAAAATATAGAAAACGGGGTTTCTGACAGGCAGGGTTAATTCCATAAAAGTTGGGAGACTTTGTAATTTAACCCCAAAATACTATAAAACATTGAATTATACCCTTATATGATGCAATATGTAATACAAAACCATGTGAAAATATGCAAAATTCATCTATGCATTTTACATGCATCAACATCCCCAAGCTTAACCCATGCTCGTCCTCGAGTATGAAGGTGATAAAACTAAGATGGGTTTTGCATATTGAAACAATCATGGGATATCAAGGAGGATTATTCATGCTACATATAATCAAATGATTAATACTAGAAATGAGTAGCAATATACAATTCATGTTGTAAGAAATATCAAATATGCAAGCAAAGATGCTTCATGAAAGTTCACAAAGTGTATAATGAAATAAAAGCACTATGGACCAAATGCATACACAAAATGAAAAATAAAATCCTATATTGTTCAAAGAATAGCATAATGGAGAATAGAAAATATGGTGGACACTTTGGAGAAAATTGAGTAGAGGTAAAACATGATCAAGTCTTATTTAGCCTCTAAATTATTCAACTAAAATTACTAATTGAAATGTGGTATCCATTGATCTAGGACTCTCATTGCCCCTTTATCACTAGCATATTAAAATTGTGAGTATTGAAGTAATGAGAATGACAAGGTGGTTGAAAGCCTCATGCCCCGTGAGTGTGAAAAACTACTCCATGATTACTCAACTTAAGATTCCTAACAAGCTTTGTACAATCATAATAAGTATTAATGACATCATAGAGAACCGCAAAGAGGTACCTCCTGCCCCATGACATGGAAACAAGCCCATGTTACAATGACAAGATGAACAAACGGAGTAGACTCATCATCCTTTTTATTTTCATTCACTATTATGCATAGCTTATTATTTTATTATAGGATGTGTTGTAGAGTCACTCAAGCTGTAAGTAAATTTCCACCATGATAAAGCATGGCTTGGGTTAGCGGCCCAATGCGTTTCTCTAGTCATATAGATACTTACTCATCAAAACTTACTATTCCTCTATTTCATTTCGGCATGGCAGGAGTCCAAAAACAAAAGTACATGATATCAACCAAATATAAAAAAAATTGTGCAATGTTGAAAGCTTTCCGGTGATACACATTTATAGCTAGCTCCCAACCACACACTTGTCAAACGCAAAACTTGTGGCTCCCATTATTGGGTCATGTTTATTAGATGCATAAAAAGTAAAGTGTGCCTTCAAAAGTTCGTGAGAGTCCTATCCCAAGTTCAACCCATGAAAATTAATAAAGTGAATATCTTAATTTAGAACATAAATAACACAATAAAATGGTGAACATACTCGGAATAGCAATGAAGCTAATGGGAAGATATGGTGGACTCACTGGAAATACTTGGCTAAGGAGTGTTGGAAACAAGTTTTTACTTGTTGGAATTTTTAAATTTTTGGGTCAGCAAGAGGGAGATAGTTGACCAGCTACTATGCATGCATATGTCCATAGGACTACTCATTTCATGACAAACTAAATAAACTAGCAATTAACATCAAGGTCATGAATAAGAGATAGCTCAAGACAACATTATTGCAAATTTCTACACATAAAAAGCCTATAAATCATGCAAACATATGTAGCTCTTCAAATCAACCATGGAATCCCGATTCCAAGTCATAATACTAGCATCCAATACATTCCAACCCCAAACTCCAGTAGCTCAATCTCATATAAAATGATGGTGGTGGTCTTATCAAAACAAAAATAAAAACAAACACTAGACGCTTCAAGTCTCTACGATAAATGCTTTGCTTAGAAAAACATAAAGTAGACGTGTGCTAACCAAAAGAGTGTAGCTCCAGTGGTGTGTTCATCACATCCCCAAACTTATGGCTTTCACCATTCTTGGATGTCTTGAGGCGCGGCTCCTCTATTCTCTGTGAAAAAACTTCACAAAACATGTTTCTCCCATTCTTTTTGTGTGGGGTGAGATTAGCAAGGACAAACAAATCAAATGCTTGCTGTGCAAAATTCCAAATCAAATGCTCCAGTAGATAGACAATAAGTTTCATTATGTTGTATGTTCACTCTCTTGCTTGAAAGAATGATGGAAATTCGATTCCCAAGCCCAAAGAGTGCATAAAACAAAAGAAGGCAGAATCTATCCAGAAAAGCAACAGCAGCAAAACGAACGTTTTTCCCTAAGCTATACTCGTCAAAAAACTAAGCCAATTTTTGTGCTTACAGAGGACAAAAATTTGCAGAACATTCTAAAAACTTATCTGAATCCAACATACCAATAAAAAACGTAAAATCATACGGTGAGAAGACTCGTGCTGAAACAGAAATTTCATGCACTAGGATAGCAACTTATAAGTCCAAATGGGTTTGACTTGACTCTTTATTGAAAACTCCAGAATTAAAACAAAAAAACTAATCTCTTGAGACAGCAAGAGGACACCAGGAAAATCCAAACAAAAACAACCGGGTTGCCTCCCGTAAAGCGCTTTCTTTATAGCCATATAGCTAGGCTTTACTTACTTGATAATCAAGAGGGATAAAGCTCATGAGGGAGCTTGTTCTTCAGCGTGCCCCTCTTCCTTGGGAAGTGCTCCATGCTTTTCTTGTGAGGGAACTGAAACTTGACATTCCCTTCCTTGGAGTTTATGATTGCACCTGTAGTACGAAGAAAAGGTCTACCCAAAATAATAGGGCTAGGGGATTTATCCCCCATATCCATAATAATGAAATCAACGGGTACAAAAGTCATGTGCAATTCAATCATAACATCTTTTACTTGTCCTATAGCATGTTTAGTAGAGTTATCAGCAAGGACAAATTCACTTGAGCACTTTTCTAAATTTTCTAGTTCTAGCAATTCATATAATTCTTTTGAGAGTACCGATACACTAGAACCTAGATCTAACATAGCATGGTGAATTTCTTTTCCAATTGAATCTAGCACCTTGGGGATCCATGCATCCCCAAGCTTAGGAGGTATCATGGCCTCAATCTTGTACCTAGCAATTTTTTCTTGCAAGACATGATTAGCAATATAAGATCCAAAGCCAGGTTGATTTACATTTATAGTGGGATCACTAGCAAATTTTTGTAGAGTAGCAATAAGTTCTTGCAAGCTACTTTTTTCTAAATTAATCAATGGATCCTTAATTTCAGTAAGCATCATAATTTCCTCTACTTTACTCTCTAATTTAGCTAGCATGCTTGATTCATGAGGACTAATTTCATCTTTGCTAGCAAGATAAGACATATATGGAAGTAAATATTCAGGGTGCTTTACTACTTCATTCAAAGTTTCTTCTAAGCTAGTAGGGACATGCTCACTTGTATTCTCAGCAATATGATCAATATTTTCAATAATAGGAGCAGCAATAGTAATAGAATTCATTCCTACACTAGGTTGTGCTTGTGGCTTTCCTGCTGACATGCTTAATAGAGTTGCTTGATTATCAGCTAATTTTGACAATGCTTTATCTAAATTCGAAGATTGAAGTTGCAATCCTTTAATATCACTACTAATGGATGCAATAGACTTATTTAACTCATGTATCATAGAACTGTGACTAGCAACTTGTTCCATAAGCAATTTATTAGATTCAGAAATTTCACTAGAAGGCTTCCACTTATTTTCATTAGCATTAGGATATGGAACAAAAGGTTTATTTGGCACATAAGGAGGTTTACTATATGAATTTTAAGCATTACCAAAACCATTGCTACCATAATTCCTAACAAAATTAACATCCATACTTTCAGAATTACTACCAACTAGTTCCTGCAAAGGCACATTCTCCATAGTTTATTTATTAATAAAGGCAAGAATAGTGTCCATTTTAGAAGACAAATCATTGGTTTCTTCAATTGAATTTATTTTCTTAGTGGGATTCGGTGCTCTTTCAGTATTCCATTGACTATAGTTTTGCAATATGCTTTCTAATATGCTCTTAGCCTCACCTACAGTTTTACTCATAAAGGCACCTCCAGCAGCAGAATCAAGTATATTTCTAGACATGTAGTTTAGACCATTATAAAAAAGAGTGTAGTATGGTCCATTCATTTACTCCATGTGATGGGCATGTTCTAAGCATTAATTTAATTCTATCCCATGCCATGGCTACATGTTCATTATCATTTTTCCTAAATGAGAGGATATTATTCCTATTTTGCAAAATTTTAACGGGAGGATAATATTTCTTAATGAAAGCTTATTTTAAATCATCCCAAGACTTTATAATAGCTGTAGGTAGTGAAAGTAACCATTCCTTAGCCTTTCCTCTAAGTGAAAAAGAAAATAATTTCAGTTTTAAAACACTACTTTCCACATTTTTAATTTTTTTCATATCACATATTTCCATGAAATCATGAAGATGCATAGAGGCATCCTCCATAGCACTACCACCAAATTGCTCTCTAGTAATTAAATTCAATAAACTAGGACTTACTTCATAGCTTTCAGCTTGTATTTCAGGTGTAGTAATTGGCCTAGCAATGAATTGGTCATTGGGTGTATTTGTGTAGTCACTTAATTTAGTTCTATCACCCATTTTAACAGTTTTTATCTAGTTTTTAATTTTTTATGCAAAACAAAAGTAAAGTAACTAAGCAAATTTGAAATACTAAAATAACCTACATAACTAAATGCAAAACTAAAATGCAAATTAAAATAAAATATGCAAGATAAAACAAAAAAAGGAACAAAAAACAAAACAAAAACAAGACAAGAAACAAAACAATCTACTTGAAAGAAGGTGGAGATAGAAAGGACGGTACTCACGTAGGTGCAACCTCCCCAACCTTGTTGGTGATGAAGACTTCTTGTGAGCTCCCTTGGACAACTCCTTCACCTATGGCTCCCCGGCAACGGCGCCAGAAAAACACTTGATGGCTAGGTTGAGACTCCAAGTGCACAGTGTGTAGCTAGTGGCAAGCCTTCTTCCCCACGAGGGTGACTCGAGGGTTTATATCGAACTCTTGGGGATTATAGTAGTTGTCTTCCAAGCTTCCTCCGGGATCCTGCAAACAAGTAGAAAATTTTGTGCCCTCAACCTCACCAAGTGGTTGTCAAGCACAAGGTGTGAGACTTCTAAATTGCAACGCAAAACTGGAAGTAAATGTGCAATAATTAAATCTACTACTAAATGCAAATGAGAAAATAAATATGCAATGGATTGTTTTTGTATTTTTGTGATGCAAGTGGTGATGGAGATAATGTAAATTCGAATTGGAGATGCAAGTAAAGTAAAGTGCAAGTAAAGTAAATTGCAGCAAAGTAACTAGAGTGTTTTCTTATATTTAAAATAGGACCGGGGTTCATGGTTTCACACTTAAATTCTCTCAAATAAAGTGGTAGACGGTGGACATAAAGAATTACATGTGAGATTACAGTAAAAAGTTTAACATTGAGTACTTTCATATGGGCATCACGTCCTAGCATAGAGATCTCTACGGTCATATTAATCCCTCTTATACTCCACCAAGATGCGAAATAAATCATAACACCTCGATAATTAAGGAAAAGCCAGAGTATAGCTTTAAGCAATGTGACATGAAGTTGAAGTAAGAACTTGCTAGATCTAGTCATGGAGATTGATTAGTGTCACTTCAAATCCCCGGTAACAAGGTACTCCTTTTTATCCCTAGTGAGGTAACTAAGAAAGGTTTAACAAAACCTAAGTGGATCGCTGAACTTTTGTCACTTTCACAGCACTAGCCACCCCCCGTTACTCCAACTAATGCACCCATCACCCCACACACGCTCTCAAGAACTAGATTGATCAAAGCTAGCAAATAAGAACGGGGTACATAAGATACATCTACTCAAATAACTCAAGAGAAACAATTGCAATCTCAGATTCAATAACTCATAGAAAAGATCCACCACATAGGAATTACAACAGTGCCCGTAATCATGTGAGGCAGCTCATACGGATCGAATTAGTGAAGCACATAGAGAGAGAGATACAAGTGCTACTTCCACAAACCCATAGCTCTGGGGTGGACTACTCCCTCTTCATGGAGATGTCGATGGAGATGACGTTGGAGGGGTAGGAGATCACACCGGCGGCGCCCCGCCGGAGTTTTCCCCCTCCAATCTGGAACTTCTGGTCTCTGTTTCGGTGTTTCGACGGCTCTCCTCTTCGTAAGGGTACGGGGGACCCTTTTTATAGTCGGTTTTAGGTCAAGACGGAGTCGGTAAGTCGAAGATGGAAGGAATTGGGGCCACAGGGGCCAAAAGGGGGCCTCTCACGCGGCCAAGGAATTTGGCCGCGTGGAGGGTCCTCTTTTGGGCCTCCTTTCCCAATTCTCGTGGATTCTTCGCCCGCAAGTCTTCTCCTTCCAAGAAAATGACCCCCGCAGATTTTCAGGTGATTTCGCGGAAGTTTGCCCCCTGAAACGTCAAAAATATAGAAAACGGGGTTTCTGACAGGCAGGGTTAATTCCATAAAAGTTGGGGGACTTTGTAATTTAACCCCAAAATACTATAAAACATTGAATTATACCCTTATATGATGCAATATGTAATAGAAAACCATGTGAAAATATGCAAAATTCATCTATGCATTTTACATGCATCACCCACCAGTCAGGCACACCATGGGGTGGCGCGGCCTGCCCCCTGGTGGCGCCAGCACATGGTGTGGGGCCCCGTGCCCCCCACTAACTCTGTCCCCTGCCAAAGTCATCTCTCTCACCCAACAAACTCAACACATTTCCTGGAACCCGAGTTCTTGCTATTCTTCCTCGAAATTTTTCGATCTCTTTGCTCAGCCCATCTTTTGTGCCGAAATCTGGTGCATTTGCTCTTTGGTATGTGACTCCTCCGATGATCCAAGTAGAATTTTGTTTAGTGGAGTATTTTGGTACTATAGGTGACAGCTTATGTGAGTTTGCATGCTTGATTTGAGTATAAATAATGTAGTTTTGATGTATGTTTAGCTCTCATATAAGTCCCTATGATAGTTTCCACCTTATAGTTGCTTGAAATTAATTTTTATGATGATTGCTGTAAACTTGCCTTTCAGTGATTTTTGTGCAGCTATCAAGGTACCAGAGTGGGGCTCTTGTGCGAAGATAAGAGGGTAGCCTAAACCACTGCTGGAATTATATGAGGAGATTTGCCAAGGCAGAAGCTTCACAGGGGAGAGTGGTAAAATACGAGATATTCAACTCCCTACCATTTGATACTTTGCCTATTTTATTTCTAAATGTGTTCTAGCTAGAAAAACTGCCAACACGCTATCTTTCTATGATTTGGCATTTATTGCAGCTGCCTTAAGATGTGATAGGTCTTATAACTTTGCCGCTTTAATTGCTTACCGTCTCTCGCTTAACCATGAGAAGGGCGGAGTTTATTGAGGTCTTATTGCCTCACGCTTGCTAGGTTTGCATGGTTTGGAGCCACACCGTCTAGACATGCAGTTTCCTATAGAGAGGCTTGATCTTGTTTCCATGGTTCAACATAAGTTTCTTTCTACCCATGCTCACTTGCACAACTTATCTTTTGAAATAACTTTCTCCAAACAATCCAGGTGGAGAGTCACTAAAACTATTAGGAAAGTACTTTTGCATGCACCTATTTTGTTTAATCTTAATAGCAGGCAAGGATGGATGCTTTTTTAGAGTGAGCTGGACACATACCTTGCGCATCACCCCCAGCAAGGGGAGGATGCCGGAGAGGGGGACGATGGTGATTTCGTCCAGCCCAATGACGCCACGGGATCCCATACTAGCACCCCGGTTATGACTATGCGCCCGCTGCTTCATCTTCCTCTTGGCGCCCGAGTACGACCAAGCGAGGGATGACCCACCATAGTGGGGATATTTCCCGCGCCATGATTGATGTCCACTTAGTAAAAGCCTAAGCTTGGGGGGAGGTATACCGACATCACACGCATTTATATATCATGTTCGGTCGGTTCTTTGTATATCCATATTTTTGTTTCTTTCGTTTGTTTTTGTTTTCTTTCGCTTTCTTTCGTTTCTCTTTATTTTATTGTTTTGTTCTTGTTTTCTAAAACACAAAAAGACCAAAAATATT
The DNA here is from genome assembly GCA_028641055.1 of Alopecurus myosuroides. Lineage (NCBI taxonomy): Eukaryota > Viridiplantae > Streptophyta > Magnoliopsida > Poales > Poaceae > Alopecurus > Alopecurus myosuroides. The sequence continues at coordinate 267,710,529 of CM054062.1, forward strand.
TATGCTGTTTCTTTTTGTTTGCTTCTTTAGTTTCTTTTTGTTGGTTTGCTTTCTTTTCTCGTTTTGGTTTAGTATTCAAAAATCCAAAAACATTTTGCTTTATTTGCTTGTTTCTTTCTGTTCTTGTTTTAAATCGATAACCCAAAAATATTTATTGTTCTTCTTTGGTTTTGTAAAGTTTGTTGGAGAGTTCACCAGACTTCCGTGTCTTCATTGGAGCTTGATTATCATTCTATATTATTCAATCCACAAGTGAAGAGCAGTAATGATGATTTACGACAATCCGAGTTGTGGTGAGAGGCTGGTATGAACTCTATTTGTTTTATTTTTGTACATATACTCATTGTGTCAACATGCTTAGTCCGTTCATGTAGGGTGCATGTTATTTAATTGATGCTTGGTAGTTCGTGCTCTCACGTGTGAGTTCCAACTTATTAATATAAGACAGCATGTCGTATGAATGTTTGCTTGCATTGTTTTATTCATAGAAGGGTATGACATTGTGGTATCTCCCTCTGATTGTTTCGCTTGAATCGACTTGGCACATGCTCACGCATGCTATGACTCAAAACAAAAAGTCACTTAAGCCTCGATGATTTATTTTTCTTCAGAGTATTTTAATCATTTTTATGCCCCTGTTAATTTTGTTTTGTCGCAAGTATGATTATGACAGTTGTTTCTCTCTTGATTGTCGCTCCACGTCTATTGCTAGCCTCCACCTATACCGAGTATGAGCTCTACTCGTGCATCCAACTCCCAAAAAACCAAAGTTTGCCAAATGTGTCCACCATACCTACCTATATATGTGGTATTTAACTACCACTCCAAGTAAATTTCTCGTGTGCTACCTTTAAAACTTGCTAAAAAATTATTCCTATTTTGCGCCCCTGTTTTAGCTCATGAGGACGTAAATAGAGAATCTTTATCTCACTTGTTGATTGGATTTCACACCCTGGACTAGTGGGTTCATCCGCTTATCCAATGATAGAAGAGCCGACAGCTAGGTGCCTAGCCCCAAATTAATAACACAAATTCTCTTCACTCTTTTTGCCCCTGATTTATTAGTCAAATCATAATTGTGTAAACAAAAGAGAAAGAGGGATGACCTTCTACCCAGATGTGTCCTTCTATGGGAGCCACTCTTGTGAAGTCTAATTGTCTTGTGACATACTGTTTTGTCTGTTTACCATTTGTTGGCATAAGCATACACCTCTCTCAAAAATGTTTTTGATACCTCTGTTTAATAAAATAAAAAGCTCTAGCACATGAGTTAATCCCTGCTTCCCTCTGCGAAGGGCCCTTCTTTTATTTTTATGTTGAGTCTTAACCTCCTCGCTTTATGCACATTCTTGAGAGCATGGTTGTTATTCTAAGTGTAATGTGCTTGTCCCAAAACACGGTTGATATTGGTATAATTTTGATGCTTGTATCTTTGATATCTTTATTTCTAGTCTTCACTTGAACTTCAGAGGTGCGCTGGCATTTATGTTTTGCTCCACTATTAAGGGCAAGCGTGTACACTTTATCGTACCCTATTATTAGCATTGCACTCTTGTAGATTGAAGTACTTCATGTTTTCTATTATTAGTTTGTTGGCATCTTTTCATGGTTTGCATAACTGTTGGGTGACTTTTATTTTCCATATATCTTATTATGAATTGCCTCAGCACTTGATTATGTAGTGAGTATATTTACATCATATGAAAACAAATGTGTTTTATCATACTCATTTTTTACTGAATTACTTGAGGACAAGCAATAAGCTAAGCTTGGGGGGAGTTGATACGTCCAAAACGTATCTCCTTTTCCGAACACTTCTATTATTGTTTTCCTCTAAACTTGTGAGTTTTGGATACCACTAACACGGACTAGCTTTGTTTTCAGCAGAATTACCTTGGTTTCTCGTTTTTGCGCAGAAAAATCAACTTTCAGGAAAATGCCCAGAAAATACCCCATTGGTCTTAAAACATCGGAAGACCTCGGGAGCTAGAAGGGGGCCAGGAAAGGGGCCAGGAGGGGGGCACACCACCCCCCGGCGCCCCCCCTTGGTTGCGCGCCTGGTGGCGTGGGCCACCCCGGGACCCCCTCGGACTCCCCTTTCGACTACATAACGCCTTCAACCCTAAAACAACAGGGGGTTCGTCATATTCCACAGAAACCCAATAGAGCGCCGCCGCCTCCCCGAACCTCGATTCGGGGATCAGAAGATCCTGTTCTGGCGCCCTGCCGGGACAGGGATTCGAAGGAGATCATCTCCATCGACACCGCCACTCCTTCTCCATCAACCATCCATGTTTCCCCCGTTCATAAGTGAGTAAACCCTGCTGTAGGGTGAGAGGGATGGAAGGGATTGGATGAGATTGATCATGTAATAATGCCAGATTGTTAGGGCATAATGCCTGGTATCCATTGTTAGTGTTGTCTACCGTTGTTACAAATTGTTATGCTTAATGCTTGTCACTAGGGCCCGAGTGCCATGATTTCAGATCTGAACATGTTATTGTTTCATGAGTATAATGTTGTTTCTTGATCAAATCTACAAGTTGTTTTACACATGTCATTGTCCGGACCCGACGCCCCAAAGTGACAGAAATTGGGACAACCGAAGGGAATGGTTGTGATGTGAGGATCACGTGTGTTCACGGAGTGTTAATGCTTTGCTCCGGTGCTTTATTAAAAGGAGCACCTTAATTACCAATAGTTTCCCTAGAGGCCCCGCTGCCACGGGCTGGTAGGACAAAAGATGTTGTGCAAGTTTCTCATTGCGAACACGTACGACTATATTGGAACACATGCCTATGGTTTGCCTACATGCTTGATGCTTTATTATTATTATCTGCAATGCCCACGTTATTATTATTACATGACCCTTGTTATCCATGCAACGCCCGTTCATCCATTCTCTCTATGCCTACGGTACTTCTCATCCTGCTATTTTCCGCGATTGCTACTTCTGTTACTATTTTACTACTGCTGTTATTTTATTTCTACTACTACTATAAAACTGTTACCACTGATAAATTGTTGCGAGGAAGTCTACTTTCAGGTGCAGCTGAATTGACAACTCAGTTGTTAAGGCATATAAATATTCTTTGGCTCCCCTTGTGTCGAATCAATAAATTTGGGTTTTACTTCCGTCAAAGATTGTTGCAATCCCCTATAATTGTGGGTCATCATTCATCCCAACAAATTCTAAGAAGAGTCAAGCGTCTAAGCTTGGGGATGCCCAAGGCATCCCCTTCTTCATCAACAATTTATCATGTCACTTCAGTGAAACTATATTTTTATTCGGTCACATTATATGAAATTTACTTGGAGCGTCTGTTTGTTTTTCTTTTGTTTTCCTTACTGCAATAATGTTGTTGGAACCTAGCATTCTTTTTTGGGAGAGATACACGCTCCACTTTTTCATTGAATACTCGTTATGCTCGTATTCTTAGTTTTTCTTCTAGTTGCTGCAAAATTCCTTTTTAGCTCCTGTTTTTCTTGCATCTCTTATTCAGAGCTGTTAGTTTTAGTAGAGTTATGTTAGTAATCTCTTGTTTCATTGTTGTATCTCTTGGTGAGTTTTTGTTTAGTATAAAAAGCTTGGTGCAAATAGAAGCTTGTATAGATCGTGGCTAGGCTTTTTCATGTCATGCTAGATATTATTTTAATTCGAAAGCCTAGTGGTTATTTTTGTAGCATGACTTGTCTCAAATAGCTGAGAGCATTTAATGTGCCATTGAAAGAATCATGAGTTGTTATTGTCATATTGAAGCATAAATTTGTGGTGTTCTCCTTTGAATGTTTTATTTGGTTGACTTGGCGCATGCTTACACCATGTTTATGAATACAAACCAGTCACTTATATCCTCTATGATCATTTAGTTTTTTAACTTGTAGTACCACTTATGCTTTTACTAATGATGTTGTTGTCGTTATGCATGATTATGGCTATTATTGCTCTCTTGATTAGTCGCTCTCAGTCTTTGCTAGCCTCCACCTGTACTAAGTATGAGCTCTACTCGTGCATCCAACTCCCAAAAAACCAAAGTTTGCCAAATATGTCCATCATACCTACCTACATGTGGTATTTAACTGCCACTCCAAAGTAAATTGCTCATGTGCTACCTTTAAAAACAAATTACTCCTGTTTTGTGCTCATGTTTTAGCTCATGAGGACGTAAGTAGAGAATCTTTATCTCACTTGTTGGTTGGACTTTCACACCCTAGACTAGTGGCTTCATCCGCTTATCCAATTTATAGAAGAGCTGGCAGCGGGGTGCCCAGCCTCAATTTATACAAAAAAATCTCTTCATTATTTTTGCCGCTGATTTATCAGTCAAAGCATAATTGTGTAAACAAAAGAGAAAGAGAGATGACCTTCTAGACCAGATGCGTACTTCAATGGGAGTCGCTCTTGTGAAGTCTAGTTGGTTTGTGACGTACTATATTTTCTGTTCACCATTCGCTGACATAAGCATACATACCTCTCTAAAAAATGTTTTCAATACCTCTATTTAATAAAATAAAAATCTCTAGCACATGTGTGATCCCTACTTCCCTCTGTGAAGGGTCTTTCTTTTACTTTTATGTTGAGTCTCCATCTTCTAACTTTATGCACAGTTGAGAGAGCATATTTCCATTCTGAGTTTAATGTGCATTTGTACCAGAAATATTATTAATTTATTCATGATGTGTTATTATTTGCTCTCAAATTATTTGTTCTAGTCTTCCTCTTGAACTTTGAAGGTGTGCTGGCATTTATGTTTTGCGCCACTCTTAAAGACAAACGAAATATCACGTTGCCATGTTTTCTCTATGCTTGAAACAAACGTATAACTTTCAGTGCATTATTATTCATGATCTTTTATTTGTGTTACTTTTCATAATGCAAGGTGATTGCTATGTTTCATTGTTAAAATTATATCTATCATGCTTGTGTTTAAAGTACTATGATCTCATATTACTCATGCTTTTACAATTTAGATGATCGAGTTTATGTTGGTAGCATGTCACCTCAAAATTATGTGTTTTTACCGTTTTCCTACTCGAGGACGTGTAGGAACTAAGCTTGGGGATGTTGATACGTTATAAACGTATCCTTAATTTCTGATGTTCCATGTTGTTTTGATGCCTTATACTACATGTTTTCCTTACACTTTATGTCATTTTTATCAATTTCCCTGGACTAACCTATTGACAAGATGCCATAGAGTCAGTTCATGTTCTCTGATGTCTTTAGTTTCAGAAAAGTTGTTCTGGAAATATTCTCAGAATTGGAAAATTCGAAGCCCGGAAGTCCTAGAATTCCTGAAGGTTCCACGGAGTCCCGAAGAGGCCCGGAGGGGGGCCACAGGAGGCCACACCATAGAGCGGCGCGCCACCTGGCCACGCCATGGGGTGGTGTGGGCCCCTCGGTCCCCGGTCCATTTTTTCATAATGATAATACAACCGCTACAATTATTGTTTTCTCACTGGTTCCACTGTTTTCACACTGCTACTAATGTTTTCATATTGTTCTCATACTGTTTTCCACACCATACGTTTAACCTCTTTGTGTTAAGCAAAACCGGTGAGATTAAAAACATCACTGCTTCGTTCGGACAAAGTAAATTGATTGTGTTGTGTAGGTTCCACGTTGCTGCTGAACCGGTAGTGCACCCTGCCACCTCAGCTGCATCAACCTTCAGAAGTTGCTTCTTTCTCCTACTGGTTGGTTCAACCTTGGTTTCTTTTTCGAGGGAAACTTGTTGTTGTGCTCATCAAACCTTCCTCTTGGGGTCTCCCAACGAGTGCAAGACCTGTACCATCACTGTGTGGAACCGAGGTAGAGCTCTTGGTGCCGAGATAGCTAGAGATGGAAAAGCTATAACTAGCAAATATGTTAGTGTTGTGTCGGCTGGTAGATCTAAATATAGCTCTCCTGCTAAGAATCTTAGAGCTCCAGAGGCAGCAGCGGCCGAGTTACCCAACTTGTCCGGTGAGACTCGCTGTAGGCAGCAGGACCGGGTTAATGAATTAGTCTTTGAGCCTAAACGGCAAAATGAAGCTTTTCATAAAAGAAATCTAGGTGTAGGTGCATCTCAAGTGGTGCATTCCCATGGCGGTAAATCTAGTGGACAAGCAGATATAGGTGCAGGTGCTTCTTCACCACATGTCGATGATGGGCGAGCCCGGAGTGTGAATTCCGGAAAGCACAAGCAGACGCAAGTGTACAACCCGGCTAGTGCCAGAAAACAGTTAGTTGTGCAGGGCCATGTCGGTCAAGGCGGTCGTGGTGCCAGCCGAGTTCAACCGACTGGACACGATCGCAACCGAGATATCCCACCTCGGTATCCGGCACCGAACCCGACTCAACAACAGCCCGGTGTCATACATGCTATTCAGCAATAGGGAAATGTTCCCGCGGATAATCGGTATGATGATGGTTATTCGGCCATGGAAAAAGCCGATTATACGAGATTTGAGCAATTGGTGGATGAGGGAGTACTCGCTGGTCGATTGGGACCTCGGGTGCTGCCGATAAATGATGCTCGTTACAAGCTTGATAGAATTTATCTGTCAGAAATAATGGATGAGCAAGGTCCTCTTGGACCACAATGCTTTGGACCCCGGATCATGAGGGAGCCAGCAGTCCCGAAGTTCCAGCTCGCCCAGGGTACAAGAACTTATGACGGCAGCACCAAGCCGGATGATTGGTTGAGTGACTATTTAACTTCTGTGCACATTGTCGGTGGCAACCGTCGCTGCGTTGTGCGGTATGTACCGCAAATGTTGGAGGGGCCAGCCCGAATCTGGCTGAACAACTTGCTAGTAGATAGAATTGACTGATGGTTGGATTTCTCGGAAGCTTTCATCAGCAACTTCACCAACACATATCGGAGGCCGAATCGTCCTCAACAACTCTCCATGTGCCGGCAAAGATAAGATGAAACTGACCGAGAGTACCTGGCAATATGGAGTACTCTAAGGAACACTTGCGAACGGGTGATTGAGTCCCAGGCTATTGCATGGTTTGCACAAGGGTGCCAACATGGTACCATGCTTTGGCACAAGTTGTAGAGGGAAATGCCGAATACTCTGGCCGAGAAAATCAAGATTGCCGACATGTATGCATTGGGTGATCCAACACAGCCTCTGCTGACCTGGGTTGAACCGAGTAAGTGGTATTCCGGTAATGATGGTCCTGGTTCCTCCAGGCGGAATTATCGCGAGGATTTCTGGGGCAAGAGAAGATATGACAGGCCGGATTTCTGGTATGGCTCAAACCATGTTGTTGTAGCTGATCCGGATCATCGTGATGCCGACAACAGTTAGCGCTGGAAGAACAATGGGCCTCAAGGGGGGCAGAACCAGAGAAATAAGAAGCCGTGGGTGGACCAGAAGAAGCCCTGGAGTGAAAAGCAGAGATTCACCTTTGAAATGATGAGAGATGGGCCATGCAGCTATCACACCCGGCATCCGAGCTGGCCGGCAAACCACACAACCCGGTAGTACAGCTGGTATGTCCAAATCAAGAGCGAAGGTTTTGGCCCCTTTCCTCCTCCTCCACCTCTGCCACTCAGGGGTGCAAACACTCAAGTCCTTAATGCACCCCCGAGGCCTCCAGAAAACCAGAGGAGGTCAAAGAATGTGAACCAAGTGGCTCAGGGAGCCAACAACAACAACAACAACAACAACCGCAAAAACAACAACAACTACAACAACAATGCAGGTGGAAGAGGCCGGAATGAGTATGAAGAGCACCATCAGAGTTACATGGTGTTTGTAACTGAACCAGATGACAAGCAAAGCCAGCGCATGCATGCCATGGAGGTCAATGTTGTAATGTCGGCTATGCCGGAATTCATGTACTGGTCCAAGCAGGAAATCACTTGGTCCCGGGAGGATCGTCCCAAGATCATGCCTAACGTTGGAGGTTATGCACCGGTGTTGGATCCCACATTCATTGGGCCCGACATAAATGTCAAGTTCACCCGGGTTCCCATTGAAAATGGGAGCTGCATCAACATCATGTACCGGGATACTATGGTGAAGTTGGGCATCACCGAGAACATGCTTCAGCCTAGCCAGACTACATTCCATGGTATTGTGTCGTGTGTGTCTTGTGCACCAATGGCCAAGGTCCGGGTTGATGTGTTGTTTGGTACTCGAGATAACTGCCACACCGAGAGCCTGTAGTTCGAGGTAGTTGACCTCGAGAGCCCCTACCATGCCTTACTCGGCAGACCGACACTAGAAAAGCTCATGGCCTCTACTCATGTGGCCTATTTGAAGATGAAGCTTCCGGGTCCTAATGGCATAATCACTATCTCGGGCAACTACAAGCGCTCTACGGAGTGTGCTTCAGTTGGATCTCGGTTAGCCGAGTATCTGGTCATTGCTGTAGAGAAGAAGAAGATCCATGAGGTGTGGCCTTGGCTCAGTCTGCTCAACTCGGTATGCCGGGTATGACTAACCCGCATCAGAGCGCCACGTTCTAGGCCTCCAAGGAGACCAAGAAGGTGTAGATTGACCCGGAATTCCCCGAGCGTGTGGCCATCATTGGTTCTGGGTTGGAGGATAAATAGGAAAGAGAGCTTATCCACTTCCTCCGGGAGAATCAGGACATCTTTGCATGGTCGAATCAGGACCTGCCAGGTGTTCCTAGGGAGTTGGTTGAGCACTCGTTGCATGTGAGATCGGATGTTAAGACGGTAAAGCAATCCCTACGGTGCTTTGCTGCAGAGAGAAGAAAAGCTACTGGTGATGAGATCACCAGATTACTTGCGAGAGGATTTATCATGGAGGTGTTGCGCCCGGACTGGTTGGCTAACCCGGACCTGGTAGAGAAGAAGAAGGATGACCCAAATGTGGCCATAGTGTGGCGTATGTATATTGATTACACAAACCTGAACAAGGCATGTCCTAAAGATCCATCCCCCTGCCTCGGATTGATCAGGTGATTGATTCCACTACATGGTGTGAGTTGTTGTCATTTGTAGATGTGTATTCTGGTTTCCACCAAATACCTTTGAACCCTATGGATCAAATAAAGACTGCTTTTATAACCCCGTATGGGGCTTATTGCTATCGTGTCATGACATTTGGACTGAGAATCGCCGGTGCTACTTATCAGAGATGCATGTATAAATTCTTGCATGAGCAAATTGGCAAAATGTGTAGGTGTATGTCGATAACATTGATGACCCACAAGTATAGGGGATCGCAACAGTCTTCGAGGGAAGTAAAACCCAAATTTATTGATTCGACACAAGGGGAGCTAAATAATATTTATGAGGTTTAACAACTGAGTTGTCAATTCAGCTGCAACTGAAAGTAGACTTGCTCGCAACAATTTATCAGTGGTAACCGTTTTATAGCAGTAGAAGTAGTAAAATAACAGCAGGAATATAATAGTAACAACAGTAGCAATCGCGGAAAAGAGCAGGATGAAGGTACCATAGGCATAGAGAATGGATGAACGGGCGTTGCACGAATAAGTTCATGTAATAATCTAAACATGGGCATTGCAGATGATAATAATAAAGCATCCAAGTTCTAGGCAAACCATAGGCATGTGTTCCAATATATTCATATGTGCTTGCAGTGAGAAACTTGCACAACATCTTTTGTCCTAACAGACCGTTTTCAGCAGGGCCTCAAGGGAAACTACTGGTAATTAAGGTGCTACTTTTAATAAAGCACCGGAGCAAAGCATTAACACTTCGTGAACATACGTGATCCTCACATCACAACCATTCCCTCCGGTTGTCCCAATTTTTGTCACATTGGGGCCTCGGGTTCCGGACAATGACATGTGTAAACAACTTGAAGATATGATCAAGAAACTTAAGTATACTCATGAAACAATAACATGTTCAGATCTGAGATCATGGCACTCGGTCTCTAGTGACAAGCATTAAGCATAACAAGTTTCAGCAATGGTAGAAAACACTAACAATCTGGCATTATTACATGATCGATTGATACATCATAAACGTATCCATAATTTTTGATGTTTCATGTTATTTGCTACATGTTTCCTTTACACTTTATGTCATTTTTATCGATTTTCTGGGACTAACCTATTGAGAACATGCCACAGAGCCAGATCATGTTTTCTGATGTTTTTAGTTTTAGAAAAGTTGTTCTAGAAATATTTTCGGAATTGGACGATTCAAAAGGCAGAAGTCTTAGAATTCTCGGAGGGTCAAGGAAGTCCAAAGGATACCCGGAGGGGGGCCCTGAAGCCCCCACACCATGCATGGGCGCGGGTGGGCCCCTGGCTGCGCCGGGAGGTGGTGTTGGCCCCTCGGACGCCCACCGACATCGCCCTTTTGCCTATTTTATGCCCCCCGATGCATAAACCCTAAATATATCACCCTTTTTCCACGAAAAGTTCCGTAGCTCCGCCGCCGCCGCCGACGATAAGTTTCGAGGGACATAAATCTTTGTTCCGATCCTGCCGGGACGGGGAAGTGCCCCCGGAGCCATCTCCATCGACTACACCGCCATCTTCATCGTCGTTGCTGTCTCCTATGATGAGGAGGGAGTAGTTCTCCCCCGGGGCCGAGGGCTCTGCCGGTAGCTATGTGTCTCATCTCTCTCTCCCATGGTGTGATCTTTATGTCATCATGAGCTTTGTAATCTAGTTGAATAAGTAGATGTTACTCTTCATATGTTATTCTACTTAGGTGGTTTCGTTATGAGTATCCGTAAACACTTTGTTCACGGTGTAAAGGTGACAGTGTGTGCACCGTGTGGTTTAGCATGATATTTGTATCTTGTGTTGGATGACCCTATGAAATTGTGGTGTTTGTTTAGAACTAATTTGGGCGCTCATAGTGATAGCGTAGGGCGCCTTAGAGAGGTAATACATACTTGAGGAGTGTTGTTACATCCATACGCATGGATTGGTGTTCGTTATCCGACCAGAGAGCTGTTCGGAGTAGCATAGTGAAGAGCTGATATTTATGCATTCAATTATGTTATTATTGTTGAGAGTGTCCACTAGTGAAACTAGGATCCCTATGCCTTGTTTCTAAGCATTGAAACACCATTTACAATGAGTTCTGCTACATGTTTTCTTGCTGCCATTTTTATTTCAGATTGCTATTATCACTTATACACATCCCTATTACTTGTATTTCACTCTCTCTTCGCCGAACTAGTGCACCTATACAACTGACAATTGTATTAGGTGTGTTGGGGACACAAGAGACTTCTTGTATCGTAATTGCAGGGTTGCTTGAGAGGGGTATCTTTGACCTCCATCTCCCTCAGTTTGATAAACCTTTGGTAATCCACTTAAGGGAAACTTGTTGTTGTTCTACAAACCTCTGCGGTTGGAGGCCCAACACTGTCTACAAGAATAGAAGCGTGCGTAGACATCATTGATCTCATCCAATCCCTTCCACCCTCTCATCCTACAGCGGTGTTTACTTACACATGGATGGGGGAATCATGAATGGTTGATGGAGAAGAGGTGGCGGTGACGCTGGCGATGATCTCTTCCGAACCCCCATCCCGGCAGGGCGCCAGAACAGGAACTTCTGATCCCCAAATTGAGTCTTGAGGTGGCGACGGCACTCTGTTGTGTTTCTGTGGAATATGACGACCCCCCTCACGTTTTAGGGTAAAGGGGCGTATGTAGTCGAAAGGGGAGCCCGAGGGGGTGGCTGTGGCCCCCAAACCACCAGGTGGCGTGGCCTAGGGGGGCGCCCTGGGGTGGTCTGGGCCAGTCCTTGCCCCCCTCCGAGACTCCTTCTTGATCCGGGGGTCTTCGGATGTTTTAAGGTCTTCGGGATCTATTCTGGGCATTTTCCCGAATGTTGATTTTTCTACATAAAAACAAGACACCAAGGCAATTCTGCTGAAAACAGCGTTAGTCCGTGTTAGTTGTATCCAAAACTCACAATTTTAGAGGAAAACAATAGCAAAAGTGTTCGGAAAAGGAGATACATTTTGGACGTATCAACTGCCCCAAGCTTAGCTTATTGCTTATCCTCATGCAATTCAGTCACAACTGAGTGCGGTAAAAGAACTTTTACGAACAAATTTGTTTCATATGATGTAAATATACTCACTATATGATCAAGTGCTGAGGCAATCCATAATAATATGTATGCAAAATAAAATTCCCCTCGTAGTTATGCAAACCATGAAGAGATGCCAACAAACTTATAATAAACAACATGAAGTATATCAATCTGCAGGATTGCAATGCTCATAATAGGGTATGATAAAGTGTACTCGCTTGCCCTTAATAATGGAGCAAAACATAAATGCTAGGGCACCTCTAAAGTTCAAATGAAGACTACAATTAAAGATATCAAAGATATAAGCATCAAAGTTATACCACAATCAACCATGTTTTGGGACAAGCACATTACACTAAGAATGACAACCATGCTCTCAAGAAGGTGCATAAAGTGAGAAGGTGAAGACTCAACATAAAAATAAAAGAAAGGCCCTTCGTAGAGGGAAGAAGGGATTAACTCATGTGCTAGAGCTTTTTATTTTATTAAACAGAGGTATTGAAAATATTTTGTAGAGAGGTGTATGCTTATGTCAATGAATGGTAAACTGACAATACAGTACGTCACAAGCCAACTAGACTTCACAAGAGAGGCTCCCATAGAAGGACGCATCTGGGTAGAAGGTCATCCCTCTTTCTCTTTTGTTTACACAATTATGCTTTGACTGATAAATCAGGGGCAAAAATAGTGAAGAGAATTAATTTGGGTCTGGGCACCCTGCTGCCAGCTCTTCTATCATTTGGATAAGAGGATGAAGCCAGTAGTCCAGGGTGTGAAATCCAATCAATAAGTGAGATAAAGATTCTCTATTTACGTCCTCATGAGCTAAAACAGGGGCACAAAACAGGAATAATTTTTTGAAGGTTTTAAAGGTAGCACATGAGAAATTTACTTAGAGTGGCGGTTAAATACCACATATAGGTAGGTATGGTGGACACATTTGGAAAACTTTGGTTTTGGGGAGTTGGATGCACGAGTAGAGCTCATACTCGGTATAGGTGAAGGCTAGCAATAGACGGGGAGCAACAATCAAGAGAGCAACAACTATCATAATCATGCTTGCGACAAAACAAAATTAACAGGGGCATAAAAGTGATAAAAATACTCTAGACAAAATAAATCATCGAGGCTTAATTGACTTTTTGTTTTCAGTCATAGCATGCGTGAGCATGTGCCAAGTCTATTGAAGAGAAACAATTAGAGGGAGATACCACAATGTCATACACTTCTATGAATAAAACAATGCAAGCAAACATTTATACGACATGCTATCTTATATTAATAAGTTGGAACTAAACATGTGAGAGCACAAACTACTAAGCATCAATTAAATAACATACACTTTCCACGAACAAACTAAGCATGTCCACATGGATGAGTATATGTACAAAAATGAAAACAAATAGAGTTCATACCAGCCTCTCACCACAACTTGAATTGTCGTAAATCGTCATTATTGCTCTTCACTTGTGTGGATTGAATAATATAGAATGATAACAATCTCCAATGGAGACACGGAGGACCGATGAACTCTGCAACAAACTTTACAAAACCAAAGAAGAACAACAAATATTTTTGGGTTTTCGAATTAAAACAAGAACCGAATAAACAAGCAAAATATTTTTGGATTTTTGAATATTAAACCAAAACGAGAAAGGAAAACTAAAGAGACTAATAAAGAGAAACAATAGAAATATTTTTGGTCTTTTTGTGTTTTGGAAAACAAGAAAAAAACAATAAAAACAAAAAGAAACAAAAGAAGCGAAAGAAATGAAAACAAACGAAATAAAAGAAAACATGGATATACAAAGAACCGACAGAAACATGATATATAAATGAGTGTGATGTCGGTATACCTCCCCCCCAAGCTTAGGCTTTTGGCCTAAGTGGAGATCAATCCCAGGCATACCATGAGGTGGCTCCCCGTAGTTGGCCAAGGAGGAGCCCTCCTCCTGATATGTGCTTGGCGACGCCCCGGTGTACTACGTGGTGTAGTCCTCGGAAGGCGCATCTCGCCTCATCTGCTTTCTATGGAACTCCATCAAGTGCAACTGCTCATCTATCTCTCCCTTGGGGCGCGACCATGGCATCCTATCAACTTTGAACAAAACTAGCTGCAGCAAAATAACTTCCCTCTCATCTCCATCAATAAATAAAACTCTATATACTAAATGTTCAACATTAGAGTTAGCAGTAATAAAATGATGAGCCTTCATGGCAGCAAGATTAAGTCTATAAGTTGCAATCAATTCATCATTTGGAGCAATAGGAAGGCCTAGAGTAGTTACTATACGTGTAGCAATAATGCCCCCATAAATGGGTCCCTTAGCAGCTAGGCGGCAAGCAATGAGAGAACCAAGGTTATACTTGTTGCTACGGTTAAGTGCAGCATCAAGAAAAGCAAGATGATAGTTTGAAATGTTGCTAGTGTTCTCCCTACCAAGGATACTAGTAGCAAGATAGTAAGTGAAATATCTCATAGAGGAAGTTGGATGTTTCTTATCTTCCCGCGCTGAGCTGAGCGGCCATCATCATTGATAACTCCTTGATAGAGCTCCATAAGATCAGCGGGTCTCTCCTGAATCTTGCACGTTGTCCTGGAGGCATTGATAGATATAATGCTGCAAAAAATCTCCAAGGGCAAGGAAAAAGGACTACCATATATCTTAAAAGCAATTGTTGGGTTATATGGTGAGTTATGAAATTTAAAACTCTCAAAAAATTTTTTTTGTGAGAATAGCATATTAGGGACCTTCATCCTGCATGTAGTTGGTTAAACCAACCCTTTCAATCAGCATCAAGAAGTCATCAAGTATACATGCACCTCTCAAAAATGTATAGCAAGGTAAGCTAGATGGATTAGCAATTCCATCACCTCCCGCATCATCGATGTTTGGTGCAATAAGGTCTTCATTATAGGATGGCCTCAATATAGTGGATGAACATGAGGGCCTTGTTATTCTAGGAGCATCACTCCTAAATATTTCTCCAAAGTTGTGGATGTCCATTTCGGAGAGCAAATGCACCAAATTTCAGCAAAAATGGTGGGCTGACTAAAGAGATCGAAAAATCTCGGGGAAGAACGGCAAGAACTCGGGTTCCAGGAAATGTTTTGAGTTTGTGGGGTGAGAGAGGAATCTTTGGCAGGGGATAGAGTTAATGGAGGGCCAGGGGGCCTCACCATGCCCATGCGCCACCAGGGGCTGGCCGCGCCACCCTGTGGTGTGCCTGACTGGTTGGTCCCCTGGGGTGTCCCAGGTGGCTCTCTGCCTCATTTTTTACGTAAAAATTTATTACAATTTTTCTGGAATTTTTCGAGAAACTTTATTTTCGAGGTATTTTCAGAAATTAATAGTTAATAAAAACCCAGAAAAAAATGTGTAAAAGTGGAAAACAAAACCTAAACCAGAACTACAGAGGTTCTAAGACACTCCAATGGAAAATAACCAAAGAAAACAAAGGTGGAAGTGGTGAAAACAAAAGTATGGATGGTGAAAACATGCATAACCATAGTAATCAGGGTGAAAACATGAGGAAAACATGACTATGGATGATGGAAAACATGATTATACTAAAGTAGCAAGGTGATAACAGAAGTAAACATGGAGAAAACATAATGGGGAAGGTGAAAACGTTGTCCTCTTCATTAAAATCATTTTGTTAACAAGGGTGATCAATTCTTGTTACTAGAACAATTTTTATATGAAGCAAAACTTTGCATATCACTAAATAATTATGTTACCTCAACCTTGATAGACATAGTCCCAATCATAATAATTTCATATTATTTTTGTGGCATTGGAATGATACGATAAAATTCTCCAATCTTGATGGACTCAATATTTTCAATTGAATTTAAACCATATCTTCTATCAATCTTCTTTGGAAAATAAACAATATGCTCTTTATCATTAACATTAAAAGTTATTTTTCCTTGATTGCAATCAATAACAGTCCCTGCAGTGTTAAGAAAAGGTCTCCCAAGAATAATAGACATATTATCATCTTCGGGAATTTCCAACACAACAAAGTCAGTTAATATCAAACAATTAGTAGTCACTTGAACAGAAACATTCTCACACATACCAACAGGAATAGCAGTAGATTTATCACCCATTTGCAAAGATATATCAGTGTGTATCAATTTTTCAAGAGAGAGCCTCTTATAGATAGAAAAAGGCATAACACTAACTCCAACTCCTAGGTCACATAAACTAGTTCTAACATAACTATTTTTAATAGAACAATGGATAGTAGGAATACCAGGATCTCCAAGCTTCTTTGGAACCTTTCTATTAAAAGAGTAATTAGCTAGCATAGTAGAAATTTCCTCATTAGGAATTTTCCTTTTGTTAGAGACAATATCTTTCATATATTTAGAATAAGGGGGCAGTTTAATAGCATCAAGTCAAAGGGATTTGCAAAAACAAAGGTTTCATCAGCTCACAGAATTTATTATAATGTTCTTCTTCCTTTTATTTGTGTTTCTTATTAGGAAAAGGCATTGCTTTTTGTACCCAAGGCTCTCTTTCATTACCATGTTTATTAGCAATGAAATCCTCGTTAGTATACTTTGAAGTTTTAGGTTGCTTTTCAGGTTCAGCTACAGGTTCTTCTTTATCAGAAGCATCACTTTTATCATTACCACTTTCAGTTTCAGCATCAGAAATAGATATACTATTAGGATCTTTAGCAGGTCCAGGTGATTCTACAACAGTTTTATGTCTCTTCTTAGAACTATTGTTTTTAGGTTGTTGAGAATCTTGTTCAATTCTATTAGGATGTCCTTTAGGATACAAGGGGTCCTGAGTAGAAATACCACTTCTAGTTATTATTTCACAAACATGTTTCTATCTAGAAGCATTAGCTAGCATATTTTTTGCACTTTAGTGAGTTGATCCATTTGAGTTTGAACCATATGAAAATGTTTAACAAGAATTTTAACATCATTAGAGGTTGTCTCAATAATACCATGCAAATTATCAATATCTCTAGAGTTTTTCCATAAGATGATTTTGCACTCTCATACTCCCTCCATCACAGTATACTGGGCGTATCTCCAAAAGCCAGAATTTTCAGAATTAGAGCTGTTTAAGGCGCGTGGTAATTGATTAGCTAATTAATGAGGCGTTTTTTTCTCTTTTCACATTCCTTTCCGTAGCCTGCATGCAGGTGGGAATACGTGAGGTGTAAATACCATTAAGGCTGCATGCATTCTCTCTCCTCCTTCTATTAGACGGGAGGGTTACTATGCGTTATTTTCTCAAGCTATTAGGCGCATGCAATTAACCACCGATGCTAAATTATTGTCCTGTGCCAAACTAACTTCAGCCTATCGCTAATAGCCTTGGTAGCAGAGAATTGTGAGGTACGCCCAGTAAACCGTTATGGAGGGAGTATTAAAGTTGTCTTTCTTAACAACATAATTATCAAATTCATCTAAGCATTGATTAGGTGGTTTAGAGTAGGGAATATATCTTGATGGATGAGTAATAGGCTTACATAATTCTTCTATAGGAGCTAAATTCTTCACATCTTCAAATTTAATACCCCCTCTCTTTAAGATATTTCTTGGATTGCTTCATCACTTCATCATTTCTTTCAATCATCTCACTCTTCTTGGGTGTCGGTATTGGTGTTGGCTCTGGGGTAGGTGTAGGCTCAGGTATATTCCAATCATCATTATTTTTGGCTATTTTAGCCATTAATTCCCTAGCTTATTATGGAGTTCTTTTCCTGAAAACACAACCAACACAACTATCCGGGTATTTTAGCCATTAATTCCCTAAATTCAACAGTTAGTTCATTATAAAATATATCTAGGAGCTCATTTTTAGGTAATGGATTGTCAGGGATAGATCTTATTAAAGAACAAAACCTTGACCAAGATTCAGGCAATTTCTCTCCTTCAATTTGCTCAAAATTAAAGATATCCTGCACAGCAGCATGTTCAGCACTAGCAGGATTTTTTTTTGAAAGAAAGCATTAACCAAATCCATAGGACTAGTAATAGATCGAGGTGATAGATTGTTAAACCAAGTTTTAGCTTCATCTTTTAATGAGAAAGGGAAGATCTTGGTAACAAAATAAGTACGCAGCTTAGTATCATCAGAAAAAATAAACTACTCAAAGATGAAATCTCATTCATGTGTTCCATAGCACTTTTACTTTCAGTTCCACAAAAGGTTAATTCTCAACAATAGATATATAAAATAAATCTAGAGAGAAATCATAATCCTTGTCTCTAATGTGTGTGGGAGATGTAGCAAACTTAGCATCAAGAGAAGATTTATATTTAACAGCATTTCTTGCAAGAAGATTCTTAAGAGAAATTGCACCAGTAGTAGATTGAGCTTCCTTAATAAAGTCATCATTAAGTTCAATATAGGTTTCATAGAGATCATCAATAGACTCAGGTGAATTAAAAGGTGTACCAATATTTTCAACAAGAATTTCAGCACTTTCAATCTGTTTGCATTTAGCAATTGTAGCATCTAGGAAAGGACCTAGTGAACCAGTATCATCAAGCATAGTAGAAGCATCATCATAAGTATCAGAAGCATTTTCAGACTGAACAGAAGTTACAGTGTGTGTAGCATGTGGTGGTGTAAGAAGCTTACTCGTAACAAATGGTGAATCAAGAGCAACAGAGGTGTTCAGAGTTGTACCTCTCCTTGTAGTGGATGGTAATATAGGAACTTTTCCATCACGACTTTTACCCATGATGTAAGGCTTGCATCGAACAATATCACGTTCAAGTGAGCAAATAAATAAAGCTATGTGATGGTGCAGATCTTGCACTCGTTGGGATACCCCAAGAGGAGGGTGTGATGAGCACAGTGGTAGGAGTTTTCCCCTTAGTTAATAACCAAGGTTATCAATCCAGTAGGAGAAGGAGGACCTTCGGAAGGTTGATGCCACTAACGGTGGTGTTGGCGCTTCACCGGTGTCAGCAACAACGTGGAACCTGCACACAACACAACCAAAATACTTTGCCCCAACGGTACAGTGAGGTTGTCAATCTCACTGGTCTTGCTGAAAACAAAGATTAGACGTATAGTGTGGAAAAATAGTGTATGCTTGCAATAAGTAAAGAAAGCAGGAAATTGTTGTGGTTTGTTTAACAGTGTGGAAAAATGGACCGGGGTTCATAGGTTCACTAGTGGTCTTTCTCCATAAAAGATAGCATGTTGGGTGAACAAATTACAACTCGACAATTGTCAAATAGAGGTTGCACCGTAGTGCACATTATAACATGAAGATTACTATGATATTTAGTACGGGCATTACAACAACATACATAGACCGACATCCATCTGCATCTATGACTAATAATCCACCCTCAGGTTATCATCCGAACCACCTTAGGTATTAAGTTCTAAGCAATAGATAATTGCATTAAACAAAGTGTGTAATGTAAGCAATGATTATGCACGCGGGCACTCTCACCGTTGTTTTCTCCCTAATGGCAATAGCACATCCTCCCCCTTCACGTTTCGGTCACTCGAGCAAGGCAATAAGGAGGCATGAACCCACTATCAAGCATAAATACTACCTCTTGGATTCACTAGCAACTACTTTGCCAGAATAACCACTAGCAACAGAAAGCATGCAAGATCACAAATAACATATGCAATAAGGACTATAATCAAATTGGCATAAGGTCAATATTCATCGGATCCCAGCAAACACAGCATAAAGAATTACATAAGATCAATCTTGATCATGATAGGCAGCTCACGAGATCTAAACATGGAGGCATATGAGGAGAAGACAACCATCTAGATACAGCTACGAACCCGTAGTCCAAGGATGAACTACTCACGCATCACTCCGGAGGCAGGCATGGTGATGTAGAAGCCTTCGGTGATGATCTCCTCTCCGGCAGGGGGCCGGAAACAGCTTCAGATCCCCCCTGATCTGGGGTTGACGGTGACGGCGGCTGCGGAACTTTTTCAGGGATTTTGATCAGGTGCCTAGGGTTTTCCATCCGGGGGGCTTAAATAGGCAAAAGGGCAAAGGCGGTGGAGGACAGGGGGGCCCACACCCATAGCTGGCACAGCCAGGGGGCGTGCCACCCTAGGGTGTGGCCGCCCTGCTGCCCCTCTTCGACTCCTCTTCGGTCTTCTGCATGCTTCCGGGGAAAATAGGACTTCTGGGCTTTGAACTTTCCAATTCCGAGAATATTTCCAGAACAACTTTTCTGAAACTAAAAACAGCAGAAAACAGTGAACTGGCTCTGTGGCATCTTGTCAATAGGTTAGTCCAGAAAATCGATAAAAATGACATAAAGAAGGGAGAAAACATGTAGCAATTGGCATAATATGATCATGGAGCATCAGAAATTAGGGATACGTTTATGACGTATCACTATGCTCCCCGACAACGGCGCCAGAAAATAGTCTTGATGACCCATAAGTATAGGGGATTGCAACAGTCTTCGAGGGAAGTAAAACCCAAATTTATTGATTCGACACAAGGGGAGCCAAAGAATATTTACGAGCCTTACCAAATGAGTTGTCAATTCAGCTGCACCTGAAAGTAGACTTGCCCGCAACAATTTATTAGTGGTAATAGTTTTATAGGAGCATCAATAGTAAAATAACAGCAGGAATAAAATAGTAACATCAGTAGCAATCACGGAAAACAACACGATGAAAGTAGCGTATGCATAGGGAATGGATGAACGGGCATTGCATGAATAAGATAAGTCATGTAATAATCTAAACATGGGCATTGCAGATGATAATAATAAAGCATCCAAGATCTAGGCAAACCATAGGCATGTGTTCCAATATAGTCATACGTGCTTGCAATGAGAAACTTGCACAACATCTTTTGTCCTACCAGCCCGTTTTCAGCGGGGCCTCAAGGGAAACTACTGGTAATTAAGGTGCTCCTTTTAATAAGGCATTGTAGCAAAGCATTAACACTCCATGAACACAAGTGATCCTCACATCACAACCATCCCCACCGATTGTCCCAATTTCTGTCACTTTGGGGCCTCGGGTTCCGGACAATTACATGTGTAAACAACTTAGAGATATGATCAAGAAAGATAATTAAACTCATGAAACAATAACATCTTCAGATCTGAGATCATGACACTCGGGCCCTAGTGACAAGCATTAAGCATAACAATTTGCAACAACGGTAGAAAACACTAACAATGGATACCAGGCACTATGCCCTAACAATCTTGCATTATTACATGATCAATCTCATCCAATCCCTTCCATCCCTCTCAGCCTACAGCGTTTTTTACTCACACATGGACAGTGGAATCATGGATGGTTGATGGAGAAGAGGTGGCAGGGACAATGGCGATGATCTCCTCCGAATCCCTGTCCTGGCGGGGCGCCAAAAGAGGAACTTTTGATCCCCAAATTGAGTTTCGGGGTGGCGGCGGCGCTCTGTTGTGTTTCTGTGGAATATGACGAACCCCCTCGCGTTTTAGGGTAAAGGGGCAAATGTAGTCGAAAGGGGAGCCCGAGGGGGTGGTTGTGGCCCCCACACCACTAGGTGGCGCGACCTGGGGATGCACCCAGGGGTGGTCTGGGCCACTCCTTGCCCCCCTCCGGGACTCCTTCTGGCTCCGGGGGTATTCGGGTGTTTTAAGGTCTTCGGGATCTTTTCTAGGCATTGTCCCGAAAGTTGATTTTTCTGCATAAAAACAAGACACCAAGGCAATTATGCTGAAAACAGCATTAGTCTGTGTTAATTGTATCCAAAACTCACAAGTTTAGAGGCAAACAATAGCAAAAGTGTTCAGAAAAGGAGATACGTTTTGGACGTATCAGACATTGTCATCAAAACCAAGGATAAAAACACTCTCTTGGATGATCTCCGAGAAACATTCGCAAACTTGCAGAGATTCCGGTTGAAGCTTAACCCGGCAAAATGTATATTTGGTGTGACGGCAGGCAAATTACTCGGTTTCCTCGTGTCTAGCCGAGGTATCGAGGCCAACACCTCCAAGATCAGTGCAATTGAAAGCACGTCCCTACCGATATCTCTGAAAGATGTGCAGAGATTCACTACATGCCTGGCATCCTTGGGTCGATTCATTGGGAGAATGGGGGGAAAAGCATCACCCCTGTACCAGTTGATGAAGAAGATGGACCCACAAGCTGACTCGACATTCCGAGATCTGAAGAAAACACTAAGTTTTGCGCCAATACCGGCCTCGCCGCTTCCCAAAGACATAATCTTGAGATATGAATACCCACATGGTGTCATCTCGGATAATGGAAGCAACTTCGCTGAAGGAGCTTTTTCTCGGTTCTGCAAAGAGAAGAGGATCCGACTCAACATTGCGTCGGTCACGCATCCGGAATCTAATGGGAAAGTTGAGAGAGCCAATGGAATGGTTCTTTCCGAGATAAAACCCCGGTTGATTGAGCCTTTGCATCGAACCCCTTGATGTTGGCTGGATGAACTACTAGCAGTGTTGTGGAGTCTAAGAACTACCACGAATCTCTCTACTGGCTACACGCCATTCTTCCTTGTGTACGGAGCAGAAGCATTTTTGCCAACCGACATTGAACATGACTCGCCAAGAGTGACTCTGTATATAGAGGCAGAGGCAAAAGAAGCCCGAGAAGATGATGTCGATTTTCTCAAAGAAGCACGAGAGATGGCCTTGTCCAGATCAGCTGTATATCAGTAGAAACTTGGGTGCTATCATAGCCGGAAGGTGAATCCTCGGGTGTTCCGAGAAGAAGACATGGTGCTTAGGCTTGTGCAGCGCACAGCCGGGATGCACAAGCTCTCTCCTCCATGGGAAGGGCCGTTCATTGTGAGCAAGGCTCTGCACAATGATGCCTATTATCTTATAGATGCTCAAGAACAGGAGAAGAAAAAGATGGACATATTCGGAGAGGAAACTAAACTCCCCTGGAATGTAGCTCTCCTTTGTCCTTTTCATTCTTAAGGATGCAATGTATGTATTTCTCTACCGAGTTATGAAATGTCGGCACCCCAAGGAGGAACTCAGAGACTGCCTTTGCCTAACCCTGTTTATGTGTATTTACTTACTGGTTTATATGTCGGTTGGATATGCCGGAATTTCCTATGTCGGCCTAGTATTGTGTCTAAACCTAAGAGCCAACTCTTCGACTCATCTGATGTCTGAAACCCGGCTTCATGGCTAGCAAGAGAACAAGCTAATGGTCAATTTACACATGAAAACGGTTAAGGAAAGAAAAAGCTAGTGATTCCACATAAGTTTATTATCTCTTTTTCGGCTAAGTGTTGAATGGTTCTAATTCATATCTCACAGTTGTGAGTACTGTAAGCTTGGTTTTTGAAATCTTGTGACTCGACTGCCAAAAAACTAGAAGTGGTAGGCAAGAGCAGATATGAAAAACTTAGTAGACACGAAAGTGGACTCGGGGAATTGACTTATAATAATCCGGCATTCAGTCAGTCTTTTTCCAACTGCGGATAGCTTAAGAGTGGCAAAAGGCATAAATGTATTCATTACATCTGCACCCGGCATCCCGAGGATCTAACAAGTTGAAATGTTTCAAAGTGAACTAGACAACAGTGTCGGAGGGAGTGGAAGCAACGGGAGCATCGTTGCCTGAAGTCCAGGTGGGCAGAGTAGGAGCAGACTCGGTGTCGGTCTGAGTAGTTGTCTTGGTGGTAGTCTCGGTCGTGGCTCTAGACCCGGTATTGGCAGCTGGATCGTCTCGGCATTTATCTCTTTGTTGACCTCCTCTTCCGAGTCGTCCTCCTCCTCGGATTCATCATCTTCATCTCCAGATTCTTCACCTTTTGGGGCCTCAATGAACTTCTTGGTCTGGGCATATGATGCAAGTCTGTATGCTGCGGCATGTTGGAGCTTGATGTGATCCTTGTCATTGGTCCACTTCGACCCGGTACGCATAATCTTGAGCACTTTGAGATCAACGCCCTCATACAAAGATAGAAGGAAGCACAAGATCTCGTTTGCTCCAGCTCGGGCAGAGGAGGAGCGCTCTCTCGGGACCGTTTCTCGGTGTCGTGGAGGCGTTGTGCTAGCTTGGCGATTACCACAGGGACCTCACAACCCGGCCAGAGGACTTTGTTGACTCTGATGGCCACGTTTATCAAATAAAAGCCAATGGCTTTGAGCGGCGTGATCCGGGCCCTGAGTCCTGCCAAATGCTCTTCGTGGGCCTTCTCTTCAGTCACAATGCCCCCAGCTTTGAGCCTCCTGTTTTGGGCCTTATGCATGAGTTTTCAGCAGCAGCATCAGAGTGGGGGGAGGTTCCTGCAAAGAAAGTTGTCCGGTTTAATCAAGATAAGTTCAAATGCCGATATCTGAAGATGGAAGAAACCAGAAAAAGGATATGCTCACTTTTCATCTCCATGTTCATCTGTGCGTGATCCGTCAGCCAGTTCTCAGTGTTGGATTTCAATAGATCCAGCTCAGTTTGGAGGGAAGTGGCGCGAGACTCGGATTCCGAGTACTTCTCTTTGATTTGCTGGATCTCCTCCTCCTGGTGAGTCTTCTTGGTCGCTAAGGCTTCCTCTATTTCGGCCTTTGCCTTCTTGACCTCGGCAAGCTCGGTCTTCAGCCGAGTTACCTCATCTTTTTCTGCCTAGAGCTTAGCCTTGAACTTGGTCTTGCAGTCAGTTAGGTATTGGGCTGACTCCACTAGGGTAAGGCAATCTTGGTGCTGCCCAGCAAAGGACTTATGCTCGCCTGCACCAGGATAGCAATGTCAACAAGAAATTGAATGCATGAGTGCAAAATACAAGTGAGGAAAAAAGGCTTACTCTCCAATGTCGAGATTTTTTGACTGAGTTGACTACCTGCTGTTCCAGCACATCTGTGTGTGGAAAAATAGGATATGAGTTAATGAATCGATGCAATGTAAAGCATACACGATATCTCGGTGGTAAAAATTGTATCTTTGCCTACCAAATTTGTTTGCACATGCTGGTTGTGCTCGCTGAGAGCCCGGTGCGAAAAGAGGAGATTTTGGAAGAGTTTTGCTCGGGTCTCAATGTAGACATAAAAAGAAGCAATGTTAATGATGAAGTTGTGAAGATTTGTGCCGAGTAATCTAACTCATTCGAGTGTCGGTTACTCGACCTGAATCTTGGGGACTGGGTGGATATACATTTATCTCGGAGGCTAAGAGTTGTAAACGCGGAAAGTATGAGAAAGAAAAAGTTACTCACCCGAGATGTTATCTCGGCATCTCTGGCCACGGTCCTCAGTTTATACATTTTGTGGGCAAGAGTGTTTAACCCGGTATGAGATGGACTCGTCACTTTGCTAGCATCGGCTTCATTTTAGTCCATGCGGTAATGGTCCAGAGGGCCCAAGCGTTTTCCAGCAAATGTGTTGGGAATGTAACCGACATTGGCAAGCTCCACCTCCAGATCCGGCGAGGCAACGCCAAGTCCCTGGTGTGCGAAAATTTGCGTCCCGGGATTGATGGTTATCCCGGTAGCAGAGGTCTTCTCCGACGCAGACTTCTTCGGCACAAGGGCTTTCTTCGGCCGCGGCGCTTCTGATAGCCCCTTTCCGGTATCTTGCACTGAACATTCTCTATCGTCGGAGGGGCTTTTCTCGGCAGTACTACATGAGTTGGTGTTGGCTGGACCACTGGTGGCTGCTATGTCGGAGATGGTGTTGGCGGTTGTGCTTGCTGCTGAGGTTGTTGCTGTGGTGGGGCCTGTGGCGTTTGCTGTTGTGGATGTGGCTTCTTCTCTTGTGTCTCGGGAGTTCTCTACCTTGGATCTAATGTGGCTAGCACCGAGGTCTTCTTCTTCTGCCTCGGGAGACGTCCTCTCCGGCATATCCATCGACTGGACATTCGGGATGTCTTCCTCCATGTCGGTATGACCTTCTCGTCTCGGAAACAGGATCACAAGGGCCTTTGTCGGAGGCGGGCTCGTGGTAGATAAGTTCTAGCCTCCGGCATCACCTTGAGCCGAGACTAGAGGTGTTGGCGTTGATGTAAATGCGGAGGGCGCACTATGAAATCTCCAGAGGGGCACTGCAAAAGGGAAACGAGTTAACCAAGTTAACTTGGGAAAAAGAGGGAGAAATGAAAATTGCAAAGGGAGTATATCTCGGATGAGTCACTTACCCTTCTGAGGTGGTACTAACTTTGCCCTTGCGAGCAGGTCTATTCGCAGACTTCTTCTTTATCCTCTTGGAGCCGGGGGCCAAGGTATCGGTCCCAGCTCACTTCCTAGTCTCGGCAGGCCCGACCATCGCCACTGGCGGCACGTCTAGGACCTGCTCGTCTGCATCAACTGATGCCGACGGCAGAGGGTACGCGTAAGAAAGTGGGAAAGGATCAAATACCTCTATAAGAATACAATCATCATCATCGTTCTTTTCCTCGGGCCAGTCCTGGATGGAGCCTGAGATGCGAGACTTACCGGCACCTGCAGAAAGGTGGGTGTACATAATAGGAAAGTTGTCCTCATCGTCGTATTCCTCGACATCATCCTCGAGGCGGTCTGCGCCCCATTTAGCAGAAGGGGGTATGCCGTCCTCGATCTTCTGGAGGCCGAATATCTGCGGATATAGAATTCAGAGTATAAGGGTCGTGATAAGTTATTTTGACATAAGTTTATCTCGGTGCAGTCCGGGATACTTACAATAGGCGGCATGCGTGCTCTGCTGTAGGGCTCAAGGGCCCACACCCAATCCTCAGTTAGTTGCGTCCGAGCTATCGCCTTGACCTTCATACGTACTTACGCTATGGTGAGCTCGAGGGTCGTGATCCGCGTCGGGTCCTAGGGCCCGCTCATGTGGCAGATCTTGTGAACCCGACACTGAAGTGGCAGGACTCGACGAATGATGAAGGTGACGAGTAAGTCATCCGCCTTAAGTCCATCTCGGATCTTGTTTGGAGGACTTGGTGGATGTGGTTGATCTCGGGCATTTTGGTCCTGGGATTGTGTTTCCAGTTTTTCATGGCCACCGGGGGATCGATGTTGAATTTCGGAAGATGGATGAGATTGGTGTTGGTGGTGTTTTTGACATATAAAAAGGCATGAAGCCATTTACGACATGACTCTAGACCTCGGATCCGGGGGAACTTGGAGCCTCGACGGGGGACCACCATGGCGGGCCCCTACTAAGTCATTCGTTTCGGAGCGTCTGGGTTCTCCGTTGTCGGAGAAGCTTGTCTGTCCTGGACATGATAGCTTCTGAGGTTCGAACACTGGGGGCAAAACGCACTTCCTTTGCTTCCCGAGGAGGCTTTGCGGGGGAAGCTTGAGCACGACAACAATGGCGACACAGAGAGTTTACCTAGGTTCAGGCCACTAGTGTGGTGTAAAACCCTACTCCTGCTTGTATGATGGATTGCACTGCGGTGACTACATTACCAATGCGAGCTTGTGCTCGGAATGGACTACTTGGGCTCTTCGATCGTTCAAGATCCCCCTATGAGGGTCGGAGGGTCCCTTCTTATACTGGCGTTTAGACCTCCTTCCCGCTCATTTTGCGGGAAAGGGTTCCCACAAAGATCCAAAGTGAGGAGCGTCCTGTACTCCACGAGTCCTGCGCGGCCTTGGTCGTCGAGGACAGCTCCAGCTTCCATGGCAGCATGGTGGGGGTGCCCGGTGACGTTGCATCCGTCTTGTAGTGTGGTCTTGGTCTCCTTGCACGGTAGAAGTAATCTTGGGAGGTCGCTTTGGCGCCCACAGTGTCTGCCCTCGCTTTGTACATGAGAACGAAAACTGCGGCCAAAGAGGCTCTATGGTTCCGCGGCGCCTTCGTCATCATGCAGAGGAGCGGTCGTCAGAAGCAAATGGGATGTCCCTTCTTGAGAGGTGGCGCCTCGCGAGAGGAGCAGAGGCGGGGTAGAGCTCCTCTCTAAGGCGCGAACTCCCGGCGCGGAGAGCCTCCCCCGAGCGGGCCCACCTGGGCGATAGGCCCAAGAGTGGCTCCATCATTATGGATGGAGCCTTCGGTCTTGAAGTCGTGCATTGGGCTGGGTCGCAGCTGTCGCCTCCGGATACCCTGGTATCCAGAGGCCCGACAGTAGCCCCGGGGCCCAAGAAAGCTATCCAGCAAATCTCCTGTTATTAAGTTGCAACAACGAAGTGATTGCTTTGTGTGCAATAGACAAATGAATTATGAACAATACATAATGTAAGTCGTCCATAGAAAAGAGCACCGTTGTTTTCTCCCTAGTGGAAACAACACATCCTCCCCTCGCATGTTTCTACCACTCAAGCACAGGTAACAAGGAGGCATTAACCCACTACCTAGCATATAAACCCTCTCTTGGATGTTAAAACAACAATGTGGACAATGTAATCATAAATACCTGAGAGCATTGCAAGACAAGATTAAAACTCTCTATGAATATAAGTGAAGAATCTTAGATTGACATCAACAAAGTAATCATAATCTCATGGTTCATTGAATCCCAGCGAACACATATGCACAATTACATAATGGTGGTCTCGACCATGTGAGGCAGCTCATGAGACTCTAAAGAAGGAGGCATAGGGGATAAAATAACCATCTAGAAACTGCTATGGACCCGTAGTCCCAAGATGAACTACTCATACATCTATCGGGAGGCGATCATGGCGATGTAGAGGCCTCCGATGACAATCCCCCTCTCCGGCAGGGTGCTGGAGTAGGACTCCAGAATCCCTAGGTTGTACTTTCGAGGTGACGACACCTCTCTATATGTTTCATGGAAAATAACTCCATCGCCGTGAGTTTTAAAGTTGAAGGCAGTTTATGGGCGAAGAGGGGACGAGAGGCGGTGGCCAGGGATGTCAGGGGCCCACCAGGCACGGTCAAGGGAGGGGTCACAGGTGGCACCCTTCTGGTGGCCCCCTGGCCCCCTCCGGTTCTTCTTTGGACTCCGTCTCCGTTCCGGGTAAAAAATGATCTCCGTGGATTTTCAGCTCTTTCCGAGAATATTTCCTTAAGAAATTTTCTGAAATAGAAAAACGACAGAAAACATCAACTGGCCTTGGGCATCTTGTTAATAGGTTAGTCTATGAAAACATCCGGAAAACAAAGTAAAACATGTGTAAAACAAAAGATATTGGGCATAAAACAAGCATGGTGCACCAAAAATTATAGATACGTTTGCAACGTATCAGCATCCCCAAGCTTAACTCATGCTCGTCCTCAAGCAGGTAAATGATAACAAAATAATATTTGAGGTGACATGAAGCAACCACAAATCTTGATCAATGTTATGTAAAAGCATTTCAAGCTGAGATCAAAGTACTTTGACAAAGGCATGATAAATATTATTTGAACTAATGTAAACTTACCAACTATGTTGCACATGAAAAGTAACACAAACAAAAGACAATGAATAATGAAGCACTGAAATTGATACGTTTGTTTCAATCATAAAAAAACATAATAAAGTGGTATATAGCTTGTCCTTTTTTGGGTAGCAAAACATAAATTCCAGGACACCTTCAAAGTTTAAATGGTGACTAGATACAAATAGTGTAAGAACAAGCAATACGACAATCATGAATCAATCAACAATAAATTTTGGGACTATGCATATTATACTCAGAATGACAACTATGCTCTCTTACATGGTGCATGAAGTAAGAATATGAACTCATCATAAAAGTAAAAGAAAGGCCCTTCGCTGAGGGAAGCAGGGATTACTCATGTGCTAGAGCTTTTTATTTAATAAAACTGAGATATTGAAAACAATTTTGAGAGAGGTGTATGTCTATCCTAAAGAAAAACATAATAAAGTGATACATTTGTTTCAATCATATCATAGACATTGAAAACAATAATGAAACATTTAAAGTGATATGTTTGTTTCAATCATAAAGAAAAACATAATAAAGTGGTATCCAGCGAGTCCTTCGTGTGGTAACAAAACATAAATGCAAGGATATGTGCAAAGTTTAAATGGAGACTAGATACAAATAATTTGAGAGCAAGCAATACCACAATTATTAATAAATGAATAATACATTTTGGGACTATGCACATTATACTCAGAATGACAACTATGCTATATTAGCTTGTGCTCAAAGCAAGAAGATGAAGAGTCGGCATAAAATTAAGAGAAAGGCACTTCACATAGGGAAGCAGGGATTACTCATGTGCTAGAGATTTTTATTCGATAAACATAGGTATTGAAAACAATATTGAGAGAGGTGTATCTCTATGTCAATGAATGGAAATGAAAAACTTATCATAATCCATGTCAAGCAAAGTGTTTAGAATTTTGAGAGCGGTTTCCATTAGCATTTTTTCTTTATTGGTTGGCACTTCTGTCCACCTTTTTTTCACAAACTAGGGCTAGCCGTATCCACGGGTACCCACCAACTTTCATCAAACCATGGGGAAGTGCCTTTTTTAAAATTGTATTATTTGGCACCAGCTCTCTACAAATTCAGATGAGCACAGACTCCATACTCATCGGGTGAAATAAGGAAGAACTTTGCTTGATATAAACCATAATAAACTTTAAACTACTTCCTCATGAGCTAAAACAACAACACAAATCAGGTTAATGGAACATATGGTGGACAAATTTAGCAAACCTTGGTTTTTGGGAGTTGGATGCACGAGTAGAGCTCATACTCAGTACAGGTGAAGGGTAGCAAAACAGTGGGAGTGAACAACTAAGAGAGCACTAACGGCCATAATCATGCATAGCGACAAAACAGCGTTAATCAAAGCATGAAGTGATATTCCAAGTAAAAAACTAAATGATCATCAAGGCTAGAGGTAAATTTGTTTGTAGTCATAACATGGTGTCAGCATGCGCCAACTCAATCCAGTTAAATCATTCAAAGGAGAAATACCACAATACCATGCTTCAATATGAGAAAACAACACATGATTAAATTCAATGAAACATTAAGCACTCTCAGCTATTTGAGACTAGTCATGATACGTCATAAGTAACTAAGAGCACTATTAAAATAATATCTAACATGACATGCCAAAGGCTAAGCCACAGTCAAACAAGCGTCATATTGCACCACTATAAGCATGAAACAATTTACTCTTCTCCAACACCAATCAACTTATTTGAAACAACTCTCAAAGCAAATAATCATCAAAGACCAGAGATATAGTCATATAAAAATGAAGCAAACAAACAAGCTCTGAAAAAAATTGAGTAAAAAAACAAGAGCTAAACGCGGTACTAGCAAAAACTGAACACTCACAGAACCATAAGAGTGAAAACTAGTGTGTTCTAGGCAATGAAAATGGAGCGTGTATCTCTCCAAAATAAAAGTGCTAGGTTCCAACCAAAATATAAATCAAACAAAAAAACTAAAAGCAAAATAAAATGAAACTCCTAGAATAACACATATTATGTGAAGCAACATAAATATAGTGTTTTGAAAGAAACTTGATATTTTTGTTGATGAAGAAGAGGATGCCTTGGGCATCCAAAATTTTTGACGCTTGTACTTCTTTGATATGTATTGGGGTGAAATGGGAATCCCAAAGCTTGAGCTCTGTCCATCCTTCATCTCATCACATCATTCTTCTCTCCCTACACTTGAAAACTTTCTCCACCTAAAACTTCTCACAATCTTCATTAGCAACATTAGTGTAATCAAAATAATAAATACACTTGGTTAAATTTCAACACGAGTCTCACACTCAATTTAAAACATCGTCTACTCTCACAAATTCTTTTAAATCTCTTCCCCTCAAAATAACACCAAAACAAAGAGATTAAGACGCAAATGCAAATATTGGCAGAAATCAAAACAGAACAATCGGTAAAGATGATTTTTTCGTAGATCTTATGTTGCTCAAATAAAAGAGTGGGAAACTAAAAAAAGTTATATAACAACCTGTGGCATGTGTATATTTATTTTCAAAGCAATCCGACGTTCTAGCTGAGAGAAATAAAGTTTTGGTAACAGCCCAGAAATCTGTTTCAGGACAGCAACTTCCCAAAATCGCACTACCTCTCAATTAGAGGTTACTCTTGGCACAAAAACAAAATAAAAAGGATAAGGAGTTGTTGCTACAGAGGTAAAAACTTCCAATAAACAAAAATAACAAAAGAAAACATAAGAAAAGAAAACGATAACGAAGCAAAAGAAAAATGGGTTGCCTCCCACAAGCGCTTTTATTTAACGCCTTTTAGCTAGGCATGAAGAAAAAATCAAGTATCATAAATAGAATCATGGGTAGTCCTCACAAGGGACTCAAAAGCAAACTTCATTCTCTTTCTAGGGAAATGTTCCATGCCCTTTTTAAGGGAAAACCGAAATCTTATAATTCCCTCTTTCATATCAATAATAGCACCAAGGGTGCGAAGAAAATGTCTCCCCAAAATGATAGGACAAGAAGCCTTGCATTCAATATCCAAAACAAGAAAATAACCGAGACATAATTATCATTAGCAATAATAAGAACATCATCAATCCTTCCCAAAGGTCTTTTAAGAGTGGAGTATATAAGATGCACTTCCAAAATACTTTAATCCAAAGGTCTCAAATCAAGAATATCATATAAACGTTTAGGCATAATAGAAGAACTTGCACCAAGATCACACAAAGAATTGCAATCAAAATCATTCACACTAATTCTAATAGTGGTCTCCCAACTGATACATCATAAACGTATCCTTAATTTCTGATGTTCCATGTTGTTTTCATGTTATTTCTTACATGTTTGCTATACACTTTATGTCATTTTTATCGATTTCCAGGACTAACCTATTGACAAGATGCCACAGACCCAACTCCCTGTTTTCTGTTGTTTTTAGTTTCAGACAAGTTGTTCTAGAAATATTTTCGGAATTGGAAAATTCGAAGCCCGGAAGTCTTAGAATTCCCAAAGGTTCCACTGAGTCCCGAATAGGCCCGGAGAAGGGCCACAGGGGGGTCACGCCATAGGGCGACGCGCTCCCTGGCCGCGCCTAGGGGTGGTGTGGGCCCCTCGGGCGTCCACCGCCATCACCCTTTCTCCTATATAATCCCCCCAATACGTGAACCCTAAAGATATACCACTTTTTCCCAAGAAACACCCGAGGACACCGTCATCCCGAGATCGGGAGGGTTCAAGAGCACTCCCCGGCACCCTGCCGGGAGGGGAATTCATCACCGGAGGGGTCTACACCACCATGCCCTCCTCCGAAGTGATGCGTGGGTAGTTCATCCCTGGACTACGGGTCCATAGAAGTAGCTAGATGGTTTCCTTCTCCACTTTATGCCTCATGTTTAGATCTTGTGAGCTTCCCTACATGATCGAGATCATCTTTATGTAATTCTACATGTTGTGTTTGCTGGAATCCGATGAATGTTGAATGCTATGTCTTCTGATTATCAATCTATCATGTTATCTTCATGCATATGTTATTTATGATCTTGTATGCTCTCCGTTATTAGTAGATGCTCTGGCCAAGTAGATGCTAGTAACTCCAAGAGGGAGTATTTATGCTCGATAGTGGGTTCTTGCCTCCTTTGCATCTGTATTCGAGTGACAAAAACGTGACAGATGGAGGATGTGTTGTTGCCATTAGGGAGAAAACAACGGTGTTTACTTTGTTTACATTGTTTAAATTACACACTTTGCTTACTGCGATTATTTGTTGATTGCAACTTAATACCCAACGTTTGTTCGGATGATATTCGAAGGGTGGATTATTAGTCATAGATGCAGTTGGATGACGGTCTATGTATCTTGTTGTAATGCCCGCATGAATCACATAGTAATCTTTATGTCTTGCATATGCACTACGGTGCAGCCTTCATTTATGTTAATTGCCCAGCTATAATTTGTTCACCACACATGTTATTTATCTTCTATGGGAGAGAAACCACTAGTGAACTATGGACCCCGGTCCATTTTCTCATACTGATAATACACACACTGCTTCCACTGTTTTCACACTGCTGCTACTCTTTTCATAATGTTCTCATACTTTTTTCCACACCATACGTTTAACCTCTTTGTGTTCAACAAAACCGGTGAGATTGACAACCTCACTGCTTTGTTGGGGCAAAGTGATTTGATTGTGTTCTGTAGGTTCCACGTTCCCGCTAAACCGATAGTGCGCACTGCCATCTCAGTTGCATCAACTTCTGAAGTCACTCCTTCCTCCTACTGGTCGATTCAACCTTGTTTTCTTTCTGAGGGAAAACTTGCTGCTGCACTCTTCATACCTTCCTCTTCGGGTCTCCCAACGAACATGTGTTCACACGCATCAAGCACATTTTCTGGCATAGTTGCCGGGGATATCAAGGTCATCAAGAAGAAACCACTCCCTCGTCAACTCTGGCACCAGCATTTTCTGGCGCTGTTGTTGGGGAGGAAGAGAATTTCTACAAGGGGATTCTCTCGCCTCCAATCATTTTTACTTTGTTATTATTTTTCTTGATTATCATGTTTGCTAGCAATGTTTGATATCTTTGAAACTAGATCTTATAGGCAAGGTGGGTTCACATATGAACAACAAAAATACTATAAGGAACACCGCTTGTCACAAAAAGGGATACACTTATGGGAGCAAATTAATAAATTGCATGACTATGCTTAAAACTTGTGCTCTGCTTATAATGTTACTTATTGCTTTGATAAATCTTGTTACTGTAGGAGGTATAAACACCTCCCTTTTCAGTGTGAGTATAATGATTATGTAACCATATCTTCTTATGTTAAGGGAAATTATTACTTTGATGATGTAGAACAAATTGAGGAATTTATTGCTTGGAAGGGTGCATTTGAAATTGCCTATTTGCTTGAAAGTATTGATGATGCACCTTATAAATATGAGATTTATGATATACTTGGATATTGCTTTGATAATTACAAGGATTGTAATTACTACATACTTCAATATCTTAATCAATTCTCTCCCCCAAAGGGAGAGACTAATGCCTTGCAGTAACCTATGGAAGAAGAAACTCCTGAATCTGGAAGCTCATTGGATGAAAAAGAGGAGGAGAGTGATAGTCAAGAGGAGGAAGAATGGAGCTACCCATGTCTACCTCCCAATGATAGTAACTCTTTAACTCATAGTTGTGATGATCCTATTGATTCTTTTGAAATATCCATTTTTGATGAAGTTGATACTTGCTATACTTGTGACCTTGATACTACTATGAATGAAGCTTGTGATAATGATATTTCTACTATTATTTATGATAATCTATCCTACTTTTATAATTCCTATGATAATCCTCTATTTATTCCAACTATTTATATGCATGATAACGAGCAAGTTTGTTCTGAAAATTTATATGATAATTCTCTTGATGATGGTCCTATGTTACTTGATGTTATAAATTATAATGCTACTGAAAATAGAATTTCTATAATGTGTCCTATACCTTTTATGAGTGATCAATAATCTTATTTTTCTATTGCTAAAAGTGGGAAAGAAGAGGTCTTTATTTCTAATTTTGATCCCACTATTTTTGAGCTTGGTATGAATTGTGTGCCTTTAGACCATGACATACATGCTTTGTGTGATAATTATGTTGTTGAGTTTGTTCATGATGCTACTTAAAATTATTATGAGAGAGGAAAATATGATTGTAGGAATTTTCATGTTACTAAAACACCTCTCTCTTTTTTGAAAGTTTTGAAATTCCTCTTGATCTACCTTCCCATGGTTTCTAGTTTGAGCTTCTTTAATTTATTTTTTTACAAGAGTCCTATGCATAGGAAGTGGGTTAGACTTAATTTTTTTTATACTTTCTTCTATATGCTCTCTTTTTCTTAATTCATATTTCTTATGTGAGCATCTTCTTCACTTGGAAACACTTTTTTCATTTTTCTCGGCCTAGCTAAAAGGAGTTAGAGAAAAGCACTTCTTGGGAGATAACCCATGGTTTTATTTTTGCTTTGTTTATCTCTATTTCCTTTGATTCAAGGGGTTGTATACTTCTGTAGAAACTCCTTCGTATCTTTATTTTCATGTTTTATTTGTGACAAGTAAGGTTTCTGACGAGAGTTGGAGTTGGTTTTGGATTTCTGCTGTCCACCGTAAAAATCGCATAATTCACAGGAAGATCAAAATGACCTGAAATTTTGTGTGCTTATTACTCAGCTAATTCGCAACTTTTTAGTTCTTTAAGTCTTCGATCTGAGAAACGTAAGTACTCCAAAAAATCATCTTTACAGAATGTTCTGGTTTTGGCAGATTCTACCTTTTTTCTTGCATTTGCTCTTTTACGATGTCAAGTGGATTTCTTTGATTCATGAAACATCAATGGCTGTATATAATGTTTAAAAGTATCAACCGAACTTGTGCCCATACAGAACCCAAGGATTTCTTTTATTGTTTCACTAACCCTCTAATGTGAATTACTCTCTTTGAGTGTGGTGTGAAGGAAGTTTTCAAGGGTCAAGAGAAGAGGGTGATATAATGGGATCAAGAAGAGTGCAAGGTCAAAGCTTGGGGATGCCCCCATGGTTCATCCCATAAAATTTTAAGAAGACTCAAGCATCTAAGCTTGGGGATGCCCAAGGCATCCCCTTCTTCATCAACAATTTATGAGGCCACTTCTAGTGAAACTATATTTTTATTCGGTCACATCATATGAAATTTACTTGGAGCGTCTGTTTGTTTTTCTTTTGTTTTCCTTTGTTTTCTTCTGTTTTCCTTGCTGCAATAAACATCATTGGAACTTAGCATCCTTGTTTGGGAGAGAGTCACCCTTCGCTTTTTCATTTGAATACTCGTTATGCTCGTATTCTTAGTTTTTCTTCCAGCTGCTGCAAAATTCCTATTTAGCTCTTGTTTTCATTGCATCCCTTATTCAGAGATGTTAGTTTTAGTAGTGTTTTGCGATTACTCTCATGCTTGCGCTTGCTGTATCATTTAGAAAGTTTTTGCTAAAACATATTTTGTATGGTGCTTGTTGGGAAAGGAAAATGTTGCATGTACTAGAATTTATAACGATGCAAATAGAAGCTTGTATAGACTGTGGCTAGACTTTTTCATATCATGCTACATGTTATTTTAATTCTAAATACTAGTGGTTATTTAGTAGGATGATTTGTCTCAAATAGCTGAGAGTGTTTAATGTGCCATTGAAAGAATCATGAGTTGTTCTTGTCATTTTGAAGCATAAATTTGTGGTCTTCTCCTTTACATGTTTTATTTGGTTGACTTGGCGCATGCTCACACAATGTTTATGACTATGAACCAGTCACTTATAGACTCTATGATCATTTAGTTTTTGAACTTGTGGTACCACTTATGCTTTGATTAATGATGTTTTTGTCGCTATGCATGATTATGGCCATTGTTTCTCTCTTGATTTGTCGCTCCTAGTCTTTTGCTAGCCTCCACCTGTACTGAGTATGAGCTCTACTCGTACATCCAACTCCCAAAAACCAAAGTATGCCAAATGTGTCCACCATAGCTACCTACATGTGGTATTTAACTGCCACTCCAAAGTAAATTGCTCATGTGTTACCTTTAAAACTTTCACAATTACTCCTGTTTTGTTCTCCCGTTTTAGCTCATGAGGACGTAAATAGAGAATCTTTATCTCACTTGTTGATTGTACTTTTACACCCTGGACTATTGGCTTCATCCTCTTATCCAATTGATAGAAGAGCTGGCAGAGGGGTGCCCAGCCCCAAATTAATAAAAAAAAATATCTTCACTATTTTTGCCTCTAATTTATGAGTCAAAGCATAATTGTGTAGACAAAATAGAAAGAGGGATGACCTTCTACCCAGAAGCGTCCTTCTATGGGAGCCTCTCTTGTGAAATCTAGTTGGCTTGTGACGTACTGTATTTGCTGTTTACCATTCGTTGACATAAGCATACACCTCTCTTAAAAATGTTTTCAATACCTCTGTTTAATAAAATAAAAAGCTCTAGCACATGAGTTGATCCCGGCTTCCCTCTGCGAAGGGCCTTTATTTTACATTTATGTTGAGTCTCCATCTTCTAACTTTATGCACAGTTGAGAGAGCATAGTTTCCATTCCGAGTTTAATGTTCATTTGTCCCAGAAACATTATTAATTGATTCATGATGTGTTATTGTTTGTTCTCTAATTATTTTTTCTAGTCTTCCTCATGAACTTTGAAGGTATCCTGCCATTTATGTTTTGCCCCACTCTTAAGGACAAGAGAAATATCACTTTGCTACGTTATCGTTATGCTTGAAACAAACGTATAACTTTCAGTGCATTATTATTCATGATCTTTTATTTGTGTTACTTCTCATGATGCAAAGTGATTGCTATGTTTTACTGCTAGAATTATATATATCATGCTTGTGTTTAAAGTTCTATGATCTCAGCTTACATATGCTTTTACAATATTGATGATCAAGTTTATGTTGGTAGCATGTCACCTCAGAAATTAAGTGTTTTTATCGTTTACCTACTCGAGGACGAGTAGGAACTAAGCTTGGGGATGTTGATACGTCATAAACGTATCCTTAATTTCTGATGTTCCATGCTGTTTTGATGTTATTTCCTACATGTTTGCTATACACTTTATGTCATTTTTATTGATTTCTGGGACTAACCTATTGACAAGATGCCACAGAGCCAGTTCCCAGTTTTCTGCTGTTTTTAGTTTCAGAAAAGTTGTTCTGGAAATATTCTCAAAGTTGGAAAATTCGAAGCCCAAAAGTCTTATAATTCCCGAAGAGGCCCGGAGAGGGGCCACAGGGGGGCCACACCATAGGGAGGCGACCCCCTGGTCGCGCCTAGGGGTGGTGTGGGCCCCTCGAGCGTCCACCGCCATCGCCCTTTCGCCTATATAATCCCCTCGATACGTGAACCCTAAAGATATACCACTTTTTCCCGAAAAACACCTGAGGCCGCCGTCATCATCATACCGAGATCGGGAGGGTTCTAGAGCTCTCCACGGCACCCTGTCGGGAGGGGAATTCATCACCGGAGGGGTCTACACCACCATGCCCTCCTCCGAAGCGATGCTTGAGTAGTTCATCCCTGGACTACGGGTCCATAGCAGTAGCTAGATGGTTGTATTCTCCACTTTATGCCTCATGTTTAGATCTCGTGAGCTGCCCTACATGATCGAGATCATCTTTATGTAATGCTACATGTTGTGTTTGCTGGGATTTGATGAATGTTGAATGCTATGTCTTGTGATTATCAACATATCATGTTATCTTCATGCATATTTTATTTATGATCTTGCATGTACTTCGTTATTAGTAGATGCTCTGGCCAAGTAGATGCTAGTAACTCAAAGAGGGAGTATTTATGCTCGATAGTGGGTTCATGTCTCCTTTGCATCTATGCTCGAGTGACAGAAACGTGACAGATGCATGATGTGTTGTTGCCATTAGGGAGAAAACAACGGTGTTTACTTCGTTTACATTGTTTACATTACACACTTTTCTTACTGCGATTATCTGTTTCTTGCAACTTAATACCCAACGTTTGTTCGAATGATATTCGGAGGGTGGATTAATAGTCATATATGCAGTTTGATGACGGTCTATGTACCTTGTTGTAATGGCCGCATGAATCACATAGTAATCTTTATGTCTTGCATATGCACTACGGTGCAGCCTTCATTTCTGTCAATTGTCGAGCTGTAATTTGTTCACCACACATGTTATTTATCTTCTATGGAGAGACACCACAAGTGAACTGTGGACCCCGGTCCATTTTCTCATATTGATAATACACACACTTCTTCCACTGTTTTCACACTGCTGCTACTGTTCTCATACTGTTTTGCACACCATACGTTTAACCTCTTTGTGTTCAGCAAAACCGATGAGTTCGACAACCTCACTGCTTCGTTGGGGCAAAGTGAATTGATTGTGTTGTGTAGGTTCCACGTTGTTGCTGAACCGGTAGTGCACCCTGTCATCTCAGTTGCATCAACCTTCTGAAGTTACTCCTTCCTCCTACTGGTCGATTGAACCTTGGTTTCTTTATGAGGGAAAACTTGCTGCTGCACTCTTCGTACCTTCCTCTTGGGTTCTCCCAATGAACGTGTGTTCATACGCATCACCAACCATCTTGTAATTTCCTAGGAATAGAGGCTTCAAGTTTGAGCCTATCTTCATTAGCTTCAATGAGAGCATTAGTGATATGTTTAGTGAAAGCCATATTTATCTTACTAGCATTAGGATATTTAGCTAATTTAATACGAACTTAATAACATCAGAGATGGTGAAATTATCAAAATCAAGTTTATCATCCTCAAACATGGTGGGAAAATTTTCTCCTAAAGTCATATTATCCTCAATCCCACTTGCAACAATTTTCTTACAAGAAATAATTTTAATCTCTAAACTTTTGGGACTCCTTCTACCTAAAGTAATGACCTGTCCAATTCCATTTGTTTCGAAACCAAAATTGTTATAAGAATTAGGATACTCATTGGTACTAAAAAATTTCACTTCCTAAAAGGGTTGGATGGTATAAATTTTAACAGGCTCACTTTTAGCAGCTTTTTCAGCAATTTCAGCTTCTCTTTCTCTTCTAGCACGTATTTGAGCTACCATTCTCATGTTCTAATTTGTTTGAACATGTATATCATTTATAGGTTCAGTTTTCTTGGACTCAATAGGTGGTTTCCTAATTTTTAAAATTTCTACATCATGAGTAAGACTATCAACTTTCAGCACAAGATTATCTAGTTTTGCAAGCCTTTCATCAACTATTCTATTGAAATCTTTTTGTGTAGTGATAAATTCTTTAAGAATGTTCTCAAGATCAGAGGTGGAACTTTTATGATTTCTGTAAGTATTTCCATACAAATTCCCATATGAATTACCATTATTATTAGGATATGACCTATATTTGTTACCACCAAAATTGTTCTTGTAAGCACTGTTGTTGAAATTGTTTCTAGCAATAAAATTCACATCAATTTTATCATTCTCATTAGAAACCAGAGAGTTCAAGGGAACATTATTAGGATATATTGGCACTTGTTTAGCTAGAAAATAAACAAGCATATCAATCTTAGCACTCAAACAAGAGACCTCCTTAAATTTACCTTTTTACCTGTTGGTGCCCTTTCTGTGTGCCATTGGGAATAGTATTTCATTAGATAATCCAATAACTTGTTTTCTGAAACTAAATTGAGGTTCATGAAGGTTCCCCCCGCAGCTGAATCCAATAAATCCCTTGAAGAAAAATTTAATCATGCATAAAAAGTGTGTACAACCATCCACGTAGTTAGTCTGTGTGTGGGACAATTCTTAACCATAGTTTTCATTCTTTCCCAAGGTCGAGAAACATGTTCATTATAGATTTGTCTAAATTTCATAATGTTACTCCTCAACTGTATAATTTTTGCAGGTGGATAATACTTCACCATAAAATCATCTTTGCATTTAGTCCAAGAAACAATGCTATTTTGAGGAAAAGACAATAACCATTCCTTAGCTCTTCCTCTTAAAGAAAAAGGGAACAATCTTAATTTCAAAATATCACCATCTACCTCTTTATATTTTTGCATGTCACATAACTCAACAAAGTTATTTAAATGAGAGGCGGCATCTTCTCCAATACCAAAAAATTGATCTTTCATGACAAGATTCAACAATGCAAGTTTAATTTCATAAGAATCTACTATAGCAGCAGGTGGAGAAATTGGTGTGCATATGAAATCATTATTATTGGTACTAGTAAAGTGAAAAAGCTTGGCAGTATGATTGGTAGCCATGCTTGCAAGATAACACAAAATAAACTAACAACACAGATAAAAGACTAGAAATTAGAGAACTAATTTTTTTGGGTTTTTGATAAAGAGAAAACAAGACTAAAAAAAGTAAACTAAGCAAGAACAAAACAAAAGAAAGAGAGTGGAAGTGTGAGACTCCCCTTGCAGAAAGCTAGAAGTCTTCGGCAATGACGCCAGACAAAGTAGTTGATGCTGACGTGATCACAAGCTCGTTGGGAGACCCCAAGCGGATGGTATGATGTAGTCTAGCGGAAATTTCCCCCAGTGTGGAACCAGAGTTTATCGAACCAGTAGGACTTCGTAATCTTGAAGAAGGTTGCTTGTATCAACAGTGTCGTTTATCGATGTTGACCACGCGTGGAACCTGCACACAAGCACAAACTCTCTCTTGCCCCAACTTTCTGGAAGGTTGTCAATCTTCTAGTCTTGCTGAAAATAGGAGAATATAACATATAGAGTCTTGGACAACAATAAAAGTAAAAATGGAACAGAGAGGAAACAATGATAAAAAGTTCTTAAAAGAAGGTTGCAATATCAGGAAATAGGACCGGGGGCCATAGGTTCACTAGTGGTGTCTCTCCAAAGAAAACAAACATGTTGGGTGAACAAGTTACAGCTGGGCAATTGACAAATCATGAGCGTATATCAATACTATTATGAAAATATATAGTTCACGAGTTCCAACATTGTAGGCATTACATCAAGGCATATGGACCGCTATCCAGCATGCATCCATATCTAAAAGTCCACCTCAAGAAAGCTATCCAGCAAATCCCCTCATATTAAGTTGCAGCAACGAAGTGATTGCTTTTGTGCAACAGACAAATGCATTAAAAATGTAATGTAAGCAATGGTCCTCTTTCGTAGACAAGATCACTGATGTTTTCTCCCTAGTGGCAACAACACATCCCCCCCCCCCACCCGCATGTTTCTATCACTCAAGCGCATGCAGCAAGGAGGCATGAACCCACTATCTAGCATATAAACCCTCTCTTGGAGGCGAAAATAACTACGTGACCAAGCCAATCATAAACATCGGAGAGCATTGCAAGACAAGATTAAAACTCTCTATGAATATAAGTGAAGCATCTCAGATTGACATGAACAAAATAATCATAATCTCATGATTCATCGGATCCCAGCAAACCCAACATGCACAATTACATAACAGTGGTCTCGATCATTTGAGGCAGATCACGAGACTCTAAACATGGAGGCATAGGGGAGAGAACAACCATCTAGCTACTGCTAAGGTCTCGTAGTCCCGAGATGAACTACTCACGCATCTGTCCGGAGGCAATCATGGCGATATAGAGGCCTCCAATGACAACCCCCCCTCACCGGAAGGGTGCCGGAGCAGGACTCTAGAAGACCTAGATTGGACTTTCGAGGTGACGTCGCCTCTGTATGTTTCGTGGAAAATAACTTTTTCCCCGTGATTTTAGGATTGCATGAAATTTATGGGCGAAGTAGGGATGAGAGGTGGTGGCCAGAGCCGCCAGGGGCCCACCGGGCACAACCAAGGGAGGGGGCACGCCTGGCACCCTCCCGGTGGCCCCCCTCCGGCTCTTCTTTGGACTCCTTCTCCGTTCCGGGTAAAAAATGATCTCCGTGGATTTTCAACCCTTTCCGAGAATATTTCCTTAAGAACTTTTATGAAATAGAAAAACAACAGAAAACAACAACTGGCCCGGGGCATCTTGTTAATAGGTTAGTCTGTGAAAACATCCGGAAAACGGAAGAAAACATGTGGAAAACAAAAGGTATTGGGTGGAAAACAAGCATGGAGCATCAAAAATTATAGATACGTTTGCAACGTATCACATATGTCCTTTGAAAAGTTCTTCATTCGCCTTCTGGAGAGATTGGCGAAAAGAAGAGTCTGCATCTATCACAAGATGAAACGACATCGGATCAAAAAACTTGAAGCTTTTCGGGGGAAATGTTGGGGATACGCCGAACTGGGTATCATCGACATTGGCTAAAGACGGGCGGTCAGGGTGGCCCAAAAGGGTGACAAGGGTTTGCGAGGCGGCCCAGCAGGACGAAGCGCAAAGACAAGACCCATTCTGGCATTGTAGAGTCCAAGACATAGTCAGAGCTAGTTACCGCCTAAGAAGTTTTTGGCTTAGTTAGTATTTGACTAGAACTCTAGCCTTAAGCCAGTAGGACTTGCCTTGTAAGACGGGGTGCGACTCCTTTATAAGCCAGCCCGCGTGAGGCTTAGGGCTAAACTTTTTCGCATACAATCGTTGTAATCCGGCGACATATCCGCCTTATACAAAGTTATAGCAGCACGTAGCATCTCACCACCGATGTGTGATCCGAAGCTGGGTAAATTGTGTCCGACCCCGTCTCTGGAGCTCTTCCCTTTTACACCCACGTACTCTATGATATCCACGATGGTTAAGCCACCCTAGTTCCTACATGGAGAGACAATACCACGACACTTATCGCACTTGGCTAAGTTGTATGTGGCAACATTTTGTAATAATCTTGTGAGCCTTGTGGGGATTTGTTCATTCAAATTCAGGCAATATATTGCCTATTATCTAAGAAAGCTTTTGGATTGAGAAGGTGGATTTGAGAATTTAGTGAAGTTTGGGTTTACCGATCGAACACACCTTTACAATGTAAAAGTATAGGTGAAAATATTGTGCTATTTATTTTCTCCATGCATGGAAGGATATTTTGCAAAGATTATTCCGAAACAGTGACACTA
The DNA here is from genome assembly GCA_028641055.1 of Alopecurus myosuroides. Taxonomy (NCBI): domain Eukaryota; kingdom Viridiplantae; phylum Streptophyta; class Magnoliopsida; order Poales; family Poaceae; genus Alopecurus; species Alopecurus myosuroides. The sequence goes on from CM054062.1 coordinate 267,754,854, forward strand.
TAGTGGAAGAGAGACAACACGATCTAGTTTGTGAAAAATGATTGTACCAAAATGTTCATACTATAATTTGTTAGATATATTCATCGTAGCACAAAATGAACTTGATTATGTTTGGACGTGTAGCGCCTCTTTGGATCAAGGAAATAAAAGGTATTCCGTACACAAACTTGACATAACTCTAGACACAGAACACATGCTAAATGCCAAAAAGAAGTGTCTCAGTCCCACACACCATTCAGCATAGGAAAGATGTTTCGAGCGATGGCGAAATATCTGCTCATTGGAGTGTTGGAAAGCAATCCTCAGAAATTATATGCTACCATTACTTTTTTGATAAACAAAAATATTTTCAGAAAAAGATTAGATCCTTCGAATCGCTATGAAAATCGTATATGAGTACTGACCGGACCACGGCTAGTAAATGTGAATTCGACGTCACATTGAACAGTCTTTTGTCTACCTTTGCTGACACGCAGAGTGTTTCAACTGCATGCAGTGAATAAAATGGGAATTAGTTTAATACATCGAGAATAGAAAATTGAGAGTGCAATCGCCGCTCATCCACTTCGATTCGTATGCGTGAACAGGGACGGCCAGAGCAGCTGCGGAAGCAGAAGCACACGTGCAAGTAGAGCAGTGCAAACCACGCAGCCGTGCGTACGTGCGTCATGCGTGCTCCGGCGTAATGGAACGGCCAGCCGTGCTGGATCGGACGACCAGGCCGGAGAGCTACTGCGGCGATGAACCTTGGCAAAATACGTACGTGAAAGATCTACGTATCAAGTTGCGTGCGCTCGCGAGCACTGATGTGACAATGTGAGATTTTTTTTTTTTTTAGAAAGCGGACAGGAGCTAGCATTGATGTGTGAATTGAAGGGGAGTTAATGGGAGCCGGTGGACTCGAGCAGCATGACTCGGGTATGACCGTCTTCTTCAGGCTTTAAATGTTGCGGGAGGGGTCACCTTCTTAATTCCACACTCTTCTCCATTTCTAGGATCACACACTTCATCGCCCGAGAACTCTAGTACTAGCTGGGTTACAAAATTGCCCCTAAACTCTAAATCGAGTTTTTTTCCTTTCCAGAGCAACACATTTTTTTTCTGTATAGCCAGAAATACAGCGTATTTTTCAGAAAAACTTTGCAGATATGTCGATCGTATCAAAATGTCTTGACGAACCAAATATTTGTATTTTTCAAAGCATTTAAATATCGTTTTACTTTTTTTTCCAAAATATCAGACTTCATGGATCCAAGGATCCAATCATCCAAAATGACGCATTCTACAATTTGCATGATGTTGCATTATTTTATTTTTTTTCTAAAATGGCATATATGTTACATATGTTATTACTACCATCGAAAAAGGCTTTACGCCCCGCTTTATATGTTACTACTGATGTTACTCGCATTGTGGGTAGTTTAAGCCATATGGTTTCAGTTAACAACTTGCACTGTATGGGGGGAAATTAAAGCTTGGTAAGATTAATCTATCAGAAGATCAAGATAAGCCATCGAGTTTCATCCGTCGACAATCTTGAAAAGGAAATTAAAGCTTGCCCCTCATACAGTTTGGCACTTTAAGAACCCGGCAACCTCTTTAATTGAAACTTGGTTTCAGTCCACCTCGTGTGTTTATTTCCCAGCGTCACCATCTGCCACAGCAATTACACCTCTGACCTGTGTCCAGCTCCTAAATACACCTCGAGCTACTAGATGTCCATGCGGCACACTACTTGTTCTAGCATTCTGGGGATCTTCAAAGGGCAACCAGTGGTGATATCATCGTAGTAGTAGCATTCATTCTACATATACACAAAACGTCGCACCGACCGAAATTCACCGCCCTCACACAAATTCGTGTAAGCATTGATGCTTTTTTGCCATTCGGAGGAACACCCGGGGATGTGTAAAGATCGATGATATATACCCTAGATGAAAATGATTGGAGTGGAAACGTACGTCTGCATGGCCCAATCTTGGCAAGATAGAGTTTGATCGTAAAGCACCCCCACGCATCCGGGTCAATATTGAATTAAGCTTCACAATGATGATTAAACCCCCAGCCATCCCGTACTGCTCTTGTCTGAGGTGTCATTTCACTGTTATGCCAGCTGAGTGGTAATAGCGTACTCATTAAACTTGGGACATGTTTCATTAAGTTTGAACGCCGCTATGCATGGTGTGAAAGTGTCACCTTAGCTACCCTAGTTTTATGGAGTAGCTAACGCCACAACCCACAGGTCAGGTCGTCTTGCTTCCTCCTCCCGCGTTCCACTTGTTGCCACCCATGGACAAAGCCACTGATGGATTCCAATGGGATCACCTTCATTTATATTGTGGGTTCAACTATAATTCCCTATTGATCAATAGTGTCTACTAGTAGTATAGTATTCGTAGTTTCATACTAGTGTTGGTTCCACTCTTGCCATCACCGTCTCCTCGTCATCCCCTCTTCCTCCCTCCGTCCCTAATCTCTCGATGTCTCGACTTTCATCGACCCTCACCACTTCTAGCATCATCAGGCTAGGTTTCATTGTTCTCTAGTCAAAATAAAATGTAAGCTCGAAGGAATGCCCATTCTCATCCATCACCAAATTCATGAGTTACCTCACCAATCATAGCGGTAGAGTTTGCACCAAATCCCTGAGGGGGCAAATAGGCTAGGATGTTTAACTTAGAGCATATTGGTCAAATCTGAAGGAGGAGGAGGAAAACATGCCAATTTATAAGAGATTGTAGGCTAAATCTGCAAAAGCTGGGGGGCGGTGCCCCCTCCTCTCCCCCCCCCCCCCCACACACACACACACTAACACGTATAGTAAGACCCGACGGTGCCAATCAACCTCAACATAAAATAAGGTTGACTTCGACGAAAATATATAAGCAACGGATTTTGAGAAGGATGAAGGAAAGATTTAATTAATTATAACATAGTACAATAATCTTATTACATGCAGAGTGAATTTCTTTAGGCTGACATCTGGATTGTATTCACCAATATGAACGGTTAAAAAGTACACATCCAAATTTAGGATAGTTGTCACCACAATTACAAAACAAAACACGCTTATAAAACTCAGAAATGCATCCAAGTCCTCAAACACAACTTTCCGCCACTGCTTGTTTGATCGTCGTCGCATCACCGGTGAAGAGAACTTAGATTAACACGACATCAACTAAGTAGTAGACACATACCTGTATTGAGATATTTCCGTAAAAATCACGGCCATAGCCACCCGTCGTGTACGACGGGATCTATGGAAAAGCTCAATTGGTGGGGAACGCGGCTCGATCTGCGCTGAACCCTTGTATACCCGCAGGTGGGAACAATTTGCAAATGGTGCACACAAGACAAAAACCAAAAACGATACCGACAAAATTAACAGGTCAACGACTAGACCAACTCCAGACAAACCGGAGCATAATCCCGGCAGCAGAGACCCACTAGCTCCTCGACACCGCCAACCACGCTGTCGATATGGAGTTGAAGTTGGGCGTACCATTATTCAACGTAGCGTTGCCACCACCATCTCAACAATGGCACCGCGACACCACAACACCCTAACTTTGGGGACCTGGTTACATCTCCGAGCGCGGGTCTAGAGTCACATGCACCCCAGAACGGATCATATATGTGCAAAGAAGCGCAATTGGTGCATCCACTCCGGTTGACCACGTAAGAGATTTTCAGAAAATGCAAAAAATTAAATTTTGACAACGACAAAACATGAGTATACATTGTCCCGCAAATTCAGAGTCTCAATTTGAAACACAACATCAATAGATAAAATGACAAAATTGTTGCCAATAGCGACAATGGGCCAAATTCAAAGCCCAGCTTGCATTTTGGCACCATTAATTTATTGTGGATTTGTCTATTTTGACAAGTTAGATACCTACGAGTATTGCCATGCCTTTTTCAGATTTTTTTTTAAAAACATTTTAGGTGGTCAACCGAAGTCGAGCGCACCAATTTTCTTGGTCGCGGATGATACTTTTATGCCGGCCGGGATTGAGGTGGGAGCTAGGGCTTTTTCTAGATGGTCAATAGCAAAGTAATATATTCGTCCATGAAAATGTGTTGTTGATATTCGTCCATGAAAACATTATATACACCGGTACAAGCGTATTCATAAAGAGAGTCTAGAATGGGTAGATGCCCCGTAGTACTCCCAGTACACGCTACACATTTCGTACGCGCTACGGAGCAGTAGGGCGCGAGGTAGGGGCGAAGCAGAGCGGAGGAGCTATTGCACCAGCAGCAGCAGCCAGCCATGATGATGGCAATCCAACGGACAGGGCCATAAAGGCCACGCAGCTAATTTCATGGGGTCGATGGGCATGCAGTGCAGGGGCAGGCCGGTAAATCCCCTGCCGGCCGGGTTTTAAAGCGCGCGACGGGTGGGTTGGCGGGGCTGGATTTATTTCCACCTCATCGGCGGGTGCTCGTGGTTAAAAGCGGGCTGTTGGGCCGCCTTAAATCCACTTGGCGACCCAAATTTGGAACTGGGAGTTATGAGAAGAGAGGTAGGGCGCATTCAATCCGGCCTCAACTGTGCTGTGCTCCGCTCCGGTCGATCTCCCCGCGCGCCTCCGGGCCCGACACGTGTCCGTCCAAGGCAGCAGTAGAAGTAGAAACTCTTTCTGCATGCGAAGCTTCGGCGACGCAGTGGGAAAGATATACTCTATGCATATATACATCCAGGTCGATCGACGGACGGCCGTAACATAGTTAGTCCACCACGGTTGGGCATTGAAGCAAAGCAATTAACGGGGCGGGGGTGGCTTGTTAGGAGCAGAATTGAATTGAATTTGTTGCTGCTATACTCATTTACGCAGCCCTGGCTGGCAGGAGAGGAGAGCAGCGGCTAGCTACTGGAGTATTGCACATTCAATTTACTTACTGCGTCCTCAAGGTCAGAACTCGATAGATATACCGCTTTTAAAGCAGCCCAGCTGGAGCGCCGGTAGGAGGAGGAGGAGGTGTACGTACTAGCTAGGTCAGTCTGTGCGTGTGCCCGGCCCCCAATTACTCCTCCTCCTACGTACTCAAATACACCATCCTATACATACGTACACAGACGCAGTAGAGTACGTACGTAAGCTCAGCTAGCGCCGATCGAGTATTAATTCAAGTGTTTGCACTGCACGTCTACGCCTGTGTGCATGCCCGCAGCAAAGCATCTCCTACGCCGAGCGAGGGAGCGAGGCGGCTGCTGATTTAATTGCCGCCCGCGCAACCACCTTGCTTCAAAGGAGGGTAAAGGGAAGGAGAGCGGCCGGAGAAGAAGATGACAGGGCTAGCTTAGCTACGCTACGATCGATGTGTGTAGCTAGCTAGCGCCACCCTGCACTGCATGAAGATGAAGGCAATTAATCAGGAGTACAAGTCGTAGCTCTCCATCGTCGATCTTTCAATTCCCTCTACACTACGCGCACTGCTCCGCCCAACATGGTTCTACATATCCGCTTCCCCGGGAATCAATGCGGTCGCGCGTGTCGTGATCGCCTCCACAGCCCCAACTGAAACCCCTTTAAATGAAGGGCTTTTTGGTTAGCCTAATCAATACCCGCTTTCGACCGATGGATCCACATCAGCCCCGCCAGCCGTCGCATCAGCTAGCTCGCCGCGCGCCTAGCTAAACGCCCGTCCCGCAGGGCAAGGAAGAAGGAGGTTTTAATCCAGAGATGTAGTACGGGATTAATTAGCGGGCGCTGTTGATGGCGAGTCCGCTTAAACAATGATGTGTAACTGCAAGAAGCCCATGCAGCGTGCGTTAAGACGCTGCATGTGATGGCCGAGAGCGATCGGTGCATTCATCGGTCCACGTACGGACGCCCGGGTGCATCATCACGGGCAGTAATGGCGTCGATCGATGCATCCATCCGCTCGCCCCCGAGCCTCGCCTGAGACGACTGGGAGGGAGAGCTGATCACCGGCCGGAACATAGCTATAGCTCCACGATGCATGAGTACGTGCACTCCGGCCGGCCGCCGGTTAAAAGAGTCGAGTAAATATAGATCATAAAAACGAACGAAATGCAATTACTACTACTATATTGTTGCTGCAGCGTGGCGCAGCTAGCTTAGCTTGGGATGACTGAGCGGAGCGTACTGCACTGCACTGGCCTGACCAGTAGTAAAGTGTTGTGAACATCTGGTGGGCCCGGTGGCAGTGTGTCCCCTTTAAGATCCTGGCTACCACTTCTGTGCTCTTTAATTTCCGCCCCCCTCCTGAAGAGAACACACTATCCCCTCTCTCTCTCCCCCTGCCCCCTATATAAACCCCGCCCCCGCCCGAATCCAGACCCAGCGCCGCGCACTTACTCCTCCGGCTCGAAACTCAGGTAGATAGATAGGCTCCATCCATCGGAACGGAACGCGTCCCGACCGAGGCGCCGCCAAGTACGAGAGCTACCCCCCTCCCTCACCGGCCCAGCCGATCGAGAGTGCAAGTGCAACACCACAAGGGCGAGCTAGCTCGATCCAACACAGGGATGGTGTCCTTGCAGCCGGCGCGCCTGCTGGAGGCCAACAAGCGGCCCGCCTGCCTCTCCTTCGTCGACATCAACGTCGTGGCGTCTACCGCCACCAGCAAGAAGCGCAAGTGGGACGGCGAGCGCGAGGAGGAGGAGGAGGAGCACGGGATCGAGCTCAATTTCGACGCCGCGCCGCTCCCGCTCGAGTGGCAACGCTGCCTCGACATCAAGGTACTGCCACCCGATTGATTGCTCGATCATCGTCCATGCATGCATGCTCCTTGCTCTGTTTGTAACTAACCTGTGTTTAATTTGCAGTCAGGGCAGATCCACTACTACAACACCAGGACGCACAAGAGGACGTCCAAGGACCCGAGGCGTGCAAGTGGCGCCACCGCGATGCCCGTTGTGGAGGAAGAGGACGCAGGGAATTGTGCGCCTCCGGGGCTAGACCTGGACCTGAACCTCGCGTTCGAGCCGCGCCGTCCTTCGCCCGTCAGGGAGGAGGTGAAGAAGTTCAGGCCGGCCGCTGATCAGCCGGCCAAGCCAGCGGCGGCCGATCGCCAGGAGGCCGGCGCGTCCGGCAGCATGGAGATGGTGGCGGCCGTGTGCATGCGGTGCCACATGCTGGTGATGATGTCCCGCGCGTGCCCGGCCTGCCCCAACTGCAAGTTCCTGCACCCGACAGGCCGGAGCGCCGCGCCTCCTCCACCGCCGGCGCCGGAGCCAGCGCCGCTCAAGCTCGGTTTCCAGCTGCTCTGCTGCAGGGACTAGCTAGCCGCTCTACCAAGAAATTAATCGAACGATCAAGCTACCATTCGAATATGCGATCATCGATCGTCTCGTGGTGCACTACCCTTGCCTTGATAGATATGTGTACGTGCACAAGTAGTGATGAGTGTTGCATTGCACAGATGATGTACGTGATCGACCATGTAGCTAGCTAGCAAGCTGCGTTCGTACGTGTGCATGAAATAAGCAATGATAAATAATATCGTTGTTCACATGTACGTACTCTACTCTATTAGCTAGCTAGCTAGCAATTAAACGTACGGGGCAGGCCGGGGTTGGAAGTGTGAGGGTTTATGATCGGCGGGAGTATGAATGAATGTATGACGTAGATATAATTAAGTGCATATATAAATGTAGTCTGCAACTTCTGGTATGTGTCACTTGTCCGTGCATTGCGATTTCGTGTGGCCAAGCAATGTTGAAAGTTGGTTGGGCGTTGGTGAGCAGCAATTTATTGGCATACGCTTATGTTGCTATAGTAGTAAATCTTGCAATATTTTTCTTTTCTTTGGAGACGACCTCACTGTTGCGTCCTTGGCATTGATGAAGATGTATACGTAGACTCGTCGGCGCTGCATGCGCCTACGCGACGACCCGGCCGGTGAGGTGACCGAGTGCGTACGTGTAGTGTTGCCGCCTGGGGCTTGGATTTCCGGTGGCCAGTTCCGTCAGAAACCCGTTCGATTTTTGGTGCCCCCGCGGCTGCTGTCAAGTTAGCTGAAAGATGCATGCAGCGTCCGGATATGTCTAGATAGCGTGTCGTGAGCTAATCTGGAAACCGATCGGGTCAGATCGATTGGTTCCAAGCCGAGTTTGAATGCGCCTCGATCCTGCATTTACTATCTAGATGGCGGATGCAACGAACCGTCCTCTCATGTATTGAAGCGCAATATATGTTGCTGCCGTCTTTCTCTTGTCACGGCAATGAATTCAATCCGCCGATTAATTGCGTGCATCCGGCCGGCCAGGGCCATGATCGAGTTGAACACGCTGAGACACTAGTAGTGTGTGGACGATCCATCCACATTAACTACCCTGCTGCAGGTTTGTTCTTCTGCTTATTCTGGAAAAAGAAATCTACCGTTTGCCAAGAAACTCAACATACAGTTAGAAAACAGACGCCCCCCCTGTTATGATACATGCAGAGTCACCCCTGATCGATGATGGTAATTCTGGTGCAAGTGATCCAATATTCCCTTGCAATTTTAATGGGAACCATTTTTATACTACTCCAGGGCCTCCAGTTTGCACGTACTGTTGTGTTTGTACAGGAATGTCATCATCCCCATCCTGTGGTACGTGAAGGAGGATTGGGGTTCCTCGCTTTCCCAACTTGGAACTATGCACGGAGAATGTGGAACAGAGGCGAGGATGTAACGAGACGAACGAGTTTTGGGGGCTTTGATTCCACGGCCGGCGACGAAGCAAATGGCGAGGGGGCCAGCCATCGTCGTTTGTAGGTGTGGCAGATAAATATATTGAATGTAAACTTAAGGAGAGCAACTAGGTAGCACAGCAGCGCCAAGAGGTGCAGTAAGGGCGCGCAGCTAGTAACGCCGGAATTTAATTGCTCGCCCCTCCCGCCGGCCATTGCTGCCGCGCTTGCCGGTCGACTGATCGCCACACCCTGCGATGTAGTATCGCCTCGGTTTAAAGCTTCAGCGCCATATCGGCCTGAGAAAACGCTAGGAGTAGGTGACGGGAGGAGTATGGTGGTCACTAGCGGAGGACTATTGCATTGCATTTTCGTGACAAACCACACGAATTCAGGTGCCTAGCCGTGGCAGCACAACATAGAGCATTTTTTACCAGATACCGTAAAAAATTCATAAGAAAAACGTTGTCCAGCGGGGAAGTCTCTCCCTTGGCTCCATGTTGTTACGTAGATGAGACACCCGTTCTATTTGAGTAAGACTAGGTGACTCGATTTTTCGATTATGCCGCAGCTGGGACTTGAACCTGGGCGGGTTGGCTCCACACCCGGAGCACTAACCACTAGGCCAACGCATAGTTCTCATTCCGTAAAAAAATCACACCGTAAAACTTTTTACGGCAATACCATTGCTACGAAGAACAATATGAAGAAGAGGAAGTGGGTTGGCAACTACAAGTGTCAATTTTGTAATGAAGATGAATCCATTCTTCCCCTGTTTTTTCTTGTGACGCAGCTAAGTATGTGTGGAGTGTGATAGGTACTGCAGTGGGTGCAAACAATAGACCTGGTTCATTCCTTCGGTTCTTCTGGTGGATACCTCATTATTTTCAGTCCAGTCGTAATGTTCACATTACTGGCGTTGCGGCAGTGTGCTAGGCCATTTGGAAGATCAAGAATCGTGCTTGTTTTGAGAAGAAACTAATCAAGTCACCTTTCGAGATAATTAGCTATATTTGTGTCTTTCTTAACTACTGGGCAGGTCTCCACCCAACACAGGAACAAGAAGATATCCGAGCAGGGGCTAACACGCTGCTCCAGGTTGCGGCGTCGATGGATCCCGGAACAAGCTCAGCCCATGTGCACATGGCTGGCAATGTTAGGCGAATTGAAGATGGAAGAAATGAAGCAATGGAGGAGGAGAATGAGGAATCAGAAGACATTGATCATTGATCTTGTTGTTTCTGGACCGGGACTTTGCTTGTCTTCCAGCCTTTTGACTTGTTGTTGTCTGTGTGAAGGGCCAATCAGTTCGTTCTGGACTTCTTTTTGGCGGTTGTTGATACGTCATAAATGTATATCTAATTTATGATGTTCCATGTTGTTTTCATGCCTTATGCTACATATTTTCTTTACACTTTATGTCATTTTTATCGATTTCCCGGGACTAACCTATTGACAAGATGCCACAGAGCCAATTCCGTGTTTTCTGTTGTTTTTAGTTTCAGAAAAGTTGTTCTGAAAATATTCTCGAATTGGAAAATTCGAAACCCGGAAGTCTTAGAATTCCCGAAGGTTCCACGGAGTCCTGAGGAGGCCCGGAGGGGGCCCACAGGGGGGCCACACCATAGAGCGGCGCCCCCCCTCCTCGGCTGCGGCTGGGTGGTGTGGGGCCCTCGAGCATCCACCGCGATCACCCTTTCGCCTATTTGTTTCCCCCGATACGTCAACCCTAAAAAGATAGCACTTCGTCCCGAGAAACACCTGAGGCCGCCGTCATCGTCAACCCGAGTTTGGGAGGGTTCTGGAGCTCTCCCCGGCATCCTGCCGGGAGGGAATTCATCACCGGAGGGGTCTACACCACCATGCCCGCCTCCGGAGTGATGCGTGAGTAGTTCATCCCTCAACTACGGGTCCATAGCAGTAGCTAGATGGTTGTACTCTCCACCTTATGTCTCATGTTTAGATCTCATGAGTTGCCTCACATGATCGAGATCATCTATTTGGAATGCTACGTGTTGTTTTTGCAGGGATTCGATGATTATTGAATGCTATGTTTGTTGATTATCAACCTATCATGCTATCTTCGTGTGTATGTTATTTATGATCTTGCATGCTCTCCGTTGTTAGTAGATGCTCTGCCAAGTAGATGCTAGTGACTCCAAGAGGGAGTATTTATGCTCGATAGTGGGTTCATGCCTCCTTTGCATCTGTGCTCGGGTGACAGAAACGTGACGGATGGAGGATGTGTTGTTGCCATTAGGGAGAAAACAACGATGTTTACTTTGTTTACATTGTTTACATTACACACTTTGCTTGCTGTGATTATCCGTTGGTTGCAACTTAATACCCAACGTTTGTTTGGATGATATTCGAAGGGTGGATTATTGGTCATAGATGCAGTTGGATGACGATCTATGTATTTTGTTGTAATGCCCGGATGAATCTCATAGTAATCTTTATGCCATGCATGTTCTTTATCTGTCAATTGCCCAGCTGTAATTTGTGCACCACACATGTTAGCTATCTTTTATGGAGAGGCACCTCTAGTGAACTGTGGACCCCGGTCTATTTTCTCATACTGATAATACACACACTGCTTCCACTGTTTTCACATTGCTGCTAAAGTTTTCATAATGTTCTCATACTGTTTTCCACACCATACATTTAACCTTTTTGTTATCAGCAAAACCGGTGAGATTGAAAACCTCACTGCTTCGTTGGGGCAAAGTGAATTTTTTCTGTTGTGTAGGTTCCATGTTGATGCTGAACCGGTAGTGCGCCCTGCCATCTCAGCTGCATCGACCTTCTGAAGTTACTCCTCCCTCCTACTGGTCGATTTAACCTTGGTTTCTTTCTGAGGGAAACTTGCTATTGTGCTCTTTATACCTTCCTCTTGGGGTCTCCCAACGAACGTGTGTTACACGTGCATCAAGCTAATTTCTAGCGTCGTTGCCGGAGAGGAAGAGAATTTCTGCAAGGGGAGTCTCTCACTTCCAATATCTTTACTTTTTTTTTTGTTTTTCTTAGTTTATTTTATTTTGTCATGTTTGCTTCTCTTTATCAAAAACACACAAAAAAATTAGTTCCTATTCTAGTTGTAGTTTTTATCCTGTTTTTAGTCTTGCTAAAATGACTACCCCTGAGAACACTAAGTTGTGTGACTTTACTAGCACCAACAACAATGATTTCATTAGCACACCTATTGCTCCACCTGCTCCTACTGCTGATTTTTATGAGATAAAGTTTGCCCTATTAAACCTTGTTATGGGAGAGCAATTTTCTGATGTTACTACTGATGATGCTGCTGCCCATCTTAATAATTTTGTTGAACTATGTGAGATGCAAAAATATAAATATGTAGATGGAGATATTATTAAACTGAAATTATTTCCTTTCTCTTTTAGAGGAAGAGCTAAAGAATGGTTGCTATCTTTGCCTAGAAAATAGTATCCTCCTGCTAAGATTATATCTTTAAGAAGTGGCATTATGAATTTTAAGCAACTTGATAATGAGCATGTTGCTAAAGCTTGGGAAAGAATAAAATCTTTAGTAAAGAATTTTCCCACTCATGGACTGACTACTTGGATGATCATCCAAACCTTTTATGAAGGTATGAATTTTTCTTCGAGAAACCTTCTGGATTCAACTGTTGGAGGAACCTTTATGTCCATTACTTTGGGGACAACAACAAAGCTTCTTGATAATATGATGGTAAATTATTCGGAATGGCACACTGAGAGAGCTACAAATGGTAAGACCGTAAATTCTGTTGAAGAAACCTCCTCTTTGAGTGATAGACTTGGTGCTATTATGTCTATGCTTGTGAATGGATATGCTCCTATTGATCCAAACAATGTTCCTTTAGCCTCTTTGGTTGCTCAAGAAGAGCATGTTGATGTGACTTCATTAAAAATAATAATTTCAACACCAATGCTTATTGGAATAATTTTGGTATTAACAATTATAGGCCATATCCTCCCAATAATAGTAATGCTTATGGTAATTATTATGGTAATTCCTACAACAACAATAAAAGTGTACCCTCTGATCTTGAATACATGCTCAAGAATTTTATTAGTACACAAACTGCTTTTAATAAATCTGTTGAGGAAAAGTTTGGCAAAATTGATGTTCTTGCTTCTAAAGTTGATAGCCTTACTCTTGATGTTGATTTTCTGAAACTAAAGTTTATGCCTCATTATGTTAAAGAAAGAAAAACTTTGAATGCCGTCCAAATTTGAATTGATGATAATGTTAGGTTGTTAACTGAATTGCATGCTAGATGGGAAAGAGAAGATGAAATAGCTAGAAATAATAATAGAGCTAATGTTTGTACCATTACCACCACTAGTAAAACTGAAGCTTCTCATGCTAGTAAACCTTCTAATATCAATTTTAAAGTAATTGGTGTTGGCAATATTCCCACTCTTGCTATTAAAAATACAAAACTGCCTGAAACTGCTAAAAATGTTCTTGATAGAAGTGCTGAAATTTTTAGAAACAGGGGAGACAATGGTCCCATTACCTTTGATAGAAATGATCTTGACTTTGATGATTGCAACATAACTGAAGTGATTAAGTTCCTACAAAATCTTGCTATTTGTCCTAATTCTAGTACTATGAATATAGCTTTCACAAAACATATTACACATGCTCTCATGCAAATTAGAGAGGATGAATTAAGATGTGAAGCATCTATCCCTAGGAAGCTATATGATGGTTGGGAACCCATCATTAAAATGAAAGTAAATGATTTTTATTGCAATGCTTTCTGTGATCTTGGTGTTAGTATCTCTGTTATGCCCAAGAAACTTTATGCTATTCTTGATTTGCCACCTTTGGAGCACTGTTATTTGGATATTTGTCTTATTGATAATGTTAGAAAGAAACCTTTGGGGAGAATTGATGATGTTCTTATCATGGTTAATAATAATCTTGTCCCCGTTGATTTTGTTGTTATGAATATTGAATGCAATGCTTCTTGTCCAATTGTTTTGGGAAGACCTTTCCTTAGAACTGTTGGTGCTATTATTGATATGAAAGAGGGGAATATTAAATTTCAATTCCCTCTCAAGAAAGGTATGGAACACTTTCCTGGAAATAGAATCAATTTTCCTTTTGATTCTATTATTTGAACAAATTACGATTTGGATGCTTCTTCACGTCAAAACACGTGAATCCACTTTTCTGGGCCTAGCTAAAAGGCGTTAAAGAAAAGCACTTCTTGGGATATAACCCATGGTTTTATTTTTTGCTTTGTTTTTCTCTGTTTTCTTTGAGTCCAGGGGTTGTATACTTCTGTAGCAACTCCTTTGTATCTTTATTTTCATGTTTTAGTTGTGCCAAGTAAAGTTTCTGATGAAAGTTGGAGTTGGTTTTGGATTTCTGCACAGGAAACAGATTTCTGCTGTCCACCGTAAAAAATCGTATAAAATCCAGAAAGATCGGAATGATCTGAAACTTTTTGTGCTTATTTCGCAGCTAATTCCTAAACTTTTTCGTTCTTTAAGTTTTTATATATGAGCAACATAAGTGCCCCAATTTTTTTTCGTCTTTACAGATTATTCTAGTTTTGGCATATTATGCCATTTTTCTTGCATTTGCTCTTTTACGATGTCAAGTGGATTTCTTTGCTTCATGAAACATCAGTGGTTGAAGCTAATGTTTGAAAGTATTAATATTACTAGTGCCCATGCAGAACCCATGATTTTTTTTATTGTTGCACTAACCCTCTAATGCGAATTACAATTTGACTATGGTGTGAAGGAAGTTTTCAAGGGTCAAGAGAAGAGGGTTTTATAATGTGATCAAGAAGAGTGCAAGGTCAAAGCTTGGGGATGCCCCCGTGGTTCATCCCAGAAAATTCTAAGAAGACTCAAGCATCTAAGATTGGGTATGCCCAAGGCATCCCCTTCTTCATCAACAATTTATCAGGTCACTTATAGTGAAACTATATTTTTATTTGGTCACTTCATATGAAGTTTACTTGGAGTGTTTGTTTGTTTTTCTTTGTTTTATTTTTGTTTCCTTGCTGAAATAATATATTTTGACCCTAACATTCTTTCTGTTGGAGAGAGACACGCTCCGCTTTTTCATTTGAATACTTGATATGCTCGTATTCTTAGTTTTTCTTCTAGCTGCTACAAAATTCATGTTTAGCTCCTGTTTTTCTTGCATCTCTTATTTAGAGCTGTTAGTTTTAGTAGAGTTGTGTTAGTAATCTCTTGTTTCATTGCCATATCTCTTGGATAGTTTTTTTTGTTTTGTGTTTGGCAGAAAATGCTACGTGTGGTAGATGGTATAACGAAAAAAGCTTGCATATTCTTGTAGATCATTAAACTGGTTCACTTGATTATTTTCTATTGTTTTGAGATATTAATTTGCTTAATGGTAAACTTGCTGGTTTAGTAGAGTAAAAACAATTAATGGTTGGTGATGCTGGCAATGGCGACATAAATTCCTTGCAGCAATTCCTGTGTGTTGGGAACCCCAAGAGGAGGGTGTGATGAGTGCAGCGGTAAGAATTTCCCTCAGTTAAGAACCAAGGTTATCAATCCACTAGGAGAAAGAGGATCTCGGAAGGTTGATGTCACTAACGGTGGTGATGGCTCACTGGTGTCAGCAACAACGCAGAACCTGCACACAACACAACCAAAATACTTTGTCCCAACGGTACAGTGAGATTGTCAATCTCACCGGTCTTGCTACAAACAAAGATTAGACGTATAGTGTGGAAAATAATATATGCTTGCGGTAAGTAAAGAAAGCAGGAAATTGTAGTGGTTTGTTTAAAAGTGTAGGAAAAATGGACCGGGGTTCATAGGTTCACTAGTTGTGTCTCTCCATAAAAGATAGCATGTTGGGTGAACAAATTACAGCTAGGCAACTGACAAATAAAGATTGCACCGTAGTGCAGATTCATGACATGATGACTATTATGATATTTAGTGCGGGCATTACAACAATATACATAGACCGTAATCCAAGTGCATCTATGACTAATAATCCACCCCCAGGTTATCATCTGAACCCCCTTAGGTATTAAGTTGCAAGCAACAGATAATTGCATTAAGCAATGTGTGTAATGTAAGAAATGATTGTACACGTGGGCACTCACACCGCTGTTTTCTCCCTAGTGGCAATAGCACATCCTCCCCCGTCACGTTTATGTCACTCAAGCACAGGCGAAAAGGAGGCATGAACCCACTATTGAGCATAAATACTCCCTCTTGGAGTCACAAGCAACTACTTGGCCAGAGCAACCACTAGCAACGGAAAGCATGCAAGATCACAAATAACATATGCAATAAAAGACTATAATCAACTTGGCATAAGTTCAATATTCATCGGATCCCAGCAAACACAGCACATAGAATTACATAAGAACAATCTCGATCTTGTTAGGCAGCTCACGAGATCTAAACATTGAGGCATAGGAGGAGAAGACAACCATCTAGCTACTGCTATGGACCCGTAGTCCAAGGATGAACTACTCACACACCACCCCGGAGACAGGCATGGTGATGAAGAGGCCTCCGGTGATGATCTCCTCTCTGGCAGGGTGCCGGGAGACAGCTTCAGAACCCCCCTGATCTAGGGTTGACGATGACGGCGGCTGCGGAACTTTTCGGGGATTTTTTATCAGGTGTCTAGGGTTTTCCATCCGAGGGGAATAAATAGGAGAAAGGGCAAAGACAGTGGAGACCTGGGGGCCCCACACCACCCCTGGCGCGGCCAAGGGGGGCGCGCCACCCCATGGTGTGGGCCCCCTGGTTCCCGTCTTCGACTCCTCTTCGGTCTTCTGGATGCTTCCGGGGGGAAATAGGAACTTCGGGATTTGTGGCGTCCAATTCCGAGAATATTTCCACAACAAATTTTCAGAAATAAAAAACAGCAGAAAACAGGGAACTGGCACTTGGAATCTTGTTAAAATGTTAGTCCCGGAAAACGTGTAACAATTGGCATAATATTATCATGGAGCATCAGAAATTATAGATACGTTGGAGACGTATCAAGCATCCACAAGCTTAGTTCCTACTCGTCCTCGAGTAGGTAAACGATAAAACACAATAATTTCTAAGGTGACATGATACTAACATAAACTTGAGCATAAAAATGTAAAAGCATATGTAAGCTGAGATCGTAGAACTTTTAACACAAACATGATAAATAGAAATTTAATAATGAAGCATAGCAATCACTTTGCATTATGAGAAGTATCTCTAATAAAAGGTCATGAATAACAATGCAAAGAAATATATATGTTTGTTTCAAGTATAGAGAAAGCATGGCAAAGTGATATTTCGCTCGTCCTTAAGAGTGAGGCAAAACATAAATGTCAGGACACCTTCAAAGATCATGATGAAGACTAGAAAAAATAATATGAGAACAAACAATAACACATCAGGAATCAATTAATAATGTTTCTGGGACAAATGCACATAAAACTTAGAATGGAAAAAATGCTCTCTCAACTTTGCATAAAGTTAGAAGATGGAGACTCAACATAAAAGTAAAAGAAAGGCCCTTCGCAGAGGGAAGCAGGGATCACTCATGTGCTAGAGATTTTTATTTTATTAAACAGAGGTATTAAAAGTTTGACACTCCCCCATCCATCTTTCACAAATCATGGCTAACTGAATCCTCGGGTGCCTGCCAACAATCACATACCATGGAGGAGTGTCTATATTTTGGGAGATGTATGCTAATGTCAACGAATTGTAAACAGAAAATACAGTACGTCACAAGACAACTGGATTCACAAGAGCGGCTCCCATATGAAGGACGCATCTGGGTAGAAGGTCATCCCTCTTTCTCTTTTGGTTACACAATTATGCTTTGACTGATAAATCAGGGGCAAAAATAGTGAATAGATTTTGTGTGTATTAATTTGGGGTTGGGCACCCCGCTGCCAGCTCTTCTATCATTTGGATAAGCGGATGAAGCCACTAGTCCAGGGTGTGAAATCCAATCAACAAGTGAGATAAATATTCTCTATTTACGTCCTCATGAGCAAAAATAGGAAAACAAAGCAGGAGTTATTTTGAAGGTTTTAAAGGTGACACATGAGCAATTTACTTGGAGTGGCAGTTAAATACCACATGTAGGTAGGTATGGTGGACACAATGGGAAAACTTGGTTTTAGGGAGTTGGATGCACGAGTAGAGATCATACTCAGTACAGGTGGAGGCTAGCAAAAGACTAGGAGCGACAAATCAAGAGAGCATAAGAGCCATAATCATGCATAGCGACATAAACATCGTTAATTAAAGCATAAGCGGTATCACAAGTTGAAAAACTAAATGATCATAGGCTATTAGTGACTGGTTCATAGTCATAAACATGTGTGAGCATGCGTCAAGTCAAGCAAATAAAACATTCGAAAGAGAATACCATAAATTATGCTTTAATATGACAAGAACAACTCATCAATATTTCGATGGCACATTAAACACTCTCAGCTATTTGAGGCTAATCATGCTACTCAATAACCACAAGGCTTTAAAAATAAAATAACATCTAGCATGATACGAAAAATTTCTAGCCAAAGTCTATACAAGCTTCTACTTGCACCATTAAAAATTCTACTTTAAGCAGCATTTTCTTCTCCCAACAAGCACCATACAAGATATGTTTTAACAAAAATAATCTTCATGATACAGCAAGAAAAAATGAGAGTACTCACATAACACTACTAAAACTAACAGCTCTGATAAGAGATGCATACAAAACATGAGCTAAATAAATGCAGCAGCCAGACAAAGATAAAGAATACAAAGTATTCCCATGAAAAAGCGGAGCGTGTCACTCTCCAATAGAAGAATGCTGGGGTCCAACCAAGCTTATTGCAAAAATAAAAATAAACTGAAATAAAAAATAAAAGACGCTCCAAGTAAATCACACAAGATGTGACCTAATAAAAATATAGTTTCACTAGAAGTGACCTGATAATTTGTCGATGAAGAAGGGGATGCCTTGGGCATCCCCAAGCTTAGAAGCTTGAGTCTCCTTGGAATTTGCTGGGATGTACCACCGGGGCATCCCCAAGCTTAGGCTCTTCACACTTCTTGATCATGTCATATCATCCTCTTCTCTTGACCCTTGAAAACTTCCTTCACACCAAACTTCTCACAATCTTCATTAGCAACGTTAGTGCAATCGAAATAATAAATTCACATGGTTCAGTTTCAACACAAGCTTAATACTCAAAAACACATTAGATACTTTCACAACTTCTTTTAAAACTATTTTTCTCAAAAGAACACCAAAATAAAGAGATTGAGATGCAAATGCAATTATTGGCAGAAATCTATCAAAACAGGACAACATGTAAAGATGATTTTTTTTCGAAAATCTTCTGTTTCTCAAATCAAAACGTGGTAAACTAAGAAAAGTTGTGTATATAGCCCAGGATTACACACACAGAAAACTCAGTTCATTTTGAATTTTCTATGATTTTATACGAATTTAACAGTGGACAGCAGAAATTTGTTTCCTGCGCAGAAATCCGAAATATAGCCTCAACTTTCCACTAGAGGATTTACTTGGCTCAACAAAAACACAAAAGAAAAGATACAACGCGGTTTCTAAGGAAATATACAACACCCAGGTGCAAATAAAACAAAATAAAATGAAGGAAAACGGGTTGAAAACGGAGAAATAAAACGGGTTGTCTCACGGTAGCGCTTTTCTTTAACGCCTTTCAGCTAGGCATAGAAAGCAACTCAAGTATTTTCAAGTGAAGAAGCATCAACATCATAACTTGCTCTAATAATATAATAAAAAGGTAGGTTCATCCTCTTTCTACGAAACTATTCCATACCTTTCTTGAATTGGAATTGATATTTAATACTCCCCTCTTTCATATCAATAACAGTACCAACAGTTCTAAGAAAAGGTATTCCCAAAACAGTAGGACAAGAAGCATTGCATTCAATGTTCATAACAACAAAATAAACAAGGACAAGGTTATTGTTAACCATAATAAGAACATCATCAGTTCTCCCTAAAGGTTTCTTCTTAGCATTACCAGCAAGATGAACATCCAAATAACAGTGTTCCAACGGTGGTAGATCAAGCATATCATGAAGCTTTTTAGGCATAACAGAGATACTAGCACCAAGATCACACAAAGAATTAAAATCAAAATCATTTACTTTTATTTTAATGATTGGCTCCCAACCATCATCTAATTTCCTAGGGATAGATGTTTCAAGTTTCAGCTTTTCTTCTCTAACTTTCATGAGAGCATTGGTAAAATGTTTAGTAAAAGCCATATTCATGGAACTAGCATTGGGAATTCTAGAAAGCTTTTGTAGGAACATAATAACTTCAGAGATATTGCAATCATCAAAATCAATATTATTATCATCAAAAGTAATGGGACCATTATATCCCACATCTCTGAAAATTTCAGCACTTCTATTATAAGCAATTTCAGCAATTTGAGGCAATTTAGCACGTTTCACAAAGGGGTGGAGACTTTGTTAACACCAAATACTTTACCATTAATAGTAGGAGGTTTACTAGCACTTGGAGCTTCAGTTTTACTAGTGGTGGTGATAGTGCAAACTTTAACAATATTATTCTTTCTAGCCAATTCATCTTCTCTTTCCCACCTAGCATGTAATTCATCCATCAACCTAACATTATCATCAATTCAAACTTGAATGGAATTGGTTGCAGCAAAAGGATTATCTTTAATGGTTTCAGTTTTAGCATCCATTTTATTGATCAATGAAAATTGTGCCTCTGACAGGGCCGAAATACTAATCTCGGCACTTGAAATTATACCTTGCAAACCAGAGATTTCTCTATTTAAATTCCCAATTTGTTGGATAATAGTTATCAACATAGCAGATTGCTCTTCCATAGTTTTAGTAAACAACTTATTTTGTTTAATCCTTTTCCTCACTAGGCATTCCGGATCTACCATAAGAATAACCACTACCACTATTAGGAGGATAGGGCTTATAATTGTTTCCACCAAAATTATTTCTATAAGCATTTTTGTTAAAATTATTATTTCTGATAAAGTTCACATCAACATGCTCTTCTTGAGCAACCAAAGAGGCTAAAGGAACATTATTTGGACCAACTTGATCTTTACCATTAACAATCATAGACATAATAGCATCAAGCCTTTCACTCAAAGAGGAGGTTTCCTCAACAAAATTTACCTTCTTATCTTGTGGAGCTCTCTCAGTGTGCCACTATGAATAATTTATCATCATATAATCAAGAAGCTTTGTTGCATTGCCCAAAGTGATGGACATAAAGGTACATCCAGCAGCTGAATCCAATAGGTTCCTTGAGGAGAAATCCAGTCCTGCATAAAAGGTTTGTATAATCATCCAAGTAGTCAGTCCATGAGTGGGACAATTCTTCACCATAGTTTTCATTCTTTCCCAAGCTTTAGCAACATGTTCATTATCAAATTATTTAAAATTCATTATGTCGCTTCTCAGGGATATAATCTTAGCAGGAAGATAATATTTTCCAATGAAAACATCTTTACACTTAGTCCATGAATCGATACTATTTCTAGGCAAAGATAGCAACCATTCTTTAACTCTTCCTCTCAAAGAGAAAGGAAATAATTTCAGTTTAATAATATCTCCATCCACATCTTTATATTTTTGCATCTCACATAGTTCAACAAAATTATTAAGGTGAGCAGCAGCATCATCAGTACTAACACCCCAGAAAATTGCTTTTTCATAACAAGATTTAATAAAGCAGGTTTAATTTCGTAGAAAGCAGTAGTAGGAGCATGTGGAGCAATAGGTGTGCAAATAAAATCATTGTTGTTTGTGCTAGTGAAGTCACACAACTTAGTATTCTCAGAGGAACTCATTTTAGCAAAATAAAAGCAAGCAAATAAATAACAACTATGAAGTAAACTATTTTTTTTGTGTTTTTGATATAAAGAAGCAAAACAAGACAAAAAAACAAGACAATATACAAAATAAAGAGGTTGAGAGTGAGAGACTCCCCTTGCCAGAAGACTTCTTTCTCCCCGGCAACGGTGCCAGAAATTCCTTGATGCTGGCAATGGCGACAGAAATTCCTTGCAGAAATTCATGCGTGTTGGGAACCCCAAGAGGAGGGTGTGATGAGTGCAGCGGTAAGAATTGCCCTCAGTTAAGAACCAAGGTTATCAATCCAGTAGGAGAAAGAGGATCTTCGGAAGGTTGATGCCACTGACGGTGGTGTGGCTCACCGGTGTCAGCAACAACGCGGAACATGCACACAACACAACCAAAATACTTTGTCCCAACGGTACAGTGAGGTTGTCAATCTCACCGGTCTTGCTGAAAACAAAGATTAGACGTATAGTATGGAAAATAATATATGCTTGCAGTAAGTAAAGAAAGCAGGAAATTGTAGTGGTTTGTTTAACAGTGTAGAAAAATGGATCGGGGTTCATAGGTTCACTAGTGGTGTCTCTCCATAAAAGATAGCATGCTGGGTGAACAAATTACAGCTAGGCAATTGACAAATAAAGGTTGCACCGTAGTGCACATTGATGACATGATGACTACTATGATATTTAGTGCGGGCATTACAACAATATACATAGACCGTAATCCAACTGCATCTATGACTAATAATCCATCCTCGGGTTATCATCTGAACCCCCTTAGGTATTAAGTTGCAAGCAACAAATAATCGCATTAAGCAATGTGTGTAACGTAAGCAATGGGCGAAAGGTCCAATTCCGAGAATATTTCCAGAACAACTTTTCTGAAATAAAAAAACAGGAGAAAACAGGGAACTGGCCCTTGGCATCTTGTTAATTGTTTAGTCCCGGAAAACGTGTAAAAATGACATAAGGAAGGGACAAAACATGTAGCAATTGGCATAATATTATCATGGAGCATCAGGAATTATAGATAGTTGGAGACGTATCAGTTGGTCTAGGAGCTTGAAACTGTGCCGCACTCAAATAACCAGTTGATAGGATAATGGTATATGAGTTCCTTTGCTGATAGCAATCCTAATGGCTTTTTGTTACGCGCTACGGTCGGGGTAGCTAACAGTGACATGTCACTGCCACGGACCCTCTTGGGGTGATTTTCATTATGCCTTATGATATCATGATTTTATTTTGAATCTTTAACTTGTGAGTTCTATGTTGCGGTTTTCTGGCACTTCCACCATCTATATTTGCTAGCCTCTTCGGTACTGTGCATTGCTCATTCTCACATTGAGAGTTGGTGAAAACTTCACCAGTACATCCAAACCCCATGGGAGAACTTTGTTCTTCTACACATAAGCCAAAATTTATCTTCCTCAAAACAGCCACCATACCTACCTACCATGGCATTTCCATAGCCATTTCGAGATATATTGACATACAACATCCATCATCATTATGTTACTTGTCATGCTTCATTGTTATTTTGCATACTGCTACACTGGCAGGAGCATTTAGTTTTATACATCAGAGATATTTCAGTTTGAGTTATGAGTACTAAAGATGTGTTGATTCATTGTAAAATAGAGTGTTGCCCCTACCAGTGAGGTTATATATCAAAGAAAAAGAGAAAAGGCCCAAAAGAGAAAAAATAAAATAAAAATAAAAAAAGAAAGAGGCAAAAGAGAGAAAATAAAGAGAGAGGGGGCAACATTACTATCATTTATTCCACACTTGTGCTTTGCTTAGCATCATTACTTCAGTTTGGAGAGAGTTTTCATATTATGACTTGCATAATTATGTGGGGAACTTACATTATAAAACTTGGCTTGTATATTCCAATGATGAGCCTCCTCAAAAGAGCTCTAGGTCTTCGTGAGCAAGCAGGTAGGATGCACCCCCCCACTAGTTCCATTGGAGAGCTTTCATACACTTATAGCTCTATGTGCATCCATTGTGTGGAAATCACTACTCCTTGCATAACTTCAATTATAAGAATTCCTCTTGTCTAATGATCACTTTCAGTTGTGTGAGACTTTCTTCCATTGACCATCCAAACCCCCCATAATGTTATTTTAGCCACAACATCCTGGTGCCAGGAACCAATACAGAACGCTTGCTTGTTTTGAGTACACAATTATTTGAATGATTTTCCTATGTGCATATTGTTGTCACTTGACTTGATCCTAACAGGAGTTGTTGTGAGAGCTTGATGCCTTGGATGATTATATTGGTGTTCTTGAATCTTAAATCATCTTTAATATACTTTGCACAATGGTTTGTCTTTTAGTACGGATTCATTGAAAGGTTTTACTTTATTATTCCTAATGGTTTATACATTACTCTTTGATATCAACTATAAACCACATCCTTTATTCATTTGATCCTAGTTTACATGCTTTACATTACTATGATGATCAAGTTTATGTTGGTAGCATGTCACCTTAGAAATTATTTGCTTTGTCGTTTACCTACTCGAGGACAAGTAGGAACTAAGCTTGGGGATGTTGATACTTCATAAACGTATCTATAATTTCTGATGCTCCATGTTGTTTTCATGCCTTATGCTACATGTTTTCCTTACACTTTATGTCATTTTTATCGATTTCCTGGGACTAACCTATTGACAAGATGTCACAGCGCCAGTTCCCTGTTTTCTGTTGCGTTTATTTTTAGAAAAGTTGTTCTGGAAATATTCTCTGAATTGGAAAATTCGAAGCCCGAAAGTCTTAGAATTCCCGAAGCTTCCACGGAGTCCCTAGGGGTGGTGTGGGCCCCTCGAGCATCCACCGCCATCACCCTTTTTCCTATTTATTCCCCCTCGATACGTCAACCCTAAAAAGATACCACTTCGTCCCGAGAAACACTCGAGGCCGCCGTCATCGTCAACCCGAGATCGGGAGGGTTCTAGAGCTCTCCCCGGCACCCTGCCGGGAGGGGAATTCATCACCGGAGGGGTCTACACTACCATGCTCGCCTCCGGAGTGATGCGTGAGTAGTTCATCCCTGGACTATGGGTCCATAGCAGTAGCTAGATGGTTGTACTCTCCACCTTATGCCTCATGTTTAGATCTCGTGAGCTGCCTCAGATGATCGAGATCATCTATTTGTAATGCTACGTGTTGTGTTTGCTGGGATCCGATGATTATTGAATGCTATGTCTGTTGATTATCAATCTATCATGCTATCTTCATGTGTATGTTATTTATGATCTCGCATGCTCTCCGTTGTTAGTATATGCTCTGGCCAAGTAGATGCTAGTGACTCCAAGAGGGAGTATTTATGCTCGATAGTGGGTTCATGCATCCTTTGCATCTGTGCTCGAGTGACACAAACATGAAGGATGGAGGATGTGTTGTTTCCATTAAGGAGAAAACAACGATGTTTACTTCATTTACATTGTTTACATTACACACTTTTATTACTGCGATTATCCGTTGCTTGCAACTTAATACCCAATGTTTGTTTGGATGATATTCCAAGGGTGGATTATTAGTCATAGGTGCAGTTGGATGACGATTTATGTATTTTGTTGTAATACCCGCATGAATCCCATAGTAATCTTTATGTCATGCATGTTCTTTATCTGTCAATTGCCCATCTGTAATTTGTTCACCATGCATGTTAGCTATCTTTTATGGAGAGACACCTCTAGTGAACTGTGGACCCCGGTCTATTTTCTCATACTGATAATACACACACTGCTTCCATTATTTTCACACTTCTTCTACTTTTTTCATATTGTTCTCTTATTGTTTTCCACACCATACATTTAACCTCTTTGTTATCAGCAAAACTGGTGAGATTGACAACCCCACTGCTTCGTTGGGGCAAAGTGAATTGTTTGTGTTGTGTAGGTTCCACGTTCCTGCTGAACCGGTAGTGCGCCGTGCCATCTCAGCTGCATCAACCTTCTGAAGTTACTTCTTCCTCATACTGGTCAATTCAACCTTGGTTTCTTTCTGAGGGAAACTTGCTACTGTGCTCTTCATACCTTCCTCTTGGGGTCTCCCAATGAACGTGTGTTACACGCGCATCAGTTGTCATCTGAATACCTTCTTTGTAGCTGGTTGTTAAAGTAACTTTTGTTCCAGTCGCCCCTTTTGGTGCTAGTTGCTCCTCGAGTTGGTCTTCTTCTTTAGTTTTGTTATGTTGTTGCAGCTGTAAGGGGCGTCCTAAAATACTTCGATTGTTGGTGGTTGTTCCGTTATTGCAAAGTAATGGAACGGGGGCCCTTTTCCGGGGGTGCCGTTTGTGTAAAAAAAAGTACGGTAGGACGTAGGATGTGCCAACATAAATGCCGTAAAACATACCAATCTTACATTTGGAATCTAATTGTAATAGGATATTTAATTTTTCGGTTTTGCTAAACCTTGGTGTTCCTTTTTTTTATGTAGGAGAGGAAAAGTTGACAAGCTCTTATTCTATGATGATTGCAAGTACTTATGAATGAAATCTAGAAAACATCTGTAACTCTTAGAAGATACATTAAAATAAAAATACCTAACCATAGGCTTAATATAGAACGGCCCTTGTATCTCATATGCTTGAATCTCTAGAATTGGTCTCATGTTTCTGTCTCTCAAGCAGCCATGCCCTCTAGTTTACTCCACATACTACAAACCATAGTATGTAAACTATGCGCGCATAAACATATGATGGATACAACAATTAAATATATAGCTCAAATCAACCATAGAGATTCAGCCATCAATCATATGACAGAAGGAAACTACACAAACATGACATGGATACAATAGATCATCTGCAAATAATTTATAACATCAAACATCATGTTTACATATGGAATTACAGAGGTTTGTGGGAGATTGGACTGTTGTAGCTATGGAGGAGATAATGATGGAGGTGTTGGTGAAGGCAGTATCATGGTGGAGAGGACAAAGAATGGGCCAGCACGTGAGGTACACGTCGGCGACAGCAGCCGGCAGCGCACAGGGGGCTCCTCCTACGTCAGTTGTCCATCATGGGGGACCGCCGCCCCTTAGCCCCTTCCTTCATGGCTTCTTGGTGCTGTAGATGAGCCCTCCCCCATGGAGACGAGAGCCATAGGGGGGCAAATTTGGGATTTTTGGTGGCTGCCCAGAAATTAGGGTTTTCCTCTCCTTGTATGTGCCTCCATGGTGATCCATGGCCCTTCGATGAATGGCCTCTTGATCCAATGGATCTTGGACACCTCTAGAACCTTCCTAGGGATCCCATGAGGCCTCAAAGTCGTGGCTTGGCCGAATCCATCAAGTATAGTAAGGGTTGGAGTCAATCACATCGTCAATTCTCTTAATCCTATAATAAGATATTTTCCTCCAGTAAAATGAGTCCACAGGTCATATCCGAACTTCGTTTTGGACAAATTTTCAGTCTATAATCAATGTCATAAATTCCCCACACTTTTGTAGGCTTAGTTTTTTCTCCATTTGACGTCGTCTTTATGGGTCAAACTGACAACCTCTAAAAACTATTGGTAGACAGATTTCAGGAAAGTCGGAGTCCACCTCCAACAAGGCTCTTTTAGCGGGGGTTTTTTGCCAATTTCCAATTAGTTCCTACTTATCAAATTGTAAAATAAGAACTTGTGCACTTTTGGAACTATTAATAGGTTAGTCCAAATAAATAATAAAACTTAATATAAAACAAGTGACTAATTCATAAAAGTAGCATGAAACAATAAACAATTATAGATACATTTTGGACGTATCAACATCTCCAAGCTTAATTCTTACTCGTCCTTGACTTGGTAAATCATAACAAAGATACTTTTTTAGGTGGCATGCTTCCAATATAAACTTAAACAATCAAATGCAAAACATTGTGGGCTGAGACCAAAACTTTAACGAAGGCATGATGAATGTTGTTATAATAATAATGAAACTTAGCAACTAAGTTACCTCATGAAAATATCCCAAAAAGAACATAAAACATATAACGTGGCATTGCAAATAACAAAAGTTTATAGTCATCTTAATAAAAATCATGGTAAAGTGGTATCATGTGTGTCCTTCGTGGAATAGCAAAACATAAATATTGGGCGAATGATCGCCACAGCTGCAATGTAGTACCACTCGATTTAAAGGTTCAGCTATATCGGCCTGAGAGAATACTAGGAGTAGGCGAAGGGAGGAGTATGGTGGTCACTAGTGGAGGACTATTGCATTGCATTTTTGTGACAAACCACGGGAATTTAGAAGCATAGCCGTGGCAGTAGAACTTGGAGCATTTTTAGAAGATCACGTGAAAATTCATATCGTAACAATGTTTTACAGTATATTTTGCGGTATGGCGCAGGATGTGCCGGAATAGATACCATAAAAACATACCAATCTTACATGTGGGACCTACTTTTAATAGGATGTTTATTTTTTTGGTTTTGCTAATGTAATATCCCTGGTTTTTGGAAAGTTCAAAAATCACTAAAAAAATTGAAACTTTTCTTTTCTTGTTAAGGCAAGTCACCAAAAATAATTAAAATGCAAACCCGGAGAAGTATTATATATGTTTTCTAGTGTAATTGGAATTGTTATCCAAATATGGCTCTATTTTATAAAGCTTGATTTTCATCAAAGAAACAAAACTATTTTCAAGCAATGTTTTGAAACCAAAAATGTTTGGAATTATATTTTTTCTTTGGAAATATAATTTTGGCTTTTGAAAACATAAGAAATTTGATCCTTGAAAATATTTAATTGTTAATATTGAAGCTCAAAAACTATTATTTTTTTCAAAGCATTTATCAATGATTTAAATCTTAAAATGAGTTTCAATATTTAATTTGGGCACAAAATAATATATTATGATTATAAACTCAATAGTTTTATTTTTACAATTTTTCTTATTTTGATAAAGCCAATTTTCCTAATTATTTGTTTCCTGTATTTAAAGACATTTTAAAATCATTTAAGAAATCATTCAAATTTTGAATTCAAAATTTCAAAATTTGAAATGTGTGGAAAAATAGCACACGCTTGTTTTAGTTGAAAGATGTTATTTTTACAAAATTTTAGAAAATATTTTGAGGTCATTTGGGTTATTATAAAAAAAGATATTAAAAACAGGAAATATAAAGTAAAGAAAAATAATGGCTGATGTCACAATGACGTCACATCATCATCAACCTCTCTCATGCCGTTTCAATCCGAAATGGAAGAAATTAATCTCCTTGATTTCGGCCATTTCAGTCACGATTGGTTTCCCCCTTATGACCCCCTTAAACCCCCATCTCTCGCTCTATATTTTGCCTCAAATCACACCCGAGGAGACCCCTAGGTTGCTCAGATATTTCTCACCGGAGTTGCCATGGGCCATCGCCGTATTTCCCCATCTCCGGCCATCCCCATGAGTCCCTGTCTCCCTTGTTTGGTCCCCTCTCTTTCCCTTGTCTTTGCGCGTGTGTTGATGCCCTCTATGAAATTTCCCGTGCGCAGAATCAACCCCGTCGTGCACGCCGACGTTCGCCGGAGCAGCTCTGACCCTTTGTGGATTTTTTTTTCCTTTTTAACTTTGGGGTTCGATGCTTTCAAGATTTAATAACATAATATCTGCAACACTTTAACACCAGATTAGATAATTATTAGTGTTGTTAACTAACACATAAAACCAATTAAGGGATTAAGAAATGTTCTTTCAACATGTACTTATGATATAAATATCTGGCATGCAATTATCGATGTCGGACAAGATCCTTGACGATTCATTTGGATGATTTATTAAGATTAACTATTTGTCAATATGTTTAAATTATTTGCTTTAAATAAGAGCAAGTTGTGAAGGTGTTTATGCCACAAAGGAAAATAATAAAGGTGTTTTATTATCATAACTCATATATGTTTATAATATGTTTTATATCATGTTCTAACTGTATTAAGTGGAAACATTAATACATGTGTGGTATAAAACTAAATAGGTCCCTAGTAAGCCTCTATTTAACTAGTCCATTGGGCAACAGATGATCAATGTTTCCTGATCATGGAAAATTACGTAATTCACAATGGAGTCATGGCATTGAATGAATGATGTGATAGACAAACACCTGATACGTCTACAACGTATCTATAATTTTTTATAATCCATGATGATATTATGCCAATTGCTACATGTTTTCTACCTTCTTTATAGCATTTTTGCACGTTTTCCGGGACTAACCTATTAACAAGATGACAAGTGCCAGTTCCCTGTTTTCTGCTGTTTTTTATTTCAGAAAAGTTGTTCTGGAAATATTCTCGGAATTGGACCCCACAAATCCCGAAGTTCCTATTTTCCCCGGAAGCATCCAGAACACCGAAGAGGAGTCGAAGACAGGCACCAGGGGCCCCTCACCATAGCCAGGCGCAGGCCCCCCTTGGTCGCGCCTGGGGGTGGTGAGTCCACCCTAGTGGCCCACCGACGCCGCCCTTTTGCCTATTTATTCCCCTCCGAAAGAAAACCCTAAGCGTCTAATAATCCCTGAAAAGTTCTGTATCCGCCTTCGTCGTCAACCCTAGATCAGGGGGGTTCTGAAGCTGTCTTCCGGCACCCTGCCGGAGAGGAGATCATCACCGGAGGCCTCTTCATCACCATGCTTGCCTCCGGAGTGATGCGTGAGTAGTTCACCCTTGGACTACGGGTCCATAGCAGTATCTAGATGGTTGTCTTCTCCTCCTATTTCTCAATGTTTAGATCTCTTGAGATGCCTAACATGATCGAGATTGTTCTTATGTAATTCTATGTGTTGTGTTTGTTGGGATCCGATGAATATTGAACTTATGTCAAGTTGATTATAGTCTTTATTGCATGTGTTGTTTGTAATCTTGCATGCTTTCCGTTGTTAGTGGTTGCTCTGGCCAAGTAGTTGCTAGTGACTCCAAGAGGGCGTATTTATGCTCGATAGTTGGGTTCATGCCTCCTTTTCGCCTGTGCTCGAGTGACAGAAATGTGACGGGGGAGGATGTGTTGTTGCCACTAGGGAGAAAACAACGGTGTGAGTGCCCGCGTGCACAATCATTGCTTACATTACACACATTGCTTAATGCGATAATATATTGTTTGCAACTTAATACCTAAGGGGTTCGGATGATAACCTGAGGGTGGATTATTAGTCATAGATGCAGTTGGATTACGGTCTATGTATATTGTTGTAAATCCCGCACTTAATATCATAGTAGTTATCATGTCATGAATGTGCACTATGGTGGAACCTCTATTTTTCAAATGCCCAGCTGTAATTTGTTCACCCAACATGCTATCTTTTATGGAGAGACGCCACTAGTGAACCTATGAACCCCGGTCCATTTTCCTACACTGTTAAACAAACCACTACAATTCCCTGCTTTCTTTATTTACTGCAATCATACACTATTTTCCACACTATATGTCTAATCTTTGTTTTCAGCAAGACCGGTGAGATTGACAACCTCACTATACCGTTGGGACAAAGTATTTTGGTTGTGTTGTGTGCAGGTTCCGCGTTGTTGCTGACACCGATGGGGCACCTTCACGTCAGTGGCATCAACCTTCCGAAGATCCTCTTTCTCCTAGTGGGTTGATAACCTTGGTTCTTAACTGAGGGAAATTCCAACCGCTACACTCATCACACCCTCCTCTTGGGTTTCCCAACACACCATCCATAGCAAAGGATTTCTGGCGCCTCAAGGCACCATTAAGGTGAAGCAACAAGGATTTCTGGCGCCGTTGCCGGGGACCAAACAAACGTATATAAGAAGACTTCCTCCCGCCATGGTCGCCATCACAAGCAGCAAGGATTTCTGGCGCCGTTGCCAGGAGGAAGAAGTATTTTGGCAAGGGGAGTCTCTCACTCTCAACCTCTTTATTTTGTTTATTGTCTTGTTTTGCTTCTTTATATCAAAAACACAAAAAAAATAGTTTACTTCATAGCTGTTATTTTTTTCTTTTATGTTCTTAGTTTAATCTCTAATCATGATTCTACCCGAGTTTACCTTGAAAGACGTACCAATAGGTAGGGGTGATATGATTGGGAAAGATAATATTGGAGAGTTCTTTAATTATGTTATTAAGCACAAAGAATTTGAGGATAGATCCTTAGCTGAACTTGCTCCAGATTATGAAACTGATGCAGCATCTCTAGTTTGTATGATGGAAGCTAGGTTTGTTAACCTTAATCCCAAAATACAACAAATGTTCCTCAACCTTGATAACATTAAGGATAGCAAAAAAAGAGAGTTTATTCTTGACGAAGGCATGGATCCTGGACACCGCGGGTAAGGACACCCCATCTCAGGCCCAAGGTTAAGGCCCAAGAAGAGGAGCCTTTGGAGTATTCTAGAAGGCCCACGTGAAGCCCACCCGCACTAACTTGCGGGTTAAGTTTGGAAACTTGTAACCGACCTAGGGTTAGAATTCGAGTCCTCTCCGGGTAAGGTTTGAGACCTGGCCGCCTATATAAGGCCAGGAGAGCCACCGGTAGGGGACCAAGCAACACCGCAACACCAAAACCTTGAGTTTGAGATCATACTCTCGACTCGAGCCATCACCATTGTAACCGATCTTTTCGACTAATACAGATCGACAGAGGCAGGAGTAAGGGTTTTACCTCTACGAGGGCCCTGAACTAGCCGACGATTCCACCAGCACTCATGAGTTCTCCTAGTCGAAACCCGATAGGGTCACCTAAGGGATTTGTAGAGTCAAAGATTCGACAATTGGCGCCGACCGTGGGGACGACGGGCGCTGGATCACCGGCATATTTGGCTTCATCGACAACCCACTCCCGCTGGAAACCATCGACTACGGCTCCGAACAATCCTATACGGATCGGATCTGTCGTGGTCACACCTCACTCGCCGGAATCACGCCCGGTATTCGAGGATCTGGAGAAGAGCGTCACCTTGACGTTCGGGAGCCTGAAATTCGTGACCAACAGGGACGGGATCCTCCACTTCTCGGATGAATCAGAAACTGAATCTGGAGCTGTCGACTCGCGCCGTCATCTGGAGAAAAGCGGCGAGTCCATCCGCTTCAACGCCAACGACTATCATACCCTCTCGATAGAGGAACCATCAAGAATTCAAAGGAACTTTCGATCTACGCCTAGGACGCACGAGCCTCGACTGGCTCAAGTCTGCATGGCAGGGTCGGAACAAGCCTCGGAAACGGAACATAGCGCGGCAGAGCGCAACATAATCAGCGTCTCACGGGAATCTTGGAACCGAGCGAAGGAGGCTATGCGAACGAGCAAGTCACCCGCAGCCGGGGCTTCACACGAAGACATGGTTGCCTACCACTATCACCTAGTGAGAGCAGCCACGACCATGAAAGACGCTCGAATAGATCTGGCCCGCCGAAGAAGAGCGGCGGATGAGTCGAGCCAAAGGCGAGCCAGGCTGTCCATAACACCCTCGGTCGGAACCCGACCCGCGAGGAAGGGGCACGCATCTACATCCAGGAACAATGAGTCCCTAGCCGGAACCAGCAGATCGATCACTCCTTCTCTCATGCGAGTCGATGACGACGGCAATTTCTACCCGCAAACTCCCGCTGCCGCGGTTCTAGCCGCAGCAACTTACATGCAGATGAATCAACCGACGGAAAGTGACCCTCGGGCGGAACTGTATAAACAAGTACGCAAGGGATTAGGGCTGGCAGCCGCAAGGCTCGCCGCCTATGATCGAAAGAAAGCCGCAGAGCAGCTGGAGAAGGAACAGGAGAAGGAGAAAGAGAAGGATAGGGAGGCAACCCGCAAACATAGGAGCACCTCGCCAAGAAGGGATAGATCGCCACGTCGAGGCCGAGGAAAAGAAGCACGGCGTCGTGATGACAGTCGAAGCAGAAGCGAAGGCAGTCCGAGAGACAAAAGCTCGCGGCATCACAGCAGCCGCTCGCGAAAGCGAAGCAAGGAGCCAAGGAAGGACGCCGATCGCGATCGGCCAGGACATGATGCGCGATCGGACATCGCACAAAATAAAGTAGATAAACGAGGGCTTCGCGATATCGCGGGCGCTCTTCATCTAGCTCGTCGGATGACGAAACCTGCGGTGCGCTCTGCTTTGCCCGCAGCATCCGCGAAGCACCTCTACCCAGGAGATTCAAGCTCAGCACGGAGGTGACAAAGTACGACGGCTCACTCGAGCCTTCTCAATGGCTAAGCGATTACCTCACGGCAGTAAAATGCTAACGTGGGAACAAGAACACAGCTATGCAATACCTCAATTTGCATCTCGTTGGCGCGGCCCGCAGCTGGCTGGAAAGAAGACCAAGATCTTGTTATGCATCATGGGATGACTTGCACCGCGACTTTTGCAAAAATTTCCTGTCGACCTACAAGAGGCCGGCCACCATTGAAGAACTGCGAGCATGCAAGCAGAAAAGCGGTGAGTCTACCCGCGAATATATCCAACGGTGGACCACACTCAGGAACACTGCGGAAACCATCTCGGAAGAAGTGGCGATTGAGGCCTTTGCGAAAGGCGCCCGAAGAACTGCTTTCAGAGGAGAACTAGGCAGTGCTGCACCCAAAACTATTGGAGAACTAATGATCATAGCCGAAAAGTGGGCTAACGGAGAAGACGCAGTGCGCAACGAAAGGGCATCATCACCTGCGCACGATGACGACCGTCATGGCAGGAGGAAAAGAAGGAAATATTACGATCACGAGGACCGAGAGGAGTTGGTAGCGGCGGAATTCACGCGAAGCCGTGACTCCGGTCGCCGTGGGAATCGCGAGTGGAGACCAAAGGCTGAAGAAAAATCACCTGAGGAAGACCTCGATGGATACTGCTCGCTACATCTATTTACAGATAAGCGCACGGGCAAAACTAAGGCAACGCACCTTCTTAAGGATTGCCGAAAGTTTATTGATATCTCAGAAGCACTCGCCAGAAAAAGATCTGCAGCCACTCAAAATTACCCACCGCTTCCAGGAGGAGGCCACCAAGGATTCCAGCCGTCACAACCCCTACCTCCACCAGCAAATCCAAGCATGGCATTAGCTGCGCTACCCGCACCACCTGCACAGAACTCCGGGGCCAATGCGTACCCGAATCCAGCAGGGCAACTCGCGATGATCCAGAAGGTATGTCCATCCCGCAGAGCTCAAAAGACTAACACGAGACAATTGTGCATGGTTGTGCAGACACCGCCAACAAAAACAGAGTACTTGAAGATGGCAGACCAACCGATAACATTCTCGATGAAGGACCACCCGCCACGAGTCTATCGACTAGGACACGCCGCCCTTGTCATCCAAGCACAAATTGGCAACTATGACTTGGCCCGCGTATTCATGGATGGTGGCAGTGGCATCAACATTATCTACGCGGATACACTCTGTCGGATGAACAGGAACTTGGACGGCCTCCAGGAATCAGAAACATCCTTCCACGGGATAGTTCCAGGAAAGGAAATCCGTCCACTCGGAACAATCAACCTTGAAGTTGTGCTGGGCACTAAGAGCAACTACAGAAGAGAATTCCTCGACTTCGAAGTTGTCGATTGGCCTTCACAGTACCACGCCATTCTTGGTCGAACAGCGTTCGCCAGATTCATGGCAGTACCGCACTACGCCTACCTGAAGCTCAAATTACCTGGAGAATATGGCGTAATAACCATCGACGGAGACTTTCAGAAATCCAACAAGTGCGACATTGAATTCAATGAGATCGCAAAATCTTTCGGGATGCAAGAAGAACTTCAAGAGCTGGCAAAAACCACGGATCACTCCGTGATGCCCCTCACGAAGAAAAACGCGCCTGAACTGGAGTTCCGCGCTAACAGTGACACCCGAAAGCATCAAGTGCACCCGACAGATTCTGCGAAGACAGCGATGGTCTCCACCACCCTTCCGCAAGCATAGGAAAGCGCGCTCGTCGAACTCCTCCGTGAGTACTGGGAAATTTTCGCCTGGCAGCCATCAGATATGCCAGGAATACCCAGGGAGTTTGCCGAGCACTCACTCGAAGTCTTTCCAGATGCCAAACCTATCAAACAAACTACTCGACGATTTTCAGAACCCAAGCAGAAGGCGCTTGGAGAAGAAGTAAACGGATTGCTAGCAGCAAAATTCATCAGGGAGATCAAGATATCCACTTGGTTAGCAAACCCGGTGCTGGTCCCCAAAAAGAACACGGACATCCTTCGGGTATGCATCGACTACACGTCATTAAACAAGCATTGTCCCAAGGATAACTTTCCCCTCCCGCGAATCGACCAGATCGTGGACTCTACGGCAGGTTGTCAACGCCTATCCTTCCTGGACGCCTATTCGGGATATAATCAAATCCGGATGAAACGGGAGGACGAAGAAAAGACAGCATTCATCACACCACACGGTGTATACTGCTACACGACAATGCCCTTCGGGCTCAAGAACGCAGGCGCAACATACCAGCGCTGCATGCAAAAATGCCTCGCCAAGCTCATTGGCAAGAACGTACAAGTGTACGTTGACGACATAGTCATCAAGACTCGAGTTGAGAGCACACTCCTCGAGGATATTAGAGAAACATTCGACGCCCTCAACGCATACAGGATCAAGCTCAACCCGAAAAAATGCGTCTTCGGCGTTCCAGCAGGGAAACTTCTCGGGTACCTGGTATCCGCCAGAGGCATCGAAGCCAACCCAGAGAAAATACAAGCAATCTTGACAATGAAGGAGCTAACCAATCTACGCGGAGTCCAACAGCTCGCAGGGCGACTAGCCGCCCTGAGCAGGTTCATCGCACGATTGGGAGAGCAAGCGTTACCCTTGTACAAACTGCTGAAGAAGACGGACAAATTCGAGTGGACACCAGAAGCTAAGCAAGCATTCGCGGACTTAAAGCGATCGCTGCAAAGCAGGCGAGTCCTTGCAACACCGCAAGAAAGGGAGCCACTCTACTTGTACCTAGACGCCACAAACCAGGTCATCAGCACAGCAATCGTAGTTGAACGACCTGAGGAGGGCAAAGCGTACGGAGTTCAGCGACCAATCTATTACATCAGCCCGAAGTGCTCTCGTCATGCAAGCAACGATATCCTCATTACCAGAAGCTCGCATATGGAGTTGTTCTTACAGCCCGAAAGCTCAAACACTACTTCCAGGAACACGCCATCACAGTGGTTAATGATGCGTCACTCGGGACAATCATGAACAACCCCATGGCATCCGGAAGAATAGCCAAATGGAGCATCGAGTTGGGCGCTTGGGACATCACTTATGCAGGACGCAACGCAGTCAAATCCCAGGTACTCGTGGAATTCCTAAGCGAGTGGACAGAGCTACAAACGCCAGGACCACCTGAGTACACGAGCAACTGGATAATGTACTTTGACGGGTCCAAACGAAACGAAGGAGCAGGAGCTGGAATTGTCCTCATATCGCCTAGGGGAGATAAGCTGCAATACGTCCTACGATTGGACTTTCCACCCGATGATCCGGCATCAAACAATGACGCAGAATATGAAGCTCTGTTGCATGGGATGAAGATGGCAGTCGCCTGTGGAGCCACCCGATTAATGATCTACGGAGACTCCAATCTCATCGT
Organism: Alopecurus myosuroides; assembly: GCA_028641055.1. NCBI lineage: Eukaryota > Viridiplantae > Streptophyta > Magnoliopsida > Poales > Poaceae > Alopecurus > Alopecurus myosuroides. The sequence continues at coordinate 267,791,906 of CM054062.1, forward strand.
ACAGCAAACAATGAAAGAATGTGACGCAGTTGCCGAAAACATGGTCGCATATCGCGACATGTACAACCTACTCGAAGGAAACTTCAAGGGATGCGAGCTGAAGCACATTGCGTGATCCAGCAATGAAGAAGCAGATAAATTGGCAAACATGGGTTCTACAAACACACCCATACCGCCAGGAATATATTTCGAGAGGATGACCGAGCGCTCTGTCAAAGTCAAAAAAGCTGCAGGAACATCCACATCACAAGAAACAGAGGTCAGCCCGCAAGTCGCCATCATCGAGCTTATTCATAACATTTCACGACAGGTTTTTCTGGTCGAGCCAGTCTGGACGCAGAAATACCTCGACTACATGTCCACCAAATAGCTCCTGGCAAATCCTCGCGAGGCTCGACAGATAATCAGACGCAGTAAATCCTTTCGGGTAATCAACGGAGAATTATACAAGCAAAGCATCTCAGGTATACTTCAACGCTGCATCGCACCCGAAGATGGCAAAGAGTTACTCCAGGACATCCACCAAGGAGACTGTGGGCATCACGCTAGCTGGAAAGCAATCATGGGAAAAGCCTTCCGAGCGGGATTCTATTGGCTCACAGCAGCCACCGACGCAAAGGAGCTAGTCGAACGATGCGATGCCTGCCAGCGATTCGCACCAAGACCACATGCACCTGCTACGGAACTACACATGATACCCATCGCCTGGCCCTTTGCGCAATGGGCGCTAGACATGGTAGGACCATTACGCAAGTCCACACCAGGTGGATATACACACTTGCTGGTCGCAGTCGACAAATTTACCAAATGGATCGAGGCCATGCCAGTAACTTCGGCTAGTGCCCAATGCGCAGTCAAGTTCCTCGACTCCATCGTATGCAGATTCGAGGTACCACATGACATTATTATAGACAATGGCACAAACTTCACAACAAAGGAAACACAACAGTTCTGCGAGGAAAAGGGCATCAACTTCAAATTTGCTTCAGTTGCCCACCCGCAAACAAACGGACAAGTCGAAAGATCCAACGGCTTAGTTTCAGCTGGAATCAAGAAACGTCTACTCGATCGTCTACATGTAAGGACCCCAGACCGGCAGTCTGAAACCCTACGTATGCATACATTCACGATCCCAGAAAGATCAGTCGTGAACAACATACAAAGTTGGCACACAGAAATACATCATCCATTACACGAATACATAAAGGTATTACAAAAAGATCACATGATCAAGTTTAACGCAACTGCCACATGGGACAGGCAACTTATCAAACACAGCGGAAGACAAATAGAACACAACATAGTTGAGCCCAAGTCACGCCTTAACCTACAGGCTGCTGACCCGGAGACGATCCTAGTTCGCAAAGCCGTCAGCTCCGTACTTCTCTTCATAGATATCCTTCGGAGGCTCCTTCTCAAAGTCTGGCAAGTAGATACCAGGGGCGAAACCATAATGAGTACATTTGAATGTACTCAGCAAGACATCCATCATATCACTTACCAACATACAAGTATGCTTATATGGTGGAATAGGTAGGCTATAAATATGGTTCACTATCAATGGTGTTCATATATGATGACACCACAGTTGCAGTCAGGTTTATCTGTATCTTCGTTGAAGAAGATACTTCAGAAGAAAAATAATATATAGTTTTATTTCTCTTGTAGATCTCACATGTACAAGAGGTTTTGGTAAAGTTCTGTTAAAGAATATTTTCTCTTTGCAAAACTTCTTGGAATCAGTTTCCAGAATTCTTGCTTAGAGTACAAAAGGTTTTGTTTGCAAAACATTTTGTTTTGTATAACCATATCTGGCTTTTCATCATCGACGATACCTCCACGGTATAAGTTTCCATTCCTTTCCGAACTTCACAAGTTCAACACTTCCTTTCCAAAATTTCCCTTTCAAAAACTTCCTTTTTGAAAATATTGACACAATGCTAGCTACATGGCCATTCAACTGTCCATATCCGAGGACGCGGCTTCTTCGAAAAAGTTATACTCTGCAGAGGTGTACACATCCACCAGATCCAGTACACCTCCCGTGAACAATCACGGACTGTAACAACAGTATGTAAACATCAGGTATCTGATCATAACCATCCACTATGTTCAAGCTAGTATATGCCTATATCTCAGTTGAGTTTTACCACATCCCCGGCACCGAGCTAATCCCCGCCAAGCCAGGATGCCTCAACTGATGCATCCGGAGGGAAAGTTAATCCCACACTTTATATGTCTCCACGACATTCGGTTCAGAGGATCGCATCCCCTATAGCACATTGAGATAGCACACACTAATAAGAACAAACTTCAAGTTAAGCCCCTTGCCCATGTTGGGGTAGGGTGGCAGTACGGTAAAGGTTGTCCGGCGAAGACTAGGTTATGTGTCATTTTTGAAAACACCACTTTCTCAAAAATGACCACTTCCACATTCCTCCGGAGAACAAGGATCCGCCTTTTCTCCGGGTTTTTCCGTAAAGCCTTTGTTTTGTAGAATCACAATTTTAGGGTGTCCACTTAGGGACTAGTATATTTGATGGTAATAAATACCATGTGGTGGCTTATGGGCTTGGTATTACCAAGTTTAACTACTGGCATGATAGTAACCTATATATAGTATAGTAGTAAATTCCACATCAAAAATAGTTTTGATAATCAAGTTTTTGTAAAACTTCAGAGATAAAACATGCATGATAGATAATGATAAGTATTGTATCAGCAAGCATCAGGATGGCTTTCCTGGTATCTCCTTGTGTCCCTGGTACTAGAGTGACTGGAACTTGAAACACAGCTTCCCGACACTTCCTTCCTCTTCGTTTTCTAACGCCGTAAAAGGAATAAAGGACACACATTCAGAACCAATCAAGGCAAGCAACCATACATAACATTACATACAGCAAGGAAATCTAATAATAACAAAATCACTCAATTATTAATTGAGGCAAACAATCAAACAATCCTACTTGGCAGAAATGCCATTTAATAAGACAGCTCAAGGTTGGAGGAACATATCTCACAACCTTAATATCATGGATTCAGTGGGTGTGCCACTCTCATACCAAGATATTAATAAGCCCAAAATACACTTAGTTTCACAAGGGTGAGACTACTAAGAGTATATAAAAACATGCACAATAATTCTTATGGCAATGGTCTATCAACCAAACCACAAAAAGAAAAAGGTAGCTATCTTACTAAGTCTAAATTCACATCAAGAATAAATAAGACACATGATTTGCAAAAGTTACTTTTACAAATCAGTGAGCCTACACAAATGTAACAAAGTAATAGACTCATCACAAAACACACAATTTCTCATAGTGAGAACAATAGAAATAATGACTAAAAGGAGGAATCCTATAGACATGTTTCTACTAAAAGTTTGCTATGCAAGCATGCATAATAAGTAAAGTAATAAAATGCAAACAAGGAACCATGTTATCATAATGGGAATGAAAACATGTCCTCATGCAAGGATACACAAATATCTACCAAACACAAGTTGGCAGAAAAAATAATTCAATACAAAAAACTGCTAAGGAAACTAGTACTACTCATACATGAAGAATCAATGGATGAAGTTCAATCAAGTAATTGAAATACAACCAGAGGGTCCATGTGATAAAAACAGGAGTGAAAAACATCTATACTTGCTGTAACAAAAATATCCCATTTGATAAAACAAGGTATCAATTTGCAGGGCAACTCCTACATACTAGTGGTAATAAAAAGGGCATTACAAGAGGAATCAATCAACACTTCAAGAATGTATTTTTCCTAGCAAGTCACGCATGATTATAACCACTTACAAACAGAAGCATACCCATTTTCATTTAGCACAAAAATTCCCAAAGCAAAAATACTAGGCACTCATTAGTTATGAAACTATATAAGAGAAATGCATCTAGTGTGGGGGAAATAATGTTTCCACCTAAAATGCAATGAAACCAGTGGGTGTTACACTAGCATAACAAAGCATTAAGAGGTCACAAAGCCTCTGGTCATACTTGACAAAAATTAGCAAAAACCTAAACTAGCATCTAGTGCAATAACCATACTAGCAGAAAATAATAGGGTGCTTAAATAAGCAAGGCAATGCTACTCATGCTATTGTTTTCACACAAGTGAAAACTTTAGGGGTCAAGTACTCATAACAACCTTATCAAAATTCTACTGGTCCTATGAACACAATACCAAAAAAATGTGGTCACAAAACCACAAATGATTATGTCAAAATTCCACACATGAGGGAATTTTTCCATAACATTCTCATAGTGATGACTAAATTACTCATGCTTCTCTACCAACTCAAATGCAAGCTAGCAGAGGTGATACTAACAAAATATAAGTACCAACATGGTACTGAATCTAATATCTCAACACAACAATTCAATCACTTGCACACAAATTAATCATTCAAAAATTCTATGCAAGTAATAACTAGAGAATAAGTAATATGCTATTCTCATAATTCCTATTTATTCTTAACTTAATTCCACACAATCTAACATGCTAAAATAGCTAAGTAACACTTAGAAAACAAGTTCACACAACTTATACATGCTAGAAAACATCATTGCAACACAAAAATAACTCACACAAATTAATTACCTAAAAATGCCAAAATGGCAGATTCATGCAAAATAAAGATCTGTCCACCAAATTTTCTAGGATGCTCTAAAAATTAAACCCATCTAGGTTTGGATAGCCCTAAACATATACAAGACCATCCAGTTGAGTTTGCATCAAAATTCGTTTTTAATAATTTTATAAAAATCACCAAAGTGCTCTCTGGTGTTTTACCAAATTGCATGCCATTTCAAAAATACAATTAATTTGGAAACGAGGTTAAATGATACTGTTAGGAAATTTCAAGGGCTTTCCAATGCAATTAGCCTCACTTCATTCTGAGTTGTAAAATAAAAATGGTGCTCATTTTGGTGTTTCTGGTACCTGTTGCCAAATCATTTTTCATTTCAAATCTATTCATCCAAAAGTAGATCTACAAGTTGGAGATGGTTTAGATTTAGTTTCTTTACATCTGTGAATTTTGGTTTGGTCAAATTCATTTGTTTGGTTAGGTTTTGAGCTCAAAAGTAACCAGGTAACATTCTGTCAAAATAAAATGGAAAAAGACTTGACATGGGCCAGATCTAGTTTTTGGGCCGGCCTGGATCTAGCTGCACCGCGGGCGAGCTAGCCACTGCCGCTGACCTGCGGGCCAGTAAGCCACGCGGCAGCCACGCGGGCAGGGCCAGGCCCCACGGCCAGTTTGACTCCACGCGCGCGGGGTCAAGGAGGCGATGACGCCATGCGCGCGTCACAGTGACCTCACTCGCCGGCGGGGAGATCTCCGGCGAGCTCGATCCGGCGATTTCGGATGCCATTTCGCAAAATAAAAAATACCAAAACGTTTCTCTCATCGAGGGCTACCGAGCAGAGGTGGGCTCGCTTCCGGGGAGACGCCGGAAGGCACTCGGCGACGGTGGCCCGCGGCGGCCGGACGGCGACCACGCCACGGCGTCGCTCTAGAGGGAGAGGGGGAGGGTAAAGGGGCGGCGGGGGTTCTCCTTCTCACCTTGAACGCAATGGAGGGCTCGACTAGGGCGGGGAAGGGCCAAGGCGACCGGAATATCTCGCCGGAGTTCCGTCGGCCCCGAAGACAAAATCGGACGGCGTGGACTCTACGAGTCTTCTCCCTCCGATTCCATCCGCATCGAGTACCACCACGACGAGGAGGAGCTAATGGTGCCAACGGCTAGCGGCGGCGAGCTCGGAGAGGGCCGAATCGTCGGCGAGCTCACCTAGGGTTTCAGTTTTGGGCAAGAACTAGAGAGAGAGAGAAGAGCTCGTGGGGGGGGAGATAGAGGGGGCAAGTGGGCAGACAAGGTCACAAGGGGGGCCTCTTTATCCTCCTCAATTCCTTCTCATCGAAGCAATGGCCTAGGCCCTCTGTATCTACAGCATGGCTAGAGGTAGGAGAAGGTGACTCGGATTTCAATTTGGTCCCTGGAATTTACAAATAGGTCCCTGTCATCTCTGAAAAATGCTGTTTTCCCTAAGCAAACAAAGTCAAAAATTGAAATCCTTTTGCCCAAAAATCTAATTAGTTAAGATACACAACATATGTGAAAATTGGCTCAATTAGATAAACTTGATAATTCAAAGTTGTCCAAATTTGAATTCTTACATAAATGGACATTGAATTTATTAACCTACTTAGGAGCTTCCAAAAATGATAATTTTTGGCACACATTCCTTATTTGATGTGTTCTTTATGTGGTAGAAAATTCAAGGCATTTTGAGTTACTTCATAGAACAAACTTGTTCAAATTTCAAAAAGGTGCTGTCAAGAAAACAGGGGTTTTTGGCAACTTAAATTATTCAAAAACTTGTGCCCTTTTGGTTTTCATCCTTATTTATGATATAGAGCATGTGGTATTTATTTCATGGCATTTGGAAAAAGTTTGTAGAACAAACTTGTTCAAAATTCCAATTGTTGCTGTGGAGAAAACTCATGTTTTCAGGGCTTTAATTGATTCAAATTTTGGTCTCCTCTTGTGTGTGTTCCTTATTTGATATAAGGAAGCAATGGTATGAATTTCAAATCATTTTAAGAAAGTTTCCAATAGTAACTTGTTTTAGTTTTCTGTTTCTGGAAATATTGGAATTTCTATTTAATAAGGCACTTGGCTTTTCTTTAACAATGCTTTGCCAAAATATTTATGTGACTAGAGATAGCAAGTCAATGCTCTCCAATACCTTTGTTTTTAATCTTGCAAGGTTGGAAAAACATTTGATAATATTTTGGTGAAGCATTTAAGAATGCCTCTTTTTCTGATAATCTTTTAGGGAAATTTATTAAGTGTTTCCTCTTTCTTAATTTAGGTCTTGGAATAATATTCAACAAGTATGAGATTCATAAGATGTTTTTGGAAAACTCTTTGATCAATATTTTCTTTAGAAAATATTGTCAAAGTCATTGGAACAATATGTTGAATATTTTTATCCCTGGAACAATATGTTGAATATTTTTAGTTCACTGCTTTGCTATCCTTTTAAGTTTGCAAGTTTATATAATTAGTTTGTTTGGTTGCACTTAAACAACCACAAACAAACACAACCAAGGTTTATTAGTAAAGAGATTAGCAAAACAACTGTGTTAACAGGTATTCCAAAATTGGGATGTGACAGGTCTTCCCCCCTTAAAAAGAATCTCGTCCCCGAGATTCACAAGCGAGGACTAAGGGAGGGCCAACAAACACAATGTCAGTGTTGGAGTGCAGGTGCTTCCCCCCTTTGACTTTCCTTGGGAGGAGGGGGTACTTCCCTAAATTGGCAAATTCATTTTAAAAAGTACACCAGTACTATTTTAGGTCCAAAACTTTTGTTTCCTAGTTTTGACGAGACCTGAACAACCAACATTAAGGTTAGTGCAGAACTACGTGGAAATGTACCGTCAATTATTTCATGAGTTCTTAGCTATATCCCACATCTTACATAACACATATGGAGTGGTGTACCACTCTCATAACAAGGTATATAAGAAGCTAAAACTATCGCTTGTGGGTGCAAAGGTTAGGTTGCTAAGTTAAAACAAACAGACAGAACAATAGCCACGGCAGTGGATATTACTCACCACAAGCGACTATCACTTAATGTGTTCATGATTTTAGTTGGATGTTTTAGTTTCACAAGCTACTCTTAAGCACAAACATAACACAAGTATAAACTCATGCTAAGGTAAAACATTTAAACAAAAATCCAATAAGCATGCAAACAACACCACAGATGAATAGACTATCTATTCACTAGGTTATTGTTTATTAGAGGTTTTGGAATCCATCAATCATGAACAATTAGCAAACAACCAGTAGCTAAAAACCAATGAATTCAATCATAAAGGTACCCTAAAACACCATCTTTACACAAGGTAAAACTCCTATTACACGGGCATAAAAAAAGGTCTGCACAAATAACACACTAGTATGAAAAATCTACATCAGCATGCTATAAGAGATAATCATATCCTATAACCATAGAACATGCAACTAAATAGTTCATGGCATGATAACAGAAGTAATAACTTCCTAAACATGCTATATCAACACATATACTCATAAAATAAAAAGAGGGTAATACTAGAGCAAAAATCACCATTTTCTAGTGGTGACACTAGTTTCACTCTAGAGAAGCAAACAATGCTATCATGATGTTTAAACTTAAACAAGCAAGTCATGGATATAAATGTACCTAATAACAGTACACAAAACTTACTCATGCTAGTAAGCACAAACATCAAAACAATCCCATGAAACAACTATTAAACATGCATAAATTAATTCTAGCAATTTCTGTTTTTCTTAACCAATTACTAGCAAACAAGCAAGGTATAACTCACACAACCAGTAGCTATGCAATTAATGAAAAGTTCTCTAAACCTTTTCAAAAAAAAAAAAATCTATACACTCAATTTAAAATTATTCACAAACAATCTACCAATCAAGAGGAATTTATTTTATTTGCGAACAATTTAATTTTAACACACGATAGTGAAACATTTCTTAACATGATACCCCTAAGGAATATTATGCTAACAAAAGGATCACACCTAAACATATTAGTATTTACTAATAAGAAATAAACTTCTCACTTGCATAAGTGAAAACAAACAATTATATTTTCCATGGTGGAAAATAGAAATCAATCATATGGTGAAACATGCTATTTTCACACAGGTGTATGGTTGGGGATTTTCATCCTTAAGCCAAAATGCAATGGTACCAGTGGGCTATGGCCTACTAATACCAAGGCAAAATAGGTACTAAGCCTCTGGTTACCCATGAAAAACTTTGCATACAAGATAAAAATATAAGGCTATTTAATCTAGTGAAGCAATACTAGTGCATATTAATAGCAATTCTTACACATGCTTTAATATTAAGAGACATGCAAGCTAACATAGGTACAAGCATCAAAATAACAGTACCTAAATGGTACTGGACTCAAAGAAAACATAGCACAAAATTTACTAAGAAAGTATACACAGATCTAGTTCTCACAATACTTCCAATTAATAAATTAGAAGGTAACAAATGTTATTTCATTTTTATTCGAGTTTCCAATCATGCACACACTTTCTAGGGTAGATTTATTGTAATAAAACAACATAATAACAAGTCCTAACAACTCCATATAAGTTAGTAAGCAAGATTGAATAAAACACAAATTTATTTCAATCAAGAGCACACAAAGAAACAAAAACAGGAAAATTGTTGTTTTCCAGACCTATTATAACCATTCCATCGTTCACTTAATTTCTAAACCCCGAATTTCATAGTACCTACAACGTCTACTAAGATTTGGTTTCCAAAGTAGAATACACATGATATCCTATTAACTAGTAAACGAATAGGTCATCATTTTATTTTCTCGTGACTTCTCCTTTTTACCAACTAGATTAAAAGGTGTCTTAAGTCACTTAATTCCTTGGTTTAGAAAGAGTTGTCAGTAGTTCGCATGCTTTGGTTAGGTGCCAACCTAAGATTAGGCAAAACATGTTAGTCTTGTTAGTTTCCTATTTAATTATGTTTGTCCGACAAGATACGACTAGCGTCATCGTACGTCGAATATTGAATCATGCTCTTTGGATTGGCTTTTGAGGGGGTTGCACATCATGGCATGTGAAGAATTCTTTTGCACCTTTCTCCAGAGGAGGGAGGTATATAACTTTTAAAAAAGGGATTTCTCTTGTTTGGTCTTTTAAAAGGGAACATAAAAAGGTGCGACATTTAGCCAACAGGGCAAAACAAGTCCTTTTCAAACAGACAAAACAAAGAGGTTTTGGTCAGTATTGGTTGGTTTTCTTCACGCCTTTTCTTCTTTGAGGGTTGTCGCTGTTGGAGTTTTAACTGTTGGAGTGCATCACTAGTAGCAACGCTATTAGCTCGTGTGGCTTGATGGTCCTCTATTATTAGGCACAACGGTGCTTTCATTGATGGTGGGGAAATGGTGGTGGTTCACGACAGGTCGCATTATGAAGCGAAAACAAGTATAAGTCTAAGCAACAAATTCTTGTTTTTGAATACTATACAAACATTTTTGCTTGCAAAAATTTAACAGGAGGCGATTCAAAAACAAGAGCGGGGCAAGCACAAATCTGCAAATTTTTGAGCACCCCACAAACATATAGAAGCTTAGATGAACCAAATTCTACACCACACAATAGCACAAAGTCCTACGGACACACATAAGCAAGCCAAAACACACAAGCAAGGCTCCATTGGAGCTACGTCAGGGGAGGCTACTCATGGAGTCATTGCTAAATTACTCCAAACTAGACGAATCCAAAATCCTAGAAGTGGCTGAAGAACTATATCTACTGCTGACCATCATTACTGTAGAGCTAGGCAATTATTTTGGTCTTCTCGGGACATCGGCAAGTATAAAAGCTTTTGTATGAAAACAAGATAAATAGAAGTAAAGTTTTGATAAAACTTTTAACTGAGAGAGGTAATAATATGCAACAATCTGTTTTTGAAACTCCAACTATTTTCTGGGCAGAAAACTTCAAATACGAGAGATGTTTCAAAAACAGAGCAGAGCAGTTGTAAACAAGTAAGAAATAAACTCTTAACCGAGAGAGATACCAATTCTGTAAGGCCCGCCCTTCGAACCACTGTTCAAGGACGCCCTTCATATGCATTTAGAATCTTTTGAAAAGATCAGAAGGAGGGGAAAATATACTAAAATTCCCTTAGATAAAAATAATGTAGATAGTAAATAGGTTTTTACTCCAAAAATACTTTTCTTTCCTATCTGACGTCCATGCTAACTAAGGTCTCCTAAGGTCAGGATGGCTCTGATACCAACTCTGTAAGGACCCCAGACCGGCAGTCTGAAACCCTACGTATGCATACATTCACGATCCCAGAAAGATCAGTCGTGAACAACATACAAAGTTGGCACACAGAAATACATCATCCATTACACGAATACATAAAGGTATTACAAAAAGATCACATGATCAAGTTTAACGCAACTGCCACATGGGACAGGCAACTTATCAAACACAGCGGAAGACAAATAGAACACAACATAGTTGAGCCCAAGTCACGCCTTAACCTACAGGCTGCTGGCCCGGAGACGATCCTAGTTCGCAAAGCCGTCAGCTCCGTACTTCTCTTCATAGATATCCTTCGGAGGCTCCTTCTCAAAGTCTGGCAAGTAGATACCAGGGGCGAAACCATAATGAGTACATTTGAATGTACTCAGCAAGACATCCATCATATCACTTACCAACATGCAAGTATGCTTATATGGTGGAATAGGTAGGCTATAAATATGGTTCACTATCAATGGTGTTCATATATGATGACACCACAGTTGCAGTCAGGTTTATCTGTATCTTCGTTGAAGAAGATACTTCAGAAGAAAAATAATATATAGTTTTATTTCTCTTGTAGATCTCACATGTACAAGAGGTTTTGGTAAAGTTCTGTTAAAGAATATTTTCTCTTTGCAAAACTTCTTGGAATCAGTTTCCAGAATTCTTGCTTAGAGTACAAAAGGTTTTGTTTGCAAAACATTTTGTTTTGTATAACCATATCTGGCTTTTCATCACCGACGATACCTCCACGGTATAAGTTTCCATTCCTTTCCGAACTTCACAAGTTCAACACTTCCTTTCCAAAATTTCCCTTTCAAAAACTTCCTTTTTGAAAATATTGACACAATGCTAGCTACATGGCCATTCAACTGTCCATATCCGAGGACGCGGCTTCTTCGAAAAAGTTATACTCTGCAGAGGTGTACACATCCACCAGATCCAGTACACCTCCCGTGAACAATCACGGACTGTAACAACAGTATGTAAACATCAGGTATCTGATCATAACCATCCACTATGTTCAAGCTAGTATATGCCTATCTCTCAGTTGAGTTTTACCACATCCCCGGCACCGAGCTAATCCCCGCCAAGCCAGGATGCCTCAACTGATGCATCCGGAGGGAAAGTTAATCCCACACTTTATATGTCTCCACGACATTCGGTTCAGAGGATCGCATCCCCTATAGCACATTGAGATAGCACACACTAATAAGAACAAACTTCAAGTTAAGCCCCTTGCCCATGTTGGGGTAGGGTGGCAGTACGGTAAAGGTTGTCCGGCGAAGACTAGGTTATGTGTCATTTTTGAAAACACCACTTTCTCAAAAATGACCACTTCCACATTCCTCCGGAGAACAAGGATCCGCCTTTTCTCCGGGTTTTTCCGTAAAGCCTTTGTTTTGTAGAATCACAATTTTAGGGTGTCCACTTAGGGACTAGTATATTTGATGGTAATAAATACCATGTGGTGGCTTATGGGCTTGGTATTACCAAGTTTAACTACTGGCATGATAGTAACCTATATATAGTATAGTAGTAAATTCCACATCAAAAATAGTTTTGATAATCAAGTTTTTGTAAAACTTCAGAGATAAAACATGCATGATAGATAATGATAAGTATTGTATCAGCAAGCATCAGGATGGCTTGCCTGGTATCTCCTTGTGTCCCTGGTATTGGAGTGACTGGAACTTGAAACACAACTTCCCGACACTTCCTTCCTCTTCGTTTTCTAACGCCGTAAAAGGAATAAAGGACACACATTCAGAACCAATCAAGGCAAGCAACCATACATAACATTACATACAGCAAGGAAATCTAATAATAACAAAATCACTCAATTATTAATTGAGGCAAACAATCAAACAATCCTACTTGGCAGAAATGCCATTTAATAAGACAGCTCAAGGTTGGAGGAACATATCTCACAACCTTAATATCATGGATTCAGTGGGTGTGCCACTCTCATACCAAGATATTAATAAGCCCAAAATACACTTAGTTTCACAAGGGTGAGACTACTAAGAGTATATAAAAACATGCACAATAATTCTTATGGCAATGGTCTATCAACCAAACCACAAAAAGAAAAAGGTAGCTATCTTACTAAGTCTAAATTCACATCAAGAATAAATAAGACACATGATTTGCAAAAGTTACTTTTACAAATCAGTGAGCCTACACAAATGTAACAAAGTAATAGACTCATCACAAAACACACAATTTCTCATAGTGAGAACAATAGAAATAATGACTAAAAGGAGGAATCCTATAGACATGTTTCTACTAAAAGTTTGCTATGCAAGCATGCATAATAAGTAAAGTAATAAAATGCAAACAAGGAACCATGTTATCATAATGGGAATGAAAACATGTCCTCATGCAAGGATACACAAATATCTACCAAACACAAGTTGGCAGAAAAAATAATTCAATACAAAAAACTGCTAAGGAAACTAGTACTACTCATACATGAAGAATCAATGGATGAATTTCAATCAAGTAATTGAAATACAACCAGAGGGTCCATGTGATAAAAACAGGAGTGAAAAACATCTATACTTGCTATAACAAAAATATCCCATTTGATAAAACAAGGTATCAATTTGCAGGGCAACTCCTACATACTAGTGGTAATAAAAAGGGCATTACTAGAGGAATCAATCAACACTTCAAGAATGTATTTTTCCTAGCAAGTCACGCATGATTATAACCACTTACAAACAGAAGCATACCCATTTTCATTTAGCACAAAAATTCCCAAAGCAAAAATACTAGGCACTCATTAGTTATGAAACTATATAAGAGAAATGCATCTAGTGTGGGGGAAATAATGTTTCCACCTAAAATGCAATGAAACCAGTGGGTGTTCCACTAGCATAACAAATCATTAAGAGGTCACAAAGCCTCTGGTCATACTTGACAAAAATTAGCAAAAACCTAAACTAGCATCTAGTGCAATAACCATACTAGCAGAAAATAATAGGGTGCTTAAATAAGCAAGGCAATGCTACTCATGCTATTGTTTTCACACAAGTGAAAACTTTAGGGGTCAAGTACTCATAACAACCTTATCAAAATGCTACTGGTCCTATGAACACAATACCAAAAAAATGTGGTCACAAAACCACAAATGATTATGTCAAAATTCCACACATGAGGGAATTTTTCCATAACATTCTCATAGTAATGACTAAATTACTCATGCTTCTCTACCAACTCAAATGCAAGCTAGCAGAGGTGATACTAACAAAATATAAGTACCAAAATGGTACTGAATCTAATATCTCAACACAACAATTCAATCACTTGCACACAAATTAATCATTCAAAAATTCTATGCAAGTAATAACTAGAGAATAAGTAATATGCTATTCTCATAATTCCTATTTATTCTTAACTTAATTCCACACAATCTAACATGCTAAAATAGCTAAGTAACACTTAGAAAACAAATTCACACAACTTATACATGCTATAAAACATCATTGCAACACAAAAATAACTCACACAAATTAATTACCTAAAAATGCCAAAATGGCAGATTCATGCAAAATAAAGATCTGTCCACCAAATTTTCTAGGATGCTCTAAAAATTAAACCCAGCTAGGTTTGTATAGCCCTAAACATATACAATACCATCCAGTTGAGTTTGCATCAAAATTCATTTTTAATAATTTTATAAAAATCACCAAAGTGCTCTCTGGTGTTTTACCAAATTGCATGCCATTTCAAAAATACAATGAATTTGGAAACGAGGTTAAATGCTCCTGTTAGGCAATTTCAAGGGCTTTCCAATGCAATTGGCCTCACTTCATTCTGAGTTGTAAAATAAAAATGGTGCTCATTTTTGTGTTTCTGGTACCTGTTGCCAAATCATTTTTCATTTCAAATCTATTCATCCAAAAGTAGATCTACAAGTTGGAGATGGTTTAGATTTAGTTTCTTTACATCTGTGAATTTTGGTTTGGTCAAATTCATTTGTTTGGTTAGGTTTTGAGCTCAAAAGTAACCAGGTAACATTCTGTCAAAATAAAATGGAAAAAGACTTGACATGGGCCAGATCTAGTTTTTGGGCCGGCCTGGATCTAGCTGCACCGCGGGCGAGCTAGCCACTGCCGCTGACCTGCGGGCCAGTAAGCCACGCGGCAGCCACGCGGGCAGGGCCAGGCCCCACGGCCAGTTTGACTCCACGCGCGCGGGGTCAAGGAGGCGATGACGCCATGCGCGCGTCACAGTGACCTCACCCGCCGGCGGGGAGATCTCCGGCGAGCTCGATCCGGCGATTTCGGATGCCATTTCGCAAAATAAAAAATACCAAAACGTTTCTCTCATCGAGGGCTACCGAGCAGAGGTGGGCTCGCTTCCGGGGAGACGCCGGAAGGCACTCGGCGACGGTGGCCCGCGGCGGCCGGACGGCGACCACGCCACGGCGTCGCTCTAAGGGAGAGGGGGAGGGTAAAGGGGCGGCGGGGGTTCTCCTTCTCACCTTGAACGCAATGGAGGGCTCGACTAGGGCGGGGAAGGGCCGAGGCGACCGGAATATCTCGCCGGAGTTCCGTCGGCCCCGAAGACAAAATCGGACGGCGTGGACTCTACGAGTCTTCTCCCTCCGATTCCATCCGCATCGAGTACCACCACGACGAGGAGGAGCTAATGGTGCCAACGGCTAGCGGCGGCGAGCTCGGAGAGGGCCGAATCGTCGGCGAGCTCACCTAGGGTTTCGGTTTTGGGCAAGAACTAGAGAGAGAGAGAAGAGCTCGTGGGGGGGGGAGATAGAGGGGGCAAGTGGGCAGACAAGGTCACAAGGGGGGCCTCTTTATCCTCCTCAATTCCTTCTCATCGAAGCAATGGCCTAGGCCCTCTGTATCTACAGCATGGCTAGAGGTAGGAGAAGGTGACTCGGATTTCAATTTGGTCCCTGGAATTTACAAATAGGTCCCTGTCATCTCTGAAAAATGCTGTTTTCCCTAAGCAAACAAAGTCAAAAATTGAAATCCTTTTGCCCAAAAATCTAATTAGTTAAGATACACAACATATGTGAAAATTGGCTCAATTAGATAAACTTGATAATTCAAAGTTGTCCAAATTTGAATTCTTACATAAATGGACATTGAATTTATTAACCTACTTAGGAGCTTCCAAAAATGATAATTTTTGGCACACATTCCTTATTTGATGTGTTCTTTATGTGGTAGAAAATTCAAGTCATTTTGAGTTACTTCATAGAACAAACTTGTTCAAATTTCAAAAAGGTGCTGTCAAGAAAACAGGGGTTTTTGGCAACTTAAATTATTCAAAAACTTGTGCCCTTTTGGTTTTCATCCTTATTTATGATATAGAGCATGTGGTATTTATTTCAAGGCATTTGGAAAAAGTTTGTAGAACAAACTTGTTCAAAATTCCAATTGTTGCTGTGGAGAAAACTCATGTTTTCAGGGCTTTAATTGATTCAAATTTTGGTCTCCTCTTGTGTGTGTTCCTTATTTGATATAAGGAAGCAATGGTATGAATTTCAAATCATTTTAAGAAAGTTTCCAATAGTAACTTGTTTTAGTTTTCTGTTTCTGGAAATATTGGAATTTCTATTTAATAAGGCACTTGGCTTTTCTTTAACAATGCTTTGCCAAAATATTTATGTGACTAGAGATAGCAAGTCAATGCTCTCCAATACCTTTGTTTTTAATCTTGCAAGGTTGGAAAAACATTTGATAATATTTTGGTGAAGCATTTAAGAATGCCTCTTTTTCTGATAATCTTTTAGGGAAATTTATTAAGTGTTTCCTCTTTCTTAATTTAGGTCTTGGAATAATATTCAACAAGTATGAGATTCATAAGATGTTTTTGGAAAACTCTTTGATCAATATTTTCTTTAGAAAATATTGTCAAAGTCATTGGAACAATATGTTGAATATTTTTATCCCTGGAACAATATGTTGAATATTTTTAGTTCACTGCTTTGCTATCCTTTTAAGTTTGCAAGTTTATATAATTAGTTTGTTTGGTTGCACTTAAACAACCACAAACAAACACAACCAAGGTTTATTAGTAAAGCAATTAGCAAAACAACTGTGTTAACAGGTATTCCAAAATTGGGATGTGACACTACACCCAGCAGCCGGACATTGGGCCGAAGAGTTACCCTCCGTGCTATGGAGCCTTCGCACAACTCCAAACCGATCCACAAACTACACGCCATTTTTCATGGTATACGGGGCAGAGGCAGTCCTTCCCGAAGATGTTCGGTTCAGCGCCCCACGAGTTGTGGCTTACAGCGAAGAAACTTCAAACAGGGCACTCGCGGAAGATATGGATGCACTCGATGAGATGCGCGATATAGCGCTCGCAAGATCCGCAGTATATCAACAATCACTGCGAAACTATCATAGTCGCCGTATACGCCACAGAGCATTCGCGGTAGGAGATCTAGTGCTGTGACTCAAGGAGAAGGAAGGACACAAGCTCGAGCCACCATGGGAAGGACCCTTCATCATACACGAAGTCATCCCGGGTGGAGCCTACAGGCTGAAGAATCCATCAACTGGAGGAATCTATTCCAACCCTTGGAATATCGCACACCTTCGCAAATTTTATCCCTAGATTTACCTGTTCTCACAACAAATAAGGCTATACTAGCCACTCCTGTAGCCCGAATACATGACTTCTCAGTCATAGCAATAAAATACATGGTTTCTCAACCATATTTACTCGAAGATTATTCATTCTTACATGCTAAATAGTTACAGGTACACACCCCATAAACACACGGGGGCTACGCCTACAAATAAGCATCACAAGAAAATTTATACACACGAGGTTACACACTTTACAACAGTTTTTTCAAACTATATAGCATCACAATCAATCATGGCGATAAGCATTCTCAGTTGCCAACACTCTATCTACTTCCTTAGAGTTTAGTCGAATGATTTTCTCCGCTGCAGGACGAACAACATCGTAGTGCGGAGAAATATCATCGATTGGACCATCTGGAAGTCTAGCTACGGAGTTAAAATTTATCTCAGGATGCCATATTCGGACAAAGGAGAGAGCCACCACCGCGCCGCAAGTCATCTGATTGCGCACGCACTCGCGAATTTCTCCCTCTTGCCCGAAGAGCCCGAGGAGATAGCTCCAGTCTTCAGGACCCCTTTCCAGCGGGTAGAATGCAGCGTTCATCGCGATCAAGACCTCGTGAAAAGAACTCACGAGAACTTTTACCTGGGAGACACGGAACTTCAAAGTAGCCAACACAAAGCCTCGGCTGCGATCAGACCAAAAATTATTCGCATGAGGCCTTGAGCTGCCAGCTTCTTGAAGAATGTGGTTTTCTACCCACTGTTTTTCCTCCCTATCATCCGGTTTAACAACTGAAGAAAAATATGCGTGATTAGGTAAGGAAACAAGACAAAGAAGACCTGGGGGCTGTATTACTTACATAGCAATTCCCTAGCAAGGGAAGCCAACTCGTCCATCACAAACTGCTCGCGTTCAGTCGCCAGTTTTGCTTGGACTTCGCCACATCGGCTACCCCACGCAACGCTTTCAGGCTGCGCTCACCATCGGCTACACGATCACGGAGACCCGCCAAAGTCCCAACAGCGGCAACAAGTGGATCAGCTCGGGCAGCAGGTCCACTTGAGAGTTCTGCGGCCACCTCGGCTACCTGAAGAGCAAAAAGAAGATTAAAGGAATAAGGTGCCCTACTCGAGATATATTCATCACCTATTCAACAGGTGCTCGGGGGCTACTCCCATCGGGAGAAGACAAACAAATGCAAGAAGCATTTTCAGAAGAACACCTCGATTAAAGACAGTGAAAATACGGGAATACATCCCAAGGTTCATTACAATCAAGCTGGTAAAGCAAAAGAAATACAAGCCTAAGAAGCTACAGTGGTGCTCCCACTCGCGGCAGTCGTCCCTCCCTTAAGTCGAGCAAACAGCTCAGACAGCTTCCGAGCAAGGATGGCGGCTGGCTCGCCAAAACGAGAGAGTCGTACCTTTTTGCCCGTGGAGGGGTCGACTGGGAGATCCGAATAAGCCTCCTCCAAGCCGCTAACTCCATGCGCCAGCGCGAACTGGATGGCCGTCTTCGCCCCAGACTCCGACTGAGCAACCGCGTAGGCATCCAGGAGATTGCTCTCCGAGAAGATCTTCAGCAGGTCACCTAGCGTGGATGGAGAGGAAGCATTGACGAGAAGGCAACCATGCAGCTGCGTCAACACTTGAGTGGCGTTGCCAACCAAGGAGCAAATTCCTTCGGCATGCCTCCTGAGCTGGGCGAGGGAATCCGTCAGCGCGTCCACCCGCTGGATTCCTGGAAGCTCCAGAGGAACACCCAGAAGACCTACAAAGAAGAAGAGCGTCAAAAATCAAGACAGCAGAAGACAAATTATAAACCCAAAATAACTCACCCGCAAAGCGCCCGGCAAGGGGACGGATAAAATCGACAAGATCAGCATCCGTCTTGGTGCTGGCCGTCTCCAACTTCTTCATGGCCTCTTGGGCAGAAGCAAGCTTCCCTTCAAGGTCAGCCGAAGACATGCGGGAGGATTCCAGATCTTGGCGAACAGCCGCCAGCTCAGCCTCTAGAGCTATTGCCCGAGTAGAAGCACTGTCCTTCTCGGTCTTCGAAAACTCAAGTTGAGCTGCACGACAATATCTATCAGAATCGAAGAACTGATGGGAAAGGTGCAAACAGAAAAAGAAAGGGGGCTGAGCTTACTTCGAAGAAGCTCGTTTTCAGAAGTGAGTCGACTGCGCTCCGCTCGAAGGAACGAACAGTCAGATTCGGCAAGGACAACACGGCGCCTAATCGCCGCAAGGGAGTCAATGAGCGATTGCAAGAAATTCAGAGATAGCGGAATTAGAAGAGAAGAATTGGAGCCTGTACCCGATTACAATCAATCGACTACAGCCTCGGGGGCTACTCCCATCGGGAGCACTGTCGTGCACCCGATAAAATCAAGAAGAAGGAAAAGACAGTTTTTGAGCCTGTAGCCGATCACATGTGATCGACTGCAGCCTCGGGGGCTACTCCTATCGGGAGCACTGTCGTGCACCCGATGAACAAATTAAAGACAAGTAACAGAATTTACCTGGCCCTTGGCACGGGAGAGGGGATCTGCGGAGCTACCCGACACCTCCTTTGAAGCTGAAGCCCCTGCAGCTAAACTAGGAGTTTCATGTTCCATAGTCGCCGCCTTGGGGGCTACGCTGGGTGAATTCTGGACGGTGCCTGCAGTGGGAGCCTCATCCGTAGCTCCTACCTTACTCTTCCTTTCGGGAGGAAGAGAAGAGGCGTACCTGCGAGGACTAATGGTTTGCAGGCTGCGACAAAAGACAAAGCGTCAACACAGATGCAAAGGAAAAACGTTCGACTAAGAACAAGGAGAAAAACTTACACATCGTCTTCATCCTCATCCAGCATATCCGCATTCCAGGCGGTCTGGATAACTGGGAATGAGGAGGAAGGGGCGCGCGTTTGCAGAGGAGTAGCGTGGATGGGCTCCTTCCCGGGCGACTCTTCCAAGGAGTTGTCCTTAGAAGTGGCCTCATCACCTTCTACCCGACGGCGTTTATACCGATCACCACCCGAGTCTCCTGCGTCATCCGAAGAATCTTGGTCGGAGCTCGAAGAAGCGTCGGCGACACTGGTGTCGGCTGGGGCATCCAAGTTACTCGCCAATAACTCTGAGGCTTCCGCCCCAGATACAGGAGGGTAGCAGGTGGCCAGGAACAAACTCTATGGAAGAAGACAGAAGAACGCAAAGGAAAATTCAATCGACTGGAATTCAGAACAAGCAAGGAAATAAAGAAAATAAAAGAAGAGAAGAAAAATAAACTCACCGCGGCTGGCGTAGGCTTCGACGCGTCAAAGGCCGCGACTGTGCACTCGGAGAATTTCTCTCCCGCCTTCAGGCTAGTGATAGCCGCGATCTTCTTCTCGAACTCGACGTTCGAAAGCTCTTCGCGACTCACTCGGCTAGGATCTTCAGAGCCTTGATACTCCCACATCGTGGAAGGCCTGAGCTGCAAAGGTTGAATCCTGCGCTTCAGAAAGGTACTCGCCAGGTGCAGCCCATTGAGTACAACTCCAGCAGCTTGATCGCGGAGGGCTGTCACTCTTGCGAGTAGCGGCGCGATGACCTGGGTTTCTTCGGTTGACAACTTGTGCGACCAGGACCTCCGCCTCTTCAGAACAGCGAACGGGTGGAATTCTACGATCCCACCCGAGCTGTTGTCGATGACGTAGAACCATTTTCTCCTCCAGCCCTGCGCGGAGTCGATGAAGTACATGCTGAAGTAGTTGGACTCCGATCTCGCTTGGATCCCAAAGCCACCCGTACGTAGCGGCTCGCCGGGCTCGGAGTCTACCCGCGACTTCTCGCGGAAGATCCGGACTTTGAAGAGGGCCTTCCAGAGCGCCCAATGTGGGCGAATGCCAAGGAAGCATTCGCAGAACACGATGAAGCACGATATGTGCTGCACCGCGTTCGGAGGAAGATCGTGAAGCTGTATGCCATAGACATACAGCAACCCGACAAGAAACGGATGGAGGGGAAAGGAAAGACCGCGAGACACGTGGTCCGCGAAGACCACACGCTCGTTTGCTTGCGGATTGGGTACCTCTTCCATCTTTCCGAGGCGCACCCGCTTCTCGGACTCCACCGGCAGCAGCCCCTCCCGCTGCATCTCCTTGGTGCTCTTCGCGGTGGTGTTGGGCGAACGCCAGTCGCCCGAGCGCGGCACAGTTTGCACGGAAGCTTCCCCGGATGCAGAAATGGCAGCGCCACGTCTTTTGCCTCCAGCCATGACTAACAACACGAGCTCGAGCGCGAGGAAGAAGACGAGCGCGAGGAAGAAGATGGATTTGAGATGGAGGCTGGGAAAGTTTTACCGCAGCGCAAACACCCGTACTTATACACGGAGCGAATCAATCCTGGCCACTCGATGCACCACGTGTCGCTCATCGCTGCCACCACGTGTGAAGATGAAACGAAGAGGCGGTGAACGCTGTTTCCTGCCACGATCTCAACAGAAGATCGTGCGCATTTACTGCGCGGTTTGCGTAAAAACCGGGAACGGCATCTCGTTTCCCGGTCAAAAAGCTGACCATGTGGGCCAACCCATCTGCTCGCACTCTGTCACGTCCCATCGGGAGGAGAAAAGTGTGCCATGACGTCATAGCGTGCATCATCAAGACAAAGAAAGTTCCGAATGGAAAGTTCAAACGCGAAAATAACTTCGTATGAACGAAACTCCTTTGAATAGAAACAACCTTTTCATGAGTAGATCATGAAGGCAAGACTCCTTTACAATAGGAAAAAATACCCTGCACACGAAAACTCTTTCGTATGGGCACGATCTCCCAAACATGAAAATTCTTTCATACGGGCATAAAACTCCTAAACACGAAAATTCTTTCGTATGGATATAAGAACTACTCGCTCAAAAATTACACGAGTAGGCAGAACCTGCCTTTTCTCACTCGCATGATATTTTCACATCATAAAAACCCTGGATTGTTCAGCCGACTAGGCACATCCGGATGCCATATTCTTCGAATATGAAGGTAAGACCCGAAAGATCTCTCTTGAGGGCCTGGAATCGCACTCGAAGCTGCGTCCTCCGGCATGATTTCGTGTCAACAACACGAAGAAAAATCCTAGCGGACGCGCCGGGTACCACCGTAGGTTAAGTTCGACTCGATAAGACCACGACGGCCCAGTCGCAACAATCACCTTACCGGGTTCGAGTCGGAGGTTTCGAATCTGTGTAGGCCATAAATGCTTTTGCCCTAGTCGCAATTAATTGGCCCTGATCTCTCGGGAGAGCCAAGCTACTGCGCCGCATCCTTCTGCGATAAAAAGCCATAGAAACAGGCACTTGCTTTGCTCGATACTCGAGTATGAAAACTTATTATACAGGGTACACGCCCTCTAAACAGGTAAATAACCAAGATGGTTATCCACAGGAAGGAAAGGCCAAGATTTGACCGTCTACTCGACTGGAAAAAAAAACCACTCGAGCAAACGCTCGGGGGCTACTGACGAAGGCATGGATCCTGGACACCGCGGGTAAGGACACCCCATCTCAGGCCCAAGGTTAAGGCCCAAGAAGAGGAGCCTTTGGAGTATTCTAGAAGGCCCACGTGAAGCCCACCCGCACTAACTTGTGGGTTAAGTTTGGAAACTTGTAACCGACCTAGGGTTAGAATTCGAGTCCTCTCCGGGTAAGGTTTGAGACCTGGCCGCCTATATAAGTCCAGGAGAGCCACCGGTAGAGGACCAAGCAACACCGCAACACCAAAACCTTGAGTTTGAGATCATACTCTCGACTCGAGCCATCACCATTGTAACCGATCTTTTCGACTAATACAGATCGACAGAGGCAGGAGTAAGGGTTTTACCTCTACGAGGGCCCTGAACCTGGGTAAATCTCGCCCCCTGTCTAGCCGAAGATTCCACCAGCGCTCATGAGTTCTCCTAGTCGAAACCCGAAAGGGTCACCTAAGGGATTTGTAGAGTCAAAGATTCGAAAATTCTAGAAACTTTGTTTAAAGAATTTGGTGATGTTGCCATTGAGGCTAGAAATTTTTTAACCGATTTGAGATGTCAGGATCATGTGTAAATGTTAATAGCACACCGGGTAAAGCCAATGATAAGGAAATTAAAATACCAATACCCTTTAAATTGGTAGGAATTCATGAAGCTCTAGAAAAGAATTTTGATTGGATTGTTCCTGCAAACCCATTTGATGAAAGTAGTGTGCCTAAAAGTGCTGATAAAGGGACATCTAAAACTTCTATAGATGAAATACAATTCATTGTTGAGGAGATTTATAAGCTTAATTTTGATGCTTCTTCACTTGAAAATACTTGAGTTTCTTTCTGTGCATAGCTGAAAGGCGTTAAAGAAAAGCGCTACCGGGAGACAACCCGTTTTATTTCTCCGTTTTGAACCAGTTTTCCGTCGTTTATTTCTGTGTTCTTTGCACCTGGGTGTTTTCTATTCCCTCATCAACTCGTATATATCTTTTCTTTTGTGTCTTTGTTGATCCAAGTAAAGCCTCTAGTGAAAGTTGAGACTATATTTCGGATTTTTGCGCAGGAAACAGATTTCTACTGTCCACTGTTAAATTCGTATAAATTCACAGAAAATTCAAAATGACCTGAGGTTTTTAGTGTGTAATCCTGGGCTATATACGCAAATTTTCTTAGTTTAACACCTTTTTATTTGAGCAACAGAAGATTTTCGAAAAAAACCATCTTTACCTGATGTCCTGTTTTGACAGATTTCTGCCAATAATTGCATTTACATCTTAATCTCTTTCTTTTGGTGTTCTTTTGAGAAAAAGAGTTTTAAAAGAAGTTGTGATAGTAGATAATGTTTTTATGAGTTTTAGTCTTTTATTGAAACTGAACCATGTGAATTTATTATTTCGATTGCACTAACGTTGCTAATGAAGATTGTGAGAAGTTAGGTGTGAAG
Organism: Alopecurus myosuroides; assembly: GCA_028641055.1. Taxonomy (NCBI): domain Eukaryota; kingdom Viridiplantae; phylum Streptophyta; class Magnoliopsida; order Poales; family Poaceae; genus Alopecurus; species Alopecurus myosuroides. The sequence goes on from CM054062.1 coordinate 267,816,292, forward strand.
GAAGTTTTCAAGGGTCAAGAGAAGAGGATGATATGACGTGATCAAGAAGAGTGAAGAGCCTAAGCTTGGGGATGGCCCGGAGGTACATCCCAGCAAATTCTAAGAATACTCAAGCGTCTAATCTTGGGGATGCCCAAGGCATCCCCTTCTTCATCGACAAATTATCAGGTCACTTCTGGTGAAACTATATTTTTATTCGGTCACATCTTATGTGCTTTACTTGGAGCGTATTTTATTTTTGCTTTTAATTTGTTTTTATTTTGCAATAAGCTTGGTTGGACCCCAGCATTATTTTATTGGAGAGTGACACACTCCGCTTTTTCATGGGAATACTTTGTATTATTAATCTTTGTCTGGTTGCTGCATTTATTTAGCTCATGTTTTGCATTCATCTCTTATTTAGAGCTGTTAGTACTCTCTAGTTTTCTTTGCTATATGCTTAGAGAGAGTTTTTGTTTTCATATATATGTGCTTGGTTGAGAATAGAAATGCTTATGTGCTAGTTGATATAGTGGAAAAATTCGCATGGTCTTGTAGATCACTAAATTGCTTCAGTTGAATCACTTCTATTGTTTTGAGATATTAATTTTCTTAATGGATAAACTGGAAGGACTAGTAAGTATAAACTTTTAATGGTTGGTCTAAGAAACTTGAAACTGTTCCACACTTAAAATTACCATATGATAGAAACAATGGTAGATGATTGCTACGAGTGATACATTTTTATCAGCCTTTTGTTACGTGCTTTGGTCGGGGTAGCTAACAGTGACTTGTCACTGCCACGGACCCTCTTGGAGTGATTTGCATTGTGCCTTGTAAAGATGATTTGCTTTCTGCAACCTTTTAACTCGTGAGTCTATGTTGCGGTTCGTGGCACCTCCACCATCCATATTTGCTAGCCTCTTCGGTACTGTGCATTGCCCTTTCTCCCATTGAGAGTTGGTGCAAACTTCACCAGTGCATCCAAATCCCGTGGGAGGACTTCGTTCTCCTACACATAAGCCCATATATTCTTCCTCGAAACAGCCACCATACCTACCTATCATGGCATTTCCATAGCCATTCCGAGATATATTGCTCCACAACATCCACCTCCATTATGTTACTTGATGATGAGCTGCATGGTTATTTATTCATACTGCTACACTAGCAGGAGCATGCAGTTGGATACATCATATATATTCCATTATAAGTTATGAGTACTAAAAGTGTGATGATTCATTGTAATATAGGATGTTTCCCCTACCGGTGAGGATATATAAAATGAAAAAGCCCAAAAAGAAAAAAGAAAAAGGGCCAAAGAGAGAATAAAGAGAGAGGGGGCGCATCACTATCCTTTATACCACACTTGTGCTTCATGTTTAGCACAAATGCTTTAGTTTGAAGAAAGTTTTCATATTATCATTCATTCATAACTATGTGGGGAACTTTACATTATAGAACTTGGCTTGTATATTCCAATGATGAGTCTCCTCAAATGAGCTCTAGATCTTGGTGAGCAAGCAAGTTGGATGCACCCCACTAGTTCCATTGGAGAGCTTTCATACACTTATATCTCTATATGCATCCGTTGTGTGGCAATGCCTACTCCTTGCATAGCTTCGGTTGTAAGACTTTCTCTTGTCTTATGACCACTTTCAGCTTTATGAGCCTTTCTTCCATTGACCTTCCAAACCCCCCCCCCTCCATAATGTTCTCTTTGCCATAACATCCCGGTGCCAGGGACCAACGCAGAACACTTGCTTGTTTTTAGTGCGCAAATAGTTTAAGATTCAAGCATTGCATCGTGTGGAAAGCTTGACTTGATCCTAACTGGGGTTGTGAAGATCGTTTGACGTGCATGATATTGTTGTCCTTGAAAGCTTCAATCATCTGTAATAAACTTTGCACGGTTTATAGTCTTTTAGTATTGATTCATTAAAAGTTTTACTTATTTCTTCTTTGTTTATGCATTACTTGTTGATATCAAATATAGATCACAACTTTAGTTCATTTGATCCTAGTTTACATGCTCTTTTTTACATATTATGATCAAGATTGTGTGGTAGCATGTCACCTACCTACTCGAGGACGAGTAGGAACTAAGCTTGGGGATGCTTGAGACGTCTCCAACGTATCTATAATTTCTGATGTTCCCTGATGATATTATGCCAATTGCTACATGTTTTCTCCTTTCTTTATAGCATTTTTACACGTTTTTTGGGACTAACCTATTAACAAGATGCCAAGTCCCAGTTCCCTGTTTTCTGCTGTTTTTTATTTCAGAAAAGTTGTTCTGGAAATATTCTCGGAATTAGACCCCACAAATCCCGAAGTTCCTATTTTCCCCGGAAGCATCCAGAACACCAAAGAGGAGTCGAAGACGGGCACCAGGGGCCCCTCGCCATAGCCAGGCGCAGACCCCCCCTTGGCCGCGCCTGGGGGTGGTGAGGCCACCCTAGAGGCCCACCGACGCCGCCCTTTTGCCTATTTATTCCCCTCCGAAAGAAAACCCTAAGCATCTGATAATCCCTGAAAAGTTCCACAGTCACCGTCGTCGTCAACCCTAGATCAGGGGGGTTCTGAAGCTGTCTCCCGGCACCCTGTCGGAGAGGAGATCATCACCGGAGGCCTCTTCATCACCATGCCTGCCTCCGGAGTGATGCGTGAGTAGTTCACCCTTGGACTATGGGTCCATAGCAGTAGCTAGATGGTTTTCTTCTCCTCCTATGCCGCAATGTTTAGATCTCGTGAGCTGCCTAACATGATCGAGATTGTTCTTATATAATTCTATGTGTTGTGTTTGCTGGGATCCGATGAATACTAAACTTATGCCAAGTTGATTATAGTCTTTATTGCATGTGTTATTTGTGATCTTGCATGATTTCCGTTGCTAGTGGTTGCTCTGGCCAAGTAGTTGCTAGTGACTCCAAGAGGGAGTATTTATGCTCGATAGTTGGGTTCATGCCTCCTTTTTGCCTGTGCTCGAGTGACAGAAACGTGACGAGGGAGGATGTTCTGTTGCCACTAGGGAGAAAAAAGCGGTGTGAGTGCCCGCATGCACAATCGTTGCTTACATTACACACATTGCTTAATGCGATTATCTGTTGTTTGCAGCTTAATACCTAAGGGGGTTCAGATGATAACATCAGGGTGGATTATTAGTCATAGATGCAGTTGGATTACGGTCTATGTATATTGTTGTAATGCTCGCACTAAATATCATAGTAGTCATCATGTCATGAATGTGCACTACGGTGCAACCTCTATTTGTCAATTGCCAACCTTTATTCAGTTGGATTACGCGAACAAATAACAGCTCGGCAATTGACAAATAGAGGTTGCACCGTAGTGCACATTCACGACATGATGACTACTATGATATTTAGTGCGGGCATTACAACAATATACATAGACCGTAATCCAACTGCATCTATGACTAATAATCCACCATCAGGTTATCATCCGAACCCCCTTACGTATTAAGTTGCAAGCAACAGATAATTGCATTAAACAATGTGTGTAATGGTAGCAATGATTGTGCACGTGGGCACTCACACCGCTGTTTTCTCCCTAGTGGCAACAACACATCCTCCCCCGTCACGTTTCTGTCACTCGATCACAGGCAAAAATGAGGCATGAACCCAACTATCAAGCATAAATACTCCCTCTTGGAGTCACTAGCAACTACTTGGCCAGAGCAACCACTAGCAACGGAAACATGCAAGATCACAAATAGCATATGCAATAAAGACTATAATCAACTTGGCATGAGTTCAATATTCATCGGATCCCAGCAAACACAACACATAGAGTTACATAAGAACAATATGAATCATATTAGGCAACTCACGAGATCTAAACATTGAGGCATAGGAGGAGAAGACAACCATCTAGCTACTGCTATGGACCCGTAGTCCAAGGATGAAATACTCATGCATCACTCTGAGGCAGGCATGGTGATGTAGAGGCCTCCTGTGATGATCTCCTCTTCGACAGGGTGCCGGGAGACAGCTTCAGAACCCCCTGATCTTGGGTTGACGACGACGGCGGTTGTGGAACTTTTCGGGGATATTTGATCAGGTGTCTAGGGTTTTCCATCCGAGGGGAATAAATATGCGAAAGGGCAAAGGCGGTGGAGCCCTGGGGGCCCCACACCACCCCCTGGTGCGGCCAAGGGGGGCACGCCATCCCATGGTGTGGGCCCCCTGGTGCCCCTGTTCGACTCCTCTTTGGTCTTGTGGATGCTTCCGGGGAAAATAGGACTTTCGGGCTTCGAATTTTCCAATTCCGGGAATATTTTCAGAACAACTTTTCTGAAACCAAAAAACAACAGAAAACAAGAAACTGGCTCTGTGGCATCTTGTCAATAGGTTAGTCCGGAAAACGTGTAAAAATGACATAAAGGAGGGAGAAAACATGTAGCACTTGGCAATATATTATGGCGGAGCATCAGAAATTATAGATACGTTGGAGACGTATCAAGCATCCCCGAGCTTAGTTCCCACTCGTCCTCGAGTAGGTAAACGATAAAACAATAATTTCTGAGGTGACATGCTACTAACATAAACTTGAAAATAAAAATGTAAAAGCATATGTAAGCTGAGATCATAGAACTTTTAAACACAAACATGATAATAGAACTTTAATAATAAAGCATAGAAATCACTTTTCATCATGAGAAGTGTCTCAAATAAAAGGTCATGAATAACAATGCAAAAAAAGATTATGTTTGTTTCAGGTATAGAGAAAGCATGGCAAAGTGATATTTCGCTAGTCCTTAAGAGTGGGGAAAATAATTTGAGAACAAACAATAACACATCATGAATCAATTAATAATGTTTTTGGGACAAATGCACATAAAACTCAGAATGGCAAGACTGCTCTCTCAACTATGCATAAAGTTAGAAGATGAAGACTCAACATAAAATTAGAAGAAAGGCCCTTCGCAGAGGGAAGCAGGGATCACTCATGTGCTAGAGCTTTTTATTTTATTAAACAGAGGTATTAAAAGATGACACTCCCCCATCCATCTTTCACAAATCATGGCTAACTGAATCCTCGGGTGCCTGCCAACAATCACATACCATGGAGGAGTGTCTATATTTTGGGAGATGTATGCTAATGTCAACGAATTGTAAACAGAAAATATAGTACGTCACAAGACAACCGGATTCACAAGAGCGGCTCCCATATGAAGGACGCATCTGGGTAGAAGGTCATCCCTCTTTCTCTTTTGGTTACTGATGGCTCCCAAGTGCAGGAGATCAATCGTAGTCTTCGATGGGAAGTATTACCCAAATTTGTAGTTCGACTCAGTGGGAACACAAGAATACCGGTGAGACTTTAGCAATTGGGACGTCACTCCCAACCACACCTGTGTATCAACAAACTTGCAGCGAGAGTGGTGAGTGTAATAATGCAGTGAAAGTAAACAAACAGAAAGTAAATGGAGAGCAAGTGTTTTCCCAGTTTTCACCGGAAAAGAGTGAAAGTAAACCAGAGACTAAAACGCAGGCATGAGGTGACAGCGGGGTGTTGCACGGATAAGATTGATCATGTAATAATGTTTTGCTAGCAGCGGGGCCTTTCTCTATCTCAGTTTTATGTAGGTGTGTGTTCCGTAAATTATTGTGCGTACTAACCAAGAGAATTTGCACAAAGCCTATTGTCCTACCTGCCCATTTCACCGGGGCCAATTTGGAACTACAGGTAATTAAGGTCTACCCTTTCGAATAGCCCGGACCAACGCATTAACACTCCATGAACACACATAATCCTCAAACAAGAACATATCCCCCTTGTTTTCCCTAGCTGTCACTTTAGGGTTCACAGGTTCAACATAATAGAAGGTAATACACATTGCAGATAGATACCAAACTCAAATATATGATGTAGCAATGTAAGTTCAGTACTGAAATCATGCCACTTGGGCCCTAGTAACAAGCATTAAGCCTAGCAATAGTGCATCAACATAAGACATAAGAATTCTCAAGACAAACCCCTAGATCCCGCATACCGGGTAGCAATTACATGATCACTCTCATCCAAAACCCCACACACCTCACATGCCTACAGCAACTACTCACACATGGAGGGGGTGATGGAGCTCATGGTTGATGGACATGATGGTGGTGATGATGATGGTGACGAAGCCCCTCGAATTCCACCTCCGGGGGTGAAATCCCGGATCAATCTGACTCCAAAATCGAAGATCGTGGTGGTGGCGGCGCTCCATTTCGCGAACAGCCCTCCCCTTCGAAACCCGTCAGTTTCTCGTATATATGGAGGGGTACGTCGAAGACCTAGCCGGAGTGGGCCATCTGGGCCCAAAAGGGGTGACCCCACGCGGCCAAGGAATCTGGCCGCGTGTGGGGCCCCCTTTTGGCCCTCGGGTGGCCCCCCGGCCCCATCTGGTGCTCATTCCCCTTCTTTTCTATAAAAAGTTACGTGGTTTTCGTCCCCTGTGAAAAGTCCTGCGAAAATAGACGGAAAGAAGACTTTTGCTAAAAACAGCGTCAGATTCTGCAGATTTATTCAATTATGGGGGGACTCCGGAGAGAAATACGATGCAAAGTGCTTGGAAAAGTAGATGCATTTTGGGTGCATCAACTCCCCCAAGCTTAGCTCGTTGTTTGTCCTCGAACAACTCAAACGCAGTGCAGAAGCGATAACAACTTTGGCAAGAACTTTGCATTGCATATGCATCATCAATTAATACTAGCAAATACTCAAGACATGATTCCTGTAACAAGTAGCAAAATACTAGCAAGTGTGCATCTACTCAGTGTTGAATCATATATACTTGTTGCAATAGAAATAACATGAAGTGTTAATACTTGAATGAGTTTGCTCAATTGTAGACATAAACAAAGGCTTGTGCATCGCTGATGATTGAATCATATCAAGATTTTTGAGATCTCTGATTCTTCCATATGTTGACAAGTAAAATCATTGTGCTTACTACCTTGCTCTAAGTTTTGCTAAAGCATTAATTTTTCATTTTGATTCTTATGCTTGACAAACTACAAGTTGAAAGCCTCATGCCCCTTAAAAGCGAAGTCCCGCACCATGATTACTCAACTCTAGATTCCTAATAAGCCTTGTACAATCATTGTAAGTATTAATGACATCATAGAGAGAAGCAATTGGGGTACCTCTTGCCCCATAAAACATGGAAACCAGCCCATGTCAAAATGGCAAGACAAACAAATGGAATGGACTCATTATCCTTTTTTATTTCATTCACTATATGCATAGCTTCTTATTTTATTATAGGATATGTTGCGGAGTCCATTCTAGCTATAAGTAAATTTCCACCATGATATCGCATGGCTTGGGTTAGCGGCCCAATGCGTCTCTCTAATCATATATACTTACTCATCAAGACTTACTATTCCTCTACCTCATTTCGGCATGACAGGCATCCACAGTTAAAAGAACATGATATCAACTTGAATATAGAATTCTTAGTGCAGCGTTGAAAGTTTTCCATGTGATACACATTTAGACTAACCCCCAACCATAAGTTCGTCAAGCATAAGACTCCACTTTTATCATTCATGAAATTTTCTCTTTTAATTCTTTCCTTGGTTGGCAAGTTTAGTAAGCACAATGGGATGCGTAAACCTTTGCTTAAGGCTACAATTATTCAATCCATCAGCCAAGTAATGACACTAAACAATATTTCAGTTGCATCAGAATATATTCTACTAATCCACGGAGAAGATAAACAATGGCTATTATGTCACTAAGTGTTAAGGGAATCATAAGGTGTGCACTTGCTGTTATTAAAAAGCATACATAAGCACAGCAAAGGTGTCATACCTTTCATCCCTTCAAGCACATTATCATATCATTGTTGTTCTCCTCTCCCCACTTTAATTGCTCAATAAAAACTCAAATCTTGCTATAAAAAGTTACTGCATTCAGCAATTTGTTTACCTACCTAAACACCTCAAAAGTTTCTCATGTTTTACAGAGGTGAAGGCCATAAAAAGTTGCAGTAGTGATTAAATTTTCAGCTCAAACGGAGTCACAAGTAAAGATTAAAGCATATAACAGTGAACATATTTCAACAATTCCTGCAGCTCCGTATTTATACTAAACTCAAGAAAACAAAAAAAAAATTGGTTTTTGATTTTTAGAAACATAATGTAAATAACCAGAAGTAAACTATCTAACAAATAACAAAAATATTTTTGTGTTTTTGAGATTTAAAGAACATAAAACAACAAATAACATGCAAGTGATATAACACAACGAATGAGGAGGGAGAGAAATACTCCCCGAAGCTTGTGATCAAGCTAGTATCCTGGGTGGTAATCATGTCCACCACTCAACGAACCTCCCTGGAAGAAGGATGGATCCTGCCATGCATGTGCTCCAAGGTGTGGTTCAGGGAAGCCCCAGGGATATGCCATATGCGCCTGGTATTGGGGCTCCTCCTGTTGTTGCTCTTCTTGTTGTGGCTCTTCTTGCACAGTCCACTTTGTCTCCCTGTCAAACAAGTCAGCACAAGGGAGCCTAACAGACACAATGTGCCCATTAGAATCCTTATAGCAATATGAAAAATATTCTTTCTCAGCCCTGCTCATATCCATGCGAAAAAGTAAACCAAAATCCAGCAGTCGAGACTCATTTACCATGGTACCCAAGTTATCATTAAAACCTCGGTCTGCCATAATGTATTCATGGATTAAAGTGGCAATGGCACCAACATATAAAGGAGTTTTATCCGTGCCATTCCTACTCACAGCTAAATGCAAAGTTCTAGCAAGTATGGTTCCCAGGTTATATATAGGTGTTGTATTTTCCATTGCACATTTTAATAAATAGATCATAGGACCAGTGCAAGCAGAAGTGTTATCCCTAGCAAGGAATCCTCTAGCAAGAAACAATGCAAAATATCTAAGGCCCGGGTGTTGGATGCATGTGAACTTGCCTCTATTCATTCTTTCAGGAATATTTTTAGCAATGCTACGCCAGAATGTGACAAGTTCTTCTCTAGAATCAGCATTTGTTTCACCCATAACCCCGTAGTTGGTATACGTATAGCCTTACAGAATTCCTCTAATGACATGACTAAACGCTGCCCCCTCATTGTAAATTTAATGACAAAAGTAGCTGGAGGAGGATTCTTAGACTTACTTTTTCAGTGCACCGCCGGTCCCTCAAACCTGAATGTAGAGAGGAATTCCCTCGAGAGTTCCACATATGTGTTGCGTGGATGGCGTGAGAACTCAAGCAGCCCCGTAGTTGCAGCAAAGGCTTGGAAATCTTCAGCAATCCCCCAATGTTCAAGAACTTTGGGGTCTTGCCATCTTGTGGTATGGACACGCAGATTTTCACCTGCAAAAACCAATTCATCCTCCCATAACTGATTATCATCATGATTGTTGGACACCCTTGATTCTCTTCTCCTTGTCCTTGAGGACATCCCAAGCAATGCCTTTCCCTTGTTCAGCATGTTACCTTGTTGTACCAAAATAAAATTCAACAAAAATTAAATTTTATCACTCTAAAACATTGCTAAGGCATCCATAACTAGTCCTCTAATAAATATCATGCATCCATATCAACTAGAAAACTTAAATTCATGGAGTTCTTAGACATAATAGTTGACACCTAGTGCAGCAAAATACTTCATACACAAAGCATGGGAGCAAAAAGTAATTGGATGAGTGAAGGAGTTACATACCAAGGAGTGATGCCATCAAATAGATTTGAAAAATCTGCCTCAGATGTGGAGATCGAGGATTGACGGAGAAACAGAGCACGGGAAAAATGGAGGAGATGAACTGGGGTTGGTTTTCGGTCGAAAGGGAGCAGATGAGCATTGGATGGGCCCCAGCATCCACTTGTGGCCAAAAATGGGGTATCCCACACGGCCAAGGAATCTGGACGCGTGGAGGTACCTATTTTGGCCCCTGGTGGCCTGCTGGTGCTCCCCCACTGGCTGCTGGTCCCTTCGGGCAAAAAACTGACCCCCTAATTTTTCTGGAATTTTACGTGAAACTTTTCTACAGAGAATTCCTAAAACTTCATATTTTGTGACTCCTGATTCTAAAAAATTTAATACTATGTCTATGTCTCACAATTTTAAAGCAAATGACATAAAAAATGCAATTTAAATGTTTGTGAATCATGCCTTTATCATTTCCACATTAGTAATGAGGTTGATCAGGTCTCATTAGCAACATGTAAAGAATATAGCTCATGATTCTTATTATTACTTATTATAAAACAATAAATCAAGTTACCTCATATTTGGTTGGAATGGTCCCAATCATCAATATTTCATACCTTGGTGCTGGAGGTGGTATAGGTATTTCAATGCTACCAATCTTAATGGAATTTATTTGTATAGCATTCACACTTGTGCTCATACTTGTAACATGTTTCTTCTTGGGAAAATAAATAGTGTGCTCTTTGCCTTTAACATTAAATGTCACTTTGCTCTCAGTGCAATTTATCACAGCTCCTGCAGTATTCAAAAAAGGTCTACCAAGAATAATAGATAGATTATCATCTTCAGGCATTTCTAATATAACAAAATCAGTATGTATCAACTCATTAGCAATAGAGATGGGAACATCCTCACATATTCCTATAGGTACAGCAATTGTTTTATCCTCCATTTGTAAAGATATTTCTGTTGGAACTAGTTTGTTCAAATTAAGCTTCTTATATAGTGAGAAAGGAATAACACTAACACCAGCTCCTAAATCACATAATGCATATTTCACATAGGCTTCTTTAATTTTGCAAGGAATAGTAGGAATACCAAGATCTCCACGTTTTTCAGGCAATTTTCCTTTAAATGAATAATCAGCAAGCATAGCAGTAATAGCATCAATAGGTATCTTTCTTTTATTAGTGACAATATCATTCATGTATTTTGAATATGGAGGATTCTTAATAGCATCAATAAGTGGAATCTCTAATTTCATATTCTTAATCATATCATAAAATTGCCCATACCTCTCTTCATCTTTTGTTTTTGATACCTCTTGGGGATATGGAATGGGTCTGTGTACCCATGGATCCCTTTCTTTACCTTTATCTTTATCTTTATTTGGTTTCTTCTTCTTCTTGGTCTTCTCAATAGGAGGCTGAGGATCCTCCTTACCAGCAGCTTCTTCATTATTATCATCATGTTGTTCAATATCAGGTGGAGATGATTCTTCTTTTTCATTATTATCATCCTCAGTTTCAGCATCAGAAATAGAAATATCCTTGTCTTGCTCATTGGAGTCATCATCATGCTCATTTTCATTGGGAGATTTTCCTGCAAAAGATTTATCTTCAAGAGCAACTTGCTCTTTTCTTTTAGGATGATCATCAGGATAATCAGGATCCTGGGTGCTTGCACCTCCCCTTGTATTAACTCCACATAATTGTTTTTGTTTATTCAGATTTTCATACAATTGATTTTGTAAAGAAATCATTTGCTCAACTTGATTGTTCATCATTTCACAATGTTTAACAATTCTTTTAACTTCCCCTACACTATCATTTAAATTTTCACGGAGGAAATTAATTTTATGATGGTTTTCCATGATAGTCATTCTAATTTTACGCTCCTCAGGATTATCATGATAAGCAAAATTGTTAACATAAGAGACATCAACAGGAGGTGTTACCTCCTCATTACCTTCCATAGGGAGTATAGAGTTCACTTGAATTGGAAAGCATGGTTCATTAGTAGGAAGTTTAATACCCATTTCAGATAATTCCTTGAGATGAGAGGTTTTAATTCCCTTCTCTTTAATATCCTTGGAAGCTTCAGCCATTGTTTCTTGGTTCAACTCGATTATACCTCCTTTTCTTCTCTAGGAGTGTCTCATTTTTATCTATCTCCTCAATGTTCCAATCAACTTCATTCTCGAGAATAGACTCCAGTAATTCAATTGCTTCATCAACACTTCTGTCCCTAAAGATATTCCCTGCAATACTATCAAGGTAGTCTCTTGTTTCCCCCATTAGTCCATTATAGAATATATCAAGCAATTCATGAGGTTTAAAACCATGACCAGGACATTTCTTACACATTTTACCAAATCTCCCCCAAGCTTGGGGTAGACTCTCTTTCTTATCTTGTTTAAAATTGCCAATTTCAACAGTTAATGCATGTATCCTTTCAGCAGGAAAATATTTATTGAAAAACAATTGCAAGCATTCTTCCTTGCTAGTAATACATGCAGGTCCTAAACGATTATACCAAACTCTAGCATCTTCACCCAAAGAAAAAGGAAACAATTTTAAGAATAAATAATGTTGACGGATTTCATCATTTCCAAATGTAGTAGATAAAGCATGCAATTCAGCAATATGATCAAGAGGAGACTCCTCATCCTTTCCACAGAATCTAGACTTCTCAACTATCTCAATTATCTCAGGATTAACATTGAATTCATAATCTTTATCTCTAATTCTAATAGCTGGGCCACACAAATTCCTAGTAGCAGCAAAACAGTTTCCAAGAGAAGCATCATCATAAATAGAGAGTTTATCAAGTTTTGTATAATCAGGTGATATAAAGGCCTCAATAAATGCTTCTTCTTCTTCAGAAGAGGCCCCATATTCATACTCTCTACGAGTCTCATTTCTTTCTAGCTCAAGTTCTACATTTTCATCTACAAAAGATTCAGGAATTTCAGTTGTTTCAGGTGTTTCATTTGCCTCAGGTGTTTCAATAGTTTCAGGAATTTCAGAAGCTAGTTCTTTGTCTACATTATCAAGTGTTTGATCATTAGATGTACTAGTAGACATTTTTGACAATGGTGATTTACCAGCTATTCCTTTCTTTTTCTTAGCAGCCACAGTAGAAACAATATTAGGTGAAAAATTTGGTCTACTAGGCAAATCATTACCAGAACGAGTAGTCGAAGGCATTACCTCCTTCGAAGTGTCCTTTCCCTTTCCCATTGTAGGGAACAAGAAAGTGCAGCAAGTAGACAATAACAAGTGGTCTTACCAATAAAGCTAGGCTCCCCGGCAACGGCGCCAGAATACAGTCTTGATGGCTCCCAAGTGCAGGAGATCAATCGTAGTCTTCGATGGGAAGTATTACCCAAATTTGTAGTTCGACTCAGTGGGAACACAAGAATACCGGTGAGACTTTAGCAATTGGGACGTCACTCCCAACCACACCTGTGTATCAACAAACTTGCAGCGAGAGTGGTGAGTGTAATAATGCAGTGAAAGTAAACAAACAGAAAGTAAATGGAGAGCAAGTGTTTTCCCAGTTTTCACCGGAAAAGAGTGAAAGTAAACCAGAGACTAAAACGCAGGCATGAGGTGACAGCGGGGTGTTGCACGGATAAGATTGATCATGTAATAATGTTTTGCTAGCAGCGGGGCCTTTCTCTATCTCAGTTTTATGTAGGTGTGTGTTCCGTAAATTATTGTGCGTACTAACCAAGAGAATTTGCACAAAGCCTATTGTCCTACCTGCCCATTTCACCGGGGCCAATTTGGAACTACAGGTAATTAAGGTCTACCCTTTCGAATAGCCCGGACCAACGCATTAACACTCCATGAACACACATAATCCTCAAACTAGAACATATCCCCCTTGTTTTCCCTAGCTGTCACTTTAGGGTTCGCAGGTTCAACATAATAGCAGGTAATACACATTGCAGATAGATACTAAACTCAAATATATGATGTAGCAATGTAAGTTCAGTACTGAAATCATGCCACTTGGGCCCTAGTAACAAGCATTAAGTCTAGCAATAGTGCATCAACATAAGACATAAGAATTCTCAAGACAAACCCCTAGATCCCGCATACCGGGTAGCAATTACATGATCAATCTCATCCAAAACCCCTCACACCTCACATGCCTACAGCAACTAATCACACATGGAGGGGGTGATGGAGCTCATGGTTGATGGAGATGATGGTGGTGATGATGATGGTGACGAAGCCCCTCGAATTCCACCTCCGGGGGTGAAATCCCGGATCAATCTGACTCCAAAATCGAAGATCGTGGTGGCGGCGGCGCTCCGTTTCGCGAACAGCCCTCCCCTTCGAAACCCGTCAGTTTCTCGTATATATGGAGGGGTACGTCGAAGACCTAGCCGGAGTGGGCCATCTGGGCCCAAAAGGGGTGACCCCACACGGCCAAGGAATCTGGCCGCGTGTGGGGCCCCCTTTTGGCCCTCGGGTGGCCCCCCGACCTCATCTGGTGCTCATTCCCCTTCTTTTCCATAAAAATTTACGTGGTTTTCGTCCCCTGTGAAAAGTCCTGCGAAAATAGACGGAAAGAAGACTTTTGCTAAAAACAGCGTCAGATTCTGCATATTTATTCAATTATGGGGGGACTCCGGAGAGAAATACGATGCAAAGTGCTTGGAAAAGTAGATGCATTTTGGGTGCATCAGTTACACAATTATGCTTTGACTGATAAATCAGGGGCAAAAATAGTGAACAGATTTTGTGTGTATTAATTTGGGGCTGGGCACCCTGCTGCCAGCTCTTCTATCATTTGGATAAGCGGATGAAGCCACTAGTCCAGGGTGTGAAATCCTATCAACAAGTGAGATAAAGATTCTCTATTTACGTCCTCATGAGCAAAAACAGGAAAACAAAGCAGGAGTTATTTTGAAGGTTTTAAAGGTGACACATGAGAAATTTACTTGGAGTGGCAGTTAAATACCACATGTAGGTAGGTATGGTGGACACAATGGGAAAACTTGGTTTTAGGGAGTTGTATGCACGAGTAGAGCTCATACTCAGTACGGGTGGAGGCTAGCAAAAGACTAGGAGCGACAAATCAAGAGAGTATAAGAGCCATAATCATGCATAGCGACATAAACATCGTTAATTAAAGCATAAGCGGTATCACAAGTTGAAATAAATAAATTATCATAGGCTATTATTGACTGGTTTATAGTCATAAACATGTGTGAGCATGCGCTAAGTCAACCAAATAAAACATTCGAAAGAGAATACCATAAATTTATGCTTTAATATGACAAGAACAACTCATCAATCTTTCGATGGCACATTAAACACTCTAAGCTATTTGAGGCTAATCATGCTACTCAATAACCACGAGGCTTTAAAACTAAAATAACATCTAGCCTGATATGAAAAAGTTCTAGCCAAAGTCTACACAAGCTTCTACTTGCACCATTAAAAATTCTACTTTAAGCAGCAGTTTCTTCTCCCAACAAGCACCATACAAGATATGTTTTAACAAAAATAATCTTCATGATACAGCAAGAAAAAATGAGAGTACTCACATAACACTACTAAAACTAACAGCTCTGATAAGAGATGCATACAAAACAGGAGCTAAATAAATGCAGCAGCCAAACAAAGATTAAGAATACAAAGTATTCCCATGAAAAAGCGGAGCGTGTCACTCTCCAATAAAAGAATGCTGGGGTCCAACCAAGCTTATTGCAAAAATAAAAACAAACTTAAATAAAAAAATAAAAGACGCTACAAGTAAAGCACACAAGATGTGACCTAATAAAAATATAGTTTCACTAGAAGTGACCTGATAATTTGTCGATGAAGAAGGGGATGCCTTGGGCATCCCCAAGCTTAGACGCTTGAGTCTTATTGAAATTTGCTGGGATGTACCACCGGGGAATACCCAATCTTAGGCTCTTCACTCTTCTCAATCACGTCATATCATCCGCTTCTCTTGACCCTTGGAAACTTCCTTCACACCAAACTTCTCATAATCTTCATTAGCAACGTTAGTGCAATCAAAATAACAAATTCACATGGTTCATTCTAAACACAAGCCTAACACTCAAAAACACATTAGCTACTATCACAACTACTTTTAAAACTCTTTTTCTCAAAAGAACACCAAAAGAAAGAGATTAAGATGCAAATGCAATTATTGGCAGAAATCTGTCAAAACAGGACAGCAGGTAAAGATGATTTTTTTTGAAAATCTTCTGTTGCTCAAATCAAAAAGTGGTCAGCTAAGAAAAGTTTCGTATATAGCCCATAATTTCACACAAAACAACTCAAGTCATTTTGAATTTTCTGTTATTTTATGTGTATTTAACAGTGGACAGAAGAAATATGTTTCCTGCACAGAAATCCGAAATATAGCCTCAACTTTCCACTAGAGGCTTGACTTGGCTCAACAAAAACACAAAAGAAAAGATACAGCGGGGTTGCTAAGGAAATATAAAACACACATGTGCAAAGAAAACAAAAGAAAACAAAGGAAAACTGGTTGAAAACAGAGAAATAAAACGGGTTGTCTCCCGGTAGCACTTTTCTTTAACGCTTTTCAGCTAGGCATAAAAAGCAACTAAAGTATTTTCAAGTGAAGAAGCATCACCATCATAACCTGCTCTAATAATATAGTCAAAAGGTAGCTTCATTCTCTTTCTAGTAAAGTGTTCCGTACCTTTCTTGAGTGGGAATTGATATTTAATACTCCCCTCTTTCATATCAATAACAGCACCAACAGTTCTAAGAAAAGGTCTTCCCAAAACAATAGGACAAGAAGCATTGCATTCAATGTTCATAAAAACAAAATCAACAGGGACAAGGTTATTGTTAACCATAATAAGAACATCATCAATTCTCCCTAAAGGTTTCTTCTTAGCATTATCAGCAAGATGAACATCCAAATAACAGTGTTCCAACGGTGGTAGATCAAGCATATCATAAAGCTTTTTAGGCATAACATAGATACTAGCACCAAGATCACACAAAGCATTGCAATCAAAATCTTTTACTTTTATCTTAATGATGGGCTCCCAACCATCATCTAATTTCCTAGGGATATATGTTTCAAGTTTCAGCTTTTCCTCTCTAACTTTCATGAGAGCATTGGTAATATGTTTAGTAAAGGACATATTCATGGCACTAGCCTTGGGACTTCTAGCAAGATTTTGTAAGAACATAATAACTTCAGAGATATTTCAATCATCAAAATCAATATTATTATCATCAAAAGTAATGGGACCATTATCTCCCACATCTCTAAAAATTTAAGCACTTTTATCAGAAGCAATTTCAGCAATTTGAGGCAATTTAGCACGTTTCACTGAAGGGGTGGAGACTTTATTAACACCAACTACTTTAACATTGATAGTAGGAGGTTTACTAGAACATGGAGCTTCATTTTTACTAGTGGTGGTGATAGTGCAAACTTTAACAATATTATTCTTTCTAGCCAATTCATCTTCTCTTTCCCACCTAGCACGTAACTCAGCCATCAACCTAACATTATCATCAATTCGAACTTGAATGGCATTCAAATTTTTACTTTCTTTAACATCATGTGGCAAAACCTTCAGTTTTATAAAATCAGCATCAATAGCTAGGCTATCTACTTTAGAGGCAAGAACATCTATTTTACCAAGGTTTTCCTCAACAGTTTTATTAAAAACAGTTTGTGTGCTAATAAATTCTCTAAGCATGTTTTCAAGATCAGAGGTAGATCTTTTATTATTATTGTAGGAATTTCCATAAGAATTACCATAACCATTATTAGGAGGATAGGGCTTACAATTATTTCCACCAAAATTATTTCTATAAGCATTGTTGTTAAAATTATTATTTCTAATAAAGTTCACATCAACATGCTCTTTTTGAGCAACCAAAGAGGCTAAAGGAACATTATTTGGATCAACATGAGCTTTACCATCAACAAGCATAGACATAATAGCATCAAGCCTTTCACTCAAAGAGGAGGTTTTCTCAACATAATTTACCTTCTTACCTTGTGGAGCTCTCTCAGTGTTCCACTCTGAATAATTTATCACCATATCATCAAGAAGCTTTGTTGCATTGCCCAAAGTGATCGACATAAAGGTACCTCCAGCAGCTGAATCCAATAGGTTCCTTGAGGAGAAATTCAGTCCTGCATAAAAGGTTTGTATAATCATCCAAGTAGTCAATCCATGAGTGGGACAATTCTTCACCATAGTTTTCATTCTTTCCCAAGCTTTAGGAACATGTTCATTATAAAATTGTTTAACATTCATTATGTCACTTCTCAGGGATATAATCTTAGCAGGAGGATAATATTTTCCAATGAAAGCGTCTTTACACTTAGTCCATGAATCAATACTATTTCTAGGCAAAGATAGCAACCATTGTTTAGCTCTTCCTCTCAAAGAGAAAGGAAATAATTTCAGTTTAATAATATCTCCATCCACATCTTTATATTTTTACATCTCACATAGTTCAACAAAATTATTAAGGTGAGCAGCAGCAGCATCAGTACTAACACCAGGAAATTTCTCTTTCATAACAAGATTTAATAAAGCAGGTTTAATTTCGCAGAAAGCAGCAGTAGGAGTAGGTGGAGCAATAGGTGTGCCAATAAAATCATTGTTGTTTTTGCTAGTGAAGTCACACAACTTAGTATTCTCAGAGGAACTTAGTTTAGCAAACTAAAAGCAAGCAAATAAATAACAGCTATAAAGTAAACTAATTTGTGTGTGTTTTTGATATAAAGAAGCAAAAAAAAGACAAAAAAAAAACAAGACAATAAACAAAATAAAGAGGTTGAGAGTGAGAGACTCCTCTTGCCAGAAGACTTGTTTCTCCCCTGAGACGGCGCCAGAAATTTCCTTGATGCTACGCCTCAATGATGCCTTGATAGCGTGTTGGGAACCCCAAGAGGAGGGTATGATGAGTGCAGCAGTAAGAATTTCCCTCAGTTAAGAACCAAGGTTATCAATCCAGTAGGAGAAAGAGGATCTTCGGAAGGTTGATGCCACTGACGGTGGTGATGGCTCACCGGTGTCAGCAACAACGCGGAACCTGCACACAACACAACCAAAATACTTTGTCCCAATGGTACAGTGAGGTTGTCAATCTCATCGGTCTTGCTGAAAACAAAGATTAGACGTATAGTGTGGAAAATAATGTATGCTTGCAGTAAGTAAAAAAAAGCAGGAAATTGTAGTGGTTTGTTTAACAGTGTAGGAAAATGGACCGGGGTTCATAGGTTCACTAGTGGTGTCTCTCCATAAAAGATAGCATGCTGGGTGAACAAATTACAGCTAGGTTCACTAGTGTTATGAGAGAGCAATTTTTTGGTGTTAGTACTGATGTTGTTGCTACCCATCTTAATAATTTTGTTGAACTCTGTGAGATGTAAAAATATAAAGATGTAGATGGAGATATTATTAAACTGAAATTATTTCCTTTCTCTTTGAGAGGAAGAGCTAAAGAATGGTTGCTATCTTTTCCTAGAAATAGTATTGATTCATGGACTAAATGTAAAGATGCTTTCATTGAAAAATATTATCCTCCTGCTAAGATTATATCTTTAAGAAGTACCATTATGAATTTAAAGAAACTTGATAATGAGCATGTTGCTAAAGCTTGGGAAAGAATGAAATCTTTGGTAAAGAATTGTCCCACTCATGGGCTGACTACTTGGATGATCATCCAAACCTTTTATGCAGGTCTGAATTTTTCTTCAAGAAACCTTCTGGATTCAGCTGCTGGAGGAACCTTTATGTCCATGACTTTAGGGGCAGCAACAAAGCTTCTTGATGATATGATGGTAAATTATTCTGAATGGCACACCGAGAGAGCTTACGTCCATTTTGCATCACTGCTTTATATTATTATTCTCTGTTATTCATCGATATATTTCATGTTATGATGCATCACTTATGTTATTTTATCTTATTTTGCATGTTTCATAATTTTTGGTGAATAAACACCGGAACCAGAAATCTGATGGAAAAAGCACCGTCAAGATACCCTATTTCAGAAGATCAGAAGAAGAGGGGGATACCGGAGGAGTCTTAGAAGTTCCGAGGAGGAAGTGAGCCAAAAGGGAACCCGGAGGGGGGCCACCTGGGCCCCATACCACCAGGCGGTGCCCCCTGGCCCACTCCTGGGCGCCCCCTTTCACGTACTTGACCCCCAGGGAATCCTAAGCCCCATAACATCATCGAAGAATTATTCCGCCGCCGCCACGGGGCGAAAAACACCAGAGAGAGAAAAGCTCTCCGGCAGGGAGAAATCTGCTGGGGAAATTCCTCCCCGAAGAGGGGAAATCATCGCCATCGTCACCGTCATCGCTCTGGGCATCATCAAGATCGTCATCATCATCCTCATCACCAGCACCATCATTGTCACCGTCCACCTTCATCCCGCTGTAACAATTAGGGGTCTCTATCATTGTTTTACATTAGATCTCTCTCTCGGTGTGGATTACTTGTTAGTAGTTGATGCTTGTGAGATTTATCGGTGTTTACAATTTATGACCAGATTGTTATTATCCATTGTATCACCTCTGATTATGATCCATATGATGGCTCGTGAGTAGTTCATTTAGTTCTTGAGGACATGGGAGAAGTCATGATGTTAGTAGTGAAGTTATGTTGAAGTAATATCTCGTGGTTAGGTATTTAAGTTGTGGTGTTATTCTTCTAGTGGTGTCATGTGAACATCGACTACATGATACTTCACCTTTATGGTCCTAGGAGGATGCATTGTGTATTGGCTACTAATTGCGGGGTTGTCAGAGTGACAGAAACCTAAACCCCCGTTAGGAAACCAATGCACAAGGGAGTGTAGGATCTCGGAGTTTTAAGTCTGTGGTTAGATTTATCTTAATTACTTTCTTGTATTTGCGGATGCTTACGAGGGGTATAATCACACGTATGTATTAGTCCTAGTTGGTCGGTGCATTAGCATAGGTTCACCCACACAACACTTCAGAAACCAATAAATATTAATCAACCGTAATGAAGCGAAAGCACCTGACAAAATTCCCATGTGTCCTCGAGAACGTTTGGTAATCATAAGTAGAACAACCAGCTTGTCCTTTTTCTCTCAAAAGGATTGTGCCACTCGCTGCAATATTATTTACTGCACTTTATTTAATCGCACTTTATTTATCTGCTATATCAAAAACCTCCAAAAACCCGTTTACTAGTGTTTACAGTGAATCCTCTATCCAAGCTGCTTGTCAACACCATCTGCTCCTCGTTGGGTTCGACACTCTTATTTATCAAAAGTACTACAATACACCCCCTATACTTGTGGGTTATCAAGACTATTTTTTGGCGCCGTTGCCGGGGAGTGAAGCGCTATTGGTAAGAGAAACTTTTACTGTGAGTGCTATTTTTTTTTTCTGTCTGTTGTTTTATTTCATTATGGAGAATACCTTTGGTTCTCTGTTTAGGGGTACCTCTACCGTTACTACTAGGATAGTAGGTGACCCGTTATCTTCTGAATTAGATCCTTATAAAATACATATGAAAATCGTTGGACGTGTTAGGGATAACTGCTATTACGTTGATGGAACTGTCCATCTCGGTGATCATTTGCTCTTTATACATGAATTATGCGAGTTATTTAGGTGTGCATGTATTACAATGGATGAAGTTAAAAGTAAATTATTTTCTTTATCGCTGAAAGGAAGAGCCGCTGAATGGTTCAATTTATTGAAGAATGGTGAATCTATTAGATGGGAGGAAATTGTTCCTCTCTTTTATTCTAAATTATATCCTCCTAGTGAGATTCATAAAGACCGGAATCAAATATATAATTTATGGCCTCGTGATGGAGAGAGTATTGCCCAAGCATGGGGGAGAATGAAGTTATTAATGCTCAAATATCCCGTTCATGAACTACCGAGTAATATTGTTATCAATAATTTTTATGCAAGGCTTTCTCTTGATGATAAGGATTTATTGGATGCTTCTTCTTCTGGATCATTCACACGTATGAAGGAAGAAGCTAAATGGGATCTTCTTGGCCGTATTCAAGAAAACATCGGAGGATGGGAGAACGACAAAGGTAGAAAGTCATGTATAAATTATGATTATGAATGCATTAAATCTTTTATGGAAACCAATGATTTCTATAATGTTAGTGTTGTTTGTGGTCTTGATTCTCAAATCTTTGAAAACTGTCTTAAAGCTTTTGCCTCCTATCTTGATATTCCTAAAAAGGAATTTAGCAAGTATCATGCACCTTATAAAGATATTGTTCCTGCTAGTAATATAGAAGTGCATGTTGTTAATCTTATTGTTCCTAATCCTTATATTGAAAAAATGCCATTCCCTGCTAAGGTGAAACAGCACTCTATTGTGGCTAGTGTGGTTAATAAGAGTAATAAGAAATCTATTGAACCTGATGAACAAATAACTGTTGAACCTGCTGTAGCAATAGTAAAAGATCTTGTTTGTGGAAATGTAGAGGATGAACACATTGTCTTCTGTGAGGATGCTTCTAATATTGTTTCCCATCCTCATAGACCTAAGAAAACTAGTGTTCATGTGCTTTCTGTTAATATTGGTGATCATTGCTATTATGCTTTGTGTGACATTGGTGCAAGTTCTAGTTCTATACCTTATGAGCTTTATAGAGAAATTATTCATGAAATTGGTTCTTGTGAGCTTGAAGATATTGATGTGGTTATTCATCTTGCTAATAGAGAAACTGTCTTTTCGATTGGTATTGTTAGAGACGTGGAAGTTCTATGTGGTAAGACTAAATACCCAATTGATTTTCTAGTACTTGGTAAGGCTGCTAGTAAAACTTGTGCTATTATTTTTGGTAGACCTTTCTTGAACACTTGTGGTGCTATTATAGATTGTAAGAGACAGAAGATATTGACTAAATTTTATGGAAAATCTTATGAGTTCAATTTCTCCAAATTTGCTAGAGCACCTTATGAATCTAAATTGCCTGATGAGGACTTTAAAGTTGAACAACTTGCTTCTATTCTCTTGCTTCTAACAATGCTTTGCAGCAATATATGGAGGACCACGAAAGTGAGGTCTTTATGGAAGAAACAAAATAGATTTATGATATTATTCTTCGTCAACCGGTGATACTGAAACATAATTTACCTGTGGAAGACTTGGGTGCCACATTGCCACCCAAGGAGGATCATGTCTTAGATTTAAAACCCTTGCCTGATGATCTTAAATATGCTTATATTTGATGATAAGAAAATATAACCTATTATTATTAGTGCTAAACTTTCAGGTGAAGAAGAGGAAAGATTACTGGGAATTCTAAAGAAATACCGTGGAGCTATTGGATATACTCTTGATGATTTGAAGGGGATTTCTCCTACTATATGTCAGCATGCTATTAATATTGAACCTGACGCAAATCCAATAGTTGAGCATCAATGTCGTTTAATTAATAAGATGAAGGAAGTGGTAAGAAATGAGGTATTAAAACTCCTTGATGCTGGTATTATTTTTCCTATTGCTGATAGTAGATGGGTGAGCCATGTGCATTGTGTCCCTAAGAAGGGAGGAATGACTGTTGTGCCTAATGAAAACAATGACCTTATTCCACAAAGAGTAGTACTTGGTTATAGAATGTGCATTGATTTTAGAAAGGTTAATAAAGTTACTAAGAAAGATCATTATCCTTTACCATTTATTGATCAAATGTTAGAGAGGTTGTCTAAGAAAACTCATTTTTGCTTTCTTGATGATTATTCTGGGTTTTCTCAAATTTCTGTTAGGGCAAAAGATCAAGAGAAAACAACATACTTGTCCTTATGGTACTTATGCTTATACGTGTGCCTTTTGGTTTGTGTAATGCTCCTGCTACATTTCAAAGATGCATGTCTACTATTTTTCATGGTTTTTGTGAGGAGATTGTGGAAGTATTGATGGACGATTTCTCCGTCTATGGAACTTCTTTTGATAATTGTTTGCACAACCTTGATAAAGTTTTGCGGAGATGTGAGGAAACTAATCTTGTTCTTAATTAGGAGAAATTCCACTTTATGGTAAATGAAGGAATTGTTCTTGGACATAAAATTTCTGAAAGAGGTATTGAAGTTGAGAGAGCTAAAGTGGAAGCCATAGAGAAAATGCCATGTCCTAGGGATGTTAAAGGTATTCATAGTGTTCTTGGTCATGCTGGTTTTTATAAGAGGTTTATTAAAGATTTCTCTAAAATATCAAAGACTCTTACTAATCTTCTTCAAAAAGATGTACCATTTGTTTTTGATGATGATTGTAAGGAAGCTTTTGAAACTTTAAAGAAGGATTTAACTACTGCTCCTATTGTTCAACCATCTGACTAGAATTTACCTTTTGAAATTATGTGTGATGCTAGTGATTTTGCTATAGGTGTTGTTCTTGGACAACGAGTAGATAAGAAACTGAATGTTATTCATTATGCTAGTAAGACTCTTGATGTTGCTCAAAAGAATTATGCTACTACTGAAAAAGAGTTCTTAGTTGTAGTCTTTGCACGTGATAAGTTTAGACCTTATATTGTTGACTCAAATGTTACTATTCATACTGATCATGCTGTTATTAGATACCTTATGGAAAAGAAAGATGCTAAGCCTATGATTATTAGATGGGTGTTGCTGTTACAAGAGTTTGATTTGCATATTGTGGATAGGAAGGGTGCTGAAAATCCTGTTGCTGATAACTTGTCTAGATTGAAAAACATTACTTTTGACCCTATTCCTATTAATGATAGTTTTACAAATGAACAGTTGGTTGCAATAAAGGTAAAATCCCAAGATAGTCCATGGTATGCTGATTATGCTAACTTTATTGTTTCAAAGTATTTTCCTCCAACGTTTACAACTCAACAAAGAAGAAAATTCTTCTATGATTGAGGCATTATTTTTGGGATGGCCCACATTTATATAAAGAAGGAGTAGATGGTATTATGATAAGATGCGTTCCAGATCATGAACAACATGAAATATTGAAGAAGTGTCATGGTAGTGCTTATGGAGGACATCACGCTGGAGATAGAACTGCACAGAAGGTTCTATAATCATGTTTCTATTGGCCTACTCTCTTTAAAGATGAAAGTAAATTTATTTTATCTTGTGATGAATGTCAAAGAGTAGGAAATATTTCTAGACATAATAAAATGCCTATGAGTTATTCTCTTGTTATTGAACCTTTTGATTGTTGGGGATTTGAATTTATTGGTCCTTTTCCTCCTTCGAATGGTTACACTCATATTCTTGTTACTGTTGATTATGTTACTAAATGGGTAGAAGTTATACCTACAAAAAGTGATGATGGTGAGACCTCGTTAAAAATGCTTAAAAATGTTATTTTCCCTAGGTTTGGTGTGCCTAAATATCTTATGCTGATGAAGGTTCTCACTTTATTCATGGTGGTTTTAGAAAAAACCTTGCTAAATATGATGTTAATCATATAATTTCCTTAGCTTATCATCCTCAAACCAGTGGGCACGTAGAATTATCAAATAGATAAATTAAATCTATCTTGCAAAAGACCGTTAATAAATCTAGGAAGAATTGGTCTGATAAGTTGAATGATGCTTTATGGGCTTATAGAACTTCTTATAAAAATCCTATGGGTATGTCTCCCTATAAAATGGTTTATGGAAAAGCTTGTCACTTGCCTTTAGAATTAGAACACAAAGCTTATTGGGAAGTGAAAGAACTTAATAAAGATTATAAACTTGCTTGTAAGAAAAGAATGCTTGATTTGAATCATCTAGATGAATGGAGATGTAAAGCTTATGAAAATGCTAAGCTCTTAAAAGAGAAAGTTAAACAATGGAATGATAAAAGAATCCTTAAAAGAGAGTTTCATGTTGGTGAGAAAGTTCTATTGTATCGGTCTCGTCTCAGATTTTTTGCAGGAAAATTACTCTCCAGATGGGAAAGACCTTATATTATTGAAGAAGTGTATCATTTGGGTGCAATCAAAATTGAATCCCTCAAAGATAACACTACACAAGTGGTAAATGGGCAAAGAATAAAACATCATATATCCGGGGATTCTTATGATGAAGATGTTGATGTTATTCAAGTAATGACTCCGGAGAAGTTCATTAGAGGGAAGATTCCAGAATCTGCAGAGTCTATTTTGGAATATGTAACAGTTCTGTTAAGAAAAAGTTCGCGGAATACCTTCCAAGTTATAATTTGTTAGTTTTTGGAAAATATGAAAAATACCGAGCCGAAGAAGAGTTGGAGACGGTGCCCGAGGGCACCATACCATGCCTGGGCGCGGACTGTCGCACCCTGATTTCTAGGGGATACTCACCGTACGAACTGGATAGCAGATGCTTGGATTATGGGGCATAACTGCTCCCACGTCCCAGCTTCCTGGTAGGCCTGCGCTTATGCGCGACAACACAAGCCCTGCTATTCCATCGTCGATGTAAACTATCCACTAGAGATCAAAGGCACTTCCATCAACGTACTTCAAACCATACACACATGGTACGTCAACGGCGTTGAACAACTGATATCACAACAGATCTCTACGACACCAAAAGATTGAAAATAACTTGCAAATGGCTCTCATTAGAGCAGAGATAGCAAATACAATCATTCAGAGGGCACATGCCCCAACAATACATCATTACAATACGGCGGAAGCATTCAACATGTCTGAGTACAGACAAGATCCAAATAGGCCTAAGAGGCCGGAAACGAAAAGACGGAGCCCATCCACGAAGTTCCTGGATCCTGCCCGGGGTCCAGCTATCTACTCGTCTGCAGTCTCGTCAAACTCCACGAAGTAGCCATCCTGGTGATCCTCGTAGTCGTAGTCGAAGTCTGCGTAAACCACAGCCCCAACGGGGTCAGTACATCCAAGTACTGGCAAGCAAGACTCACATTTCATCAAGGAGTTACTCGTCAACACAAGCCGGGATGCTTGGGTTCAACGGAAGAAGATGGGTATTATAAAAGCTGCAGCGGGCTGCTCTAACCAACTACAGAAGATACTACTAGTTCCGGCTAACAGAAAAGATAAGATCGAGGAATTGTAACCAACTGAAAGATAACTTCAAACAAACCCATCCTGGATCTCGCCCCTTATCCGAAGAAGCAATCCGGGGATAACTCACACAGTGGTATTAAAGATGAGTCAAGTTATTGTGTGAATAACCTATTACTAGTCAAGTTATTAATCATTGGGTGAAACATGATTGATCATTATGTTGGAGTTGTCCTGAGTACTTGTTAGCCAGTACTTTCACCAAGTAGTCCATAACCGCGGAAAACACGGCTTCTCGAGAAGATTTACCCTGCAGGGGTGCACCATAGTAACCGTACACGTAAGAATATCCCGCCAGATGGGAGATCACCCCACCAAGCGGGGTACTCAACACAACCAACCCTTCTTCGCATCAAGCCCAAAGCACCGCGTGCTGTGCGTGCGCGGCTAATCCACCCCCCGAAGAAGTGGGGAGCTTCATAGCACTGGAAGACCACGCCGCCCTAAATGCCGACTACAAAAGTTCCACCCTGGCGCCAAGGGTTCGTACCTGCATATGATGCAGCAAATGGAACACCCGAACTAGTACGGCGATTTGGACGAGATGCGAATCGAGTCAGTTGAGGGGGGCGCCCATACTCGCTTCCCACATGCGGGTAGTGCGCTCATCATGGATCAGTAGACAAGACCCTTTTCCTATTAGGGTCGACACTAGCAGGCCTCAAAACCACAAAGGGCCTCCTGCCGGTGCCTTATCATCAAATTATTATTACCATTAGCATTATCAGGATTGATTGATTAACATTCGAGCCCCCGGTTCGGTAACAATGATAATAGTACGATAGTAAAAGAAGTAACCGACAACAGGCTCGAGCAAAAGCAACCCTAAGCATGCTAGATATGAACAGGCACAAGCAATGGCTGTAGGTATGGAGGTGAGGCAATATCATGGCTCAAGATATCATGTGATGGGTTCGGATAACAAGCATCGATTCATAGGGCTAGCAGAAATAGACAAAAGGATAGTATCGACAACAAGTGTGGAAGAGAACTCGATGATTCATGTGAGTGATAACTTGCCTGCAAACCCAGTAGCCTGGTACTGAGCTGAAAATCCTTAGAAGGGGTACCGTACGTCTCGTCGGTCCCAACGTCGTCGTCTAAAGCGAGAAGAAGCAAACACACAACCGAAAGAGACGAACAATCAATACATGGCATAGGTGCACAAACATGGGATGATGCATGTCATGTTAATAGATGCATCAAAGCAAACTACTTGACAAAATAACACAATTTAATTGGACCCATATGCAATGTGAATTGCATATGGATGCAAATGGTTTAGGTTGAAGCAATGATCTACATTTGATTAACAAGTGTAAGTAGTTAAATATGATGCATGCATGATGATAACAAGAAGTAAACAACATTAGATGCAATTGGAATGGTAGTTAACAAGTTAGGGAATTTTATTATTAAGTTTGGAAATTTGGTTACTTAATGATGTTATACAAATAATGGTTGTTTTCAACAAGTTAAAGTGTTCAAAGCAATTAACAAAGTTTATATTTGAAAAGAACATCAAATTTTAGTTGGATTACATGTTTCACTTGTTGAAAAAGGATTTCAAATAAATTATTTATGAATTAAACAAGTTTAAGCAAGAATTAAATGAATTTAATTCAAACATGAACTTATTTGAATTTTTATTTGTTCAAAACATTAAGTGAGATTCATGTTTGCAAAGTTTATACTTTTGTGGTTGGAAAACATATTTTATATGTCCCAAAAGAATTTGTTTTGATCAAGTTATGAAATTAACAGTTTTAAATGAATTAAACAAGGTTTAAATTATTTAACCAATTTTAATTATTCAAAACAGAAAACAAAGTTTATATTTGGAAAGAGGGTTTAATTTTGCATGGAAAACATATTTCATTTGTGGAAATTGGATTTAAAATGAGCAAGTTATTATTTTGGCAATTTTAAATGCAATAAACAAGAAACAGTTGTTTTCAGCAATTTAAATTATTCAAAACAGCCAACAAAATTTATATTTGGAAAGTACATGAAAAATTGATTGGAAAACATATTTAGTTTGTTGAATTTGGAATTTTTATGAACAAGTTATGAATTTTGCAAGTTTAAGTGAATTTGACAAGTTTTCAAATTTTGCACCAATTTAAAATATTCAAAACAGTA
The DNA here is from genome assembly GCA_028641055.1 of Alopecurus myosuroides. Taxonomy (NCBI): domain Eukaryota; kingdom Viridiplantae; phylum Streptophyta; class Magnoliopsida; order Poales; family Poaceae; genus Alopecurus; species Alopecurus myosuroides. Next base: position 267,845,145 of record CM054062.1, read on the forward strand.
AACAAATTTTATATTTGGATAGAACATTTAATTTGGTATTGAAAACATATAAAAAATGTTGGAATTGGAGTTAAAATGATTTATTTATGCAATTTCCAAAATTTGGGGTAAATCTGCCATTTTTATGGATCTAGGGACTTAGGAAATATTTTTCAGGGATCTAGATTAACTTGCAAGGGCCTAGGTGTGATTACCAGAAAGTTTCGTGACCAAAAGCATGTAAAATAAAAAGGTGGGTTTTATTGCAGGAGGTGGGATTCGATCCCTGGACCTGTGGTTGGGCGCAGGGGAACCAACCAGTTGGGCTACTGCTTGTGTTTGTGTTAGACTAGGACTCGGGGGGTATAAGCTGTGCTTGCGCGGAATTTTTCTCTGAAACATAAACTGCACGTACTGAACATTGGGGTCGGACAGAATCAGATCGAACGCTGCAGCGGCTGCTCGCCGGAGGGCCGTGGGATTGCGAGTAGAGAGGAGGGAGAGGGAGGAGGATCGAGAGGAGGGAGGAGGAGGCGCACCTCACCTTGGCTGAGGCGATTGAAGGCGGGAGCAGGCGGACAGGTCGCTGCAGCCAGGTGCGATGCAGTGGGTCGTGGCCGGCTTGGAGGAGATGGCGCCGGCGGTGGGGACCCTCCCGGCTCGAGCCGAGGGCATGGAGAGGAAGCCCGCGGTGGGGCGGTTCCATTCCCGCCCCCACCGCGGCCGGAGAGGGTCCGGAGCTCCGGCGACCACCGGAGTTGGAGGAGCTGTTTTCTTTCGGGTGCAGGTTACAGAGAAGATGGAGTGGAGAGAAAAGAGAGGGAGGAGGGAGAGGACGGCGGGGGAAGAGGAAGGAGGGAGCTAGGGGAACCCTAGGCTCGGCCTAGGTCTTATAGGGGGAGGGGGAAAGAGCTCAGCCATTCCTCCATGCTCTCTGCTACGTGGACACAGTAGATACGCAGCCGTACGAGGAAGACGATGGGGGAAGGGGTACCGGGCCAAAAGGGTGGGCTGGCCACTAGATGGGCTGAGGGAAAAGGGAAAAGGGCCTGCTGTGTGTGCTCCTCTCTTCTTTTAATTATTTGATCCAAATTAATTTTTTTTTGCTGATTTGGAAATAGGAAGAGAAGATAAGTGTTTGGGTTAGGAAAAATGTGAGAAAAATTGGGTGAGTTTATTAAGTCAAAAGCAACCACTTGCCAAGCTTGGAATTTTTTAAAAAGTTCAAATTCTTTTGTTGTTTGCAAATTAATTCGAATTTGAATGATTTTGGGATTAAGTGATTATTAAAAACAAAAATTTAAATAGGGTGAACCCTATTGATTTAAATAGAACAAAAGAGTTGATTTGATTTGGAGAGTTTCATAAACTCAAGTTGGGTGCTGATTTCAAGATTTGAATTGAATTTTGAAGGTGATCGGAATTAATTGATTGAATTAATTGTTTGATTAAAACCAACAATTTAATAACTGATCAACATGGAATAAAATGGAACAAATTGGTTGTTTTCATTTGTTATTTTTATTCCAAAAGTTGTAACAGAACAAGTATGAAAACAAGGCATTTGAAATTGTTTGAGTTTCATTGTGAAAACAAAGAATAACAGATGCAAAACAAAAGAAACAAATGTAACAATATGATGACATGATGCAATACTTTAATAAACAAGAAATCAAACATTCTAATTGGTAGGTTTTCATACTTGGGCTGTTACAAAACGCCCCCCCTTGAAGGAATCGCGCCCCGAGATTCCTACTGAGAAAAGAAAAGGTCCGGATACTTCTTGGGAAGATCCACTTGAGCTGTGACACGTGAAACACATCGTGCACATTGGATAGACGTCAGGGAATTTGGAAACCACCGGAACAATATTAGTAGATGTATAGGTTTTGTATGGAGGGTGTATAGCTGGATAGAACTTGATTCATTTGGAGAATAGACTATCTGTAATAAGGGTGGAACAGAGTTATTGGCATCAATGCAACACCAAGAATGACATCAATGTCAGAATCAGCAACATGAGAGTAACGAGGAATATGTGGCCTCCCATTAGGATTTGGTATCTTGGAAGTCAACATTTGAGATTCCGGAGAGTGAACAGAGATTTGATTGCTTAGTGGAACCAGAGTTAGGTAGTTTGTTGTGGCAAGGATTTTTGACACCACAGAATGTGATGCTCCGGTATGAAACAACACTTTAGCTGGAATAGAGTTTACGAGGAAGTTTTGATTATACGCCGGTAGAAGATTTGAAGTGGAAAACAACAACAAGATTTCAACGGACGAAATGTTCTTTAAAAGAACAGGATATTGAAGCAACACCGGGAAAACGAGAACAAGATTTCTGAGGTACTACGGAAAACCCAAAACACGTGAAATCCTAACTTGAAAGTTTAGATGAGAAGGGAAAAACCAACGTTGCACTTCCTTACCAGAAAAAGGGAGGGAGGGTGGGGAAAAGAAGAAAAAGAACAGAATTCCTACTCTCACGTTTCATTTTTCCTATATAGCTACAAAATAGTTTCTAGACTCAACTGCGACCAGTAAAAAGGGATCCTACAGGCAGACAGGCTCTGATACCATTTGTCGCACCCTGATTTCTAGGGGATACTCACCGTACGAACTGGATAGCAGATGCTTGGATTATGGGGCATAACTGCTCCCACGTCCCAGCTTCCTGGTAGGCCTGCGCTTATGCGCGACAACACAAGCCCTGCTATTCCATCGTCGATGTAAACTATCCACTAGAGATCAAAGGCACTTCCATCAACGTACTTCAAACCATACACACATGGTACGTCAACGGCGTTGAACAACTGATATCACAACAGATCTCTACGACACCAAAAGATTGAAAATAACTTGCAAATGGCTCTCATTAGAGCAGAGATAGCAAATACAATCATTCAGAGGGCACATGCCCCAACAATACATCATTACAATACGGCGGAAGCATTCAACATGTCTGAGTACAGACAAGATCCAAATAGGCCTAAGAGGCCGGAAACGAAAAGACGGAGCCCATCCACGAAGTTCCTGGATCCTGCCCGGGGTCCAGCTATCTACTCGTCTGCAGTCTCGTCAAACTCCACGAAGTAGCCATCCTGGTGATCCTCGTAGTCGTAGTCGAAGTCTGCGTAAACCACAGCCCCAACGGGGTCAGTACATCCAAGTACTGGCAAGCAAGACTCACATTTCATCAAGGAGTTACTCGTCAACACAAGCCGGGATGCTTGGGTTCAACGGAAGAAGATGGGTATTATAAAAGCTGCAGCGGGCTGCTCTAACCAACTACAGAAGATACTACTAGTTCCGGCTAACAGAAAAGATAAGATCGAGGAATTGTAACCAACTGAAAGATAACTTCAAACAAACCCATCCTGGATCTCGCCCCTTATCCGAAGAAGCAATCCGAGGATAACTCACACAGTGGTATTAAAGATGAGTCAAGTTATTGTGTGAATAACCTATTACTAGTCAAGTTATTAATCATTGGGTGAAACATGATTGATCATTATGTTGGAGTTGTCCTGAGTACTTGTTAGCCAGTACTTTCACCAAGTAGTCCATAACCGCGGAAAACACGGCTTCTCGAGAAGATTTACCCTGCAGGGGTGCACCATAGTAACCGTACACGTAAGAATATCCCGCCAGATGGGAGATCACCCCACCAAGCGGGGTACTCAACACAACCAACCCTTCTTCGCATCAAGCCCAAAGCACCGCGTGCTGTGCGTGCGCGGCTAATCCACCCCCCGAAGAAGTGGGGAGCTTCATAGCACTGGAAGACCACGCCGCCCTAAATGCCGACTACAAAAGTTCCACCCTGGCGCCAAGGGTTCGTACCTGCATATGATGCAGCAAATGGAACACCCGAACTAGTACGGCGATTTGGACGAGATGCGAATCGAGTCAGTTGAGGGGGGCGCCCATACTCGCTTCCCACATGCGGGTAGTGCGCTCATCATGGATCAGTAGACAAGACCCTTTTCCTATTAGGGTCGACACTAGCAGGCCTCAAAACCACAAAGGGCCTCCTGCCGGTGCCTTATCATCAAATTATTATTACCATTAGCATTATCAGGATTGATTGATTAACATTTGAGCCCCCGGTTCGGTAACAATGATAATAGTACGATAGTAAAAGAAGTAACCGACAACAGGCTCGAGCAAAAGCAACCCTAAGCATGCTAGATATGAACAGGCACAAGCAATGGCTGTAGGTATGGAGGTGAGGCAATATCATGGCTCAAGATATCATGTGATGGGTTCGGATAACAAGCATCGATTCATAGGGCTAGCAGAAATAGACAAAAGGATAGTATCGACAACAAGTGTGGAAGAGAACTCGATGATTCATGTGAGTGATAACTTGCCTGCAAACCCAGTAGCCTGGTACTGAGCTGAAAATCCTTAGAAGGGGTACCGTACGTCTCGTCGGTCCCAACGTCGTCGTCTAAAGCGAGAAGAAGCAAACACACAACCGAAAGAGACGAACAATCAATACATGGCATAGGTGCACAAACATGGGATGATGCATGTCATGTTAATAGATGCATCAAAGCAAACTACTTGACAAAATAACACAATTTAATTGGACCCATATGCAATGTGAATTGCATATGGATGCAAATGGTTTAGGTTGAAGCAATGATCTACATTTGATTAACAAGTGTAAGTAGTTAAATATGATGCATGCATGATGATAACAAGAAGTAAACAACATTAGATGCAATTGGAATGGTAGTTAACAAGTTAGGGAATTTTATTATTAAGTTTGGAAATTTGGTTACTTAATGATGTTATACAAATAATGGTTGTTTTCAACAAGTTAAAGTGTTCAAAGCAATTAACAAAGTTTATATTTGAAAAGAACATCAAATTTTAGTTGGATTACATGTTTCACTTGTTGAAAAAGGATTTCAAATAAATTATTTATGAATTAAACAAGTTTAAGCAAGAATTAAATGAATTTAATTCAAACATGAACTTATTTGAATTTTTATTTGTTCAAAACATTAAGTGAGATTCATGTTTGCAAAGTTTATACTTTTGTGGTTGGAAAACATATTTTATATGTCCCAAAAGAATTTGTTTTGATCAAGTTATGAAATTAACAGTTTTAAATGAATTAAACAAGGTTTAAATTATTTAACCAATTTTAATTATTCAAAACAGAAAACAAAGTTTATATTTGGAAAGAGGGTTTAATTTTGCATGGAAAACATATTTCATTTGTGGAAATTGGATTTAAAATGAGCAAGTTATTATTTTGGCAATTTTAAATGCAATAAACAAGAAACAGTTGTTTTCAGCAATTTAAATTATTCAAAACAGCCAACAAAATTTATATTTGGAAAGTACATGAAAAATTGATTGGAAAACATATTTAGTTTGTTGAATTTGGAATTTTTATGAACAAGTTATGAATTTTGCAAGTTTAAGTGAATTTGACAAGTTTTCAAATTTTGCACCAATTTAAAATATTCAAAACAGTAAACAAATTTTATATTTGGATAGAACATTTAATTTGGTATTGAAAACATATAAAAAATGTTGGAATTGGAGTTAAAATGATTTATTTATGCAATTTCCAAAATTTGGGGTAAATCTGCCATTTTTATGGATCTAGGGACTTAGGAAATATTTTTCAGGGATCTAGATTAACTTGCAAGGGCCTAGGTGTGATTACCAGAAAGTTTCGTGACCAAAAGCATGTAAAATAAAAAGGTGGGTTTTATTGCAGGAGGTGGGATTCGATCCCTGGACCTGTGGTTGGGCGCAGGGGAACCAACCAGTTGGGCTACTGCTTGTGTTTGTGTTAGACTAGGACTCGGGGGGGTATAAGCTGTGCTTGCGCGGAATTTTTCTCTGAAACATAAACTGCACGTACTGAACATTGGGGTCGGACAGAATCAGATCGAACGCTGCAGCGGCTGCTCGCCGGAGGGCCGTGGGATTGCGAGTAGAGAGGAGGGAGAGGGAGGAGGATCGAGAGGAGGGAGGAGGAGGCGCACCTCACCTTGGCTGAGGCGATTGAAGGCGGGAGCAGGCGGACAGGTCGTTGCAGCCAGGTGCGATGCAGTGGGTGGTGGCCGGCTTGGAGGAGATGGCGCCGGCGGTGGGGACCCTCCCGGCTCGAGCCGAGGGCATGGAGAGGAAGCCCGCGGTGGGGCGGTTCCATTCCCGCCCCCACCGCGGCCGGAGAGGGTCCGGAGCTCCGGCGACCACCGGAGTTGGAGGAGCTGTTTTCTTTCGGGTGCAGGTTACAGAGAAGATGGAGTGGAGAGAAAAGAGAGGGAGGAGGGAGAGGACGGCGGGGGAAGAGGAAGGAGGGAGCTAGGGGAACCCTAGGCTCGGCCTAGGTCTTATAGGGGGAGGGGGAAAGAGCTCAGCCGTTCCTCCATGCTCTCTGCTACGTGGACACAGTAGATACGCAGCCGTACGAGGAAGACGATGGGGGAAGGGGTACCGGGCCAAAAGGGTGGGCTGGCCACTAGATGGGCTGAGGGAAAAGGGAAAAGGGCCTGCTGTGTGTGCTCCTCTCTTCTTTTAATTATTTGATCCAAATTATTTTTTTTTTGCTGATTTGGAAATAGGAAGAGAAGATAAGTGTTTGGGTTAGGAAAAATGTGAGAAAAATTGGGTGAGTTTATTAAGTCAAAAGCAACCACTTGCCAAGCTTGGAATTTTTTAAAAAGTTCAAATTCTTTTGTTGTTTGCAAATTAATTCGAATTTGAATGATTTTGGGATTAAGTGATTATTAAAAACAAAAATTTAAATAGGGTGAACCCTATTGATTTAAATAGAACAAAAGAGTTGATTTGATTTGGAGAGTTTCATAAACTCAAGTTGGGTGCTGATTTCAAGATTTGAATTGAATTTTGAAGGTGATCGGAATTAATTGATTGAATTAATTGTTTGATTAAAACCAACAATTTAATAACTGATCAACATGGAATAAAATGGAACAAATTGGTTGTTTTCATTTGTTATTTTTATTCCAAAAGTTGTAACAGAACAAGTATGAAAACAAGGCATTTGAAATTGTTTGAGTTTCATTGTGAAAACAAAGAATAACAGATGCAAAACAAAAGAAACAAATGTAACAATATGATGACATGATGCAATACTTTAATAAACAAGAAATCAAACATTCTAATTGGTAGGTTTTCATACTTGGGCTGTTACACGGACCCACCCTTAGTCGCGCCTGGCTATGGTGTGGGCGCCCCGGAGTCCCTCTCCGACTCATTTTCGACCTGGACTTTCCTTTCGTTACGTAGGTTTCTAATATTTAACCCCCCGGACCCCCCGAGGTCTGTATATTGTTTTCTCGTCATGTTTCTGTTTCGAGTTGTTTCTGCCAGGATCCGTTTTAAGTTTTAGAAGCATCATGGTCTCTTCCAACAACAACAAGGGGAAGGGACCGAAGGAAGATGATCTCCAAGACCGGAAGCCAGAGGAGGAGATCGAGGGTGGAGCTGAAGGAGATGTCGAAGAAAACCCACGAGTGCGTCCACGCGCTACCATCGCAAGCATTGGAGTGGTTGCAAAACCTTCCAAGCAATCTGCAAGGATGAGCACCAGAGGGAAGGCTCCACGTCACTGCTTAGCTTCAAGGACACCGCTTTCAGGCATAGAGAAACCTTTCCGTACTTTAATTCATGATTATCAATCTAGGAGGGTACCCGAGGCAAAGTTGCTTTCTTGCTGGGATATGGATCATTCTAACCGTGCATATGAAGAAAGCTCTCGACCTAAGGAAGTGTGGGGGGAAATCTTGATGGCTAGAATTCACCGTGTGACAAGCATGCAAACCATATTGAGAACAATATGGGGATGATGCGTATGCTTATGTTCGCAATTGAAGATCTGAAGAAATCAATTGATAAGCTCATTGAGAAGGACTCACCACCACCACCGAAGAATTGATTCTTCATCGGTATTCGCGTCCCCTTGTCTTGTTACAACCTTGGGGGAGTGCCGCGGTATCACACATTTATCTTTTACATGTTTACCTTTTAGTAGATTCATATCATGAGTAGAGAAAATATCATACAGTATGGTTTTCAGTATAGAAGTACCACTCTTTAGTTGGTTATCGTTGTATCCCTTGGTTTAAGTTGCCGTAATGAAATATTAATGAGAAGTTTCATCATCTACTTGCTCTACTTTATTTCAGTTTGCAATTTTTGTTATATGGTTGATCTTGTTCTTAGTATTGGTATCAATTTTGGAGCTTCAATTTAATCTAGTTGGTTTTGCCAAACTTAGCATTGGGCAGTAGCAACAATACGTTGAGACGTTACGTAGAAAAGAGGGAGTTGCATGTATATATATATTATTCCATGATCTTTCTTTCTTGTTAGCTCATAAGCTTAGTATTCTCAAATAATTTTGTTTGCACCTTAAAGGAAAATTGCATGATTGGCTTTATCATATATGTTTTTGTTTGTTTTACTTCAATTCTTATGCTTGCTACCCAACTTGCTAGACAAAAGCATGTAATGAGAAGGAATGCTTCTCGTGCATCCAAACCTTGAGCCCCAAAACCTTGCCATTGTGTGCACCATACCTACCTATATGTGGTATTTAACCGCCACTCCAAGTAAATTGCTTGTGTGCTACCTTTAAACCTTCAAAATTACACATGTTTTGTGCCGCTGTTTTAGCTCATGAGGACGCAAATGGAGAATCTTTATCTAACTTGTTCATTGGATTTCATACCCTGGACTGGTGGCTTCATCCGCTTATCCAAATGCTAGAAGAGGTGGCAGCGGGGTTCCCAGCCCCAAATAATAATATAAATTCTCTTCACTATTTTTGCCCCTAATTTATTAGTCAAAGCATAATTGTATAAACAAAAGAGAAAGAGGGATGACCTTCTATACCAGTTGCGTCCTTCTATGGGAGTCGCTCTTGTGAAGTATAGTTGGCTTGTGACATACTGTATTTTCTGTTTGCCATTCGTTGACATAAACATACACCTCTCTCAAAATTAGACACTCCTCCATGGTTTGTGATTGTTGGGAGGCACCCGAGGATTCGGTTAGCCATGGTTTGTGTAAGAAAGGTTGGGAGGAGTGTCAACCATTTTATACCTCTGTTTTACGAAATAAAAGCTCTAGCATATGAGTAATCCATGCTTCCCTCTACGAAGGGCATATCTTTTACCCTTATGTTGAGTCAGTAAACCTATTTCCTTCTGTCCTCCGCAAGCATTTGAGTTGTTGTGATTCATCCATCTATATGTTGATTTACTCAATCATGTTCTTTATTATTCCTTGTTTGTACAAATGCTCTTATCTGTTTGAATACCACTTTGAAAGTTACCAATGTCTGCAAAGAGACCAATTGAGCACGATAAAATCTGCAATATAAGCTCTAATATAAAGACTCTGATCGAAAGATAAGTACACTAGTAATTGTTCTCTGGCCAAGAATGAAGTTTTCCCTTGCCAATTTTGATTTACTTTTTGCACCTTTATTGTTCCTCTACTTGTTTCAAGTTTGATTATATGAGAGGAAGTTGCTGTCTAAATTGACTTGTTCTTTGTTAGATGTGATGCCTCTTGTCCGTATTTTATTTATAGACACCTCACTCCATAAACCTGTGGTCATGTTTACTGATTTCAGTTTCGCCTGGGGACAAGCGAGGTCTAAGCTTGGGGGGAGTTGATACGTCCAATTTGCATCATTGTTTTATATTGTTATTTTCTGTTATTCATCGATATATTTCATGTTATGATGCATCACTTATGTTATTTTATCTTATTTTGCATGTTTCATAAGTTTTGGAGAATAAACACCGGAACCAGAAATCTGATGGAAAAAGCACCGTCAAGATACCTTATTTCAGAAGATCAGAAGAAGAGGGGGGATACTGGAGGAGTCTTAGAAGTTTCGAGGAGGAAGTGAGCCAGAAGGGCACCCGGAGGGGGGCCACCTGGGGCCCATACCACCAGGCGGCGCCCCCGGCCGCGCCTTGGGGGTGGTGTGGCCCCGCCGGGCCACTCCTGGGCTCCCCCTTTCGCGTACTTGACCCCCAGGGAACCCTAAGCCCCAGAACATCATCGAAGAATTATTCCGCTGCCTCGGGGCGGAAAACACCAAAGAGAGAAAAGCTCTCTAGCAGGGAGAAATTTGCTGGGGAAATTCCTCCCCGGAGAGGGGGAATCATCGCCATCGTCACCGTCATCTCTCCGGGCATCATCAAGATTGTCATCATCATCATCCTGATGACCAGCACCATCACCGTCACCATCCACCTTCATACCGCTATAACAATAAGGGGTCTCTATCGTTGTTTTACATTAGATCTCTCTCCCGGTGTGGATTACTTGTTAGTAGTTGATGCTTGTGATATTTATCGGTGTTTACACTTTATGACCAGATTGTTATTATCCATTATATCACCTATGATTATGATCCATATGATGTCTTGTGAGTAGTTCGTTTAGTTCTCGAGGACACGGGAGAAGTCATGATGTTAGTGGTGAAGTTATGTTGAAGTAATATCTCGTGGTTCGGTATTTAAGTTGTGGTGCTATTCTTCTAGTAGTGTCATGTGAACGTCGACTGCATGATACTTCACCTTTGTGGGCCTAGGAGGATGCATTGTGTATTTGGCTACTAATTGTTGGTTGCTGGAGTGACAGAAACCTAAACCCGTGTTAGGAAACCAATGCACGAGGCAGTGTAGGATCCCGGAGTTGTAAGGTCGTGGTTAGATTTATCTTAATTACTTTCTTGTATTTGCGGATGCTTACGAGGGGTATAATCACAAGTATGTATTAGTCCTAGTTGGGCGGTGAAGTAGCATAGGTTCACCCACACAACACTTCACGAAACAATAAATATTAATCAACCGTAATGAAGCGAAAGAACTTGTTGAAATTCCCATGTGTCCTCGAGGACGTTTGGTAATCATAAGTAGAACAACCGGATTGTCCTTTCCTCTCAAAAGGATTGGGCCAATCGCTGCAATATTATTTACTGCACTTTATTTACTCGCAATTTATTTATCTGATATATCAAAAACCTCCAAAAACCCGTTTACTAGTGTTTACAGTGAATCCTCTATCTAACCTTCTTGTCAACACATTCTGCTCCTCGTTGGGTTCGACACTCTTATTTATCGAACGTACTATGATACACCCCCTATACTTGTGGGTCATCAAGAGATCCACCAGGTAAGAAGGTAAATTCTGTTGAAGAAACCTCTTCCTTAAGTGATAGGCTTGATGTTATCATGTCTATGCTTGTTAATGGACATGCTTCTATTGATCCCAACGATGTTCCTTTAGCCTCTTTGGTTTCTCAATAAGAGCATGTTGATGTGATCTTTATTAAAAATAATAACTTCAACAACAATGCTTATAGGAATAATTTTGGTAGCAACAACTATAGGAAATATCATGTTAATAGTGGTAATAATTATTCTCATGATAAATCTTGAATGTCTAATGAAAGGATTTCAGAAGTTGAAAGAGCCACTAAAGACTTTATGCAAAAGCAATATGATAAAAATAAATTGTTTACTAAGACCATGGAGGAACAATCTGTTATGTTGAAAAAATATCAGTTATCAACTTGAGAATTTAAATAGGGAAATTTCTGGTTTGCAAGTTAAAATTGCTCGTGCTGAAACTTCTACTTCATCCATGTCTGAAGCAAAACTAAAACTATAGATGAAAATCCTTTTGCTGCTACTAATTCCATTCAAGTTTGAATTGATGACAATGTTAGGATGGTAGCTGAACTACATGCTAGATGGGAAAGAGAAGATGAAATAGCTAGAAATAATAATATAGCTAATGTTTGCACCATTACCACCACTAGTAAAACTGAAGCTTCTCATGCTAGTAAACCTTCTACTATTAATGGTAAAGTAATTGGTGTTGGAAATACTCCTACTTCTGCTGTTAAACCTTTAAAACTGCATGGAACTACTGCAAAATTGTTCCTGATAAAAGTGCTGGAATTTTTTGAAATATGGGAGACAATGGTCCCATTACCTTTGATAAAATGATCTTGACTTTGATGGTTGCAATATATATGAAGTAATTATGTTCCTACAAAATCTTTCTAGTTGTCCTAATGCTAGTGCTATGAATATGGCTTTCACAAAACATATTACAAATGCTCTCATACAAATTAGAGAAGGTGCATGAATTAAGATGTGAAGCCTCTATCCCTAGGAAGTTAGATGATGGTTGGGAACCCATCATTAAAATGAAGGTGAATTATATTTATTGTAATTCTCCATGTGATCTTGGTGCTAATATCTCTGTTATGCCTAAGAAAGTTTATGATATGCTTAATTTGCCTCCTTTGGAACACTGGTATTTGGATATTCGTCTTATTGATAATGTTATAAAGAAACCTTTGTGAAGAGTTGATGATGTTCTTCTTATGGTTAATAGTAACCTTGTCTCCGTTGATTTTGTTGTTATGAATATTGAATGCATTGCTTCTTGTCCTATTGTTTTGGGAAGACCTTTTCAGAGTTGTTGGTGTTGTTATTGATATGAAAGAGGGGAGTATTAAATATCAATTCCCGCTCAAGAAAGGTATAGAACACTTTCCTAGGAAGAGAATTAAGTTGCCTTTTGATTCTATTTTAAGAACAAGTTACAATTTGGATGCTCTTTCACTTGAAAACACTTGATTCTAGTTTTCTGGGCCTAGCTAAAAGGCGTTAAAGAAAAATACTTATTGGGAGATAACCCATGGTTTTATTTTTGCTTTGTTTTTCTCTGTTTTCTTTCAGTCAAGGTGTTGTATACTTCTGTATCAACTCCTTTGTATCTTTATTTTATCGCATTTGTTGTGCCAAGTAAAGTCTACAGTGAAAGTTGAGTTTGGTTTTGGATTTCTGCGCAGGAAACAGATTTCTGCTGTCCACCGTAAAAAATCGCATAATTCAAAAAATGATCAAAATAACTTGCAAATTTTTGTGCTCTTTCCTCAGCTAATTTCAAAACTCTTAATATATATTACGTTTTTTGATCTGAGCAACGTAAGTGCACCGAAAAAATCGTATTTACAGACTGTTCTGGTTTTGAAAGATTTTGCCTTTTTACTTGCATTCTCTCTTTTACTATGTCGAGTGGATTTCTTTGCTCCACGAAACATCAGTGGATGTAGCTAATGTTTAAAAGTATTAATAATTCTTGTGTCCATGTAGAACATGTGATTTTTTTTATTGTGCACAAACCCTCTAATGCGAATTACATTGAGTGTGGTGTGAAGGAAGTTTTCAAGAGTCAAGAGAAGAGGGTGATATAATGTGATCAAGAAAAGCGAAAGGCCAAAGCTTGGGGATTCCCCCGTGGTTCATCCCAGAAAATTCTAAGAGGACTCAATCATCTAAGCTTGGGGATGCCCAAGGCATCCCCTTCTTCATCAACAATTTATCAAGTCACTTATAGTGAAACTATATTTTTATTCGGTCACATCATATGCATTTTACTTGGAGGGTTTGTTTGTTTTTTGTTTTGTTTTCTTTTGTTTTCCTTGTTGCAATAAATATGTTTGGAACCCAACATTCTTTGTGTGGGAGAGAGACACACTCCTTTTTTTCATACGAATACTCGTTTCTTTCATGCTCGTATTCTTAGATTACTTCTACCTGCTGCAAATCCTTTTAACTCATGTTTTTCATGCATTTCTTATTCAGAGCTGTTAGTTCTAGTAGAGTAGTGTTAGTACTCTATTGTTTCATTGCTATATCTCTTGCAGAGTTTTTGTTTAATATAAAATGATTGGTGTTGGAAAGCAGTAGTACAATTTTCGTGCTTATAACGGTGCAAATAGAAGCTCGTATAGACTGTGGCTAGACTTATTCATGCCATGCTAGATGTTATTTTAATTCTATGCTTAGTGGTTGTTATTGTAGCATGACTTGTCTCAAATAGCTGAGAGTTCTCAATGTTCCATTGAAAGAATCATGAGTTGTTTTTGTCATATTGAAGCATGAATTTGTGGTGTTCTCCTTCGAATACTTTATTTGGTTGACTTGGCACATGCTTACATCATGTTTATGACTACAAGCCAGTCACTTATAGCCTCTATGATCATTTAGTTTTTGACTTGTAATACCCTTTATGCTTTGATTAATAATGTTTTTGTCGCTATGCATGATTATGGATACTATTGCTCTCTTGATTTGTCGCTCCCAGTCTTTTGCTAGCCTCCACCTGTACTGAGTATGAGCTCTACTTGTGCTTCTAACTCCTAGTAACCAAATTTTGCCAATTATATGCACCATACCTACCTACTGTGGTATTTTACATCCACTCCAAGTAAATTTCTCATGTGCTACTGATGCTTGCAGATGTGATGGAGTTGTTGCTTCTTGATGACTTTGAATTCCTGGCAAGGTGCCAGAAATTCTTTGCTCTGGATGGTGTGTTTGGAACCCAAAGAGGAGGGTGTGATGAGCAAGCGGTAAGAATTTCCCTCAGTTAAGAACCAAGGTTATCAATCCAGTAGGAGGAAGAGGATCTCGGGAAGGTTGATGCCACTGACGGTGGTGATGGCGCCTCACCGGTGTCAGCAACAACGTGGAACCTGCACACAACACAACCAAAAACTTTGTCCCAACGGTACAGTGAGGTTGTTAATCTCACCGGTCTTGCTGAAAACAAAGATTAGACGTATAGTGTGGAAAATTATGTATGCTTGCAGTAAGTAAAGAAAGCAGGAAATTGTTGTGGTTTGTTTAACAGTGTGGAAAATGGACCGGGGTTCATAGGTTCACTAGTGGTGTCTCTCCATAAAGATAACATGCTGTGTGAACAAATTACAGCTGGGAAATTGACAAATAGAGATTACACCATAGTGCACAATATAACATGATGACTACTATGATATTTAGTGCGGGCATTACAACAATATACATAGACCGAAATCCATCTGCATCTGTGACTAATAATCCACCCTCAGGTTATCATCTGAACCCCCTTAAGTATTAAGTTGCAAGCAACAGATAACTGCATTAAACAAAGTGTGTAATGTAAGAATGATTATGCACGCGGGCACTCTCACCGTTGTTTTCTCCCTAATGGCAACAACACATCCTCCCCCTTCACGTTTCTGTCACTCGAGCAAGGTGGTGAGGAGGCATGAACCCACTATCACGCATAAATACTCCCTCTTTGAGTCACTAGAAACTACTTGGCCAGAGAAACCACTAGCAACGGAAAGCATGCAAGATCACCAATAACATAAGCAATAAAGACTATAATCAACTTGGCATAAGTTCAATATTCATCGGATCCCAGCAAACACAACATATAGAATTACGTAAGATCAATCTCGATCATGATAGGGAGCTCACGAGATCTAAAAATGGAGGCATATGAGGAGAAGACAACCAACTAGCTACAGCTACGAACCCGTAGTCCAAGGATGAACTACTCACGCATCACTCTGGAGGCAGGCATGGTGATGTAGAAGCCTCCGGTGATGATTTCCTCTCCGGCAGGGTGACAAAAACAGCTTCAGAATCCCCCTGATCTAGGGTTGACGGTGACGGCGGCTGTGGAACTTTTCGGGGACTTTTTGATCAGGTGCCTAGGGTTTTCCATCCGGGGGGATTAAATAGGCGAAAGGGCAAAGGCGGTGGAGCTCCAGGGGCCCCACACCCATAGCTGACGCAGCCAAGGGGCGCGCCACCCTATGGTTTGGCCCCCCTGGTGCCCGTCTTCGACTCTCCTTCGGTCTTCTAGATGCTTCCGGGGAAAATAGGCACTTCGGGCTTTGTGGGGTGCAATTCCGAGAATGTTTCCAGAACAACTTTTCTGAAACCAAAAACAGCAGAAAACAGGGAAATGCCACTTGGCATCTTGTTAATAGGTTAGTCCCAAAAAACGTATAAAAATGCTATAAATAAGGGAGAAAACAAGTAGCAATTCACATAATATGATCATGGAGCATCAGAAATTATAGATACGTTGGAGACGTATCAGCTACCCTTAAAACTTTCAAAATTACTCCTGTTTTGTGCCCCTATTTTAGCTCATGAGGACGTAAATAGAGAATCTTTATCTCACTTGTTCATTGGACTTTACACACCTGAACTAGTGGCTTCATCCGCTTATCCAAATGATAGAAGAGCTGGCAGTGGGGTGCCCAGCCCCAAAATTGGTTACTATTATATTATCTTCACTATTTTTGCCCCTGATTTATCAGTCAAAGCATAATTCCCAGTAGATTGGTTTTCATATCTTGAAACTTAAATGGTTCTCTTGTTTCCATTTTAAATGTTTCTTTCATCTCTGGAGCTCGGGTGGTCCAAATTGGTGACATGAATTTAAACTCTGGTCTTCTGATTTTGATAAGGAGTGGACCTTGGTCAAGTCTCGAAAGAAGAATCATTTTAAGCCAAATTATCTGGGTTTTAGACTTAAAGTTGCTGAAGTTTCTTCTACCAAGGAATTGATGACATAGGTGGAAGGGGCTATTAACCCTGCTGTTATCAATTCATCTTCTACATTTGCGGGTGACATTATTCGGTCGGAGGCTACTATTAATGTGCGAGAGAAACCTCAGGACAAACAACCAACAGTCTCCATGTTGACTGACGATTGTGCAATTAAATTTGGTACATTTACATCGTCTTTTTTCTCTACTGCCACGACTAACACTGGTTTAGGTGTTACTGTAGCTCCTTCCTCTGTGGATTTGGAGGCAACGCTTGACCCTAATGATAATTTTCATAAACTAATTGATGAGATGGCAGCAAAAGTTCACAACTGTTCTTGTTTCTTAAGCTCAAAGCATGCAACGAAAGACTACACGAGCTCGAAGAGGTGTTGGTCTTGCACACGTGTAGGCCATTTAAGGAAAAATTGTCCAGGGCTAAAAAAGACTTTTCGCTGGGTAGTCGAAGCGTCTGTATTGACTACAACTTCTGCCGTTATTCCCAATCTGCCCAAATATATCCGTCGTCATCCTCTGCTCCTACGGAAAATTAAACCCTCGTGCTCTGCTCCAGCATCCATGGCGAACTTTCCTATAGAGCCGAATAGGTTCCTTCCTGCCGGCATGCAGGTGGAAGAACCTTGGGGTGCGGATGAGCGGCCGTCCACACTCTACGTCACAGCCTCGACAGTTCCTCTTTGCCGACATGAGAACTGGGCGATTGTGCAGCTTGAGCCGAGGCCTCCAGGTAATGAGATCGATGAGCTCATTCATCAAGTTGTACAACATATTGGGCAAGTGCATCAGTGGGATGTGGCTAGTTTTGCGGAATGTGTTGTGGGCATTGGTCTGGTTCGCATGGCAGATTATCTGACCAGAGAGATGCTTGTAGCTGCCCCCTGTTCCTTTTGGCAATGGCTGCTTGCTATCGTTTGCTAGGCATGACGAAGGGGAGAATTTTAGGGAGACTA
Organism: Alopecurus myosuroides; assembly: GCA_028641055.1. NCBI lineage: Eukaryota > Viridiplantae > Streptophyta > Magnoliopsida > Poales > Poaceae > Alopecurus > Alopecurus myosuroides. The sequence continues at coordinate 267,862,526 of CM054062.1, forward strand.
CATACACTCGTGTGGGTTGGATCATGCTCCTGAACCTGCACATGGACTACCACAACGACGAGTTTCTCCGTGAGACAGTTGGAAAGTTTGGGAAGATGCGTACCTGGTTGTGTGATGACCCTTCACCGTCGAGGGCCTTGATTAAGTGTGCTTATGGAGGTGCACGTGACATCCCTCGCTCTTTTGTAATCAGAGAACCACATCGACATGGTGGAATTGTTGTGTCATGGATTGTCCCTGTTTTTATCCTAAAGAGTGAACAAGCTAATGTGCTCCCAAGAGATGAAGATCCAGAATCACTTGATGGAAACCCCCATCCACTGCCAGGACAAGGACATATTCCTCACGTTGATAATAATGATTGGCAACCTGCCAATGATGAATAAGAGATGCCAAGATGGGGCAACTAGGTTGATGAAGCTGCTGGAGAAAAGGCACACCAGCAATAGGATAATGAACAACGGTCTTCGATTACCATACATCTATCTGGTGGTTTCGTTGATTCAGTTAATCTGCAGCAGGCTGGGGCAGCTCATGTGGAAGTTCTTGAGGCACAAGGGGAGGTGACAACCAACTGGCTGTTGTTCAGGAGGAACCCGTTCAACAAAATATTCAGATATTCATAGTTCTTCTCCTTAATCTAGTTGTTGCCTGGACTAAGTGTTTTGCCGAGAGAATGCATGGTCTGCCATATCACTTGATTCCAAGGTCTCTTCCTCATGCCATGCAGTTGGATTGTTTCCCCAAATTGCTTTTATCTATATCTCATGGAAAGACTGTCTCAGTTTCTTTTGAGATCACTGAGATGGAACAATTCTATTTCTATGCTTCAGAGAAGAGTAGGAAGAGGCCTAGAACTAAGCCCAAGATGCTGGTCAATATAAAAGCAAGGAGGTCCACCAGGAGCACAACTCGCAATGGTGGTTTCAAATTAGTTCCTATGGTGGACACACCTGAGCCCAAGAAGAAGCCCAGATCATCCAAATTTGCTACGGATGGCCAGTCCACTTCCATTGTAGATTTACAAAAGGTGGGTCGTTTGTTGGAAATTGATGATGCTGAACTTTCTGAGGAGAAGCTTACAACCACTCCTGCTGCCAAAGAGACCACAAGTTCAGATGAAGAATAAGGCCCATCAAGTTATTTTGCAGGCCTTTCTGGACTTTTATCTTAGTCCTTTTTTTCTTTATGACTTGTGGTTATTTTGTGATGGTATTGCCACTATGTTATTTGGGTTTTATCCAGTGGAACAATTATGTATGCACCTGCTTCATCTGGGTACTTTTTTTTGGATTGTGCTTGCTTATGTAGAGCACAAGTCTGTGGAATCTTTATGGTGGCTTTAATAGATAATCAACATCTAAATTATATGGATTGGCTGGTGTTTGATTGGAATGTGAGAGGCCTTAATGATAAAAATAAGATAAATGCAGTATATGATAAAATTAATGATAGCGATGTTGCAATCATTTGTCTCCAAGAAACTAAATGTGAGAATTTTGAACTCTCTTTTGTTAGAAGTTTTGCTCCTAAATGATATGATCAGTTTATTTTCTCTCCCTCCATTTGAGCATTGGGTGGCCTTATTGTCTTGTGGAATTGAGCTATGTTCTCTAGGAAATTAATTGAGATACATAGGTCTGCTATTAGGATTGAATTCACTTATGTTCATAATTCAGAATTGTGGCAATTGGTTAATGTTTATGGTCCCTATGCTGGTATAGGAACGGATAATTTTGTCTCTTGGCTTTATAATTTAATAATCCCATCTGCTGAGAACTGGTTATTTATTGGGGATTTCAACTTCATGAGAGCTGTTGAAAATAGGAATAAGCCTGGGGCAAATATGAATGATTTATTTTTATTCAATGATATTACCAGCCATCTTGGGATCCAGGAGGTTCCAATCAAGGGTAGAGACTATACTTGGTCCAACATGTAAGATTCTCCTTTTTTGGAGAAATTGGACTGGTTTTTTACCTCCAATGCTTGGACACTATACTATCCTAATACTGTAGTTTACCCTCTTGCAAAGCCCACCTCTGATCACATTCCTTTGGTGGTCATTGGGTCAAGCAGCCTGGTTTCTTGAATTTAGTGAAAAGGGCTTGGAATTTACCAGCAAGAGGGAGATCTATTGCTGGAATTATTACTCTAAATTTAAAAATGTCAGACATTCTCTCAAGAAATGGGGGAAATATTCGTCACATATCAAACTTCTCATTGACAAATGTAACCATGTTATTTTGTTCCTTGATAAGTTATAGGATGAAATATTGTTGAGTATACCTGAGTTCAACTTTAGGAATGTTGTCAAGGTCCATCATAGGAAGCTCCTTATAATTGTGTCAGATTATTGGAAACAGAGGTGCACAATTAGATGGGTCAAACTTAATGGGGAAAACACCAAATATTTCCATGCCAGGGCCACTGAGAGGTATAGACATAATGTTGTTTCTTCTATTACTGTTGGTAACCCATGATTAAAAGGCCTATGCTTTCCTTCATTGTTTCAAACAGAGAATGGGTGTTTCTCACAATATTTGTACAGATTTGGATTTAACATCCATAGTGCAGCATGTGGATGGTTTCCAGGAAATTGGGCTTCCTTTTACCACACAGGAGATTGAGGAGGTGGTCAAGCACCTTAAAACTGATAAAGCACCTGGCCCAGATGGGTTCACTGTTCTGTTTGTTAAGCATTGTTGGGACATAGTGAAAGAGGACTTCACTAAACTTTGTAATGAGTTTTCTCCTGGGCATGCTCCCCTGGAAAACATAAATGGTTCTTTCATTAACTTGGTGCCAAAAAAATCTAGTCCTGAATATGTCAATGATTTCAGACCAATATCCTTGACCAACACTTACTTGAAATTCTTGACAAAAATTATTGCTAACAGGGTTCAAAAAATCATCACTTCATGCATTCATGAGAACCAATATGGGTTTATAAAGGATAGAACTATCCAAGATTGTTTAGCATGGTGTTTTGAGTATATTCACCAATGTAAACATTCCAAGAGAAAGGTGGTACTTTTCAAGATTGATTTTGAAAAAGCTTTTGACACCATTGAACATGAGGCAATTATCCAAATTCTTTTTCAGAAAGGTTTCCCACCAGTGTTTATTGCATGGGCCAAGGAGATTTTATCCTTTGGTTCCTCTTCAGTTCGGCTCAATGGTTTACATGTTAAGACTTTTATCTGCAAGAGGGGAGTTAGACAAGGGAATCCCCTCTCTCCTCTTCTCTATGTGTTGGGAGGAGATTTGTTGTAGAGTGTTGTCAATCTGGCTCTTTAAGAGGGTTCTTTATCCCTTCCCTTACCTATTGGTGGATATTATCCAATAGTTCAATATGCAGATGGTACCTTGATTGTACTTCCTTCTGAGCCTGTTCAATTGAGAGTTTTTAAAGGTTTGTTGGATCAATATGCCAAGTTCACTGGTCTAAAGGTGAATTACATCAAATCTTCTATGATCCGAATAAACATGTCTACTGATGATGCAGTTACACTCGGTAACATAATGGAGTGTCAGATTGCTTCCATGCCTTTTCCTTATTTGGGTTTACCCATGGGTACAACTAAGCCTGCCATTAAGGATTTTTCTCCTCTAATTGACAGGGTTCAGAGAAGATTATCTGCTACAATTTCATTTCTCTCCTATGAGGACAGCTTGGTCCTTGTTAACTCGGTTCTTTCCTCTCTTCCCACATATTATATGTGCTCCCTAGTGATTCCTAAAGGAGTTATTGATGTCATTGATAAGGATACGAGGAGATGCCTTTGGAGGAAAGATAAGAACAAACAAAGAGTTAATTCCCTGGCCTCTTGGGACATGGCGTGTCAGCCAAAAAATAAGGGGGGACTAGGTATTATCAACCTGCATGTCCAAAATAGAGCACTCTTGCTTAAGACGTTGGACAAATTCTATAATAATATGGACATCCCATGGGTGAATCTCATCAGAGATTCATACTATCATCAGGCTGTCCCACATGTTGTGGTAACAAGTGGTTCTTTCTGGTGGAGGGCAAATCACAATTTAATTTACAGTTGGAGGGAAATTACTAAATGCCAAGCTGTTTCTGGAATTACAATCCTTTTTTGGGAAGATTTATGGCATGGAGCTCCTTTGTCTCATCAGTTTGCCAGACTTTTCTCCTTTGCCAAGGATAGGTTCATATCTTTTAAGCATTAACATGAATATGGTTGATCCTGCTGATGGATTTCATTTACCTTTATCAGTTGAGGCCTTCCTGGAATACAACGATATGCAATCTCTTCTATCCGATTTCTCCCTAGGGAATGGGCCAGATAAATGGGTTTGTCATCTAAACAAAAAGGGAGAATTTCACCCTAGAGCTTTCTATGCTCAACACTTGCAGTTACTCCAAACCATACACCTTCCATCTGGATTTGGAAATCAAAATGCATGTCAAAGCACAAAGTATTTGCTTGGCTGTTGCTACATGACAGACTGAATACCAAGGACATGATGTTGAGAAGGCATTGTAAAGTAACTGATGATAATAATTGTGTTCTATGCCCTTCCCATATTCCCGAGGATAGATTCCATTTACTTTTCACATGCAATTTCAGCACTCGAATTTGGAATTATCTTCAAATTTCTTAGGAAGGTTATTCTTCAAGTAATTGTCTCATCAAGGCAAAGAAGGGCTTTTCGGGTCCTCTGTTTTCCGAAGTTGTTATTCCCACATGCTGGAACATTTGGAGTCAGAGAAATGGATGGATTTTCAAGGATAACAGACCTTCTTTCAATGCTTGGAAGGCTGGTTTTGTTCTGGATTTAACCTTGCTTAAGCATAGGTTAAAGGAGTATGTGGTTGTAACTTTAAATAATTGGTTGATCAGTCTACCTTGATACTGTGAACTTGTACATATTGTAAATTCTTGTCCCCTATGCTCTTAAATAAATAATTATGGGTGTTCTCCCATGTAGTCCTTTCTTCAAAAAAAAAGAGAAAGAGGGATGACCTTCTGACCCCATTTGCGTTCTTCAATGGGAGCCGCTCTTGTGAAGTCTAGTTGGCTTGTGATCTACTGTATTTTCTGTTTACCATTCGTTGACATAAGCATACACCTCTCTAAAAAAATATTTTTAATACATCTACTTAATAAAATAAAAAGCTCTAGCACATGATTTAATCCCTGGTTCCATCTGTGAAGGGCATTTCTTTTACTTTTATGTTGAGTCTCCATCTTCTAACTTTATGCACAATTGAGAGAGCGTAGTTGCCATTCTGAGTTTAATGTGCATTGATCCCATAAACTATTATTAATTGATTTATGATGTGTTATTACTTTCTCTCAAATTATTTGTTCTAGTCATCCACTTGAACTTTGAAGGTGTCATGTCATTTATGTTTGGCCCACTCTTAAGGACAAGTGAAATATCACTTTGATATGTTTTCTTTATGCTCGAAACAAACGTATAACTTTCAAGTGCATTATTATTCATGATCTTTTATTTGTATTACTTTTCATTATGCAAGGTGATTGCTAAGTTTCATTGTTAAAATTATATCTATCATACCTGTGTTTAAAGTACTATGATCTCAGCTTTACTTATGCTTTTACTTTATGATGATCAAGTTTATGTTGGTAGCATGTCACCTTGGAAATTATTTGTTTTTATCGTTTACCTACTCGAGGACGAGTAGGAACTAAGCTTGAGGATGTTGATACGTCATAAACGTATCCATAATTTCTAATGTTCCATGTTGTTTTCATACTATATGCTACATGTTTCCCTTACACTTTATGCCTTTTTTACCGATTTTCTAGGACTAACCTATTCACAAGATGCCACATAGCCAATTCATGTTTTCTGTTGTTTTTAGTTTCAGAAAAGTTGTTCTAGAAATATTTTCGGAATTGGACGATTCGGACCCGGAAGTCTTAGAAATCTGTCGCGCACACGGAGTCCGGAGGAGAACCGGAGGAAGGCCATGGGGGCCCCACACCATACGGTGGCGTGCCCCCTCTGGCCGCGCCTGGGGTGGTGTGGGCCCCCTAGCCGCCCACCGGCGTTGCCCTCTCGCCTATTTATACCACTCAGGAGGTTAACTCGAAGGACCCGAGCCTTTTCCACCAAAAACATCTGCAGCCGCCGTCATCGTCAACCCTAGGTTGGGAGGGGGGTCATCACCGGAGGGCTCTACACCACCATGCCCGCCTCCGAAATGATGCGTGAGTAGTTCATCCTTGGCCTACGGGTCCATAACAGTAGCTAGATGGTTGTTCTCTCCTCTTTATGCCTCATGTTTAGATCTCATGAGCTGCCTAACATGATCAAGATCCTCTTATTGTAATGCTACATGTTGTGTTTGCTGGGATCTGATGAATATTGAATGTTATGTCCAATGATTATCAACCTATCATGTTCTTTCATGTGTATGTTATTTATGATCCGGCATGCTCTTCGTTGCTAGTAGATGCTCTGGCCAAGTAGATGATTGTGACTCCAAGAGGAAGTATTTATGCTCGATAGTGGGTTCATGCCTCCTTTCACTCACGCTCGAGTGACAGAAATGTAAACGGGTGGGAGATTTGTTGTTGCCACTAGGGAGAAAACAACAATTCTTTGTCTAAGGATGATTTCATTGTTTACATTACACACTTTGCTTACTGCAATTATCTGTTGCTCGCAACTTAATACCCAAGGTTTGCTCGGATGGCACTGAGGGTGGATTATTAGTCATAGATGCAGTTGGATAATGGTCTATGTATCTTGTTGTAATGCCCGCATGAATCACATAGTAATCATCATGTCATGCATATGCACTACGGTGCAGGCTTTATATCTGTCAATTGACCAGTTGTAATTTATTTACCCAACATGCTATCTATCTGTTTTTGAGAGACACCACTAATGAAATGTGGACCCCGGTCCATTTCCTCCATGCTGTTAATACAACCATTGCAATCATTGTTCTCATACTGTTCTTACTATTTTCCTACTGCCATCACTGTTCTCTTTCCATCTACTGCAAACAAGTCTTGTTTTCCATACAATACGTTTAACCTCTTTGTTTTCAGCAAAACCGGTGAGATTGACAACCCCACTGCTTCGTTGGGGCAAAGTGATTTGATTGTGTTGTGTAGGTTCCACATTGCTTATGAACCGGTACTGCATCCTGCCACATCAGCCGCATCAACCTTCGGAAGTGATTTATTTCTCTTACAAGTCGATTCAACCTTGGTTTCTTTCTGAGGGAAAACTTGCCGCTGCACTCTTCAACCCTATACTTGGGGTCTTCCAACGTTAGCCATCAATCCTACCAAACATCGGTGACCGTTGGAGCACATTGATGTCAATGTGGGTGCTGACCATGCCAAAGAACGAGTTCCAAATACAGTGATCTTGTGATGTCATCGCTTCAAGAACGACAGTTTAGCCCCCAGGATGTCCCTTGTATTTTCCCTGCCAAGCAAATGGGCAGTTCTTCCACTACCCTAATATCAATGCATGCAATCTATACTTCCAAGCATGCCAGTGAATTCTCTTTGCTCGTTAATCGATAGAAGCCGGGAAGTGTCTTCAACATTTGGTTGCCTCAAGTACTCCTCGCCAAACACCACAATCACAGCTTTTCATAACTTGTACATTGAGTTCAGGTAGGTAGACTCACTCAAGTGCAATTACTCATCAACAATATCTCTAGCAACCCCATATGCAAGCATTCGAACATCTGCGGTTGTCGGATATATACTGAATAGGGGTATAGAAGATGGTAGACAAAGAGCCGGACTACCAGGGTGGCCTACATGGTAATGGGCTTAGGTCCATTGGGCGGTCCAGTAGTCCGACGCGCAGAAGCCGGATTCTAGAAGAACCCGGATCATGGCCCGCGTGATCTGGCTTGGAGGAGAAGACGGATTCCTTGCTTTCCAAGTTACAAGTTAAACGTAGTCTTCTAGGTTTCTTATTCTGTAAGCCCTAATCCGGCTATTATAAAAAGCCGGACGGGAGATAGATTAAACAAGTACAAGTTAAGTTAGACACAAGTTCAAGCTCTACGCAACTCGCCGAGAAGCTCATCCTCGCCGAGAAGCTAGATCTACACCCTCACATTGTAACCCTGATAAACGGGCTTTAGTCCCAATTAGTGAGAAGTGCAGGAGTAGGTACGCCGTACTGTCGCGACGTACCGAACCTGGGTAAAATCCCGTGTTCTGTGTTACTACGCTATCCCGTTACCCCACGTCTCTACCGTAGTCTCATGGCACCCCCGTCTATGAAAACTACTACGATGTCTCGACAGTTGGCTCCCACCGTGGGGCAAACGACGTCAGGCGTGAAATTCCGATCTGGGATACTTGGCGGAATTGGAAGATCGATCACTGTCGGAAGCTTGGAGTTCGACGACGACGTCGGCCGCTTCATCGACAACGGATCCTATATACCGGCGCAAAACCACCTGGTAAGTGCCTGCGTGATACCGATCGGATCTGCTAACATCTTTATCGGACTAACTGCAGAGGCAATGGGGTTTTGCGGTGGAAGCAAATTTATCCCACCCGCCCTATACCCAGTCGAAGACGACTATGATGCCGGATTCTGCTCAGATCGCCGACAAAAAAAGTGATACACACTTTATCGGCATGGTGCAATCCGAAATCGCTGAAAACACGGATGACGGAAATCCCGTGCAAGAGGCAGATAACAACCTACCCGTCATAGAGACGGAAGAACAAATACCCGTCACAGAGACGGAAGATCCGACATCCGTCAACCAGACGATGAACTCGGAAGCAGAGTCCGTGCTTGCCGCCATTGAGGCGAGGTTGGAGTCGGAAACCGGATCGGATAACTTCGACTCCGAAGACGAAGACGAGGATGCCTTCGTAAGAAAGGTTAAGTCCTTTAAAGAGGGATTCCATGAAGTGCTAATGGCAAAACCAGCTGATACAACGGGTGCCGACAGCCAGGAAAGCCCTAAAACCCCTCCGCCGGTGGAAGAGAGAGAAGACGGAGAAACTTCTCCGATATTCCCCAATGTTAAGGAGATGACAGAAGATGAGCCTGTCAAAAAACCTCCCTCTTCCAAGAAAAAGCACCGTGCTTCTAAAAAACTCCAATACAAACTCCGGAAGAAAAAATCAGCCGATCTCGCTGATGAAAACCTGGAAGTAGGAGATGTTAGCGGCACAAAGCCAGCGGAAAAGAAATCTAAGGAAATCACTTCTCCGTCAATAACGGAACAGGAAGAGCAAGAGCTATTACAAACACCAGTGGGACCAGATGAACCCCCTGAGATGCTGGAAGCCAGGAGACAAGCTTTCCAACGGCAACAGCAACATCTGCTTAGATCTCGGCAACATCTCCAACAAACCCATAATGACATCAAAGTCATGAAGGAAGAAATAGAGGAGTACGAGAGAAAGCATAGATCCGCGTTAAAACCTGAAAGTATAGTATGGGCACCTAGAGGGGGGGTGAATAGGTGCTACGGCAAATTTTAATTTTTCTCAAATTTAGGCTTGACAAGAAAGGTAAATTCTCTAGATAGTGCAACTAGTGATGAATTTACCTATATGACAAGACAAGCAATCAATGCAACAAGTACAAGTAAGTAAAGAGAGGGAGGAACGAGGTAACCGATGGAAGCACACGGAGACACGATGTATTTCCGAGTTCCTCCTTTTTAGGGGAGTACGTCTCGTTGGAGGGGTGTGAGCTCGCCACAAAGGCCTACTCAACGCCACTAAGGCTTCACCCTATTCTCCGATGAACTTCGCCACAAAGGCCTAGTTCACCTTCCACTATAGAACCCCTTTGAGGCGGGGATCAAATCCTTTACAAACACCTTGGGGCACACACCCACAACTTAATTGGGGGCTCCCAACAACTCTTGAATCACCAACAAGAAACAAGATGCCTAGGTTCTCCACAAGAGGAAACCCTAGGCAAGATCCCTCTAGCTAGAGAGGGGGAAATGAAGAACGGGTCGGTGAAGATGTAGATCGGGGCCTTCTCCTTCAATCCTCCAAAGATCTTCAAGATTGGGTGGAGGGATTGGGAGTTATGAGGGATTTGGTGAGTTCTTAAATGCTCATCAATGCTAAGGGGAAGAACTAGATCTTGAGGAAGAAGAGGAGGGCTATTTATAGTCCCTCCTCACAACTAGTCGTTGTGCAGGAAAAAAGGTACCGGAATATCCGGTCCAAGTTTGGACCGGAATATCCGGTTAGTTTGCTCCACGCAGAACTGAAGTGCTGGACCGGATTATCCGGTTGATCTGAAATAATCCGGTACAAATAATCCGGTAGATGCCAGTACGCAAATCTTCTAGTCCTTAGCCATTTTTCACTTCTTCAACTGCAACCGGAATATCCGGTATAGATATGAAATATCTGGTACAAATAATCCGGTTGACTCCAGTAGCTCAAAACTTCCAGTCCTTAGCAATTTTTCGCAGCAACCGGAATATCTGGTCCGGGATGAATAATCCGGACCAAATAATCCGGTTGACTCCAGTAGCTCAAAACTTCGAGTCCTTAGCAATTTTTCGCAGCAACCGGAATATCCGGTCCGGGATGAATAATCCGGACCAAATAATCCGGTTGACTCCAGTAGCTCAAAACTTCGAGTCCTTAGCAATTTTTCGCAGCAACCGGAATATCCGGTCCAGGATGAAATATCCGGTACGAATAATCCGGTTGACTCCAGTATGCGAAATTCTCAGTCCTTAGCCATTTTTGAGCTCCTTTCTCAGCAACCGGAATATCCGGTCCAGGATGAATAATCCGGTCCGAATAATCCGGTTGAGTTCTGTCCCAAAAACCTCAGGCCAAACTTCACCGACTTTTCGGTGATCGATGCCGATGTTAAGTATAACACCTGCACACTAAACACCTCGATAAATAATGTACTTAGTATTGTTAACTAACACACAAAACACTGGGAAAACGAAATGCACTTTCAATCTCCCCCTTTTTGGTGTTAGATGACAATACTAAGATTTGCAATAAACCTTGACAGTAATCATGCTTGAAACAAGATGAAAAACTCTCCCCCTATCTCTATGCATATCTTTTGTTTGCCTCAAACGCAAATGGATGCAATGATGTATAGGAAGAGATTTTCAACAAGTAGCAAACATGACAATGAGACAACATCACCAATATGTTGAGTGTAAAGAAGTATATACCTTGTGCGAGAACGATATATCCAAGAAACCAAGCACAACCATAGATAATCTCCTCAACATATACGATAGATAACCAACACACCATAAATAGATAACCATGATAATATCCAGATAACCAATAGTCACACACATAATAGCACACATAGTTTTAAACGACAATAAACGACAAGTACACAAGCACGACAAATGAAGATAAAATGGACACAAGCTCTCAAAGGAAGGATAAAAGCAAATGCTTGTGCCCGAACCCATGCAAATCCCGTAGTCTATAATAGCTACTTCTCCCCCTTTGGCATCGAGACACCAAAAAGGAGGGAAATAGCTAACTAACGCCCCAGACACGGTCTAAGCATCCGACTCGTCTCCAGACCCCTGCTCATCATCAGACTCCTCCTCATCAGCAGCAGCATCATGAGCTCGTGAAGCAGTCTCCCGAGTAGACCTGAGAGCCGCCTCAATGCTCTCCCAAGGAGTGAAATCCTCAGCAGACCAAGCAGAGTAGGACTGAGCATCAAGAGGAGCAGGAACATCACCAGTGCCACCACTCACGTGATGGAGAATCTGACGCTGAGAGCTAGCCAAGTCAGTGTCCCTGCGATACGCCCTGTACTGTTCCTTGTGAATGTCCACCTTCATGCAGAGCACGTTGCGCTGAAACCAGGATAGCTTCCTGACGTTGCGCAAGGTGGTGATATCAGACACAGGCACCCTGGGAGCAGACTGAGAGCTAGAAGGACCACCCATAGAGGAACCACCCTCAAATGGAGCACTCTGAGAAGCAGCCGCAGTCTTCACCTTCCTCTTGACATACAGCTTCCTCACCTTGTGCTCAACCATGGGTAACTCGGTGTACTCCTTCCTCATCTCATACTTGATAAGCATCATGATATAGGGAGCATAGGGTATGGTGTAGCCACCAATCATAGCAGCATAGAGCTCGTGAAAGATGATGTCCATCACATCCACAGTATAGGAGATAGCCGGGTCCTCTTCCTCCATACACTCCTTAGCCAGAATCAGAAGGTTGCACAGAGGAGTGGTGAGAGCATCGTTGTTACCTCCACTCGGCACAAGGAAAGCTCTGAAGATACGCACCAGCTGATCATAAAGTGGAAGCAGTCCCTCAAGTCCCCCAACAGTGAAACCAGGGGCATATAGCTCAGCCATGGACACCTCCCTCCTCGACCTATCAACCTCATGGACGCGGTGACCAAGAGGAGGGTGCTCGCTGTAAGAGTAGCCAAGACGCCGAGCAAACCTCTCAAAAGATGCTTCACAAGGTGTATCTCCAGACATCCACTTAAGACGGGTCACAATATCACCAGTGGAGTACACGAGGGTGGACATAAACTGCATCACAAGCTGCGTGTTGTAGTTGCACTTGGTCTCCATGAGCTTCACCAAACCGAAACGCTCAACAATACTGGCTGCATCAGCAAACTCATCCTTGGCCTTGAGAGCGGCATGGTCATATGGATGCATAGGACGGCACGGAAAGCGGTAGTCACAATAGATGTCAGTATAAATGTAGGACTGCTCCAGATTTCAGAAACGAGAATCAATATTGCCAACCCTCGGAGAAAGATAGGCATCCTTCTTTCTGAGCTCATTGAACTCCTGAGTAGGAATGTCGGTCTTATAGTTGAGCCGAGGTTTCCTCTTGTTACGGGTAGAAACTAGCTTCTTGCGCTTCGGAACGCTTCGATCGTGGTCACCATCTGTGAAACAAGATAGAATAGGAAAAGCACAAGATGAGTACACTAGTGTCATACAACGGATACAATCATACATAGAAACGATAGAGGAGATTACAGGAAACAATCGAGGTAGAAATCTGGGAAAGATCCATTTGGGGCTGCCCTTAAAACAGTACTGGACTTAGCCGGATATTCCGGTTCAAAACTGAACCGGATATTCCGGTTACCCGGATATTCCGGTTCAGTCGTGGACCGGATATTCCGGTAAATTGCGGAACAGCACAAAATCAACCTAGATCTCAGATTTCCACATGGATTGCAAACAAGTAATCTACTCTATGATTTCTAGCATGTATGGGGGGTCCTCTTCGGAACGAAATCTACCAAGCAAGCCAACAAAACGCACATCCATGGAAGGTGAGGTTATAGCACCAAGATTCAAGAGATTTGAACAATACCGGGATCCATGGAGAGAAAAGCTTGGGTAGAATCGTTCCAAAACGCGAGGAGATCAAGATCCGGGTCAAATCTCCAAGATCTTGCGGAGGAAACGGCCCGGGAGGCCAAGAACCACGGCGGCGGCGATTTGGTGGAGAGGAGCGGACGGGAAAGAGGGCAAGAACTGCCCCTCCCCGTCGGGCTCCAGGTTATATGGATTTCGCCGAACCGGATATTCCGGTTCAAGTTTGAACCGGATATTCCGGTACAGCCGGATATTCCGGTTCAAAACTGAACCGGAAATTCCGACTGCCTCCTGATTCGAAATTTCCTTGTTTTCAACGGACGACACTAGTGCTTAGAAAGAAAGGCTTTTTGAGAGAAAGGCTTAGGATAGATTTACCAAACTGAGACTAGGACTTATCCCTCTCAAGAGCAAGAAGCAACCAACTAAAAATACCAATTGAGTGGGATTTTCCTAGGAAGAAACACTTAGCCGGGAAAACACACGAAATGCAATGAAATGACAAGTAGAAAAACCCAACTAAGATCCAACTCTTCGAAATGAAGAGGTTGGTGGCCGAAGCCACCATGTAAGAGTTCTTGGTATGCAACCGCGAAGATATATCTTGGGGGCATTGCCAAAACTCAACATTGAAGCTCACAATTCAACATTAGAAAAAGAGAGATCACAATGAATTTTTGCTATGGGCATAATGGGGGGAGGGAGAACCCAATGTGTTAGGATAGCACTCCCCCTATGTCCATGCCTACATCTAAGCTCGAACACGTTTCATCTATAGGGGTGTGCGCAAGATAGTCAAGCCAAACTCCTTGAATCAATCACATTTAGCTCATTCCTCAAGAACATGAACCTTGCATCATCAAGTGGCTTCGTGAAAATATCCGCAAGATTGTCCTTGGTGGGCACATAACCGAGTGCAATGTCTCCTCTCGCCACGTGATCACGGATGAAGTGGTGGCGAATCTCAATGTGCTTCGTCCTTGTGTGTTGCACCGGATTGTATGCAATCTTGATAGCACTTTCATTGTCACATAGAAGAGGTACTTTGTCCAAATGAACTCCATATTCCTTTAGAGTTTGCCTCATCCATAGCAATTGGGTGCATGCACTTGCGGCGGCAACATATTCAGCTTCGGCGGTGGAGAGAGAGATGCAATTTTGTTTCTTCGAGGACCAACTTACAAGGGACCTACCAAGAAATTGGCAAGCCCCCGAAGTTGACTTCCTATCATCTTGATCACCCGCCCAATCGGAATCCGTATATCCATTGAGAGTAAATTGTGCCCCCTTTGGGTACCACAAACCAAATCTTGAGGTATGAACCAAATAACGAAAGATTCTATGAACCGCCATTAGATGGCAATCCTTAGGAGCCGCTTGATACCTTGCACACACACCTACACTCAAAACGATATCGGGCCTAGATGCACAAAGATAGAGCAAAGAACCAATCATAGAACGATAAAGCTTTTGGTCCACATCCTTACTCCCTTTTGGATTACGAGAGAGATGACACTTGACTTGCATAGGAGATGTCTTGATCTTAGCATCTTGGAAGTTGAACCTCTTGATCATATCTTGGGTCTACTTGGCTTGAGAAATGAAAGTCCCACGAGCCAATTGCTTGATCTCAAAGCCAAGGAAGAATTTAAGCTCACCCATCATAGACATCTCGAACCTGTCAGTCATAAGCTTAGAGAACTCATTATTGAAAGCTTGGTTAGTTGAGCCAAAGATGATATAGTCCACATAGAGTTGGCATATGAAAAGCTCTCCCTTTACTCTCTTGGTGAAGAGAGTGGGGTCGATCTTCCCAACTTCGAAACCACGATCATCTAACAACTCCCTAAGGTGCTCATACCAAGCACGAGGTGCTTGTTTGAGACCATAGAGAGCCTTGTCAAGTTTGTAAACGTGGTTAGGAAAGTTGAGATTCTCGAACCCCGGAGGTTGCTTAACATATACCTCCTCTTTTAGTGGACCATTCAAGAAAGCACTTTTCACATCCATTTGTTGCAACTTGAAATTATGTGAGGAAGCATAAGCAAGGAGGATACGGATGGACTCAAGGCGAGCCACGGGCGCATAAGTTTCATCAAAGTCAATGCCTTCAACTTGGGTGTAACCTTGAGCGACCAATCTTGCCTTGTTCCTAATGACAATGCCATTCTCATCTTGCTTGTTCTTGAATATCCACTTGGTGCCAATAACATTGTGGAAATCCTTGGGTTTCTCAACCAATCTCCAAACCTTGTTGCGCTCAAAGTTATTGAGCTCATCATGCATAGCTTCAACCCAATCGGAGTCCTCAAGAGCTTCATACACTTTCTTAGGCTCCACCATAGAGATATGAGCTTGATGCTCACAAAAATGAGCCAATTGCCTTCTAGTGGATCTTCTAGCTTGAACATCCTCCAAGACCTTGTTATCTTGGGCATCAATTTGCTTCAAAGCTCTTCTTATCCTTTTGATGCGACGGGCTTCGATCTCCTCATTATTGCGAGGAGGAATCACTTGATCATCTTGATCATTTGGGTCCCCATCTTTACCAACATGGCCTTGATCATCAACATTGTCATCAAAAATATCTTCAATACTAGCTTCATCTTGAGAAGAGGATGACGAGGATGAATGATCTTGGCCTTGATCTTGACTCGCATTAGTGAGAGGAGTGGGTACGACTTGCGGAGTCACTTGATCAATGAGAGGAGGGTCTTCAATATGTTCTCGGTTAGGTGTAGTAGGTGGCTCCTTGGCTTGATCTTCAAATGTAGAGGAGGGCTCCACTTGGGTAGAGCATAGTCCTTCTCGAGTCGCCATAAGGTGTCCCTCGATGGGGCGGAAGAATCCCACACCCATCCTTCCTATGGCTTCTTGAGGCATTTCAACATCTACATTTGAAACATGAAATTGCGCCACTTGGGAGCCGTCATTTTCCTCGAACACCACACTACAAGATTCTATGACAATCCGTGAGGCTTTGTCATAGACTCTATAAGTGTGGGATTCGGCACCGTAACCAACAAAGATACCCTCAATAGTTTTGGATTGAAATTTCGACAACCTAATACCCTTGATCAAATAAAAGCACTTACAACCAAATACACGGAAGTAGGATACGTTGGGCTTGTTGCCGGTGAGGATCTCATATGGGGTCTTGCTCAAGCCTTTGCGGATGTAGAGGCGGTTGGAGGAGTGGCATGCGGTGGATACGGCCTCGGCCCATAAATATTGGGGAGAAGAGTACTCCGCCAACATGGTCCTTGCCATATCCAAGAGAGTGCGATTCTTCCTTTCGGCAACACCATTTTGTTGAGGAGTGTAAGTGGCGGAGTATTGGTGACGAATGCCTTCTTCACTAAGAAATTCATTCAATGTATAGTTCTTGAACTCCGACCCATTATCACTCCTAATAGCCATGATTTGCACATTGTGTTGATGTTGCACTTCGTTGGAGAAATCGATGATGGTTTGTTGGGTCTCACTCTTGCACTTGAAGAAATAAACCCAAGTGTATCTTGAATAATCATCGACAATCACCAAGCAATACTTCTTGCCGCCAAGACTTGCCTCGGGCACGGCACCAAAGAGATCAACATGAAGAAGCTCCAAGATCCTCTTTGATGAGATAATAGTCTTGGCCTTGTGCACAATGTCATGCATCTTCCCTTCAACACACGACCTACAAACGCGATCCTTTGCAAAGGAAACATTTTCTTTTAGTCCAACAATAAGGCCACTTTTGTGAAGACTTTGCAAAGTTCTCATGTTGACATGGGATAGCCGGCGATGCCATAACCATCCCAAGTCCGCCTTCCCGAACAGACACATTGCTTGAGTGTTGGTTGACTTCGAAAAGTCTACCACATACAACTCATTTTCAACATGTCCCACGTGAGCGACGTCAAGAGTCTTGCTCCTCAAAAGGACCACAATATCACCATCAAAGAAGACGGAGAACCCCATCTTACTAAGAGAGCGGACGGAAAGTAAATTGTAACCAAGGGATTCGACAAGCATGACGTTCACGATAGTGATATCGGGAGCCACCACAACCTTGCCAAACCCGGATACCTTAGACTTGGACGAGTCCCCATAAGTGACGGTTGCTTGGATGTCATTTGGTCGCAACTCCGTCACTAGTTCTTTGCTTCCGGTCATATGATTAGTGCATCCACTATCAAGAATCCATTTAGTCCCACCGGAAGCATAGTCCTGCAAGAGATCATTGACTAGAGTTAGGACCCGAGTTGGGTCCCTTCATGTTAGCAACAAGGGTCTTTGGAACCCATATAGTGTAGTCAATAAAACCCTCAATAGGACCAACATATTTAGCTTGCACAACACCATAATAATCAACATATAATAAATGGTGTGGGTTGTTAGTTCCCGCGGAGGAGCTACGAGTAGTGTTGTCCCTCATGACAATACCACCCGAAGCACCATGTTTGTTCTTCTTCTTGTTCTTCTTCTTCTTGTTCCTTTGCTTGGCTACATAGCCAAGACCTTGCTTGCCCACTTGTTGCCTTGGAGCACTCACTTGTGGTCTAGAAATGACCGCATTAGTGCTTGAGGCAACCACTTGTGGGGTGGCAAGCACCACCTTTTCAACTTGAGCGCTTTTGCCCTTGAGCCTTGCTAGCTCATCCTTCAACCTAGCATTTTCTTCAATAATATTTGCATGATCACAAGAAGAAGTAGAAGTGCTAGGATGGTTAGATTGAGTAAGTTGAGTTTGAAGTTGTTCATGCAACTCTTTGAGGGATGAGTGTTGGCTTTCCAAAGCTTTGTGAGCAATGGTTAGCTTTTCAAACTCCTCGGTTAGTTTACCATGACCAACCCCAAACTCTACTTTATCCTTTTTAGCCTTTTTATATTTAGCAATGGCAAGATCACGTTCCTTAATGATTTTAGAGACAAGTTCATTATGAGTGGTTTCAATAGTTTCAAGTTCATCCTCTAGAGAAACTCTACCATCATGCTCTTCTTCAAGAGTCATTGAGAGAGATGCAATTTCATCCGCATCCCTTCTCTCAATCTCACCTTTCTTCTCAAGGGCCTCTTGGGCCTCTCCCAATTGCCTCATGAGATGCTCAAAGTACTTCTTGGTCTCCCCTTGCATGTTAGACATAAAACGGTCCAAGGAGGCTCTTTCCTCTTCTTCTCTAAGACAAGCAATATGTTCTAGTTCACTAGGGGTCTTAGAGTTAGGAGAAGATGATACCTCCGTGGCCTTAGCCATGAAGCACTTGGCATCGCGTTGAGGAAGATTTTCATTGGGGGATTCAAAGAGAGATGACGAAGATGGAGTGGAAGCAATAGCTAGAGCGGCCACTTCACTTGTTGTTTCTTCTTCTTCATCACTCCCGGAATCATACTCCTCTTGAGTCAAGAGCACAAACTTGGTAGGAGTCTTCTTGTTGAAAGGTTTCTTCTTGAAATGAGGTTTCTTGTATTCAACCTTGGACTTGTCCTTGCGGATGAGCTTGCCGCTATGGTTTTCTCTATTCTCATATGGGCATTCCGCTATGAAGTGGTACTTGTCTTGGCAATTGAAGCAAGATCTCACTTTTTGAGCCCCATCATTGCCATAACGAGACTTGGTCTTCTCCTCAACAAACTTCTTGCCTTTTGGGGGATTGTTCCAAAACTTTTGCACCGTGAGAGCTATTAGATCCTTTAGAACGGGATCATATTCTTGTTCCTTCAATGGAGGCAATGCTTCTTCACCATCTTCATCATTCTCAACTTCTCTTGTCAACACCTTGGCCTTCAAAGCAACGGAAGCTCCTTGATGCATTCCAATGGCCCTAGCACGGTTGTCAAGAGCATTCTTGGTTTGCACTTTGTAGGAGCTCAATTCTTGCATGACTTGAGTAGAGGTCATGGTGGAGAAATCATGTCTCCCTTGAATGCTCTTCATATCCGTGCCCTCGAAAGGCATCACGGCAATTATGAACTTCCTCTTGATCCAAGCATCATCAATATGTGTTGCACCCGCATTAGAGAAAGCGGTGGCAAGAGATTTGAGCCTCCGATACATGTCAACGTGATCTTATCCATCACGCATGAAGAATCCTTCGGCCTCATTAGTCAAGGTGTCATAGCGATTTCTTTGCATGCTTTCATTCCCAACAAACATGACGACAAGGGCATCCCATGTCTCTTTGGCGGTGGAGAAGTGTTGAAGATGCGGCATGTGATTGGGGCCCACGGCTTGATGAAGGATGGACAAAGCGGTGTAATTGAGTTGGCAATCTACAACCTCTCTTCTTGTGAGATTCTTGGGATCATATGGCTTGTATCCATCACGAGTGATTCTCCAAAGATCTATACAAGAAGAGTTCAAGTGAGTCTCCATGTAGTATTGCCATTCACGAAAAGAATATGCATCAATTTTAGGTGGATCTCCCCTAGGAATTATATGAGGAAAAGGGATGGGAGGATCGGGAGAATATAGGCCTTCAACGGCATGATATCCTTCCTTTCCACTCGCACCCTTCTTAGCGGATTGTTCGGCGGAAGCAGTTTTAAGTGGTTCACCATCAACCCCAATCTTGGCACCCTCCGTTTTCGGAGGGGATGAGTCGACCACCTCCGGTTCCTTGGCTTTGAGGAGTGTTGTCATGAGTAGACGCAACTCCTCAAATTTAGTGTCTATGGATGAGGTCAATGATTCTCTCAAAGCATTGAGATCATTCATGGACACATTTCCTTCGGACGGAGCGTCTTCCTCATCACCCATACTTAAACTCTTAGGCGGTTAAGCCCGATAGAAGAGCCGAGGCTCTGATACCAATTGAAAGTATAGTATGGGCACCTAGAGGGGGGGTGAATAGGTGCTACGGCAAATTTTAATTTTTCTCAAATTTAGGCTTGACAAGAAAGGTAAATTCTCTAGATAGTGCAACTAGTGATGAATTTACCTATATGACAAGACAAGCAATCAATGCAACAAGTACAAGTAAGTAAAGAGAGGGAGGAACGAGGTAACCGATGGAAGCACACGGAGACACGATGTATTTCCGAGTTCCTCCTTTTTAGGGGAGTACGTCTCGTTGGAGGGGTGTGAGCTCGCCACAAAGGCCTACTCAACGCCACTAAGGCTTCACCCTATTCTCCGATGAACTTCGCCACAAAGGCCTAGTTCACCTTCCACTATAGAACCCCTTTGAGGCGGGGATCAAATCCTTTACAAACACCTTGGGGCACACACCCACAACTTAATTGGGGGCTCCCAACAACTCTTGAATCACCAACAAGAAACAAGATGCCTAGGTTCTCCACAAGAGGAAACCCTAGGCAAGATCCCTCTAGCTAGAGAGGGGGAAATGAAGAACGGGTCGGTGAAGATGTAGATCGGGGCCTTCTCCTTCAATCCTCCAAAGATCTTCAAGATTGGGTGGAGGGATTGGGAGTTATGAGGGATTTGGTGAGTTCTTAAATGCTCATCAATGCTAAGGGGAAGAACTAGATCTTGAGGAAGAAGAGGAGGGCTATTTATAGTCCCTCCTCACAACTAGTCGTTGTGCAGGAAAAAAGGTACCGGAATATCCGGTCCAAGTTTGGACCGGAATATCCGGTTAGTTTGCTCCACGCAGAACTGCAGTGCTGGACCGGATTATCCGGTTGATCTGAAATAATCCGGTACAAATAATCCGGTAGATGCCAGTACGCAAATCTTCTAGTCCTTAGCCATTTTTCACTTCTTCAACTGCAACCGGAATATCCGGTATAGATATGAAATATCCGGTACAAATAATCCGGTTGACTCCGGTAGCTCAAAACTTCCAGTCCTTAGCAATTTTTCGCAGCAACCGGAATATCCGGTCCGGGATGAATAATCCGGACCAAATAATCCGGTTGACTCCAGTAGCTCAAAACTTCGAGTTCTTAGCAATTTTTCGCAGCAACCGGAATATCCGGTCCGGGATGAATAATCCGGACCAAATAATCCGGTTGACTCCAGTAGCTCAAAACTTCGAGTCCTTAGCAATTTTTCACAGCAACCGGAATATCCGGTCCAGGATGAAATATCCGGTACGAATAATCCGGTTGACTCCAGTATGCGAAATTCTCAGTCCTTAGCCATTTTTGAGCTCCTTTCTCAGCAACCGGAATATCCGGTCTAGGATGAATAATCCGGTCCGAATAATCCGGTTGAGTTCTGTCCCAAAAACCTCAGGCCAAACTTCACCGACTTTTCGGTGATCGATGCTGATGTTAAGTATAACATCTGCACACTAAACACCTCGATAAATAATGTACTTAGTATTGTTAACTAACACACAAAACACTGGGAAAACGAAATGCACTTTCAAAACCTACTAGGTTACCCGGAATCGCAAGACCGGAAGAACTGCCGCCAAAAGAAAGGTTCTATAACCCATCTTGGCAAAAGCAGTTAAACGGCAAAGATGCCAAGGGCGAACCAATATACAAAACCGCAGCGGAAAACGCGGAAGCGGCGTTCGCCATCCTAAACAACGATCTGTACTCCAACGGGGAAAATCTCCAAGGGGTGTATGCTTTCCTAGGAAAAGCATTACAGCAGCAACAGCGAGGCCAAGAACGATCAGGGAGGCTGCATGATAATTCCGCCCTCTGCAAGACAGCTACTTGCGCCGCTGGAGCACCTGGACCGGAAGAACCCGGAGATTCGGATAAAAAAGAGGATCCGAGAAAAGACAGGAAAAACCCAGACAACCGGGACGCAACGTCCAGAATCGGACCTCATCTCCCGAAAGATGGATATAAACCACACGATCGGGAAGACAAACACCGGAATGACGGCAAAATAATGCCACCTCCGAGAAACCCAGCTGAAAAAGCTGGAAGATATGATATACCTCATAGACGTGAAAGATCCCGGACACCTCCTAAGGATAAGGAAAGGCATAGAAGCAGAACTCCGCCTAAAGGACGTGAACACGGAAGAGATAGAGATAACCTCGGAAAAGCGCGTCCGCGCAACAATGGAAAAGAAAGGAGCAGATCCCCTTCTGTCCATTCAGCCGAGAGATATTCTGCACACATTGATAGAGCAGAAAAGGATGATCTATACTTTGGTCCTAAGTGTTTTACTGACAGGATCCGAAGGATAACCCTGCATTCTGGCTTCGCCAAAGTTGGTCCAACCTACCAAAAATATACCGGCAGTACAAACCCGGATACCTGGCTCTCAGATTATTATACAGCCGTCCAAATCAACAATGGGACAGACCTGGAAGCCGTCAAGTTTCTTCCCCTAATGTTGCTAGACGGAGCCAGAGATTGGATCAATGGTTTACCATCAAGAACTGTCGACAGCTGGGATGATATGGCTAGAGTGTTCACTCAGCATTTTCGGGGAACATACAAACGCCCAAATAGCATCAACCAGCTGAACTGTTGGACCCAATTTGAGGACGAACCATACGTGGATTTCATCTCCAGATGGACTGCAATGAAGAATAGTTGCTCTGGAGTAACTGACGTGCAAGCAATGCATGCTTTCGTCAATGGCCTAAAACCCGGACTCGTACCGTTCATGGTTGGTTCTAAACAGCACAAAGATCTCGGATCTATGCTTACAACCGCTAATGAGCATGCTGCAGCCGAAGATGATATCAGAGCAAGAGGAGGCAATATTGAGTCACTAATACTCGCCAAGAAAACCCCTCGTTCTGACAAAAAAGGAACTCCAGAGTCAACGACAAAGCCCAAGGAGGTCAACATAGCCTTTGGAGGAGAAAAGGTGAATAAGTGGAAAGGCCGCAGTCCAGATCCAATCAATTACACTCCCGAAGAATGGGAGAGAATTAAGTCGGAACCCTGCGTCCACCACTCGCAATTTGGGAAACCAACCCACACAAACGCGCAATGCCGGCTAAACAAGCATATGAAAGGCAATGCAGGATACGGAAATAAAGGGAAGGGTTCCAAAAGGAAACCTGCCAAACAAAAGCCAGAAGCTGAAAAAGAAGACAGTGAATCGGACACTGATGACAAAATCCAGGAACAACAGCGAAAGGGCGAACCCAAATTTCCGAGAGTTGACGGAGAAGCAATGCTAACTTTCTTAGCAACCCCGTCAGCAAAGGTGGCAAAAAGAACACTTCGAGAAATAAACGCGGTTGTTCCGGCAACTCCGAAATTCTTGAAGTACTCCAACACACCGATAATCTGGGATCAGTCTGATCATCCCGGAAATATCCCTGAACCCGGCACACAAGCTCTTGTTGTAAGCCCTATTGTTCAAAATACTAGGCTAAGAAGAGTGCTGATGGACGGAGGATCCAGCATTAATATAATGTACCTGGATACACTGAAGCACTTGAAGATCTCCGAGTCCCAGCTCAACTACAGCAATATACGCTTCCATGGCATTGTTCCTGGCAGGCAAGCACGATCCCTAGGAGAAATTTCCCTAGATGTCACCTTCGGAGATAAAGATCACTTCCGGCAGGAAAAAGTATCCTTCGAAGTAGTGCCGTTCGAAAGCGTGTATCACGCAATACTCGGACGTCCAGCTTTCGCCAAATTCATGGCAAGATCCTGTTATATCTACAACAAGCTGAAAATGCCAGGACCCAAAGGAGGAGTAATCACCATAGCCGGTGATTTCAAGCTGGCAAACGAGTTGGAGAAAGAAAACGCCCTTTGCGCTCAGAGAGTTATAGCAAAGGAGGAACTGAAGGAATTAGCCAAGGAGGTATCGCCGAAAGAAATGCCGGCAGGAAAAGAAACTCGGAAGCCAACAGATAGTTTCAAGGCGTCCGAGAATACAAGACAGGTAATCCTAGATCCCAAAGATCCGATAAAATTTGTCGTCGTAGGGACTGGGATGACCGACAAATAGGAAGGCGAGCTCATCAAGTTCCTCCGTGAGAACTGGGATATTTTTGCCTGGTGTCCAGCTGACATGCCAGGCGTACCCAGGGAACTTGCTGAGCACCAACTCAAGGTTATTCCCGGATCAAAACCCGTCAAACAAGGTCTCCGTCGTTTTGACGGAAGAAGACGGAAGGCTATTGGCAAGGAAATTATCCGGCTTTTAGCAGCGGATTTCATCAAGGAAGTAATCCATACTGATTGGTCCGCAAATCCGGTCCTAGTACCGAAGAAAGATACCACTGCTCTTAGAATGTGTATACATTACACAGGATTGAACAAGTTGTGTCCGAAAGATAGGTTCGCGTTACCGCGAATCGATCAAATAATAGATGCCACTGCAGGCTCCGAGCTTTTATGCTTTTTGGATGCATACTCCGGGTACCACCAAATACGCATGAAAAAGGAAGATCAAATCAAGACTTCTTTTATAACCCCGTATGGGACGTACTATTACATAACCATGCCTTTTGGCCTGAAGAACGCAGGTGCAACCTACCAGCGTTGCATGCAACGCTGTTTGCATAGTCAAATTGGCAGAAACGTTCATGTTTACATGGACGATATCGCTGTCGTAACCAAGGAAAAAGATACACTCCTTGAGGATTTGCGAGAAACTTTCGAAAACTTACGCACTTACAAGATGAAGTTGAATCCATCTAAGTGCGTATTCGGGGTTCCCTCAGGAAAACTTCTGGGTTTCATTGTTTCCCACAGAGGAATAGAAGTTAACCCGGAAAAGATCAAGGCAATCTTGAACATCTCAAAACCTACATGTGTAAAAGATGTCCAAAGATTGACGGGTTCCGCTGCAGCCGTCAGCAGATTTATTAGTTGGCTGGGGGCTAAAACCTTACCACTCTACAAGCTGCTGAAAAAATTCGACAAAGTCAAGTGGATTGCGGAAGCCTGGGAACGTCTAGAAAGTTATGTACCTTTCCGTACTTAGTTCAATTCTATGTAAACATCTTTGAGATCATGAAATAAAGTTGTCGGAATGCTGTCATCCATATTCTTTATAAGTGTAAAGTGTTTCCGCCTCATCTATTTCCCAATGATCTTACAAATTGCTCAACGTTAACCCGAATTGTGCTTGCGTACTCGGTGTTACAAAACTGAATGATTTTTCAGCCTGTTAACGGCTAAGGGAAACTTGAATTGCCTGTGTGCCCAAGTTTCACTTAAAACTTTCCTTGATTTCTCTAAGTCTTATCTGATTGTGTGTGTGTTGGGTTACTGGAACTAGTTAGTAAAAATGCCTTTAGCATGGTCCATGTCTCCGAGTTTCAAAAACTGCTTGGTTCGTCCCCAGTTACTCGGCATGAAGATTCATATTGCTATTTGAGCCATTTCAAACACTAAGGACAGATAAAACATACACACCAGAGAACTTAGAAGATAAAGGAATGATAAAACCCAAAAAACTTGCAAAGAATTTCATAATTTAAACTGCAACAGGCGGAAGTTTCATTCATACAAAAGAAGCATTACATTTTGGATTACATTAAAAGAACAGTAATGCTCCTATTGTCTATTTTTTCTATCCAGGTTCCAGGTAACCCTTCAAGCATGTGACTCCTCCTCGCTGCTTTCGTCTTCGGGGATTGGAGGGATCTCCGCTTCTGGATAGTTGACGGAGATATTTACCATGGAGGCAATTTGGGTGGCGTGGCCCTTGACTTCACCAAAGATGGTGTTTCGCTGCATATCCGTGTATCCTTGAGGGACACCGGACGCCACGCGCCAGGATTTAGCATTAGGGTAGTGCATGCGCATGAGGCCAAGAGCCATGCGCGCACCACCCCGTGCAGCGGAGCGAAGGAGAGATTCCTTAGACTCCGCCACCTCCATGATGGCACCCGGAAGTTTTTCAACCTCCGAGCACTCCCCAGATTTTTCGGGAAGAAACTTGTCTACCAGCTGCGTTGCAGCAGCCTTCATCAAAGTCCATGTCTCCCCGAAAGCTCGGATGCCTGCAACCCGAGTGCCATCTGGGTTATCTCCTGGTTTTTCCAATAACACACCCAAAAGGGTTAGACAGAAAAACAGAGAAAAGTAAAACATGGAAAGAGGATAAATGAATCAGAAATTTACCGATGAGCTTGTCGATCTTGGAAACTTCCTCCAGGCGAAGGTTTAGAGCGTCGGTCAAATCCTGAATGGTGGATTTGTCCTTCTCCGCCTGCTCGGAAGCCTTGGAATTGGAAACTCCAAGGGCCAGATTACTGGCTTCCAAGTCTTGTTGTGCTTTCACAAGGTTCTTGTGAAGCTCAACATTCTCCTTGCGGAGAATTTCGGCATTGCCAGAATCTTCTGCTGCTTGTTTAGCCTGAGCTAATGCAGCTGAAAAGCAAGGGAAAAATCCGAGTTAGCCAGCTCCTCGGAAAAAACTTAGGCAAATAATTGAATCGGAAATTTCAGAAGGAAAATGTTTACCTTGTGTTTCCGACAGTGCGAGTTTAGCTGATTCCAGCTCTGCTTCCCTTTCTTCAAGAATAGAGAGAAGACTTCTAACTTCTTTATTCTTGATGGTAAGCTTCTTGAAAACTTCCCTGTTGATGGCTTCGGAGGTTTGCTGAAACATAGCAAGGAGAAGAATGAGTACAAAAAGCATCAAAGCAAAAAGCACGCATTTTAATTAATGCTTGGGGTATACCTGGCTCATGCGCTGCAAACCTGCCAAGTTTTCTTTGAACTCTTTCGCGTATTCCGCGAAGAGATTCCCGGCTGCGTCCAAGCCGTCATTGATAGCTTTGAAATCCTTGTCAAAGGTGGGAATTTCCTCGTCGAAAGTCCGAGGTAATTTTCCCACCTCTGGAGCCGCCCTTTCCCTCGTGTCCGTGTCGGACACAATGGGCTGGCTGGGCTCTGGGGGCTTGGTGGTGGGGGTTGCAGTAGGCTCTTCCGCCATTGTGCTTGGCGTGTCCGGGGCGACGGCGGGAGAAGGTTGGCTGCCTCGGCTGGAAGAAACCTTGTGTTTCTTCAGCTTCTTCGGCTTCAGGGTGGAAGGTGGCAGGCTAAAAACATAAAAACCCGGAAAAGGTTAAAACACCGAAGATGGATGAAAAAAGTTCCCATAAAAGAAAAATCTAGAAGAAAATAACCTGGAAGTGGCGACGGGGATTCCGTCAAGATCGATAATTTCTTCCGAGGAAGTTATCTTCTTGCGCTTGCGTCCACCGGTAGCGGCGGTGCGCAGCGCGTCCAGCTCAGCCTCGGATACCAAGTCCGAATCTGAAAGATCCGCGAACTGTCGGACAAGCAAGACCAAAATCAGAAGCCAGGAAATCCGAGAAAAAATAGAACTGTACCCAAATGACTGAAAAATTACCTTGGGAACCGGATTTTCGGCCGTGTACATTGGCCGACTCTCTGTGTATTGGTCGCGCGATGCGACCAACTGGTTGATGCGCCGCCTAAGTTCCTTTGCGGGCCAATCTTTGGCGGATGTCCGCATTGGATCCTTGACTCCCGTGTAATCGCACAGGAGACGACCGCTGTGGTTGGCTAGTGGCTGGATCCGCCTAATCAGCCAGCATAGAACCGTGTCCATGCCAGTTAGAGGCGGATCCATGGAGGTGAGCTTGGCGATGCGTCGCTTGATCTTTAGTAGATCTGGCGGCAGAACTTGGACGGCTTCTGTTCCCCAGTTATCCTGGGGAACGGCGGCAGAATTCACAAAAGGTGGAACCCCGACGGCCTTTTTAGGAAAAGGCATGTCGGGATGATAAAAGAAAGAACCCGTCCAAAATTTGACGGATTCTGAGGTTTTGATCTTGGGGAACCAATCCTCTCGGAATCTCCGAAGAGTGAAGGATATGGTCCCGCAAGTTGGGAGTGCGCCCTCCGAAGAGTTCCGCTTAACTCCAAAGCAGTACATCCAGAAGTCTAACCTAGGTTCTAGCCCTAAGTAGCCTTCAAACAAGGCCTGAAAGCCGGCCATGTATAGAATGGAATTGGGGGGAAGATTGTGGGGCTGGATGTTATAATGAGAAAGAACTTGGAGGAAGAAAGAAGAAGGCGGGAGCCCCATACCTCGTAAGAGGTGGGAAGTGAGAATTACCCTTTCGCCGTTCTGCGGCGTTGGCTCGGTCTCTTCCTCCGGAAGCCGCCATTTCTTCTTAAGTACCAGGCCCTCCTTCTCCAAGTTTGGAAGGAGAGCCGGAGGAATACTGCAGGCAATCCAGTTGCCTGCAGATTCGGCTTCCTCGTCCGCTCCGGCGGTGGCGGCGGCGGCAGCCTCCGCGGCGGCGAGTTCGTCGCCGAGGAGCTCGATCTTTTCCTCCACCGTTTCGGGTGCGAACGGTGGGGTTGTCGCGGCACTTGATGACGCAACGTCCGCGGCGGCGGAAGAGTTTTCTCCGCCCGCCGCGGAAGCCGTAGTCTTCTCCGGCTTGCCGCCGGCGTGCTTAGGCGATCCTGGCTGCGGATCCAGATCTCTGACGAGCTCATCGATGGCGGCGCGGGTCGGCGACGACGGCGAGGAGGCCATCTTTTGGTGGCGCGTTTCGGTGCGTTTGGATGCTAAGTGCGCCTGGGACAAGGACTTGCTCTCGAGCTCGCGTGCGCGTCAATGGTGTGGGCAGTGAGGGAGTGAGGAAAGTTTCTGATGAGGACGATGATGGCTATTTATAGCCGGAAAATCGTTTAGATACGTGCCAACGGCTCTTTCGACCGTTGGATGTTCGACGCGTGTCGATCGCCGGAAACTACGGGAAATAAAACGGCAGGGGAATGATGGCTATCTCCTCGTTTCCCGTGAGAATCTGTCAGAGATACGCTGAGGGGTTTCCCGCGTGGAACCAAGCGACGCTTGCGTCAGCATGTTTAAGACGCTGACGTTATGAGTTCCTTTTCCGCGAAGGATCGCGAGAAGAAAAGCCGGATTTTCATAGTTCCGAGTTTTATGTTACCATCTCCTTCAAAAGGAAAGTAGAAATAATCAAGACTGCTGAATCAAGATTTCCCGAACAAAATGTATTTGGCGAAAGACGGAGAATCAAAGTTTTGATCCTTCCTGGGGGCTACTGTCGGATATATACTGAATAGGGGTATAGAAGATGGTAGACAAAGAGCCGGACTACCAGGGTGGCCTACATGGTAATGGGCTTAGGTCCATTGGGCGGCCCAGTAGTCCGACGCGCAGAAGCCGGATTCTAGAAGAACCCGGATCATGGCCCGCGTGATCTGGCTTGGAGGAGATGACGGATTCCTTGCTTTCCAAGTTACAAGTTAAACGTAGTCTTCTAGGTTTCTTATTCTGTAAGCCCTAATCCGGCTATTATAAAAAGCCGGACGGGAGATAGATTAAACAAGTACAAGTTAAGTTAGACACAAGTTCAAACTCTACGCAACTCGCCGAGAAGCTCATCCTCGCCGAGAAGCTAGATCTACACCCTCACATTGTAACCCTGATAAACGGGCTTTAGTCCCAATTAGTGAGAAGTGCAGGAGTAGGTACGCCGTACTGTCGCGACGTACCGAACCTGGGTAAAATCCCGTGTTCTGTGTTACTACGCTATCCCGTTACCCCACGTCTCTACCGTAGTCTCATGGCACCCCCGTCTATGAAAACTACTACGATGTCTCGACATCGGTGCATATATTTTATATTAGGAGAAGCCAAACTTACCGAGTGCATTGGGCTTGCATCGGAAGTAATCATCGTGCGCCATCACGCCCATCCGAATGCGGTTGAACACATGTCTCGCCATCCGAAAGTGTGGCTGGAAAACATGAGGAGGGTATATTGGCTTTGTGTGGTGGAAGTAATCTTTGTAGAGCTGGACATGACCCCCTTTGTCACGGTCCAACGATGTTGAACGACCACGGACCGAGCCCCTGAACATTGGCTGCATCCTCAAATTGTGCTCATTATCGAGGAGTGTAGCAATCAAAACCTCGCTCTCATTGTTGGATGAATCAGAGGAAGACGATGAATACGACAAGTAGTTGTAGAAGAACTCATTCGAGCTATTGGAAATGGGAGGTGATGAAACCGTACCTCGAGCAAACGACTCTTGTGGGCGAATTCGGTGGTGGTCGGGGATAGGGCTCCAACGTCAAGAGGGGCCGACCGGGGATGTTCCGGCAGGCGGGATGTGGCGTCACGGCGGCAATACGTGTGGCAGATGCGGTTCAGCGGTAGCAGCGGTGGGAGGGTGGAGTTAGGGCGATATGGCCAGGGCACGGGTAGGCGAGGCAGAATGTGTGTATGTATCCCTGGCAGGCGGGCTA
Organism: Alopecurus myosuroides; assembly: GCA_028641055.1. NCBI lineage: Eukaryota > Viridiplantae > Streptophyta > Magnoliopsida > Poales > Poaceae > Alopecurus > Alopecurus myosuroides. The sequence goes on from CM054062.1 coordinate 267,892,971, forward strand.
TGGCTGGACAAAGGCAGGACTCCTCGCTCGTCCGTGCATATCCGGCCTTGACCTAAATACGTTCCAAATTTGGGCCATGAGTGAGTCAAAACTGACGAAAAAACAGGCAATTGTCCGAAATTCCAAATGGGTTTGCTGCATTGGATCGTGTTTTTGTCCTCTCTGAATCTAATCGGACGCGGCCGGACCAAATGACGGGTTGGAAATGCTCTTAATTCGAGCGCCCGGAGGGAGTATCTTCTGTTTGCTTGAGCGTTGGACACAATTTATTTTTTTTGAGGGAAAATTTTGAGTACATGAACGGAAAAAACAGCTCGCTTTGGCCCCCAATATTCAGCCCAGACAAGAAAGCCCAGCTCCCATCAGTCTGGATTGGTTGTTACCACCCGAACGGGCTCCATCTGGGAAGTCAAAAAAACAAAATGGCTCCATCTGGCTGGAATGGGCTGGCAGCCCACGCTCTCACAAAGCGGAGCACGCTGCTCGCTCCTCGTCTGGATCCGGAGAGCGCGATTGTTGGTGCACCAGAAAGCATGGACGTACGTGATTCGACAAGTGACAGCGGCTGCCCTATTTGCCGTCATATCTGTCGGAGACAGAGGGCGAATCGGGGGCCGCCGAAACGGAAGAACTTGTGCTCAATCGCGCATATGCATCGAGTGGAGCGTATCACGGTATGAGGTTCTGTGACGAGCCACGATTCGTGGACCCTGCACGTGCCACGTCGGCTTACCATGCCACTAGCCAGGAGTACTAACTGGAGTCCTTTTGATGCTCGGCAGATGCTTGTTGTTCGGCGGGGAGCCGGTCTACCACAAGCATCGCAGAACAATACGCCACAACTCGTCTGCCCGTATGCATCGAGAATTTCTGCCTAACCTATTGGCTTAGAGCGTCTCCCAACGGTCGCACAAAAATGCAGCATCCAAAAAAAGTTTTACGGCACCATTTTAGCACGTTTAGCGTTCCGTGTTGTATTTGTGTCGAATATTGTGTAGGTGTTTTTTTTTTTTTGAAATAAAATATTGTGTACGTGTTAGGTTATGTTTGGACTTGAAGTTGTAATAGGTGTGGATAGGTTACGAGTAGTGTTAGAGTCGAACCCTTGTAGCCTAGGCCTCCCATATAATGTAGGGGGTGCCACACAATGTAATCATGACGACTTGATAGCAGCAGGCACGCAAGGGGAGCCGGCGGCTTGTGCCGGCGACCAAGGCGGCCGGTGCAGCGGTATCAATGGGGAGGTGCGCCCGTAGTCATGCCCCGCAGATGTAGGCGAGTTCGCCGAACTGCGTTAACAAATCTCGGTGTCGTCATCGTGCTACGATTGCTTGGTCCTTGTTAGATCTACAGTGCGCCTACGATTTGTAACATGCCGCAGCCCACGTCGCTTTTCCAGACGCGATAGAATACACTGCGCAGCCTGCAGTAGTATAAGGTCCTTAAATTTTACAAAAACAACCCTATGATAGTTTTCAGAAAAGCAATCGGGTCCCTGGAGTCGACCTCCACCACCACACCATGGCCGGCGGCGTGATTCCGGCGGCCGTGAGCCGTTGAGCTCGTCGTCTTTGAGCGCGTGGTCGTGGAGGCGCGGACGCGAGCCGGCGCCGGCGTCCCCTACGTCGGCCAGCTCGAGCTCCTCCGGACTCCGGCCGCCTCGAGCTCCTTCCGATGCCGGCGAGGGTGAGCTCGAGCCACGGTTGTGGAGACGGCGCTGGCAGTCGACGAGGAGGAGGCGACGGCGGTCGACAAGAAGGAGTCTGTTCCCGAGCTGCTCTTCCTGGGAGCTCGAGGAGGCCGTCCCCGAGATGCTCTCCATCACCACCGTCCTCGGTACCTGCTTCCGTGTGAGTAGGGATGTAAATGAGTCCATAAATGGGGCCACAAAAGCCCATTTATTTAGCTTCATAGTTCATTTTTTCAGAAAAAGGTATCAACTTCAACTATTTGAGCAAAATAAGTGGACATAAACGGGATTAAACGGGCGTCCATTTACATCCCTACGTGTGAGGGGTTGGGTGTACGTGGGGCATGCGTCGCGGAAGATGCAACAGACGAGGGACACGGTGCCATGGTTGAGGAAGTGGGAGTACTTGGGGGTGGAGGAGGAGGGCCATGTACATGAGGAAGAACAAGGCGAGGAAGGCCGCATTGAGCTTCCGAACGAAACAAGAAAATGATGGTGTGGCTTCGCGCGGAGGAAACTTTCGGATGGCAGTTGCTCCTCGCGTCTTTTCTAGATTGGCCAGCCAGCGCACGTTAGCGGACACCCCAAATTTGCAGCCTACTAGAACGGTTTGAAGCTCTATGCGCGCTAAAAAAGCAGTTTTTGGTCGCGACTCTATTTTAAAGTCTCTGTTGAAGATGCTCTTAGTAGTTTGGTGATGCAAAATCCAACAGGAACTCGTACTGGCGTTTTCTATCTTGACGACAACATGAGAGGTTTCTTTCACCATGTTGATATTGATACGTACACGATTAATCCAGCAGCCATCCGCAGTTTCCTTCTGGGTTGATTAATTAAACCCCGCCATCATCCTATTCTTCCTACTCGTACAAGAAGGAATTGCACTGTGAGTCTGTGACTGTGTGCTAGCATCCACTTAAACGAATGGCCAAAAAAAGAACGAGAAAGATACACGTTAAAAAAACGTTATCTGAAAAATTTATAAAAGAAAACGCCCACCTTGTTCTCCCTTGTTCGCTGTTCCTTGGCCTCTCTCGCCTGCGGGCGGCAAGATCGATCCAGGGGTGCCAATTCCCCTCCCCAACTGCCAACAGATTATTGTAGGAATCACAAGAACAAGAATAAAATCCCCCACCACTCCGCATCTACTTCCTCGCCACCCAAGTTGCCGCGCCGATTCCCTCCCAAGCGGACAAAGAAAGTGTTTTTATTCCCTTCGCTTGGATTCAGGTCGCGCTTCCCTGCCCTTCCCCGGTCGATAAAACCGATGCTTCGCCAGCCTCGCTAACCCTAGAAGCGGCGGCCCACTCGTCGTCGAGCGGTGAGCTTCTGCCTGCGTCTTCGGCGAGCCGCCATGTCGTGGCTGGAGATGTGGCTGCCTCCCGCGGGCGAGGGGGTGGCGGCGGGGCTGTTCCTCGACGGCGGAGACGCGGCGGCGCACGGCGCGCTCCTCGCGGCGATGCCCGGCTGCTCGGCCTCCTTCGCCGTGCCGCGGCGGCGGCGGGGGACGCCGCCGGGCTTCCTCTCGATGACCATGTCAGTCAAGGGGAGCAGGGGGTTCGTGCCGGGCCCGGTGGGGCTGCTCCCCAGCGGGGAGGACAAGGGCGGAGGAGTCGAGGCGGAGGGGCTGGTCGCGGGGATGGGGACGGAGGGGGTGGTGGTGGTTGAGGCTGGTGGGAAGCTGGCAGACGAGAAGGAGGCTCATTCTGGAGCCGGCGCCATGAACACGACCAAGCATCTCTGGTCTGGGGCCGTCGCTGCCATGGTCTCCAGGTATTGCTCCTTTGTCTTTGCTTCGGACATAGGCCTCATTTTGTTACTTAGATCTCTCCCAAGTATCAAGTTTATAATGCATTATTCGGATATGCACTTCCCATGATGCAGCTGAATCAAGCAAACTTACAGTAAAACAATAATCCCAAAATCTCATACTGCTTTATGGTTACCTGAATTAGCTGTGCACCAGACTGTTAGTACGCGATCAGGAGTCTCATGGCAGACTATCCTCTTTGAGTTAGGTTCATCGGGGTGGGAATTTAAGCATCGGTGTCTTGCACTGATGAGTTTATGCCAAGTTGTAGACTCAGGTTCAGGGGCTATTTGGGAGGTTTGATAGCCAATGAAACTTATTGGATATTTTGGTATCAAGCAGTAGCTACTACCTGTAAAATATCCGGTCTTACTAGCCTTGTATTTGTACTACTGGTTAGGTTCTTGTGATAGATGAACTATGACATAAGCTGGACATTCGCGCGCCTCTTTGTTTCAGATTGTTTTACTATGAGTGCGTAGGCGATTAAACTTTACATTCAGCGGATTTGAGCAAATTGATCTTCTGTGCCAGAACAATCAACTGTTGTTCCATCCAGTTGTCGGTCATGTGTGAAAAGTGAAATCAGACTTCCGAAACTACATCTTTATCGTTTTGGGTCATACATGAGTGTGAAGTCAAACTTCAGAAACTTTAAGTACCGCTATCTTATCTTCAGATTTCTCTTGAAAAGTATTTTCATAACTGTAGTGTTGTCGGTTTCACAAAAAGAAATTTGTGATCAAAGTTGTGCTTCAGAGAACTGATGGCACCTCGACATAAGTAGCCTTGGACATCATTAGTTTTTGTCGGCATTAGGGCCATGTAGATAGGTGGTGTATTTTACGCTGTAGGACATAAAGATAGGTTAAGACTAATATTACTAGGTTGATTGCATGGAATCAAACTTGGTGTATGACTCTTCTCAAATCTGAAGGTTAATTATGTCCAACTAGCTCCTGCAGCTATTACGGAGCCCAAAAAAAAACTATCAATTTTGTGGGGTGCTTCACGTATGGAAGGTTTGATTGAGGAAAAAATGTCATGATTAAATCTATCTTGTCTGTTAGTTGACTTACATGAGGATGGGCTTCCTTCTTCATAAGCAACTATAAAAAGGGTTACTTTTCCCTACTGTTCTTCTGTGGGCTTCCTTGACAGGCTACTCTAGGTCCTTTTCTCCCCAATTTAGCCGCCTCCTTCACCTGGCGCTGTTCTGTTTCATGTCATTGCTTCCCAACCCATCTCAGGTGGATCTTAAGCCCATTGCGAACTAGGTCCATAGGAGTGGAGCTGTTTCTTCTAGGTATAAACACAACATCAGTTAATGCTATCAATTTGTGTACTTAGTACTGTGTAGTAGCATTGTTTAGCTATTGAATAAGGTCGTCTGAAGGATATTTTGCTGGGTTGGAGCCTGGAAACCCCCCAGAGCTACCACAATCCACTTCTATCAGGGATCCTAAACTGTGCCCTATACAGTTTATTGGGGCTGAAGGCAAAAAACATGCTCCACCAGAGACCCTAACACAGCCCCTAAAACGGGATGCACCAAAAAAAAAATACTGCACAGCCCCTAAAACGTGATGCACGCACCAAAAAAATACCCCACAGCCCTTCTCCAACAGTGGGAAAGGAGGCCCCTCTCCACGGTTGGGCAGGGCGGCACGGAATTTTCCCTCCTGTGGCATGAGCTCCTCCTTCTCCCGTGGCAGCACCGGTGACCGCCACCACCCTCCTCCATCTGCTGCTCCTCCGGCCATGGCAGCTCCTCCACAGGTGCACCCCCATCGCTCGAAACCTCCTCCCCCCCCCCCCCCCCCCCCCCCCCCCCCCCGCCCCCCCAAACAAAGCCCAGATCTGCCCGCTACGCCTCCGCAGTGAACACTGTTCTCCGGAGATCCTCCTCCCCCACGAGCCGTACACAGGTCGTTAGGGGACTGGGAGGAGGCCAGGAGGGGGCATGGCAGGGATTGGAAAGAGGAGAGAAAGGGAAAAAAAGAGAAACATGACATGGTTGGTCCCACGTGGCCACCCATCAGTGTGAATGCAAAGAAAAATAGGGCTGGGAGATATGGGCTGCTGCTGAAGTCGGAGCCAGTTTTTTGGGGCCATAAATTGGCGTCAGGCCCAATAAGCTGTTCTGGGGATTTGATTTAGCTGGTACTGCAGGGTATACTCTTCAGATTCTAAAAGAACCGTTATTTCTCTTTTCTGCCCTCATGGGCCGACCTTGCACAAATGGTCTTCTCTTGGTAGACTACATCTCATATATACCTGAGTAATATCATTGGTAAACTTCGTTTATTGTTGTAAGTTTCTTGGAATCTTTCAGTTTACTCATTTAGTTATCCAATTTGATGTATTATTTTTTCGTAGCTTTTGGCCTCTATTGCGCATTCGATCTCTATTCGCTTCTAATCTTAGATGTTTAACTTGGTGCAATTGGATTTCACCATCTGTTTTCCTTTTGCTCCAAGAAAGATCTGGACCTGCATCCACTAACTAGGATTCTAAGTTATTACTTGATTCGACATGTCTATGTGTCTGTTGAAGAAATTCTGTATCTTAACTGAAAATATACCCTTTGGTGCAAATTCTTGCTGTATTCAACCCTGTAGGATTTATACATTCTGATATGTATTTTCTATTCCTGCATTTTTGGAATCCCTTGAATCAAAGAGGCTATTTTGTCATGCTAGAAGTTGAAGCCTAAATATAAATGAATAGAGACCAAAGACGAACCGGAAAATAAACCACATATTCGAGAACCTGAGTGGTTATTGCTAACTGTAGCTTCCAGGATTCTGCCTGGTATTTGGACTTGTGATTGTGACAAGTAATATGGAGAGTGTCTCTATTTCCATTCCTGCAATATTTCTTCCCTGATTTTCATATATCGTGCAGAACAGTTGTTGCTCCTCTTGAGAGACTAAAGTTGGAGTATATAGTCCGTGGTGAGCAGAGGAATCTGTTTGAGCTTATCCAAGTGATTGCAGCATCTGAAGGGGTGAAAGGCTTTTGGAAAGGGAACTTCGTCAACATCCTCCGGACAGCTCCGTTCAAGGCAGTCAACTTCTATGCATATGACTCTTACAGAAAGCAACTGCTAAAATGGTCTGGTAATGAAGAAACTACCAATTTTGAGAGATTTATTGCTGGCGCTTTTGCTGGTGTTACAGCAACGATGATGTGCATACCCATGGATACGGTATGTTTAGTTACAAGACATCTTGGGTTCTAAATTTTCTCGATTTCTGTGCCATTATTTATTGCTAATTGCTGTCTGCGTTAACCTGTTGATTTCAGATTAGGACAAAGATGGTAGCACCTGGCGGTGAAGCCTTAGGTGGTGTTATTGGCGTTGCCCGCCACATGATCCAAACTGAAGGATTGTTCTCTCTTTACAAGGGATTGGTGCCTTCTCTTATCAGCATGGCACCCTCTGGCGCAGTATTCTATGGAGTGTATGACATACTAAAGATGGCTTATCTGCATTCGCCCGAAGGAAAGAAAAGGATGTCAATGATGAAACAACAAGGTCAAGAGGCAAATGCATTAGATCAGCTTGAGTTGGGCACTGTTAGGACCTTGCTCTACGGAGCTATAGCTGGATGCTGCGCTGAGGCAGCCACATACCCGTTTGAAGTAGTTAGGAGACATCTACAGTTGCAAGTCAGAGCAACAAAGATGAATGCACTGGCGACATGCCTAAAAATTGTTGATCAAGGTGGAGTGCCCGCACTCTACGTTGGCTTGATCCCCAGCTTGTTACAGGTACATGCTCCTTCCAGAAAAGAATCCACTTGCGCGTATGTCCAGGGCCTGCCTTATGAATGCTTTTATTTGATTTGAAGATTTAATGATAATGCTTGGGCCTTAGTTCATGGTTTTCCATGTAATGTTGGGAGATCTCAGGGAAATTAATGCTAAACAATGATATCATATTCTTATAGTGGTTCTAATTCACCTATAAACAGGCAATTAATCGCACTGCGTGCCTAGTTATTCGGCAACTTAAACGTTCATATATTAGTATTGTTCAACTGTGCATGCTAATTTGTTTTTTGAACGTCTGATTAACTGACTTTCTTTCTCATCTTCTTCAGGTTCTGCCATCGGCATCTATCAGCTACTTTGTATACGAGCTAATGAAGATAGTCCTGAAAGTGGAATGAGTGCAAATTGGTTCTTGTGCCCACGTAACAAGTTCAGGAGACTCAGCTGACAATTACCTTGATAAAAGTTGCAAGCAATCAGCAATTTGTCAGTGCATTTAGCACCTTTTTTTTGGTAGGCTTACTTGTCACATTGTCTCGGTAACTTGTCTCGGTAACAATGTGACAAGTTACCGGAGCAATTTGTCAGTGCATTTAGCACTATTCATTTGAAGCTTTGCAGCAGTGTGTTATCTTGTACACTCATCTATAGCAGATCAAGCCTGTGCCGAGTGGAAACATCTAGGGCATCTCGCCCTTCAAATTTCAATTAACAAGTTTTCCAACTTGTATTGCTTGATGTATGGGATGAGATATGCATGGACTGCAACCGGAAACGATTTTGTTCGCCACAGACAGGCAATTTGGATGTGATTTTCGATATAATGGCTAATATTTTTCATTAATGGTTTGCGGTTATTTTGGGTAATTCATTGTCCACTTGATCCATCTCGCGAAGATGGATGTTACGGTGTTGTATTTTTTCACATTGTCTCGGTAACTTTTCCAAGCCAATTAGTTATGCTCCGGTGCTCTGTTCACTGTGCGCCGGCAGTGACTTGTACAACCAGCCGACCTCCGATTCTTGAGGTTCGCCGCTTTCATGCTTGCCATTCATTCATGATGAACAGGTGGACACAGTGCGAGACGTAAATTCAGTGTTTAGCCATAAACAGGGCTGTGACATGAATAGTGCGTGACGACCGCGCGTCAGGGGGTACTTTAGTGTCTGCAGTTTCTCTGCTGTTGGCGGTACTTGGCAAGTACTACTTGCCACGGTCGGTCAGCGTCGGCTGCACTGGAGCCAGGCCCGTTCCCATGGATGCTTTCCCAGGCATCCAGGTGAACACTCTAAAAACTGCCTGCTGATTGGCCAACATTTAGCACAACTGTCCGGCAGGTAAGAGCGACATCACCGCGCGCGCGCTTGGTTTCGTGGCTACCTGGGGCGGCAGGCTGCCGGCAGCGGAACTGCGGAAGCGTGCCCGTGGCAAAGTTCGCAGGAGATTCTTTCTTCGTGACAAAACCTACCGGCCAGTGGATCTAAGGGCCTCTTTGGTTCAAAGGATTCTCAAACCAAGGGAATGGTAAAAATAGAGGATTCAGGTGCATGCCATCTCTGTTCCTATGGAATCCCAAAACAGAGGAATTGACAATGGAAGAGCCTTTGGCTCCACCGTAGGAATTGTACAGGAATCCCAAGCATTAAAATACTAATATTTTGAGTTTCTGCTATTCAAACTTATAACGGCTAGTGCATTCAACTGTCCAGGTATCCGTTGGCATGAGTTGCATAAATAGCCTGGTGCCTTTTGTCACTCTACACTGCACCAGCTAGCTCGTTCCGTTTTTCCTCCACTTACCAATTCTCTCATCACGTTAGCATCATCTTGCATCTCCTGCACTCATTTTTTTTCAACTTTCCGTTGCCGAAGAAACCAACAACAAGGTTAGTGCTCATCTCCTCTAGCTGAATAATAAACTTTTCTGCTATTCAATTTGTGAGGAATTTACGTGGTTTCATCCAATACATTTACAGCTGCACACAATGAATCCGATTTACCGCCGTAGAACGGAGAGTGACGATGAATTCGTTAATTTTGTACTTCCTACTTTAGAAGATACATCACAACCTTCTTCCAGTAAAAAACCAATGCACACATCCAAACTTTCGGGGGCTTGGCGTGTCCAAGAAATATTAACAGGACATGAGATCTTGTGCAAAAGGACTTTCCGCATGGAGGTTGGAATTTTTCAAGCACTTGTTGATAAGTTACGTGAGAAAAAATTCCTTGCGGATTCAACAGTATTAGCAGTAGAAGAGCAAGTAGCTATACTTCTGTATGCAGTAGCCAAAAATGCAACAAATGAATCACTGCAAGACTGGTTTCAGCAGAGCGGAGAAACAATTAGTCGTCGTTTTGGATTAGTGCTTGATGCAATCACACGGCTCACAAGTGTCTATATATGTCCACCCTCCCTGAACCCACATCCAATCTTGAGCAAACCAAAGTTTCGCTTCTTTCAGGTACGAGTACATGTTGACAATTTAAGTATTAGCATGTTTCGATAAAATAATGTATGTAATTCAAAGCAAGGTTCTAACAAAGAGATATCTCATATTTAATTCATGCAGAATTGCATCGGTTCTATAGATGGTACACATATTCCTTTGTTCCTTCCATCAGGCCAGCAAGAACCATATCGGAATAGGAAGCAAACACTCTCACAAAATGCCATGGTTGCCTGTGATTTTGACTTGAAATTTGTGCATGTACATGCTGGGTGGGAAGGATCAGCTTCAGATGCAAGAGTTTTACAAGATGCACTGAATCATGGATTTCATGTACCCCATGGTAAATTTTATCTTGTTGATGCCGGTTATGGAAACACGCCCCAATTTCTCGCCCCATACCGCGGTACTAGGTATCATCTAAAAGAGCAAGGAATGGCACGTCAAAGACCACAAAATTATATGGAGTTGTTCAACCTTCGTCATGCTCAACTTCGTAATCATATCGAGAGGATTATTGGTATACTAAAGATGAGATTTCCTATACTGAAGGTTGCTGCTCATTATTCAGTTGACAAGCAAATTGACATATTTGTGGCTTGTTGTGTTCTACACAATTTCATACGCCTACACAATGGAGATATGGCATGGCCTACTAATGCCCCCATGGAGATTGATCCAAACCAGATCGTTGATGTGCCAAATGGAGATCACAACTACCATGGTGATGTACATGCATTTAACTACTCTAGAGAAGCCGGAAATCAAATGCGAGATGATATCGCACACCGAATGTGGAACGATTATATATCACACAGATCTTAGCAAATAAATGTACCACGATGATATTACATGCAAGTTGTACTACGATTCATGTACTTCTGATATTAATGTTCTACTTCAATAAATTAATATTCTCATGTTCTTCTCAGGAAACATGTTTGGAGTCTCGAACAAGAGACTCCTATACTAGACCTCTTAGTCAACCAAAATACACAGCAGGTCTAGTAAACAAAAGCATACTACCAAAATACATGAGGTAACTTGAATCTACCAAAATATACATGACATCTATTAAACTTGCATACTACTGCCTAACTAGATATGACTCCATCATAGAGAGGAGTGTTAGGTCTGATCCTTTGTATTTATACGAGCAATCTCCCTTTTAATCCAAGCCAACTTTAGTTTATCACTACTGAAGGACAAGAAAACTTCCCTGTGTTCCTTACTTTGGAAGATGTCTGATGCCAATAGTATATCACCCAATTGTAGATCAGCCAACCCTTCAATTGCTGTAATGCACTTGTGAATGCTAAAGGGGTCCTCTAGTTTCTTCTCCTCTATAGCTGCAAAACGCTCTATTTCTTCCATCTTGAGTTTGAGGTATCTCTCATGGAAACCATCAGCGGGGTTTGTATGATTGCTCTTCTGTTTTTTTCTACGCCTACTCTCGGGCTTCTCGGGAGGTGTTTTCTGGTGTATCGGCTGGGTGTGCATGATTTCATTGGGGGTGGATGTATGCTGGACAGAATTAAGGTTCGCTTCCTCAGTCCCTTCTTCCGAAGAAAAATGCAAACTTGACTCACCTAGAGGTATTGACGGAGGTGATGGTGATTCAGATATATCAGTCACATGTGTTGGCTGTGATGATGAGATTGATCCGTGCTTTGGCTTGTTAGCGTAATAGTCCATACCATGACGAGTTCTCCCTTCAGCATAACGACCTATATGCCAAACAAACAAAAAAATATTTAGCCAAAAAACATGACTAAACTATGATATCAATTAAGACAGGCAACTAAAGTGAAACTAACCTTCATATATCAATTAAGACAGGCAACTTGATTCAGAATAGTAGATCTAGCTTCGTTCTAAAGATACAGCTCGTTTTCAAGGAGCTCAAAAAATCTGGCCTGAGATCCATAGTCCTGCTTCAAAAAAATCTACAAAGCAGGGCAGGTAACGAGAGGAAATCTTCATTTGATGGACGAACCTGTTGAGAAGAGGAGATCCCGATCTGACTGGGCATCGACATGGAGAGATGGCCTGGCAGCGATGGTGTTGATGTAGCCGGCGGACGGCGGCCGGCCGCCGCTTCCGGCCGAGAGGACATGGGGACCTCGCCGCTACCCAACTTCCACCGTCAAAGTTGCCAGGAGATTGAGGACCTCGTCGTTGCCTCGCAACCGCTCTTGGTGTGGGCGTTTTTATTTCACCGTTCTCTTCGAGAAGACACGCGAAGCAACTTGTGGTATTTTGCACCAGGTACACGAACAGAGGAGGCTATTTTGGCGCGAGCTCGCCGCGCGCGCGCCTTCTTTTCGCGCCAGGAAGTTTTCCGAGAGGTCCGACCTAATGCCAAAATTCCTCCGGAATCGTTACCGTGGGAAGGCAATCCTCTGGAATTTTAATGACTCAATACTGTGAACCAAACGCATTCCGTAGGAAACGTTCCTAAGGAAAGAAATCCTGTAAAAATCCTGTAAAAATCCTTTGATCCAAAGGAGCCCTAATCTATCCACGGTCTGCATTACTGGATTTACCTCCGGTGATCATCACAGATTAACGTTCTTATACCGGTGATTATTCAAATACGTACTAGATCTGCATCAAAGTGGTTGCATGCTTGAGCTGGAAAGCCGAGGTGGTTTCATCGGTGCTAAGGTGCAAGACTCACTAGCGAAAGCCTACAGCAGGGGAGAATCATGCTAAATTACTTTTTCCTCCTCGGGATTTTTTAAGACGCGACCGGCAAAGCAGGGGGGAGACTGACCATGTAAAAGAAAGCCGGGCGAGCCGCTTGATGTTGATGGCCGCGGAGTGCGATCGTGCGCGCGTGTGCCGCACCACAGTTTTCAACGATCGGGACGTGGTGACTTTGCCTGGCACGGCGTTGTGTAGTATAATTCACCGGTATGTGCTTGAAGCGTGTGCATGAAAGTAAAAGCGATGCGCGGCGTTGCGGATACAGTAGTCATCGGTGCATGGCTCAGACATCAGTGACAACGAAACGTAAGCAAGACGGCGGAGCTGAGCTGAGCCGAGAGCCCGAGAGAGACGGGGCATCCTTGACGGATGGATGCGCACGAGTGCGACGGACAACGATTGCCGCCCCCGGCTGGCCCCTCCCTCTACCCGCCAAGTTTTGACGCGATCCTCTCGCGAAGCTCCCCTCAGACCATATCCAACCCCCTCCCCTAAATGGTCAGTTTTGGTCCCACCAGACCAATATGGGTAAAAACCCATCCCAACCATAGTTTAAAAAACGAACCGGTAATCGAACCAGCGTGGCAGCCGGTTCAGATTTTCACTGGTCCTTTGCGACAAAAAAAACGGAATATTTAAACTAATTTTTCAAAAGTATAACCTCGGAACAAATGAGTATAAATAATATTTGATACAATGCACTAAATTATTATAAATTGGCGCTAGCATAGATTGTTATTGAGCTTGTAGTGGACCTTTAGTCAAGGTCAAGGGTTAAATTCCTTGTTTATGCACCATTTTCAATTTATTTTTCTGGTTTTTTACTAAAAGACCAATGCTTGTTAAAAATCCGGACAAGTTTTCGATTCTCGGTTTTTCCGGACCGCTGGTCCGGTACGGCTTTTAAAACTAGGACCCCAACACTCTCTCTTAAACGGACCGAGGGGTGGATAAGCCGAGTTTTTCTCAAACATGGCCCAAGTTTGGTCCATGTTTGGAGTGGTCCGCGGACACACATATGTCCCTCCTGGCCCGTCTGTGAGACACAAACCGTGCCCCCATCCACCCCTATCCAGGCCGACCGGAGGCCACACCGCCGCCCCGCCACGCCTCGTCGCTGACGAAGCTGCCATCCCCGGAGCGCTCTGTCCTGCTGCAGTCGTCGGCGACCACCTCCTGGACCTGGTTGGGCACCATTCGTCCTCTGATCCTCCAGGGACACGGAGGGTCAATAAGGCTCACCAGAGAGGCCACATCGGTTCAGGAGAGGTGAAAAGTCACGATGGGCATAAAACCCGGAACCCAAAGCCCGAACTCGAAAATCCCGAACCCGAACCCGAATAGACCGAACCCGAAAAACCCGAGCACCTATTTGGGTGTCAATTCTAAAAACCCGAATTTTATATGGGAAATTCGGGTTTATACTTCTATAACCCGAACAACCCGAATAACCCGAAGTAGGTAAGTAATTTTAACCCAATACAATAAACTAAACTCCCGCATAGCCCAACAACGTGAATTAAACTCCCGCGCAGCCAAAAACACACCATTGACCACAAGCCTCGAAGTCTCAATCGCTCATCTTTACGCACACGAACAGGCCACGACGGACCGAAACCCTGACCTGGCCACCGCCTGCACGCGGTAGCCTTCCACCCACCCTAGCCTGAGATGAAAAGGAGTTGCATCGTGTCTGCCGCCTCTCGCCGTCTACCTCGATGACGTGTTGTGGTGATATGCAGCGCCTGCCGCCTACCTTGACGGCATGCTGGGTACAGCGCAACGCCCGTCGCCTATGTTGACGACAAACTGTGGTACAGTGCAGTGCCTCCCTGGAGTGAACGACACGTTATGATACACGGCTGCTCCGGTGGGAGCCCTATACTGTGTGTACGGGTGCAGTGCCATGTCGATCGATCTGCCTAAGTCCTCCTCTAGTAGTTACGGCTGTGATGCATTGACGAATTTCTGTAAGTGATGCTCCTATTCGGGTAAATCGGGAAAACCCGAACCCGAATCCGAATTATCGGGTTCTTATTATTTTGGCTAAATTTCGGGTATCATTTTTCAGAACCCGAATTTTAGAAAATCCGAATAACCCGACCCGAAATTTCCGGGTAACCCGAACGCCCGGCCTGAGTGAAAAGGGTACCCGTTCCCTCGACACTGTCGTCAGAGCACTTTGCCTGACACTTGTTTGGCATTTTGCCAAAGGTACCAGCGGCTGTTTTCTGCAAACCATAGTTCTTAGTTTTGGCAATAATTTGGTCGACACCTCAGATGATTCGTCTGACAACAATACCAACATTCTCATGACCGTTGTAGCCATGATCCACAACTTTAATGAAGAATCATTTAAAAATTACGTAGGCTCGGTGCCTGGTCACGAAGGGGCTCTGGACCGAGGATGAGCGTGATGACATGTTGTACGACCAGGGGTGGGAATTTCGGGGTGAGTTGGTTGCTCCAATATCTGGACTAGCAACGTTTGAGCAGTATATGCACGTGCAACATGAGATTCGGGATCAAGCCACCCACGACACTCTTCACGAAGATCTGGTCGAGTATATGTGGAATTTTATAGGACCCCAGTAGCCCCTTTTCCTACAATTTAGTGCAAATGCGTGTATCTTTTTAATCTATTGTGCCGAAACCTTTTATCTGCATCAATAAACTTTAAATTTGT
Organism: Alopecurus myosuroides; assembly: GCA_028641055.1. Classification (NCBI taxonomy): domain Eukaryota; kingdom Viridiplantae; phylum Streptophyta; class Magnoliopsida; order Poales; family Poaceae; genus Alopecurus; species Alopecurus myosuroides. Next base: position 267,908,097 of record CM054062.1, read on the forward strand.
GTTGTAAAACAATTTACATGAGATTATTCGGTTCTGATGAGCAAATAAAGTAAAAAAGGGACAAATTCATATTTGGAGGGGCGTTGGGATGGTTTGATTCCAAGTCGGAGGGCCGGCCCAGTTTCCGTCCGCTCACATTCACGATCTTTCCCGACACTCCCGTGGCTGATCCTCGGGACCGCCCCGCGTCGTCCTCGGGCTCCGCCGCCTCCGCCCACTCGTGCTAGTGCGAGACTCATCTCTCCAAGGGTGGGGGATGTGACTGTGCCGACGATGACGATGGTGGCGGTACGCCTCCATGCGGCCCGGTACTTGGGGACTGGTGAGTCTCGACCCTTTACTTCCCTTCCCCTGCCTCTGGTTCTCGATTTACGATTCTTGATTCGGTCCATCTCGATCACTTGGCCCAGGTGGTGGCCAATTGTGACACTGTCTTCCGCGGTGAGAAGGGCCCTAGGTGTGAGCAGATTGAGGCTATTAGAGCAAAGGATCTATGAGGGGCCCCGCGGCACCCGTTGAACCTGTGCAAGAGGCGCATGGGTCCGACAGTGGAGCCTGTCCTTTGCAGGCTAGTGTGGTGGATCCTGAGGCATCCTCCGAGTTGGGGAGGAAGTGCGGGAGGTCCACTAAGACAACGTCACGACCCTCGACCTCTGGTAGGTCCCGATCTATCCCCCGTAAGGGAACAACCCCCGCTAGTTCCCAATGAGTGTCTCTATTCAATTGGAACATGTGGGGGGTTGGGCAAGACGACAAGTGACATCAGCTGGTGGAGCACCTTCGAGATGAATACCTAGATATTGTTTGTATTCAGGAGACGATTCGTCAGGATTTCTCGATCCGAGAACTGGAAGGTCTTAGTCACTATAAAATTTGCGTGGCAATGGCTTCCGGCTACGGGACACTCGGGTGGTATCCTTCTTGGTGCTCAGGAGGATACCTTCGAGCTGGAGGATACATACCGCGGGGGAGTATTTCTTTTGCATGTCCCTGACCCATAGAAGGACTCACTTTTGATGGGAGGTGATTATTTGGACCCGCGGACCACCGGAGGTCCTTCGAGTTCCTTGAGGAACTCAGGGCGAAGGTGGAGCGCTGCCGTATTCCGGTGGTCGTGGCTGGGGACTTTAATCCGATCCGGTCTCCAGATGACAAAAGCTCGGATAATGTGGACCTCCCTAGGATGCGGTTGTTCAATGACTTCATTACTGACATGGCGCTCATAGAGATCGAGCGTGTGGGTGCAAGATATACCTGGTCTAATAACCAGGCGGACCTGATCCGTAGTGTGCTTGACCGGGTATTGGTCTCGGTGGAGTGGAAAGCTGCCTACCCGCTCTGCTCGCTAAGGGCTAGTACGCAGGTGGGTTCGGATCACTCCCCATTGATCCTCTTGTCTGGCGGGGTGGTGGCCTCTAAGTAGAGCCACTTCCACTTTGAAGACTTATGGCTGGGCCAGCCAGGCTTCATGGAAGCGGTTCGGGTGAAGTGGTTAGCGGTGGCCTCCTCTCCTCCACGTGTTTACAATGCGGTGGATGTCTGGCACTTTTGTGCCAAGATCTCCTTCCTGCGGACATCCGTAGGAATAAAGCCTCCCTGCTTGGCGAGATTCAGACACTAGACCTAGCTGCTGACACAGGGGGTCTTAGCCCGGATGAGTGGTTCCAACATTATGCACTTGAAGGATCCCTTATGGAGATCTACAAGGGCAAGGAGGTGTTCTGGCGTCGGCAGAGTCGCCAGAATTGGATTCTCAAGGGAGATTCCAATAAGGCATACTTCCATGCCATTGTGAATGGGCGACGCCGGGGATGCTCCATCCCGCTCCTCTGGGCCGACGGAATCCGGTTGGAGTCGACGGAGGACCTTTCATCCCATATTTACTACTTCTATAAGGAGGTATTCATAGTGGGCCCCGCTCTGGGGTGACGCTGGCTGAGCAGACTTAGTCCCTTGGGGACCTAGTTACATCGGAGGAGAACGCGAACTTTTGCTTCCTTTTCTATTGGATGAGGTCCGGCATGCGGTCATGGAAATGAAAGCTAACTCGGCCCGGGGGACGGATGGCCTTCCAGTCTCTTTCTTCTAGTCGTTCTGGGAAATGATACGTCTCAAACATATATATATATATATATATATATATATATATATATATATATATATATATATATATATAACTTTTTATGCTTCATGCTTGTTTTCTATCCAATGGCTTTATGTTTTCACATATTTTCCTTCGTTTTCCAGATGTTTTCTGGACTAACTTATTAACAAGATGTCACATCGCCAGTTCCTATTTTTCTGTTATTTTTTATTTCAGAAAATTTGTTCTGGAAATATGCTCGAAATTGGACGAAACAGAATCCCATGGTCCTATTTTTTGACACGTCAACGAAGTACAAAGGAGACCCGGAGGAGGGCAGAGGGGTGGCCACACCATAGGGTGGCGCAGGTCCCCCTGGCCGCGCCACCACATGGTGTGGGCCTTGATGACCCACAAGTATAGGAGGTGTATCATAGTACTTTCGATAAATAAGAGTGTCGAACCCAACGAGGAGCAGAAGGTGTTGACAAGAAGGTTGGATAGAGGATTCACTGTAAACACTAGCAAACAGGTTTTTGGAGGTTTTTGATATAGCAGATAAATAAAGTGCGAGTAAATAATATTACAGTGAGTGGCCCAATCCTTTTGAGAGCAAAGGACAAGCCGGTTGTAATACTTATGACTACCAAACGTTCTCGAGGACACATGGGAATTTCGTCAAGTGCTTTCACTTTGTTACGGTTGATTAATATCCATTGGTTCGTGAAGTGTTGTGTGGGTGAACCTATGCTAATGCACCGCTCAACTAGGACTAATACATACTTGTGATTATACTCCTCGTAAGCATCCGCAAATACAAGAAAGTAATTAAGATAAATCTAACCACAACCTTAAAACTTCGGGATTCTAAGCTCCCTCGTGCATTGGTTTCCTAACGGGGGTTTAGATTTCTGTCACTCCGGCAACCCCACAATTAGTAACCAAATACACAATGCATCCTCCTAGGCCCATAAAGGTGAAGTATCATGTAGTCGACGTTCACATGACACCACTAGAAAAATAGCACCACAACTTAAATACCGACCCACGAGATATTACTTCAACATAACTTCACTACTAACATCATGACTTCTCTCATATCCTCAAGAACTAAATGAACTACTCACAAGACATCATATGGATCATAATCAGAGGTGATATAATGGATAATAACAATCTGGTCATAAAGTGCTAACACCGATAAATCTCACAAGCATCAACTACTAACAAGTAATCCACACCGGGAGATAGATCTAATGTAAAACAGCGATAGAGGCCCCTAATTGTTACAACGGGGTGACGGTGGATGATGAGGGTGATGGTTCTGGTGGTGATGATGATGACAATGACGATCTTGATGATGCCCAGAGCGATGACAGTGACGATGGCGATGATTTCCCCTCTCCGAAGAGGAATTTCCCCGGCAGATTTCTTCCTGCCAGAGAGTTGTTCTCTCTCTGGTGTTTTCCGCCCCGAGGCGGCGGCGGAATAATTCTTCGATGATAGTCTGGGGCTTAGGGTTCCCTCGGGGTCAAGTACGCGAAAAATATCGACTAGAGGTGGGCCAGGGTGGCCACACCACCTGGTGGCGCGGCCAAGGGGGGGCGCCACCCCATTGTGTGGGCCCCTAGTGGCCCCGCTCTGGCTCTCCTCGTGGATGGCTCCCTTATCTAGACTTCTAAGACATCTTCGATGTCCCCCCTCTTCTTCTGATCTTTTGAAATAGGGTATCCCGACGGTGCTTTTTCCATCAGATTTCTGGTCCCGGTGTTTATTCTCCAAAAATTATGAAACATGCAAAATAAGATAAAATAACATAAGTGTTGCATCATAACATGAAATATATCGATGAATAACAGAAAATAACAATATTAAACGGTGATGCAAAATGGACGTATCAGGCCTCTTGGACGCCCACAAACATCGCTCTTTCGCCTATTTATTCCCCCAAGGAAAAAACCCTAAATCATCCAGCCTCCATCCACGAAAAGTTCCGTAGCTCCGCCACCATCGAAGACAAGTTTCGGGGGACAGAAATATCTGTTCAGGCACCCTTCCAGGACGAGGAATTGCCCTGGAGCCATCTCCGTCGACTCCACCGTCATCTTCATCACCGTTGTTGACTCCCATGATGAGGAGGGGGAGTAGTTCTCCCTCGAGACCGAGGGATCTACCAGTAGCTATGTGTTTCATATCTCTCTCCCATGGTGTGATTTTTATGTGATCATGAGCTTTGTAATCTAGTTGAATAAGTAGATGTTACTCTTCATCTATTATGCTACTCAAGTGGTTTTGTTAATGTGATATCTGGAGACACCTTTGTCCCACAGTGTAAAGGTGTCTTATCATGATTTATATATTTTGTGATGGATAACCCTATGAAATTGTGGCGTTTGTCTGGAACTATCTAGGGCCCAAGGTGACAATGTGGGGTCACCTAGTGGGGAATGCGACTCTAAGGCGTGATTTTGTAGCCCTACACAATGATTGGTGTTCTTTATCCAACTGGAGAGTGGTTCGGGGTAGCATAGTGAAGAGATGATATTTATGTATTCAATTATATTATTATTGTTGAGAGTGTCCACTAGTAAAAGTATGATCACTAGGCCTTGTTTCTAAGCATTGAAACACCGTTTACAACCAGTTCTGCTACATGCTTGCTTGCTTCCATTTTTATTTCAAATTGCTATTATCACTTATAATCATCCATATTACTTGTATTTCACTATCTCTTTGCCGAACTAGTGCACCTATACAACTGAAAATTTTATTAGGTGTGTTGGGGACACAAGAGACTTCTTGTATCGTAATTGTAGGGTTGCTTGAGAGGGATATATTTAACCTCTACCTCCCTGAGTTCGATAAACTTTGGGAGATCCACTCAAGGGAAACTTGCTGTTGTTCTACAAATCTTTGTACTTGGAGGCCCAACACTGTCTACAATAATAAAAACATACGTAGACATCAGGAAACCATCCAGTAGGTGATCATGCTGATATTCCATGAATTTTATACTGGAACCTTAGTGATGTCGCGCCTTAACTTTGGTGTGATAACCCTGATCCCGAAAGTTGGCGGGGCCACGGATATCCGCCAATTTAGACCCATCAGGGTGATAAATGTTATCCAGAGGATCTTCTCTAAGGTCTGTGCAATACGCTTGTCCCTGGTGGCTGAGCGCATTACACACCCCTTTCAGTCTGCTTTCCTCAAGGGTCGCTTTATCCATGATGGGATCTTAGCACTACATGAAATTGTTCATGAGGTAAAGGATCGACATCATAAAGGGGTTTTCCTAAAGCTTGACTTTCAAAAAGCCTACGACCGACTAGACTAGTCTTTCCTCCGCCAGGTGCTCTGGCGCTGGGGTTTTGATGATAGGTTCATCACGTGGATAATGCATCTCGTCATGAGCGGCAATACCACGATTAATATAAATGGGGACATTGGTCCCTATTTTAGACCGTCTCGCGGGGCGAGGCAGTGGGCCCCATCTTCCCCATCCTATTTGACCTGGCTGTGGATGCCCTTGCGGCCATCTTGGATAAAGCCAAGATGACCGGCCACATCTCGGGTGTGGTTGGGCACCTCATTCCTGGGGGAGGCATCACCCACTTACGGGATGCATACGACACCATGATTATGGTGGAGGGCTCGGGGTTGGATATTGTCAACCTCAAGTTCTTGTTGCTTTGTTTTGAGGCCATGTCGGACCTCAAGATAAACTTTGATAAGAGTAAGGTGGTTGTAATAGGCTTTCCTCCGCAAGTACAACAACGGATCGCGGACAACCTCAACTGCAAGTTTTCCTCCTTACCTGTTAAATATCTGGAGGTCCCGCTGAGCGACTCTAGGATCCTCATCAAGGATCTGGATCCTATGCGGGGAGGGTAAGACACAAGGCAGAACCTTGGCGAGGATGCTTTACCTCCAAAGGAAGCAAGCCTGTGCTGATTGGGTCTTGTCTATCTAGCATCCCCTCCTATATGATGGGGATTTACTCCTTGCCGGAAGGGATGCATGCCGCTTTCGACAAGAAACTATCCCGGTTCTTCTGGCAAGATGCTAAAGGGAAGCAAAAATACCACATGGTTAAATGGGCGGATGTGTGCGCCCCAAGGATACGAGGGCATAGGGATTGTGGCGTCCTGTAAAATGAATGTCGCACTAATTCTTAGATGGGTCTGGCGCATTCTGCGGGGTGAGGGGGCCTATGGCTTCAGCTCCTCAAAGCCAAATACTTTTAGGATCGCCCGCTTCTCGCCTGCGATCGATAGGAGGGACTTCTATTTTGGAGGTCCATCCAGTCGTTCAAGTAGGAAATTAGAAAATGTGCTCGGTTTAGTATTGGTAATGGACGGGGCACAATGTTCTGGCTTGACCCGTGGCTGCAGGAGCGGCCGTTGTAGTTGGAGTTCCTGAGGCTCTTTGTGATTTTCCCTGATCCATCCCAACTTGTGGCATAAGCGGCCCAAAATGGGACTTGGAACATCTCGTTCCGACGGACATTTGGGCCTGCTGAGACCATATCTTGGGTGGAACTTAGGGGCGCTTTGCCGGATGCCTTACAAGGGGGCCCTGGCCAGGTTTCCTGTTCCCTGGCCCCCTCAGGATCATTCTCGGTCAAATCTGCTTATAGGGCCCAGTTCTCTGGGCCAACTAGTACTTGGGCTGCTCCGCTTTTTAAGGCCCCTCTACCTCCGAAGATTAAATTTTTTGTCTAGCAGTTATTACGACGGGACAGGCTGCCTTCCGAGATTGAGGTGGCCAAAAGACATGGCCCAGGAGACGGCTTATGTCCACTCTGTAGGGTCCCCGAGTCGAGTACCCACATCTTCTTTGCGTGTCCCGCTGCCCGGTTTCTGTGGAACTTCGTTCATGAGGCTCTAGGGTCTGCGTGGCAGGCATCGGACCTTGGCGAATTCGTAGAAACCCAGACGCACCAGGCCGGGAGGGGTAGACGTCTCTTCTGGCTGGTGTTCGCGATGATGCCTTGATTCGTGTGGACTGTACGCAATAAAATGGTGATTGAGAAGATCTTTCTGAGACAAGCGTTTGGCAGTTTACAAATTTCTGACTCTGCTACAGCAGTGGCAACCGTTGTGTAGCCAGCAGGATAGGGCGCCGCTAGACGACGACATCAACATACTTCTTGTGGCCGTCGCATCTCCTCTGGACACCATCTTGAGGACACCGTTGCTCCAGCAAACATTTTTGTGTGAAAGGCTGTTTCGAAAGACCAGTCTAAGGGCATCTCCAGTCGTCCCCCCCAGAGCCCCCCAAGAGGCGTTTTCGCGCCGTTTGGCGCCGTTTCGCACCAGTCGCCCCCCAGGAACCGATTTAGCGCCGCTTTCCGCCGTTTTTCGTGCCGTTTGGCGCCACCGAACCCAGGCCGAACCCAGCGCGCTGGGTTCGGCTTGGGGGGGCGAAATGCGCGCGTGGGCCACGCCTGTCGGCGACGGAAGACGATTTCTCTCCCTTTTTTCGACGCTTCCATCCACTTTCCCCCCACAACTACCTCTTCCCCCGGTCCATTCCCGCCATTTCCCCCCGCCCCCGAGATCTAGACGCTATGGCTCCCGCCCGATTTACAGGTCCCCGCGCCGCCGCCACCGCCGTATCCATTCCCGCGGCCTCCGAACCGGCCAAGAAACCGCGCAAGCCGAGGATGCCGAAGGAGCGGCCGCCCGGCATGTCGAACAAGGAGTGGATCGCCGAGAGGTCGCGCCTGGAAACGGCAAACATGAAGCGCCGGGGGAGGGAGGCAGCGCAGCGGCAGAGGCAGCTGATGGCGCAGCTGCAGGCGGAGGAGCAGGCCGCCGCCGAGGAAGACGAGCCGGAGGACGAGGAGGAGGAGACCGCGCCGGACGATCCCCCTACGTCGGTCGCCTCCGCGGCGTCGCTCGCCAAGAAGAAGAGCCCTCTCGGCCCAAGGTTCGCCGGCTGGAAGCAGTCGCCGTCGCCGTCACCACGCATGTCACCGCACCCGCCGCCTGCCTGGTTCGTCGAGGGCGACTCCCTGGGAGGTTTCAACCCCAACCTCACCTTCCCCTACCACCCGCCGATGATGTATGGTGCCGCGCCGGGCTACGCAGCTTCCCCGTCCCACCGCCGTGCGATTCTCGCCGGGCTTCAGCCCCAGGACAGCTACATGGAGGAGATCATCGCGTCCGGCTCGATGGCGGCTGCGGCGAGCCCGGGCTTCCTCGAGCACAGCGGGGAGTTCTTCGCGCAGGGCGGTGGCGACTACGGCGAAGGTTCCGGCACGCAGGCGACGGAGGAGCAGGGTGAAGAGGACGAGGAGGATGAGACGCCGGTGGTTCCGGAGGGGACAGATCAGACCGGCGATGGCCGAAAGCGCCGGGGCCCTGGCCGTCCTCGCAAGGAACCGAAGGTGTCACTGCCCCCCGCCGAGCCCCGCATCAAGTGGCTGACCAGGGAGGACGCACTCCTCGCCGAGGCGTGGAAGACGATCAGCCACGACCCGATCGTCGGCGCGAACCAGCACGCCGACAACTACTGGAAGCGGGTGAAAACGGCGTACGACGAGCGCCGCATGATCGACCCCCACTACGCGTGCTGCATCACCGACCGCGGCCAGAAGGCCATGGCGAACCACTGGGCGAACATCCAGGCGTCCTGCAACAAATGGCACGGCATCCAGGAGGAGATCTCGATGAGGCCGCAGAGCGGCGCCAACCGCGAGATGGAGATCGTCCGGATGCTGGAGGCGTACAAGAACGACGAGGGCTCCGACTTCAAGTTCCTCCACGTCTTCGTCCTCATCGAGAAGTGCGAGAAGTGGGCGGAGGTGCGGCGGTCGATCGGCAAGGGCAAGGAGTACGTTCCCGACGCTGTGGTTGCAGGTGCGTCCGAAGGGCGTCCGTCGATGGGCCACAAAAAAGCCAAGTTGGCGAGGGACAGCGCGCCGGCAGCGGCAAAGCTCCAGGCGTCGATCGAGACCTGCATCGCCGACGCCCAGGCCCACGCCGTCAAGAGGGACGAGGTCTCCAAACAGCGGTGGGCGGCGCTCATGGCCAAGTCGCAGGTCAAGATCGACCTCCTCAGGACTGGCACCGCGGCGAAGAAGAGAAACAATGACCTCACCTTCCTCACGGGCGGCGACCCGGCCGCGATGACCCCCGAGGTGAGAGCTTGGTTCCTGGCGCAGTGCAACCTCATCCTGACCGACATCACCACGCCCCCGGCCCCGACTACGTCGTCTGGTGGCACCAGCTACACCACCGCGCCGACGAGCGCGCACGTCGACCTGGAGGATGCCGCGACCGTCGTCGACAAGGATGCCGAGCCCGTCGTCGACCTGGAGGACGCCAAGCCCGTCGCCTGCTCGGACGCCGTCATCGACCTGGAGGATGCTGCGCCGAGCTCGCCGCCTGCTCCGACGCCGGCTGACGCGTCTGCCTGATCGCCTCCGTTTGCCCACGTCGCGCGCGCCCGTCTGTGTGATTCGATCTAGACTCTATTTGATCGCCCACCTGTGGCGTTTTTTGTAATATTATTGCCCAAACCATGGCTGCCGTGATCGCCGAACTAGGGCTCTATATTTTGGGGCGGGAAGATGAAGTTTCAAACAATATCGCCGTTCTCTTTTATGGGCCGCCGAACGGCTGGTGAAATCGGCCCCCCCCAGGTTTTGGTGCGGGGCGGCGCTAACACTAAAAAGCGTCGATCTGAAACCTGGGGGGCCGAACGACTGGAGATGCCCTAAAGGACCGATTCGCGACAATCCGCATCGTGCAGAGCATATTATTCTCTACGAATCTTTCTTGGATCAGGTTGTTCTGCATTGAATGAGCCACTGGTAGTGGCCCTCGCTTTCCCTCTTCCTCGGAAGATTATACTAGTTCCCCACTGCCTCGGGTAAGAACTGCTGACGTGGTTTGGACCGCGACATTACATTTACCTCTTCGTTCTTAACACCGAAAACTGCCAGATCGAAGCATCAATTTTACTGAAAGTCTGAAACAGTTCTAAAACACACACGGCTGTTTCTTTGGGTGGCCGCCGGGGGCATAGGCACGTGTAAATGCAACATGCAGGCCATAGAGGGACAAGACCGACCGGAGTATTTTACTCGCAAAGCTGACAGACTAGCTGAATGAACGCTTGGCGCATTCACCTACCGTGCCGCACCACCAACCCAAATCCGACGGCCCAGATCGTCCCAGCAACGGTTCCACGATCCTTCGACGCGAGGGGCAAAACGGGCAAACAATTCCTCCTCCACAATCTCCTTCTCCTTCCTTTCCCAGCCATCGCTAATGGCCGTCCAAGTTGTTTCCCTTTCCCCGCTACGCCAATTCTGTCGGCTAAAACGCATCACACGCCACCACCTGACCGTCTCTCGCTCGCACCACCACCACTAGCCCTCAGAATTCCCCCAAAACCCTAGGGAGAATTCGGCCGGATCGCCGGGCGAGGGAACCCTCTGAGTCAGCCTCCTCCGGGACTCTCTGAAGACTGATTGACGCGACGCCCTGCTGAGCGATGGCCGAGGGCCGGCGCTACGCGATCGCGCCGCAGCTAGGTGAGAGCCGCCTTGGATTTTGGGGGTTTTATCGGCCCGTCTTGATCCGCTTTCCCCGCTTCAGCTGGCTGGCCCTGGTCAACGCCTCGGTCTTTGTTTGTGGTTTTGTTTCCCCCATCCCTTCGTTGCGTGTGGGCCGAAGAGTTGTGCCGTGGAAGCTGTTGCGTTGTCGGGGAGTCGTCGGCTCGGCCGTGTCCAGTTCGCGTGAGGTTTGAGGTCGTGAATTTGGTCGGGGTGAAGTAATTCGCGAGAATTCTGTGTTTATGCGGCTGAGTCTTATGCGATTTTGGTAGTTTTGGTTCCCGCGGAAACTGCACTGATGGTGCAAAGTGGAGATTTCAGTTTGGTCACTGGCCGCGCGAGGCGTCATGGGAGTGGAACCACCGGATGCTGAAGTAGCTGTTAGAAATTATTGGGAACTTGCGTGTGGGGTTTCAGTGTTCTGGAGATGTATTTCGGGTACCCTGCGCCTTGGGGAGCCGTGCTTTATCTGCTACAGTAGTGAACATGCCCCTCATATGGTCCTCATGTCTCCGGATTTTAACCAAAGTCAGTTTCTCAATTTCAAAAGTTGGAATGCTTAGTACCCCCATATCTGAAATTAGGTGTTCAAAGCTGGAACTTCTCAGAGTTTCCAGGTTTTTTTTGAGAGAAATCGGTACTCCAGGGATGTGTCCATTGTGAACCTGAAATATGAAATAGAATCCTGCAAGTGAATTTTATGGCAAGACATGCTTCCTTTTGTGAAGATTGGATGAAAATTTCATTCAAATGTTCTTAAATCCACTTTTCTATCGCTCATTTTCAGTTACGTTGAATTATCTAACTCTTCGTTTCAATGATTTTTAAACAGACATGGAGCAGATACTGAAAGAAGCTCAGCAACGATGGTTACGCCCGGCTGAGATCTGCGAAATACTTAAGAACTACACAAATTTCCGTATAACTCCAGAGCCACCAAATATGCCTGCAAGTATGACCCCCTGTTCTGTTGTAACACTGCTGCCAGTTGATTATTAGTTTTCAAAAATTAACTTCCGTTTTGGGCAGACAAATACCAAAGCCATGTTGTCTAACTTGGAAATTTGATTTTATAACTTGCACGACACTGTGAGAACAGAAGTTTTCTCCAAATTGTGGGAATAGAAAACAGAGTTCTATGGGATTTTTCTTTTTTCTATTTTCTTTCCATATACCGCACCCCCAGAAAAGGGCACGCATTCCATTATCATTGAAATAACGGAACAACACCACCTCAATATCGAAACGCTACCTATATACAAGTTTTTGAGGATCTTTTACAATCTAGAACCAAACAGGCGGAAACAAAACACAACCCAGCTAGCAAAACAACCTGGAATGAACAACCAGCTACGATTTCCTTCAGGACTTGAACTTCCCACCACAGCCTCTTTTTAACTTCCTGTAGCTTTTCCATCGAGCATAGCAACGAGAATATGAGGCCAACGACACCACCCATCTCAGCCGATTTGCTCTTCTTCCACCTCATACATTACATCATCGGTGTTTGCTTCAATCCTGAGAGCACCCTCATCATCATGATTCCCAGTAGGGTTTCTTCCAGGCTCTCCCGTGCAGCAACTTGGAGAAGAATGCTAGCTCCAGCACGGATATCTGCTTGCTCTTGTTCTGGATGCTGGATGGAGACCTGCCCAATAATTCAAAAACGTACATGCATAGCTAATTAATACAAAAGGAGATTTTATGAGCTTTTTTTCAAAGCACGCACGATTCGTGAGCTTCCAGCAGATGGCAGATGGCAGCCAGCCCTGTGATCTGCACATTGCGACTGGCATCAAGGTGTTGAGGAATCCACCAAAAATACTGAAGAAAGGAGCCTGCCCTGTTTCCCACAGCCGTGCCCACAATACTCCACACATATTTTGCCACTGGGATTGATTGCTCATTGCAGATTTCAAATAAACCAGGAAACACATCTTTTCGAGGTGTGGATCCACACCAAGCATCTCCCCAGAAATCAGTTCTTTTACCATTTCCAGCCATATTAAACTTAGATAAATCTTTCACAGCCAGGACACCCTTCACTTTAGGCTTGCAAATCAATTTCCAGCTAATCTGATATCTTCTTTTTGTAGCATTACTCTGCCAGAGGAAAGCTTTTCTTTTTTCCATTTTAGTCTAGCCAAATATTGATGTCAGGTGTAAACTTGAACACATCCTAGTATCTCCCCACTTGTAATGGCATGTGCCTTTTGAAACCTATATCCTCAAGTAAACATGTGCTGATCAAGTGTCTCTAAGCAATCAATTTAAGGTTCAATTGTATCTCACAGATATTTGTATCTCTGGCTTTAGGTGGTTCACTTTTCTTGTTCGATCGGAAGGTATTGAGATTTTTTAGGAAGGATGGCCATAATTGGAGGAAGAAAAAGGATGGAAAGACTGTCAAAGAAGCCCATGAAAGGCTAAAAGTAAGTCAAGTTAAATATTAGAATTACTTATTTCTGCGAGATATCTGGCAGTATTTTTCTAAGGTAAAGTCATATCGTGTCTCTGGTATACGAGGCAAAGAACTGAGATTTCTTTATAAATTTAGTCAGGAAGCATTGATGTGCTTCACTGCTACTATGCTCATGGGGAAGAGAATATAAACTTCCAGAGGAGGTGTTATTGGATGCTGGAGGAGTAAGTGAAATACTTTTGATGATCCATTGTGCTTTTGTAATATTGCAAAATTTGCAGTTGCTGAATAAATCATGGCATTTGCATTGTATATGTCTCTATGGATCCTACAGTTCATTTATATTTAAGCAATCCTGCCTTTGGTTTTGCAGGGATTTTATGCACATTGTCCTTGTACACTATCTTGAAATCAAGGTTACACCTGATCCTTTTTTGTTTTCAATGTTGTTTGCTAATTGTTTACCTTGAGGGGCTTGATTCTTATGATAAACCAAGAGTTAGGCAATTATACAAAATAGTCTGTTTCAGTGTTCTGATATGTTAAGCGATGGATCCTTGATTACGTGCTCTTTTCAGAAATTGTTAGCAATGCCATTGGTAACAGGATGGAATGTAAAACAATGGCAGCTCTTAGAGGGAAATTAACTAAAAACAGTAAGAAATAGGACTATATTTGTAAGAATATTATGCATTTAGGCATGTATATTTCCCGGGAGGGCATTGTATGAAACTATTATCTCATGATAGGCAGACTAATCTGAACATGTTAAACTGACCTGTCTCTCCACTTAGGAACCTAATAAACCTATTTTGAAAACCCTCTGTTTATGTTGGTTTAGCAGTAAATTTTGTGTTCTGTCTTTGCTTACCATTTTGACTTTGCCTACTTCTTACTTCTACTGTCGTGAGTTTAAAGTCCAAGAATAAGCGATTATTGCTGCATGTGTTGTGAAAAAAAGCTTTTCTTCCTGCAATAAGTTGCCTAAAGTCTCATTTTCCTCGTATGTGGATATGAACAACAGGCTGGCAAATCAAGTTCTCGTACTAGGGTCCATGATAGCATGCTACAGGGAGCTCGTGTGGATAGCCCATTAAGCCAGTTTCTTTCACAAACTACAGATGGTGAGAGCTCGATTAGCGGACAGGCCTCTGAATACGAGGCAGAATCAGGTAGAGCAGTTTGGTCATCTTCTTCTGTTCTGCGTGAAGTCCAGTTAAATAGTTTCACTGATACTATTCCAATTATGCACAGCGTATCTAAAGCAAAATTCGGTGCAGCAGATATTTATTCGGGAGGAGCCGGATACCACTCTATCTCTGGGATCCAGCAGCATGAAAATGGAGGTGGACCTGTGATTGATGCTTCTGTTTTCAGCTCGTACATTCCTGCATCATCTATAGGTATGTGCCACTAAAAATAAAACATTCTGGTTGTGAATCTAAGTCTGATGGATTTTTAACTCTTCATTTGCTACTATTGTTTAGGTAATCATCAAGGATTACAGGCTACAGCACCTAATACAGGCTTCTATTCTCATTATCAAGATAACTTACCTATGATTCCAAACGAGTCGAGCCTTGGAATTTCATTCAATGGGCCTAATAGTCAATTTGATCTGTCAGCATGGAACGAAATGACGAAGCCAGTTAAAGAAATCCATCAATTGCCTCCATACCAATCACATGTTCCCTCTGAGCAGTCTACTTTTACAGAAGGCCCTGGAATTGAATCGTTCACTTTTGATGAAGTATATAGCAATGGGCTGGGTATCAAGGATGATGGTCATGCAGACACTGATGGAGAATCACCATGGCAGGTATCATGATACATTTCTGGATGCCAATAATAATATGTAGAATATTATTGTTCTTTGATGGTAAAAGCTGTAGCCATGTCTGTCGCTGTTATTCCCTAATAAATATAAGATAATCAATAATACTATGCAGCTAATGCCCAGTTAACAGATGCTAGCTAGCAATTACATGAGGCAAGTAGTTTGGAATTGCATGCTGTTATTGATATGTGCATCCCCCATAACCAATAATAAAAAAACAGAACTCTGTTAAGTTTTAACATTTTTTTTAATTTTTGTTCATGTAAATCTCTTACTGCCCATGAGATTGTGTTTATTTATTTATGTCAACTTATACTTGTAGATCCCAAGTTAATTCAGAATTTTGCACAATAGAATGTACACTGTTTCTCTATACTCAGAAAATTAATGTGTTTGGATGGAATTGAAATGCACATAATTTTGTACTCAATAACCCTTTCTCTTTTATTGATGTTAGTAATCCGTGTGACGATTTTTGACAAAGTAATCTAAGCACTAATTTTGAAATGGAGTAGGTTCTCAAAATTCAATCAGGAGCAGATCTTTCTCTAACAGATAGTACCAGTCTGGAAGTGCAATAATGCCACAAAGTGCCGCAGTGTCTTATTAATTGTTCCTTAATTTTTCATAGTCTTGCTTGAATGATTTTTAGGGTGAGGATGGTGAGTTTAAATGCTAAACAACTTATAGTAGGAAAAGGTTTATGGGAAAATGGACTTGTAGGGGAAAAGTGCTAAACGGTAGAGTTGCAGTGACATTCCAGAGCTAATAGAGCATAGCTAATCCTAACATGTTTGTTTCTCCAACCTTTCCGTTGCCTAGTGCTGTTAAAGTATGAATCTATGGTATTATATATCCACTTTCTTTCCAACTCTTATAGTGATTTTTCTCAGAATGGCATGTGTAGTAATGTTGTTCTGTATGATATTGTTTAGTAGATTTCCTGGTTTTTGTTTCCATTGAATCAACATATTTTGTTTCTTGCTGGTTCTTGCGATCCCAGCAGATTTATCTTGTGGGTTATTTTGCACACTGTGATTAATTGCATATGCTTGAGCTTTATCCTACTGCTATCATACTACTACCGTCTTACCCTAAGCATTCATGCTATTATTGTTCGGCTTCAATTTGGTTATGGTACTCACCTGTGAAGCTACCGAATTTCAGCTTCCAAGTGCTACTGATGGTACATTTGCTACAGTCGACAGTTTCCAACAAAACAATAAACTTTTGGAGGAGGCCATTAATTTTCCTCTACTGAAAACTCAATCGTCTAATCTTTCTGATATCCTAAAGGACAGCTTTAAGAAAAGTGATAGCTTTACTAGATGGATGAGCAAAGAACTTGCTGAAGTAGATGATTCCCAAGTTAAGTCCAGTATTGGATTGTACTGGAACAGCGAAGATGCTGACGATATAATTGGAGCATCAAGCCGTGATCAGTTGGATCAATTTACTCTGGGCCCAATGGTTGTACAGGATCAGCTGTTTAGTATAATCGACTTTTCTCCAAGCTGGACATATGCAGGTTCAAAGACTAGGGTATGTCTTCTTAAACTTATCTTTCATGCTTCTAAAGCTTGAAGGTCTTAGGAGTGTCGTACTTCATAGAATTGTCCTGGTGTCTCAGAGTGAGTTATTGTTTGCTTACAAAAATTCTTGTATACCGCAGGTTCTTGTTACAGGTAGATTCCTAACTTCCGATGCAGTTATAAAGTTCAAGTGGTCATGTATGTTTGGAGAAGTAGAAGTTCCAGCAGAGATTTTAGAAGATGGGATTCTCAGATGTTATTCTCCCTTGCACAAACCTGGCAGGGTCCCTTTTTACGTGACTTGCTCCAACAGGTTGGCATGCAGTGAAGTACGAGAGTTTGAATATCGCCCAAGTGATTCTCAGTTCATGGATGCTCCAAGTCCACATGGTGCTACAAACAAAACATATCTCCAGGTGCGTCTTGATAGACTCCTGTCATTGGGACATGATGAACAAGATGAGTTCCAGTCAGTTCTATCTAACCCCACAAAGGAGTTGATTGATTTGAACAAGAAAATAAGCTCATTGATGATGAACAATGATCAGTGGTCTGAGTTGCTAAAGTTTGCTGATGATAATGAGCTTGCCACTGACGATAAGCAGAATCAGTTCGTTGAAAACTGTATCAAAGAGAAGCTGCATAGCTGGCTTCTCCATAAAGCAGGAGATCGTGGCAAAGGTCCCAGTGTGTTAGACGAGGAGGGGCAGGGTGTTCTTCATCTGGCAGCTGCTCTAGGATATGATTGGGCGATAAGGCCAACAATAACTGCTGGTGTAAATATAAATTTCAGAGATGTTCATGGATGGACTGCACTTCACTGGGCTGCATTTTGTGGCAGGTAAGCTCTTCTGAGGGTGGTACTTTTTATTTGCACATATTTATATGTACTGAACTTGTTTCGCCTGTTCTGCAGAGAGCGGACAGTTGTTGCTCTTATAGCACTAGGTGCGGCTCCAGGAGCTTTGACAGATCCAAGGCCTGATTTCCCTTCAGGAAGCACACCAGCTGATCTTGCATCGTTTAATGGGCACAAGGGAATTTCTGGTTTCCTGGCAGAGTTTTCTTTAACAAGCCATCTTCAGACCCTCAATCTAAAGGAAGCCATGGGGAGCAATGCATCAGAAATATCTGGTCTACCTGGTATTGGAAATGTTACTGGAAGAATTGCCTCACCGTCTGCAGGTGAAGGTCTTCAAGATGGGTCAATGGGAGATTCATTAGGTGCTGTGCGGAACGCTGCCCAAGCTGCTGCTCGGATATATCAAGTATTCAGGGTGCAGTCCTTCCAGAGAAAGCAGGCAATTCAGTATGAGGATGACAATGGTACAATATCAGATGAACGCGCCATGTCACTCTTGTCTTATAAACCATCTAAACCAGGGCAGTTCGATCCCATGCATGCTGCTGCAAGTCGAATACAAAACAAATTTCGTGGATGGAAGGGAAGAAAGGAATTTCTGCTTATTAAACAGCGAATTGTCAAGATCCAGGTATGGATATTGATTGTATGAACAATAATTCAATGTTTTTTGTTAGAATTCTGAATGCTCGAGGTTAATACTGGATGAACGAACTTCTCTACTGAATTTTGCAGTAGTATATTGTTTTAACTGTGACTATATCATTTACAGATTATGTAATGGTAATTGAATTAAAATTGAGCTATATATTTTCTCTTCAACTACTCTAGTCTCTACGACAGGACATCACACTATGACGTTCTAACAGCCATGTCAACCATCTTTTACTCTTGATGCTATTATTATAATGAACAATTTTTCTCAACCTTGCTATACTGTGTACTGGCTAGGCTCATGTGCGAGGTCACCAAGTGAGAAAGCATTATCGCAAAATAATTTGGTCTGTTGGGATAGTGGAGAAAGTTATATTGCGCTGGAGGCGACGAGGGGCTGGGTTACGTGGGTTTCGGTCTACAGAAGGTGCAACTGAGAGCACTAGCAGCAGCAATGTCGATGCGATTGCAAATAAACCTGTTGAGGATGATGATAATTTCTTGCAAGAAGGACGCAAGCAAACTGAAGAAAGACTGCAGAGAGCTCTTGCCAGAGTGAAGTCCATGGTTCAGTACCCCGATGCTCGGGACCAGTATCAGAGGATTCTGACTGTTGTAACAAAAATGCAGGAATCACAGGTACTTCTATATTTTCCTACCTTTCAGCTTCAAATTTAACGTTTTATAGCAATGCTGAACAATTAGGCGTGTTTTTTTTTCTAGAAAAGAAGTACATTTTCACTTCCTCAATTGTTGCCAGAATCTAGATTTTACCGCTCAGATGTAAAACCAGACAAATTGGACTCACAACTATCATCCAGCTTATTGCTATAGCAAAGCAGTTTGGATGGCATGGATGTGATTTCCAAAACCACATCATAAAAAGAACCCGCTCGGGTATAGTCCCTGGGATGTGATCCATCCGGTTCTGATAAACATGTACTCCCTCCGTTCCACAATATAAGATTTCCAAAGCCACGTCATTAAAAAAAAAAACGCTCGCGTATAGTCCCTGGGAGATCCATCCGGTTCTGATAAACATATATGTGATTTGTCTGGTTGAAGAGTTGGGGGTTGAAATCTGGACTCTGGCAAGAGTTAAGGAGTAAAAATAAAATGGACCTTTTCCTTCTTTTCTTAATGGTAGGCTTACTTAATTCTTTGCTGCTAATGTGACAGCCTATGCAAGAAATTATGCTCGAGGAGTCGACAGAGATGGATGAAGGCTTTTTGATGAGTGAATTCAGAGAGCTCTGGGATGATGACATGCCAATGCCTGGCAATTTCTAGGTCCTAACAAACCGGTGTATCTTTGTAAATTACCTCCCTACTTCAGTTGCTTTGTTTGTTAGCCTTACCAAATAGATTAGCGGACTGCTAAATTACAATCTGTTATGGTTGTGAGTTTTCGTTGGTTTTTTCTAGCTCTAGTTCTCTGTACAGCATATGTCAAGGAAAATGTGTCTAAATGATCAAATTCGTTAGAACAAGGATGAATGCTGATGAAGTTTGACGTTTTTTTTGCTACACTTTACTCGGTTCAAGCCTTGGTTCCAGACTTCCAGCGAGTAAAATTGCAGTAGATTCGTTCACTGATGTTTAACCGTCAACATGTTATTTATGCACCATCGTCCTTAACAGCTTGTTTGCTGACTGCATGTGTTTGGAGAGACATGTGATACAGATATGATCGCATTGTTTTGTCGAAGCAGCATGTGCAGTTTTTTTTTAACCTGTACTGCTGATCCATTTTAATTCTTCGTTCATTCCATTAGCAGCAGAACATGCTAGCAGGGCTGTTCTTTTCATGATGCGTGATTCATTTTAATCATGGACTAGTTGAATGCCCATGTGTTGCAACGGCAGACATATCGTTTCGATGTCTCAAGCGCTATGCAAGGGGATGGCCGAGCATAACCAACTATTAAAGTACAACAATGAAAAAATTGAGAGAGCGAAGATCAATAAAAACGAATTCAAAATTGTTTTCTCATCCAACATCAACACAAATAACAAATATATTTTTTCATGCTACACGACAAGTATGACATGAGTTCAAATGTGTACACAATGTTATTTGTAGAATCCCCTTTTTGCGCATAAAACCACCATCCTTTAACGACACAACATATAATTAATCTTATTTCTGGATATAGGTTAAACGAGGGAGTGACCCATAAAAAAAAAGGTTTATGGAGGATATGCATATTGGACCCGCACTCTTAGGATGTATTCTTGAAAATTCTAATTCCTAAATGTCCTTTCATGTATGTTGTGCTTACTTAGACTAAAATATTAATGGATTTCAGGAGACATGAGTAACAATGTAAAATATTATTGTTGCGGAGGAGGTTGATTAAGTTAAGATAATTCTGATAGTTTTAGACATAAATCTTCAGAAAGAAGACACAATGTCACACATAGAGTAGTAGATATCATCATCACAAGCTCACAATTGCATAGAAGTGCTACATAGACAATCTGTAAAAAACATGACATAGAATTCTACAAAAAAATAAGACGGACAAAATTACATATCGAAGTGCAATGAGATTTTGTAGACGACGGGCTAGATAAAAAATATCTTTTAATGGACCTCACAGATAGTTTTTTAATAGTGTTTGTAACATCCCAAGTATGAAAAACAACCTTTAGAATGTTTGCTTTTTGTTAAATTATGTTTTGCATCATGGCATCATAAGTTTTGCATTTGTTTTCCATTTGTTTTCCATTTGTTTTCCTTTGTTTTCCCTTGTTTTTCAATATGAATTTCAAACCAATTTTCAAATGCTTGTTTCATACTTGTTCTGTTACAATTTTCAAATAAAAAATTTCAAATAAAAACATCAAATTGTTTCCAATAAACTTGAAGGTTCAAACTATTTAAATGATTCTTTTTAATAATTCATTTAACATCAAATTTCACTCAAATTCAAATAAAATACAAACAGCAACACAATTTCAAAATTTTGAAAAACAGAAAGTTGCACAATGTTGCTGTTACAATAAATAACCTATACAAATTTTTCCTAAATTTTTCTAACCCCAAAACCCTTCCTTTTTCTCCCTTTTCCTTTTCAGCAAAAAAAAAAACAAACAGAAAAAAAAGGAAACGCGGGCTGGGGAGGCAGCAGGCCCAGCCCACCAGCCCCTTACCTCTTCGTCCCCCTGTACGGCGTCCATCGCCGCTGCCCACGTCGACAGTACGGCGGAGCAGACGGCTGCGCGCCCTCCCCCTCCTCCTTTTAAGCTCGAGCCCGAGCTCCTCCTCCTGCCCTAGTTCTCCTCCCTCTTTTCTCCCTCTCGTCGCCGCCATTTTTTCCCCTCCTTCCACCTCTGCTCCTCTCTCTCTGTCCCTCTGAACCTCCACCGAGCGCCACCGCCACCTAACAACGACGATCGCCGCCGCCATGGTTCTCCTCCCCTCTGGTTGAGCACGGGAACGAGTTCCCCGTGCTCCCCTCTTCCACCTCGACACCACAGCGAGGGCTCGAAGCCGCTGGATCGTCGCCACCGTCCACCGTCTGTCGCCGCCGTCGCCTGCTGCACCGAGCCCTGCTCCTCCTTTCCTTCCCCTCGGTGAGCAGCACGACCCCCTCCATCTCTCCCTCTGCATCCACGTCGCGCGCACGCCCACAGCAACCTTGCACGCGAGCAGCAGCAGCAGCAGCAGCACAACAGCTCGCCGCCGGTGACCGCCGTTTCCCCCTGTCGATATTCAGTTAACTGAACCTCAAACCCCCCCGCGCCTCCTCCTCTGTCAGCAAACGCGCATCAGCGCAGTAGCAGCAGCACTGCGCGCACACCCGCGAGGTCGTGGGTTCGAGCCCCCCGCGCACAATCTTTTTAGGGAATTAATCCCTCGCCCAGGCCCACCTGTCTGTGGCTCTACGAGCCCAGTCAGCACGCACACACCGCCACCTAAGCGCCACGGTGGCTAGGGCCCGCTGGCAGTGACCCAGGTTGGGTCACTGCGAGGTGGAATTCGTTCTGCCCCTTTTCTTTTTCAATTTAAGTCCTTGTTTTATTTACAGAATAGTCCCTGGTTTCAAAATACAAATAACTTTTGCATAACAAGTCCAAATAAAATAAATAAAATATGTTTTCCAACCCAAATTAAATTCTCTACATGTTTAAATCATTTGTTTTCTGTTTTGAACTTTTCAAATGTTTTCAAAATTTCAAATTCAAACAACTCATTTCAAATTTGGTTAATTTCATAACTAATTCAAATTTAATTCAATTGGCCCATATAAAATATGTTTTCCATGCTAAATTAAACCACCTTTCCAAATATAAACTTTGTTTCATGTTTTGGATAATTAAAATTGGTTAAATAATTTAAACCTTGTTTAAATCATTTAAAATTGCTAAATTCATAACTTGGTCCAATTAATTTCTTCTTGAACATATAAAATATGTTTTCAAACCAGAAAAATATAATCTTTTCAAATGTGAATTTTATTTAATGTTTTGAACAAATGAAAAATTCAAATAAATTCATAATTGAATTAAATTCATTTAAATCTTGTTCAAACTTGTTTAATTCATAAGTAATTCATTCTAATTCCTTTTTCAACAAATGAAACATGTATTCCACCTAAAATTTTGTGTTCTTTCCAGTTATGAACTTTGTTATCTATTTTGGACAATTAAAATGGGTGAAAACAACAAATGCTTGTGTAACTCCTTTAAGAAGCCAAAATTTCATAACTTAATAAATAAAATTTCAAACTTGGTAAACACCTTTTCAAATTGAATCTCTTGTTGTTTTCTTTTGTTTTCCTCATCCATGCATCATGCTAATCTACTTTCACATGTTGGTTAGTTGTAGATCATTTAATCCAACCTTAAATTCATGGGCTTTCCAAATGCAACCCAAATTGCATATGGGTCCATTTAAGTATGTTACCATGTCAGCTAGCTTATCATTGATGCATCAATTAAATTTCCATGCATCATTCCATGATTGTGCATTATGCCATGTTATTGATTGTTTGTCTCTCGGCGTTGTTTGTTTGCTTCTTCTCGAATAGACGACGACGTTGAGACAAACGAGGTTTACGACACTACTTCTGAGGAGTTAGCTCAGTACCAGGCTGCTGAGTTTGCAGGCAAGTATTCACTCACATGAACCATTGTGTCCTTTCCACACTGGTTATCGATACTTTCCGTTGTCTTTTTTGCTAGCCTTAAGATTCGTTGCTTGTGTTCGATCCTATCACATGTTATCCTGTAACCCTGATATAGCCTCACCTCCACACCTATAACCCCATTGCTTGTAGCATGTGTCTTACTAGCATACTTAGGGTTGTTTATGCTCGAGTCTGCTGTCCGTTATCTTCTGTTACCATATTTATTATGTTCTGGGGCTCGATGTTAAACAACAACCTGTTAATGTTTGAGGTAATGCTAATTTGATGATAAGGCACCGGCAGGAGGCCGGGTATGGTTTTGAGGCCTGCTAGTGTCGACCCTAATTAGGAAAAGGGTCTTGTCTACTGATCCATGATGAGCGCACTATCCGCATGTGGGAAGCGTGTATGGGCGCCCCCCTCAATTTGATTCGATTCGCATCTCGTCCAAATCGCCTCATTTAGTTCGGGTTTTCCATTTGCCGCACGCATATGCAGGTACGAACCCGAGGCCAGGGTGGAAACTTTTGTAGTCGGCATTTAGGGAGACACGTTCTTAGAGTGCTATGAGGGTCCCCTTTTCTTCGTGGGGCTTGATTAGCCGTGCGCTCAATTGCACGGGGTTCTTTGGGCTTGATGCGAAGAAGAGTTGAGTTGTGTTGAGTGCCCCGCTTGGTGGAAGGGCCATTCCATCTGGCGGGTTATTCTTACGTGTACGGCCAAATTGGTGCATCCCTGCAGGGTTAAATCTTCTCGAGAAACCGTGTTGTCCGCGGTTATGGATGACTTGGTGAAAGTACTGGCTAACAAGTACTCAGACAACTTACACCTAATGACTAACAATTTGACTAGTAATAGTCTTGTTAACACAATAACTTGAACCATCATTAATCCAACTGTGTGAGTTATCCTCGGATTGCTTCTTTGGATAAGGGGCGAGATCCAGGATGGGTTTGTTTGAGGATAGTAGTAGTTGGTTACGATACGCTATCTTATCCCTTTCTTTTAGCCGGAAGTTGTAGCATGTTTCTGTAGTTGGTTAGAGCAGCCTGCTGCCGCACTTTTGTATCACCTATTCTTCCGTTGAACCCAAAGCATCTGTACTTGGTGTTGCCGGGTACACTTTGGTATCTTGTGAGTCTTGCTTGCCAGTACTTGTCTGTACTGACCCCTTTGGGGCTGTGGTTTCCGCAGACTACGTTTCCGAGGATCCCCATGGTGGCTACTACGTGGAGTATGACGAGGCTGCTGACGAGTAGATAGTGGACCCGGGCAGGATCCGAGACATCGTGGATGGGCTCCGTCTTTTCGTTTCCGGCCTCTTAGGCCTATTTGGATCTTGTCTGTACTCAGACACTTTGGATGCTTCCGCTATGATGTAATGATGAATTGTTGATACATGTGTCCTCTGGATGATTGTATTTGCTATCTCTGCTCTAGTGAGAGCTATTTGCAACTTATTTCAATCTTTTGTGTCTTAGAGATATGTTGTGATATCAGTTGTTCAAATGCCGTTGACGTACCATGTGTGTATGTTATGAAGTACGTCAATGGAAGTGTTCGGATTTCTATGGGATGGTTTGCGCAGACGATGGATAGTAGAGATTGGTTGTCACACTATATGTGTTGGCCTACTCGTAAGAGGTGCGGGTGCCGGTAAGCCCCGTAATCCAATCATCTACTGTTTAACGGACTGTGAGTATCCCCTAGAAGTCTGGGTGCGACAGTGTTTTGCAATTCTTCAAGGCCAGCTCCAAGACGCAGAGAGAGGCTGAACCTTGTAAGTTGCAACACACCACTATTACACTAATCCACCCTAGTAATTCTAGCAAGCTCATCTGTCTTCTCTAGATAATTTCCCGAACCTGAACTCCGGAAGATGACCAACAAATCACTGAATACCCGTGATAAATCTCGAGTTATATGATTGATCTTTCTCTGTCGATGACGCTTTTGCAGGCCAGTGTCCACAAGGCTGGTAGCCTTTATACCTGTAAGAACGCTAGTGGTGCGGTTTTAGGACTATCACACCTCGGCAGGACTTAAGATCCCACGGCTCCACGAAACTATAGATAGGAAGATTTTAACTCGCATATAATAAACCACAAGTCCATACATGCATCTTATTTCAGAATACATTTATGACTATCAAGAGCTGAAAACAGTTACTCAGATCAACTCAAAAGTATAAAAATATATAAGTAGTCCCTAAATTAAAACGAACTACTGAAATAATACATCTTGATGTACATGGACAGAAAGTACAGAATTATGAGAGCAGATGTATACCAGTTTAAGGACATCTCTTCTTTTTTAATGTTCTGCACAAACTCATCGTCATGTCTCATTGCATGAATGCAAGGCAAAGTTCTATGGACAATGGAAAAACATGCAAACGTGACGAGTTTCTAAGATGGAAGAAGAGATGACAATCAAACCTGCTATTGTTGGTTACAACATATCCGATCGAGACCGCTGGGAGCATGCGAATCAATCTGAATTCTAAATCCATGGTTGCATTCTCAGTTCCAAGCGGATGGCCGACAATCCGTCGCTAATCAGTTTGCCCACTTGGACGCTTGCCGCCGCGTCCCATCGCTCGGCGTTGCAGCAGGTCCAATGGCTATGCATCATGTTGCCACGCGCGACCCCGGATTCCCACTGCTGGCCTTCTCGAGCTCTTCAACATGCTGTTATTTTCCTCTTCGTGGTAACATGTACATGGTGTTGATGAAGTTCAGGATTCACCCTCCATCCGGCACCTGCAACCTTTTGATAGAACAAGGTGTAACATCCTAGTGTTTGGGAGGTTATAAGGATCTAAATATAATCTGTGCATTTGCAAAACATGCATCTAAAAGTACGGGAAATTTTGGCGCGAAAGTTTAAACAAACCAAAGTGACCAATGTTCCGCTTCACATGATGAAATAGGTCTAGTTCATCTAGTCAAGAGTACATTTGGAATGATCTTTATAACAAGTATCTTAAGAAACCAAATCATCTGGTTACAAAAACCATAATTGGTTGTGACTAACACAAACTCCCAACAACCTTAACCACAAGTATTTAAGTGACTTGGGATAATTCATTGGGTATCTACAACTCAAAGAGGGGTGAGCATCCAAATCACATAACTAATGATCACACTTCCACAAGATAGTAATGCACAACTTAACCATCTCATCAACATAGATATTATCTCTTATAAAACAACAACTCTCTAAGATATTAACCATTCATACCACACCTTTATAAACTATCTCATAATTGTTAAGTGCACCTTCACAATCTCATAACAAAGGTTCAATAAAACACAACTGATAACCACAAGTCTTAACTCAAAACCTACAAGTGGGAAATGGTAGAATAATTGTATTAACATATTTATCGAATATGTACATATCTCATCAACCATAAAAGAAGTGTCTTAAAGAAGAAATAAACCTTCTTAAACTACTGTTAAACCTTGATCAGCACATATGATATTTCGAAATCTCTATGTCTACATTATGCCTGACAAAGATTACAAGGGAAGAATATAAAATAGCAACATGACACCTTGAGAAAACAACTACCAACTCTGACTTAAATCTTTAAACCTCAATAACTTTCACATGCTCATTGTTTCGATCCTCTTATACAAGTGAGTATCTGAAATCTCAACACATCAATAAACCCTTTGATCAACTTACTATTAAGTCATCATTCCACAAACACTCTATATTTCCATCCACATCAATATTCAACAAATCAAGTATCTCTGGATACAAGTATAGAGTAACAACAAGTTATAACCTCTATTAGAGGAATTGGATTGATAGTGAAGTAAAACCAATCATGTATGAAACAAGTATCTACCTTTTGAGAAATAAAATAGGAAGTATATGGAAGGATAATAAAAGAATGAGCTAACTCTTAATCTAGATCTTATTATTTTGTCTAGATCATTTTATCTTGTTATTTTGGCTAGACCATTACATCTTGTTTCCCAATCTCCTCCAAGTTATTTTGCAAGAGAAGCACCCACAAGAAAAGAGGAACTGTCACCAGAAATCTTCAAGAAGATTATTTAGAGTATTCTAGAAGTGTCATTCCAATTTATCATAAGAGTACTTGGAAACTCTTATATATTGACCTGATCTTATTAACACTCTTGAAACAGTGTGATACTCCAATGTTAGTGATATATAGAAGTAGTTTGGTAACAAGTTTCTAGACCTTGTTAACAGATCACTTTTGTATACTCAAACACTTGAGTGTCTTACACAAATAAACATAAGATCATAAAACCTAGTACATCTCATCCAAGTGTATATGAGTAGTAGTTTGGAGGCAAGTATGGCCCACTTGTTAACAAATTCTTCTTATATGCATATGGAAACTTGATGTCATAAAATAAACCTACATTATTTCATAATCTTCTAAGTAAAATCTTTGCTCGGAACAACTGGTTTTTTTACCACAAGGGTGAGATAATTAAAGTTGGAAACCAAGAGAGGAACCTACCTGCAATGGACAAAGGTGATAACAGAAGACTGGTGACAACTAGAGAGAAGAACATCAAGCAACAAAAGTCAACAAAGAGTAATACTGCCTCAGTAAAGGATAAAAAGAAGCATCCAGTGAATCATTAGGTAGTATTAGAGAATCCATAACCTCTATGCCTTGTCAAGCTCAACAGAGATGAGGAACACATAGTAAATCTCTTAAATGGAAACAAGTATCCAGTAAGAAATAACAACAAGGGTTTTGCATCCACATGTCTTGATATGTGGATATAGATGAAAACAAGATTAATACCCTGTTTTCCAGATCCTTTTCATACACCAGATTAACAGATAACAACAAAGTTTCATCTGTAGATAACCATGTAAGTGATTACATGTTCTTAAACAAATATGGGATAATATCCATATTGGAACCTATGTGGAAAACAAGCAAATAAGATTCCAAAGCCACTCTTGTTTTCCACATGATTAAGTGCATAAAATAACAAATATGGCTTGCATCCCAATATAAAGAAATGTCCACCAGACTTGATAAGAACCTTAGTTATGAAAATAACAAAGCCACCCAAAAGAAAACAAGTTCCTTTACCAATGAAAATCATCTGGTATGACTTGGAGTTATATTTCATAATTGGTGAATTTTCCATAATAGATAAAAACACTACTCAGTAGTGTTACCAAACTATTTTCCAAAAGGGATTATATCCAACTTTGTCCAATTATGATACACCACCTGGGTATCCACATGATTGGAGTGTGTACTTTTATTAAACATGCCTAAGCATAATTTTAAAGCCATTAAATAAATAAAATGAAGAGAAAACAACAAAACCACTTAATTTAGCACCTAAATAAAAAATACAAATATTCTTCAAATTCACCAAAACAAGACATGGTGAGATGTGAAATTTGATAATGAATTCAAATATGATTTTTAATAATTTTAAAGTTCACAGAAAGGCCCTAAAAATAAGGTTTTATTCTCAGTTTACCATAGCAGAAGGGCTTAGTGGTAATTAGCAAAAATTTCCCAGGGGTTATCCGGAAAAATCCTTTTCTTTTCTTCTTCCTCTGTTCCGGCCAGAATGCAGAGGCGGTCGACGTCGAGTCACCGTCGCTGTGTCGCCTCATGCCGCCTCTTCGCGCGTGGATAAGAACCAGGAGGGAGCGTCGTGCATCCCTCTTCCTCCTCGATGTCTCCCTCTCTCTCTATCTCTAACCCGGAACCGAACCCTAACCCTAACCCATTGGCCGCCGGACATTGTCGTCGATTCCGGCCATCTAGGACCAACCGAGGCCGCGAGGAGATGCGCCGTGCTTCCCTCTAGATCCTCAATGAGTTTCGTTTGCTGGGAAGCCCTGACGTGGACGAATTGGACCTTCTTCTTCGTCTCCGGCCACCGCGAAAAAGTACTCACTGCCGGCGATTTCAACCTCTCCATTCCTCAACGACCACTCCGTCGCAATCCTCGTGAGTTCGCGCACCTCCCAGTGCTCTCTATTGAATTTTCCGTGCAGAAATTCATCGTGCCACCGTTGGCCGTCGTTCTCCGCCGCGCCGTTGGATGCCGAGTCTCCGATGACCCTAAGCCAGTAGCGCCACCACCTTTAGGCTCACCAAGTCCCGCTCTGTCAAATGGAATCAAAGGATTCGTTCAATTCACGACGAATCGCGTGATTGAGTTCAGCAGAGGAGATTTCCTCCATAGCTGATGCATGTGTGACGTCATCGTGACGTCATAAGTTTTTTTCTTTTCCTTTTATTTTTAGAATTGTTTGAACCTGACAGCTGGGTCCCACCTATCAGATAAAGTTAGAAAATCAATTATAATTAATAAATGAATATCTTCTATTCTATTAATCAGAAAAGTGTAAACTATATATGATAATAATCAAAAAAATAAACTCTAACTGTGTATATTATTTTCAAATTTGTATGATTAAGTTTAAAAATAAATATTTTTAATTTAAATTAATTCATTTAAAATTGAGAAAATAATAAATAATTCAAAAATTCAGAAAAATACAAGTTATATACCAAATTGCTCATAATGACAAATACAACTCATCTATGATGTTTTCAAAGTCATTTGACCAAGTTTTTATGTGTGCAATGTTTTGCCTAATCATTTAATTCATTTAAAATTAATAAAATAATAATTTATTCAAATATTTTCAGAAAACATTGAATGATATATCAAATTAAAGAGAAAAACATTTCCAATTCAAATATGTCAAAAATAAACATTTTGTTCAACTTATTAACTTGTTCCAAAGGTATAATTGAATTCTGTAATATTCCATTATAACGAGAAATAACTGCCATAACATTATTTTTCTTATTAATAAAAACCTCATGTTTTCACACCTACTAAACCTATCATCACAAGTCATTAGCAAGTATTGTGATGATAGAGTTAGTTGTATCAGTTCATCATTCATATTTAAACTCTTTGTTTAATAGCTCCACTTATTTCAACAACATAAAAGAATATGTGTGTTATCTTTTCAACAGTTGTTTTCCCTGTGTTCTTGTTTTGTTATCTAAACAAGTAAAAAAACCTTCTACCTAAACAGGATAACAATTGTTTGCCAAGTAAAAGGGAAACACATGTAAATTTAAAAGAACCAATAACCACATCACCACAAGTAATGAAACATTTCACCTAAAATCTGTGTGATTAAGATATCGTATCAAACGTGGCTTACACTTGTAAACTGGGGTGTTTTCCAGGGTAATTCACGATGCATAACATTACTATGCATATATCATCTTGCCAATGTTTTTTGTAGTCCTTACCGGGACTAGTTTGCTATCTTTCAGATGTCGAGATTTTCTACGAGACCTTGAACCCGAAGACATGGATTATTACTGTTGTTTCAACCTCGGGCAAGTTCATCACTTGCTCATATCTTTTGCAGTATTTCATAACGAACTATTTGAAAAAACCCTATCGTATTACCATCTATGCTCAAAAAAGTGCATGATCCTATTTTTATAATAATATGACTACTTAAATGACTACCCGAGTGGTAGTGTTCTGTTTAGTGGGCGGATGGAACCATGGTAAGATGAATTGGTCAAAGGAAGGTTCCATCTGCATGGGAAAGTATTACCTAGGATTAACCACAACTGCCGTCAGCATTCTTGCGCCGTAAATTCGCGTTAACCATGGGTCTTCTATGGGGGAGTAAGTCAGCTGTGATCTTTTCTCGTTCGCATGTCAACGGGCTGCCAGAGACGTACGCGGTAGGTCTTGCGAGACTACATGCACATGGGTGGGATCCCTTAATTCCCACGGACTCTGCGGGTCTATGATGGTCTGCCAGGGGCGCGTAGATATCCATCATGAGGGGTGGAATCAGGCGTTCAACCTGCTGGCAGAAATGGATGGCATGTGTTGTGCGGAGAAGCACAGTTTGGCTTGGACCAACAACCGGGCCCCACACCTGAGTGGGAGGGGACAGGATCTCGAGTCTGGTTGTGCAACATGGTATTGGTCGTCCATGGGTAAAGTAACGCACCTCTGCAGAGTGTAAAAGGATGTGGCATGTTACCCCCTATTCCGGGAAGGAGCTGCGAACGCCGCAGGAAAGGCAACTCCATGAAGTTCTAGTCCTATGAAGATCTAGCAGGCATAGTTTTCAGAAGTAAAAGCAACCTTTTGAAGAAGGATTTACAAAACTTTACATTAGCTTATGACTCTTTCAAGTCTAAAGCTGTAGTTAGTGTATCAAACCACCCTCTATATATCATGAACTTGCTGAGTAACGCTCGTTACTCATTCGTTCCCGCTTCATCCCCTGCTTAGAGTTGAAGCCTGATGGAAGTCGTCATCGTGAAGCATCATCATCGACAACGCTGATGGAGGAGAAGCTATCAAGGTGTAGGTGGAGTCCATTCTTGGACTTAGTTGTATCAATCCATAGATTAGGGCTGACATCAGCCATAGTGGATTTAGTTCTGAGCTAGAGTTCTACTCCAGCTTGGATCTTCGAATTGCTTCTTCTGATGTTTCATTTGTATGAGATCTTCTTTGATTCTTCAAAGATATTCTCGAGATTTTGTAATGAAGTTTGTATCCTATAGTTTTGCCTGGACCCGCTGTGTTTCTGTTGTACCACTCTGAGAGATGTAATATTCACGGATAAATCCTTTCGTGAGTATTATGTCACCGACTTGTGCACTACACATGCAGTGGTGTGCTGGGTCACCACACAAGACAAATTTACCGAGTGCCCCCGCACGGAGACATAGGCCGAGGAAGAGGACGGAGTCGTGCTGGTCGTCGTAGACGATGAGCGTCCCAGCAGTTGTCACCGTCGAGGTGGATGCTCATGAAGCAGAGCCACTGCATGCGCACCGGGACGCGCTGGCGGGCCATGACCAGGCCCTTGATGTGCTTCACCATCGTCACGTCGGGTGCGCCTAGTGCTACCCGCTCCCACACGCCACACACCATGATCCTCATTGTTGTTCAGGGTCCTAATCACCATGCCTCAATGAATCACTATTGCAAAGTGGTAATGGGGTCACTGGATCAGACGTGGAGGAAAGGATCCCGGTAGTTTCGATTGGGAGAGGAGAACCGCTATCGTGTATTTTCAGTTGAAATTACTCATGGGTCACGGAAGTTTATTTTCCCCCTTTTTCCGCTGCTACGAGCAGAAACGGGGCCGTTTCTTCCGGGTTTTTTAGCGTGAGCGATTCTCCCTGTGCAGCGCTCGGGTTGCGACCTACGGATACGGACATCACCTACTCCATTTTAATAGTAAAGATATGTGTCTCTTACTTGCTTGTTTTTAACCTGGAACTCCTGTGCCGTCTCCACGTGTAAGAACTACTATTAGAATCTAGACACCATGTGAAACATCTAAAACATTTTATATTATCGAACGGAGGGAGTAGTACGCCGCCCCTGCCTATGGAAAAGTGTCAAAAAAAAAAATACTTGTAAGTAAGAAAATGGTGAAAAAGAAATGTAACCAATGGGTATAGCAGGTGTGGGTATGGCTTACCCGCCAATGTTGTACGGAGTATACGACATGTGGGTGCGTGTATGGGTGTCGGTTAGATCTGAATGTGCGGTGCAAATTTGGTTAAGCTCAATAGACGGGTGCGATCCGTAGCAACACGCAGCAGGTTTCACTGTCCATCAGCAGTCTTTGGCTAGGCTCCATGCTACACGCTTCCGTCGGAAAAGCGAAAAGGCAGCAGCGCGCACTACTCCTGGCGAAGCCAAACAGTCCGTCGTACGTTGAAGCAGTTTCGAACCAAAATCAGTGCTGGCTGCAGCTTGCAGGCAGCGCACATGCCACAGATCACGCGAAGTGCGTCAAATCGGTGTGGCGCCTGGTCGCCCAGTTGTGTCGGAGCTCACAAAGCCCAGAAGCAACCGCAGCCTCGGTAGAACTCCACAGCGAGCACGCAGGCCGCGCGGGAGCACGGTTTCCTACCCGATGGAGGAGCTCCATTGCACGGCCGCGCTGGAGAAGCCCCCGGCAGCGGAGGGCGAG
This sequence comes from Alopecurus myosuroides, assembly GCA_028641055.1. NCBI lineage: Eukaryota > Viridiplantae > Streptophyta > Magnoliopsida > Poales > Poaceae > Alopecurus > Alopecurus myosuroides. The sequence goes on from CM054062.1 coordinate 267,941,217, forward strand.
GACCGCTGCTGGCTCCGGCGGTGCGTGGGGGCGGCCGGGAAGGGCTTCGCCATAGGCGCCGGCCTCAAGGGCGGACTCGCGCTCTTCTCCGTCCTCGTCCGCCTCCGCAGCCGCCGGTCCCCTAGATCGAGGTGGTCTCCTTCGCTCACTTGCTCGCCACTGGGAAAGTTGGCCGATTCCGTGCCGCGGCTTGTGTGTAACTCGTGTGGCGTGCTGCGTGTAGGAAGGCGGGAGCGATGACCAACGAGGAGGCGGTGGTGCTGGCGCTCAAGGAGACGGTCAGGTACGGCATGTTTCTCGGGACCTTTGCCGGTACCTACGTCTCCGTCGACGAGTGCATCGCTGCCCTGTGGGGCCGCAAGAGGTCAGTTGTCTTACACGCCCCACAGTTCAGAACTTGGCTCTCTTCCGCTTATTATTTACAGCTGCGGATTTGCATGTAGCAAAGACGTTGGGCCAATCCCTTGGCCATGATTTGAGCAAATATATGGCATTGGCTTTGTTAGAGCGAACACAGTGTAGGGTGTAGCGGCTCAGCTTGCTACAAGGATTTAAACATTTCTTCTCCCGGTATCGAAATGTAACATGTTTTAGCATTTTATATACAACACATATCTAGACATGTTTTAGTGTCTAGATTTATGTGTATCTACGTCTAGATACGTGTAGAAACGTCTTACATTTTGATACAGAGTGAGTATCATTTTGCTGAGTTGGAGGATAGAGAATAGAAGAGAGAAGAGAAACCGGTTGTAGAATAAGAATCAGCTGTAACATGTGCTCCTAAATAGTTTGAGAGTGTGATGGGCTATACATCGATAAGCTAGTACATCTGTTTTCTAACTATTATATATGTCGGCTATAGTGTTGGCTATAAATGACTTTGCAATAACTTATGACCATCGTTTGTCTCTACTATTGGACTTGCTCTCGGTTACGTGCAAAGACTAAGTATGGCAATGTGGCGAGTTTGGATGAATATACCAGATTTAAACCTAGATCCAAATCCATCAACCTCACTATGTCCTTCCCATGAAAGTATCCATGTGCATGGATGTCACCCACATCTAAACCCGTCGGATACCGAGATATCCATGGATATACAAGAGTTTACGCACTATGTAGATCAACTTAACATGAAATTGTTTAGGTTTAGACGACCATGAATGCGTTAATCGTGTTCATCATTTACTTGTGTCAATTGGATTGAGTGAGGGAGTACTTGTCAACTTTCGTATAAGTCGACCAGAAATGCAACCCTATTCCAAGATAAATATATGCGCACAAACTTCTCTAATCTAATCGAAACTAGCAACCTATAATGCAAGTATCAATAAAACTATCATTTTGACACTAACAACTGGTTGCAAGTTGTAACTACAAATATGTTAATCCCGGGTCCTGAGCAAAATCAACAACCTTTGGTTGCAATTCACAGCACCAATGGACACATAACCATTTCCACCCATAACAATACAACTAGTCGACACCATGACACCAAAGTATCTTCGTATTAATCTTTAATCATTATTATAAAGCGCAAATGAATATATGGCTCGTGAGCTTTGGGTGAGTTGGGCCTTGGTTGAGTCTGCCCCTCAGGAAGACTTGGCGAGTTTGGCCTACCACATGTCAGCTGCGTATCCATTTGATACCCATGGGGCGAAACCTTTGCCCGTTCCCACCCCATGAGGTAGCGAATATCCACCCCATAAAATCAATGGATGTAACCAGCCCTCCAAACCCTTACCCATCGGGGCCATATATTCATCTGCGCTTTATAATAATGATTAAAGATTAATACGGAGATACTTCGGTGTCATAGTGTCGACTAGTTGTACTCTTATGGGTGGAAATGGTTCTGTGTCTATTGGTGCTGTGAATTGCAACCAAAGGTTGTTGATTTTGCTCAGGACCCGGGATTAACATATTTGTAGTTACAACTTGCAACCAGTTGTTAGTGTCGAAATGATAGTTTTATTGATACTTGCGTTATAGGTTGCTAGTTTCAATTAGATTAGAGAAGTTTGTGCGCAAATATTTATCTTGGAATAAGGTTGCATTTCAGGTCGACTTATACGAAAGTTGACAAGTGTGCTGACTCGGGGTTTGTCCCGAGTCGAGTTGTGTTCATCTAGCTCCAGAGGATGTTTTGAGTCAGGTAGTATGACCCGAATCCTCTCTCTCTCTCTCTCACATTTGTTGTGGGGAGGAGCTCAGTAGTTACATTGATGCGTCATGGATAAAAATTATTGCTAAGACAGTAGGGACCACACACTTGTAATTCACAAATAATAATATGTTTCCCTTTCAAAACAAGTAAATAACCAATAATTTTTAACTCCGGTAACATGTCAAGCCGACCTGTAAAAAATAGTTGTCTCCTAAATGTTGGACTTCCATTGATAGTATGGAAATATAAGTGCTGCAGTTTCTGCATGATTGGGAAATACAGGTTGTTTTGCTAAGGTCCCTAGATTCACCTTCAGCTAAGTTTGCTGGGAACGGAAAGCTTTTTTGTTTGCCTTCTGAACGGAATTGATTATCACCTTCTGCAAAACAAAACAAAAATTGAACATTTTTTTGTTTGTTGTTATTGATTTTTCAGAGAAATATCAGCTTCTAGCCTTCCACAGTCCTAGTTTTAAACCTATTTGAACCTTAAATATTAACACCGCACGAGCAGGCTCCAAATCATCATAATAAAGATTACGATGAGTCACACCTAGGTTTATGCTTTCAGTAGGAACACATCAGTCTTCTCTTTTCCCCTTCTCTTTATTTTAATGTTGCTTGGATGGTTTTAGGTCTATAAACTTCACTTAGTATCTTCAAACTAGAACTTACAAACTTCACTTCCCGATTACGGGAAATTGAAACTCATAAACGTGGCTTCATCTTTTGAAATAATTAGAAAAAAGGATTAAAATATATCACATTTCCAATTTTCCAATGATTATTTATCAGACTTATTCCCATGCTCTGAAACCAGTGGATGGCATCCCTAGCTATTTAGCTGTGTATTTCCTTATCGATATTCTATCACAAAATGGATGGTCGTTCATGTTTCATTGTATTTTGAATACTATCCTTCTGTAACAACAGAGTTTGTTTCCGGATCGTATATAACTAAATATTCTTGTTGCTTCAGAACCGCAAGGTGGAGGTCGTTACTATCTGGGTTAATTGCTGGCCCCTCGATGCTCCTGACAGGGCCAGGCACGCAACATACTAGTTTGGCAATATACATTCTCGTGCGTGCTGCCGTACTCGCAGCCCGTTGCGGAATAAAGAGCAGAAGATTTGGGAAGATTTGCAAACCTTTGACCTGGTCACATGGTGATGTCTTCCTTATGTGCCTTTCATCTGCACAAATTTTGTAAGTTCCGTTACAGAATTCATATGAACTTTTGCCTTGCACTAGTTATATATGTCACTGATACGCAGTGCATGCCTGCATGGAGTTAATTGGGCATGGTGACCCTGTTTCACTATATCCAAACTTTAAACTAGTAGCATGCATGCATATAAATTTTTGGTGTACTTGTCATTAAAAAAAGGAGTCAACCAACAATATCCTAAAAGGGAACTGAGCTTTGCTCAATTGGCTAGCAGCTAGCATCTACCCGCATAGCCCTGGTACTCGGCTGTCTGTTTAAGCTTTCTTCTTTTATATCGAGGCAAAAATCATTTATGTTCAGTTTTCTTTCGAAATGGGGGTATATCCCCGCCTCTACATCAAGATGCACATAGTTTTTTATTGCAAAGTTTAGAACTATCAAATTTAAATATCACGGATCACATAAGGTTGAAACATGAATTAACCAGCGAAAAAATGACAACATAAAGCAACAGACCTAGCCCTCACCCTTCACGTTGCTCCCCAGGGCGCAACCATAATCCTGCTTTTTTTCGAAATGGAGGTTCTACCGACTACCCAGCCTCTGCATCAAAATGATGCGCACGGACGGTTTTTATTTAATAATAAAATAGAACCACCACCTCTTACAATTAAATATATCAATCAACTAAAGTTGAAGCCACCAACCTAGCGACAACTCGCTACCTATAAGACTAATGAAAGAGGTGGCCAAGCACATGGCCATATGCCCTGGCAACACACCAACACACATCATCTAGAAACCGAAGGCCTCATCAAACCGCCCGCCAGCGGACAAGGGGCACAACTGGTCCAACAAACCGCATCGCACACCGATGTACACGCTCCAGAAGTTTTCACCGTCATCTTCTGCTCACCCGTCATCAGGACATGTATCAAGGCATTCACCATGTTGGACATGATGTCGACGCCACCACGACGCCAAACATCACCACCGTCCTGCGCGTATCCATCAACACGCGTTCTTCGCGGCGACCCCGCCGCTCCGCGCGGTCGAAACTCATCGTCTTTGACGTGGTAGAAACAACACCGCTCTTCCTTCTGCCCCCATCTAGCCAGTAGCTGCTCCAAAACAATGTCCTCAAAAGACGTCGAACATCACCATCGTCCGATCAGGGAGACCGAAATCTAGGGTTTCCCCCGGAGTAGCAGAGGAAGGAAACAAAGACTGCACTGACGATTCCTTCATGAAGGTAACAACGCCCAAGACACCGCCATTATCTTCCATCAAGGACGGCCTGGTTTTCACAGGCATCCCCGTCTCCCCCTCCTCATAGCCGACTGGAGTCAACGAACCAGCAAGCAGGGCAAAGACCCAGACCCCCACCGTTGAGACCTCCACGGGAAGGAATTAGGGAGGCTGCCCCACCCCAACATGACGCATGTGGGCCTAAAGCCTAGGCGCCGCCGCCATGACCACGACCGATGCACTGCAAGGGAGGACTTGGAACATCAGCCACATGCGCGGATCCGGATGGCCTGAAGATCGACGAAGCCGCCTCCGTGTGGGGTTTCCCACTAGATACTCGCCACCGTCGGGTGAGGTCCGAGGGCACGAGGATGACAACCATGCCCCACTGCCACCATCCTAGGGGAGGGCACATCCTTTGTTGGCCTCCCCTCCGGCGACAGCGAGGAGAGGGAGCGGAAGGGGAAGGGTTTGGGAGGTGGCGGCTAGGGTTCCCCCCGGCCGCCTCAAGGAGAGATGAAAACCCTAACCCTTCCTAAGGGCTTGAAGACGGCGACCCCTTCTGCTGTTGCTTCCAACGTTGGCCGCGGTGGCAGCGGGCCTGGTGCCGAAATGCCCGGGCTGGAGGATCGTGGCAGCATATCTCGGGGGCGACTCCCTCGGAGATGCGGGTGTGAGGCGGTCGAGGTGGCGTCCCTTGTTAGTCGGCAGCATTAGTCTCTGCCATGGATGATGTCTTGTACGGGGGATAATCTCCGGCGGTGCTCCGACTATGGTTGGTGGTGGTGGTCGTGGGTCCGATTCCTGCCTAGATCCATGTCGGAATGGCTTTGGCCGGCCGGTGGCGCGTTGAGGGCCAGCGAGGGGCTGCTGGAGGGACTCTGCCGGTGTGCTGGCGGCTGTTGCGCCTCCATAGCGCGACTCTACCTAGATCTAGCCAGCTTCGAGTTCGGTGTGGTGGAACTGTCGGTGAAAAACCATGCCGGTCTTGGTGTATATGTCGCTCCCTTGTCAAAGGCATCGTCGTTGCAGTTCTCGCCCCTTCGCGACTACTCTAGGGGAACCTTAGATCTGGATCTATCAGATCAGACGATGATGACATTTTGCGCCGTTCTCCCTCCTAAGGGGATCGTTTTGGAGCAGGACGGGCTGGGTGGTGGCGTGCCGGGGCATCTACCGTGTCAACGACGATGGGTCTCGACAGTGCGTCGCAGTGGACTCTTTGCATTGGACGTGGGATCATGGACGCATGCAGATTGGTTGTGATGTCCAGCGTTGTGGCAATGTTAACGATAAACCCGAAAAGGTCATTGTGTTGATCTCTCCAGAAGATGGGTTGGTGGAAGACGCCAACAACGGCTTCTGAGTGTGCACATCGGTGTATGTTGAGGGCTAGCAGGACCGGTTTGTGCTCAAAGGTCGCTATGAGGCGGTTTGATTGAGACAACCGGATTACGATGATGTGCATAGGTGTGACTGGTCAGGGCACATGGCTTCGATCAGGTCCACATCCTTCATCAAGTTCGTAGTTGTAGCGACTTTTGTTGTCACGAAGGTGGCTTCCGATTGATCGATGTATTTCTTTATAAGGCATTGTGGTTTTTTTTAATTATTAATGGAAATCCGCTGTGTGCATCATTTTGATGCAAAGCCTAGGGGCATAACCCCCATTTGAAAAACAAAATATGCTGCCATGAAGCCCGACTAAGTATATCATGAACGACTATCAGCACCTATTAGCCATAAGGTCCCGCTGGTCTGGCAGGAGAAGGAAGACCCATATCAGAATCCAATGGGCAACCATATTGATAACGTGCAACACGAAATTTTCTTGTCCTTTTAAAAACAATATTATTACGACAATTCCATATTGACCAACATATAGCTGAAATACCGATATTCTAGCCTTGATACTTTTATCAATTCCATTCGGCCAATTACCAAGCATATTAGTAATATTGGTTGGAGGTGGAATATTGTACGTACTTAAAAGAACAAGCTAATTTTTCCGCAAAATGATAATATATGAGTAAGTGTTCGACCAAGGAAGGAACATTTAGTACATCCTGTCCACTCTCATTTAGCAAGTGAAGCAATACTTTTTGATTAAGGAACCACATAGAGACCTTAATTTTTAGCAGGATTTTTAGTTGCCAAAGATATTTACGAAGATATCTAATGTGTTCATTCATGAAATCTTCATACATATATTTGAGAGTAGACACATCAATAGTTTTAATTTTACAAACAAATATGCCAGGAGAGTGTGATAAGTTAACCTCCCTCACTCGGTAACATAAGTGTGGCCATTTGTCCCACTTATCACCGATTAGTGCTCATATGAAAATCATCAGCTGAGAAATAGATAGCACATCTCGAACAGAAACATGTTTCCATCGTGCAATATTATATAGTGATGGGTATTAAAATAGGAATGGAGAATCACCTAACCAGGTTTACACCCAAAATATAGTTATATATATCGCCATCTCCCAGTTTGAAATAAGAACTTACCCTTAACCCTCTGAGGCCTTTCCAAAATACGGATTATGTTGGTTTGGCCTCGACATGAGCCAACGTCTTATTATATAGGCACTTGTTGTGTAGAAAATATTGTCACACTCCTTCCTCATTTAATAATTTAGACAACCTTTTGCCAAGTAACCATTTGTTTGTTTAAATCAAGTACCTCAGTTCCTAGCCCCCCTAATCTTTCGGTAAATAATAATCCATTTCGTTAACTAATATTTTCGCTTGTTCTCGTCACTTTTCCAAAAGAAACAAGATCTATAGAAGTCGAGTATTTTTCTTATCCCTTTTGGTATTTTAAGAAACGACAACATAAATACAGGCATGCTCGTTAAAACTGAATTAACTAGAACAAGATTATCTCCATATGAGAGCATTTTAACCTTCCAGTAGCCAAGTTTGCCATCAAAGCGACTTCCTAGTGGATATTACTCATAGCCGAGAAGTTTTCCATAATAGACAGACACAACCATGTATTTAGAAGGTAAAGAACCAGACTCACAACCAAATATTTTCTTTTAATGGTTCTCTCCCTCTTTGGCTTTTTCAAAACAAAAAATTTCACTCTTGTGCAAAATTATCTTGAGCCCTCATAATTGCTCAAAAATGCATAGGATAAATTTCATATCGACCGTTTTTGCCAAATCGTGCTCCACAAAAAGGATTATACCGTGAGAATATTGTAGGATAGAGACTCCTCCTTTAACCAAATAAGGTATAAGACCTTCAACTTGACCATCCTCTTTTGCCCTTGCAATGAGTATGACAAATATATCCGCTACAATATTAAACAACATCAGGGACAACGGATCACCTTGTCGAAGCCCTTTTCTTGTCTAGAAATAATGACCAATGTCACCATTAACTCTTATACCGAAACTATCTCCTTGTACAAGATGCATAATCCATTTGCACCACTTAGTTTCAAAACCCTTCATATGCACTACTTGTTGGAGAAAACACCATTTTACCTTATCATAAGACTCCTCGAAATCAATTTTAAATATGAACCCATCCATTTTCTTCCTATCAATTTCATGAATAGTCTCATAGAGTACGACAACCTCTTCCAGAAAATGATGACCATGTATAAAGGTTGTTTGAGTAGGCCGGATTATGTTACGAGCGATTCCCGTAACGCGATTACTAGCCACTTTGGTGAATATCTTAAAACTCACATTAATAAGGTATATAGGCCTATATTACTAAATCTGAACCACATTTTCGTTCTTGGAAATGTTATATTAGCACATGGCACTATTGAAGTATCTCCTCTAAACCAAAATGCAAGTCTTTTAGGTTATTGACATGGTCTTCAAGATGGTACTTTGACCATCAATTTCTGTGCAAATATGCTGCCTCACATACAATTAATTATAGGTATATTTATGGTAAATCTAGTAATATTAATTTGATGTTTTGGATGCTAGTATCTCGAACCTGGGTAAAAGTCGTGTGCCATAGCCATGGGTGACCTGAGATTATCTCCATGACCAAAAAAAATAAAATAACGTAGAATCATTGTAAATTTGCGAGGCACCAATATTTAATCCTCGAAGCCACGTTGTTAATTTTATTTTTCTCGAACACGCTCCTAAATGTGTGTGTCGTTTTGTATTAGAAGAAATCACGAAGATTGTTTTGGTCATATAGCAAAAAAAAAAACGAATGAAAAGGCAATGAAAACAAAATCCCGTGCTATTTATTGATGACATAAAACTTCCTTATGAACCAAAGGCCATGCTTCATGTTTCATGCCCTTCACTCATCTCTCGTCGGAATCTAGAATTCTATCTGTATATGCATCCAATTTTTTCGGGCAGACAAGATTGATAGGTAAAGGCACATGGCTATGATAGGGTCATTCTTGAGGAAATGTGTAAACATAATGTGTTTCTTAGACTGCAAACCGGGTTGCTAGTTTCAATATTTGAGATATTTTTTAACGGAAAAACATTTAAGATAGGTAATCATAGAGGGCTGGAGTATAAATGTAAGAGTGTGATGCATTTGTAGGTTCAAGGGCATTTCCTTTGCTATCTTTTTAGTAAATAACTTCAGCCATCTGTTACATCATTAAAAAAAGATATAAATCCCCATTTTGATATGAACGTAGATCAAACTAAACTATGTATCACGGCTTATAAAAGTGAACGGGGAAGTATTATATTCTGGCATATATTCAGTAGCATGTGGGAATAGTTGTTTTTACTTGTATGATTGGTTTTGCAGATCTATAAATATTCTATCGCCGGACAGTTTGCCGTCGTCATATAAATCATTTCTAAACAAGCATGGGGGAAAGGATCGTTCTATTCTGCAAGGTGTGAAGGAAGTAGTCCAGCACACTGCTTTCTCTAACCTAGCGGGTATTGAGAAGTACTACAAATCTGTTGGTGTTGACATAAAGTTAGATCCAAACATGAAAGTTCCTTGCTCAGTAAGTACGATGCATCTGTCGATAACATGTCCCATATTTATTGCATGATTTGCATCACATTGATGTACTTAATTTAGCCTATCAAGCACCACAAGGTCCGTTTGACGGTACAACATTTTGCTGTGAAATAACTGTTCTAGTGTTACTTTGTTAATTTTCTGCAATTTGTTAAATCTCTATTCCTTCTGTTAACCGGAACTTGTTCTATCATCTAATCTCTTCTTTTCTGTTCTGTTCTACACAGATTGTGCATGGTAATCAATCGTGTACAGGTCATTTATTTTCATTCTTGTTACAAGCATATGGAAGAGCAGTTCCTGTCTATATTCCAGTCTACCTAGTTCCTGCACTTGTAGTTCATCGGAAGAATCTCATGAAAAGGTATACAATTACATCGAGTAAACTCACATGCGACATGTTAGCTAGGTTACCAAAAAAATATTCGAGAATAGGTTACAATGTTTTTTGCTGCCAAGAAACCATCTATACCCTGCACTAGTTGATCCTGATGCCCTCAGGGTAATTGTCCTATGTAGATTGGAAAACCAATTAGAATCCTTCATCGTACATTTTCTGTCTATAATCTATGGGAGCTGTCATGAACATATAGGCCTTACACAATCATGGGGAAGAGTCTTCTAGGAACAGCGAGATCTAGCTTATTCCTCTCAATGTATTGCGCATCTTCATGGTGAGTTTGCAACTTCTTTCCTTCAACCTTTAACTTGTCATATTAACAATGTAGATTTATCACCACCGCCCTTTGTTGGGACAGCAATTCACGGCGTTTCTTTCTCTAATCCAGGGCTTGGACATGCCTCCTGTTTGGAATTTTTGACAAGTGCAATACTCCACTCGTTGTAGCTGGCACGGTAAGCAAAGGAAAAAAGGTTTACTACTCCTACATTAATCCAGTGTCAAGTTGACCATCTCTAGGATACTAACTGCTTTCATATTCTAGTTCCCTGCGGGTCTCGCACTGTTTATCGAGAAGAAAAGCAGGAGAAGTGAGATATCCCTGTACTGCCTTGCCAGAGCCATAGAAAGTTTCTTCACATGCATGGCCGATGCAGGACTCTGCCCTCCAATACTGCAGATCAAGCGAGCCGATGTAGTGGTGTTCAGCGTGGCTACCTCCATCATTATGCACTGCTATGCGCAGGAAAGGGAGGTTTTCAGGTCCAAGTACCTGAATGTCCTTGACTGGGTATTCGGTGTGCCGCTTCCCTCGGACGACGCGGAAAATAAGGAATATTCTACATCAAGGAATGGAATCAAGAAAAATATATTCTCCATTGGATGATGGAATCAAGAAATGTTTTCAGTAGTTTGCTGGTATTTGGCAGAACTTCCTCTAGGTGTTCGAATGGTGTTGTGATTTTAGTGCAATAATCTATCAGAACCAGTGCCCTGTTTCGGGACATTTGGCACTGTACACTTCTTGCTCCTATGCATATTGTACTTCCTTGAGAATTTAGCCCTAATTATTCAAGGGTCATTTATCGAATTGCCCACAGCGGACCACTTGTACTCAGTTTTACCCCTAGAGCTGAATCGACCTCAGTTTTGCCCCTAGTCTGTGCGCAACTACTATGGAGAGGCTGGAACGGTAAGTTTGGAGTCGACTCCGTTTCGCGAAGTGGGACCAAGGAGTCAGACTCCGTTTCGCGAAGTGGGTCCGGGTGGGACTGCCAAGTTCGTTGAAACCATCCGGAGCTTACAGGTGGGACCGCGCAGTTAGTTGACTACGCTGAATAGTCCACACCCGAGTTTCCCGCCACCACCGTCGTGCGCTGCCGCCCAATTTAGTTGACCCGCCGTCGTGCGCTGCCGCTCTCGCCGCCGCCACCGCCGCACCATCCCCTGCTGCGCCACGAGCACCTGCGGCACCACCACCACCACCACCACCACCGCCGCTGGGTTCGGCTTGGGGGGCGAAAAGGCGTGGCAGCCCACGCTGGCCAGAGCTGTCAGCGACGCGTGGAAAAACCGTGGGCCCCCGGGTCGTTCAAAGTCTGCCGGAGTAACGGCACGCGCGTCGCAGTAAATGACCCGCCAGGGCTACAAAAGGCCCCTCACCGCTCGCCGCTCTCCCCATTCTCGCCGTTCATCTCCTCGCCCTCACCGCACAAACTCTCATCGCCCTCGCCGCACTTCACCAGACACCCCGAGACGATGCCTCGCCGACTCCGTGCATGGCGCAACTCGCCGTTGTACTGCCGACCCACGGCCGCGACGCGGGGCCACAATGACGGCGAGGAGAACGAGCAGCCGGCGCCGGAGGAGGCAGCGCCCGAGCAGCCGCAGCCGCAGGAGGAGGCGGCGCCCGAGCAGGAGCCGCCGCAGGAGGAGGTGGCGCCCGAGCAGGAGCCGCCGCAGGAGGCGCAGCGCTGGAGGAGGCTCAGGAGGAGGCAGCCTATCTGGCCCGAGCAGCACGCCACCGTCTACTCGTTCGAAACATGGCGGAACGAGGAGGCGTTCCACACGGTCCGCTCCTGGCTCAAGGAGGCGGCGGCGGCGGCCGAGGCTGCCGCTGTTCGTGCATCCCTGGAGACCCACCAGAGGGAGCAGGCGGAGCGCCGGGTCTATCGGCAGCTCGCCGCAACCGCGGCGTCGGATGAGAAGCAGGCGGTCGTCGCGCTGTACGAGAGCGACCGACGCAAGGCTGCCCTGCAGAGCGAGAGGCGGGACCGCCGCCATCCCTCCGAGCAGGCGCAGCTGCACCGGCTGCGGATCCGAGGCAGAGCGGAGCGGCATGCGATCGCTACGCTGGCGAACCCATCGCCCTTAGCCAAGAACGACCACGAGGCGGGGCCCTCCAGCATGCTGGCCTACGACGACAGCGATGAGGACGACGAGGAAGAGGAGTAGAGGACGACGTCTAGGAGGAGGGCGACGACCAGGCCGGGTGATCGCGGCGAGCCTCGGCCAACCGTAGTTTTTTTTAAGTTTTTTCAATGTTTTTAGTTAAATTATGCCGTCTAGCTTTCTGTAAAACTATCGTCGAATCTATGAATTTGAGCCTATTTCAACGTGTTCGCGTTTTTAAATTAATTTTGAGTATTTCTGAACGCAATCACGATCCAGAATGTAGATTAAAAGCGAAAACAATGTTTGAATAATGTTGTATGATGCATGTTGAACTAAGTCATTCCAAAATTTTGGGCAAATGCGCTTCAAATGAGGTCTGAAGCTAGAGTAGACACATATAACAACATTGTGTGTTGGATTCATGTCATTTTGATTTTTTTTTGAATAATTTATGCTCATTTGAAACCATCGCTCTATTCTCATGAGAAATGTGCTTCAAATGAGGTCTGAAGCTTGGGTAAATACCCCCGTTTGGAATTTCATGAAAAATTCGACCTTGTGAAAATTATCCGATCCAAATCAATTTGAGGAGAAACTATATCACATATAACAGCATTGTGCGTTGGATTCATGTCATTTTGATATTTTTTGAATTATTTAAGCTCATTTGAAACCATCGCTCTATTTTCATGAGAAATGTGCTCCAAATGAGGTCTGAAGCTAGGGTAGACACCCCCGTTTGAAATTTCATGAAAAAATCGACCTTGCCAAAATTAACCAAATAAATTTGAGGAGCCACTATATCACATATAACAACATTGTGCGTTGGATTCATGTTAGTTTTATTTTTTTATGAATTATTTATGCTCATTTAAAACCATCGCTCTATTCTCGTGAGAAATGTGCTTCAAATGAGGTCCGAAGCAAGGGTAAATACCCCCGTTTATAATTTCATGAAAAATTCGACCTTGCCAAAATTAACCAAATAAATTTGAGGATCAACTATATCACATATAACAACATTGTGCGTTGGATTCATGTCATTTTGAATTTTTTTGAACTATTTATGCTCATTTGCAACCATCGCTCTATTCTCGTGAGAAATGTGCTTCAAATGAGGTCCGAAGCTAGGGTAAGTACCCCCGTTTATAATTTCATGAAAAATTCGACCTTGCCAAAATTATCCATAGAAATTTGAGGAGCAACTATATCACATATAACAACGTTGTGCGTTGGATTCATGTCATTTTGATTTGTTTTGAATTTTTTATGCTCATTTGCAACCATCGCTCAATTCTCGTGAGAAATGTGCTTCAAATGAGGTCTGAAGCTAGGGTAAACACCCCCGTTTATAATTTCATGAAAAATTCGACCTTGCCAAAATTATCCATAGAAATTTGAGGAGAAACTATATCACACATAACAACTTTGTGCGTTGGATTCATGTCATTTGATTTGTTTTGAATTTTTATGCTCATTTGCAACCATCGCTCAATTCTCGTGAGAAATGTGCTTCAAATAAGGTCCGAAGCTAGGGTAAATACCCCCATTTGTGCTTCAACATTTTTTGGCATATTTTCTAAATCAACCAAATGAATTTTCTAGACATCTATTCTACATGTATAGTGTAAATCTGAAGTTTCATTATGTTTTGAATAATTCTTCTATTTTTTATTTTTTATTTAAATAACATGGTTTAATAGAAAAATCATATGTAAAATTGATAAAAATCATTGCTGTAGTAAATCTGAAGTTTCATTATAATTTTTTATTTAAATAACATGGTTTATAATATTTAACAGCAAAGAAATCATATGTAGAACCATCGATCCCTGTGGCCAACGTACCAACCAATCAGAGCGCAGAACGAACGTTTCGCGGATCGCTGTGGCTGCGAGCGCATCCGTCCGATGCACGATTCCTTCTAGAAGGCGTCGATCTAACAGCCCAGGTCGAATCTCTGTGTTTCCTTCTAGAAGCTTTTCGGGTGGTCAAACAGAGGGTTGACCAAGCTTGAAATGAGCATACATAATTAAAAAAAAATCGAAAAAATATATTGCCGACGCACATAGTAGTGTTATGTCATATAGTAACGAGAAAAAAATATAAACCTGTCTTATAAAGAATTGAACGAAAAAGCCTTGTGTAACATGTGATATCTTGAACAGTCTAGTAGAGAGTTCAAGATAATGAGATGAGTTTCAAACCTTTGGAACTCAAATATGATCAAAATCTCACCAAAGCTTCATTTTGGTGTGACTAAGAAAGATCCAAAGTTATTTTTTCATTTTGATGTGTTAAACTTGTTTTATTTACAATTTTCGATTAAAACCATTATTATTCAAAAGAAAATAAATAATACGAATATTCATCTAATAAATTTTCAGGCTTCGGAATTGCATTATATAGGTCTAATACAAGTCTAGGAAAAATATAAATAGGATTTATAAACATTAGAACGAAAGCCATCACTAAAATGAGATTCCTCGAATACAGGAGTAGAGATTTCAAAGAATATGAGGTGGAAACATTGTGAATCTTCCGAAGAGGTGGGTTCTATCTTTTTGTTTTGTGTTCCTATGGGCTATCCTAGCACCACCAAGCAAATAGTTCCACATTGCTACCCCCTTTCGACGCCGTTACCGCGTGTTTCCGTATAAGTCCGGTATTTCCCCAGCGGATAGGGTTTCACCGGGAGGGGAGATACGGAGCGTCTGGATCCCAACACAAGCTAGGGGGTTCCATACCATGATAGTATAGGTGTGTTGTGTGCTTTGGATGTCAAAGATTGCTCTCCGGGGTGTGACCCGCTTCACCGGCATCCATTTCTCTCTCGTGAGCGCTTACAGGGTGAAACTCCTGTATCGGACCAAACATCCTGAATCTTCCGAGAGGTGGGTTCTACCTTTTTGTTTTTTGTTCCTATGGGCTATCCTAGCACAACCAAGCAAATAGTTCCACATTGCTACCCCCTTTCGACGCAGTTACCGCGTGTTTCCGTATAAGTCAGGTATTTCTCCAGCGGGGCTAGGGTTTCACCGGGAGGGGGCTACGGAGTGTCTGGATCCCAACATAAGCTAGGGGGTGCCATACCATGTTATTATAGGTGTGTTGTGTGCTTTTGATGTCAAAGATTGCTCTCCGGGGTGTGACCCGCTTCACCGGCATCCATTTCTCTCTCGTGAGCGCTTACATGGTGAAACTCCTGTATCGGACCAACATCGTGAATCTTCCGAAGAGGTGGGTTCTACCTTTTTGTTTTTTGTTCCTATGGGCTATCCTAGCACAACCAAGCAAATAGTTCCACATTGCTACCCCCTTTCGACGCAGTTACCGCGTGTTTCCGTATAAGTCAGGTATTTCTCCAGCGGGGCTAGGGTTTCACCGGGAGGGGGGCTACGGAGTGTCTGGATCCCAACATAAGCTAGGGGGTGCCATACCATGTTATTATATGTGTGTTGTGTGCTTTGGATGTCAAAGATTGCTCTCCGGGGTGTGACCCGCTTCACCGGCATCCACTCCTCTCTCGTGAGCAATTAGAGGGCGAAACTCCTGTATCGGACCAACATCGTGAATCTTCCGAAGAGGTGGGTTCTACCTTTTTGTTTTGTGTGACTATGGGCTATCCTAGCACAACCAAGCAAATAGTCCACATTGCTACCCCCTTTCGACGCAGTTACCGCGTGTTTCCGTATAAGTCAGGTATTTCTCCAGCGGCGCTAGGGTTTCACCGGGAGGGGGGCTACGGAGTGTCTGGATCCCAACATAAGCTAGGGGGTGCCATACCATGTTATTATATGTGTGTTTGTGTGCTTTGGATGTCAAAGATTGCTCTCCGGGGTGTGACCCGCTTCACCGGCATCCACTTCTCTCTCGTGAGCGCTTAGAGGGTGAAACTCCTGTATCGGACCAACATCGTGAATCTTCCGAAGAGGTGGGTTCTACCTTTTTGTTTTGTGTGCCTATGGGCTATCCTAGCACAACCAAGCAAATAGTCCACATTGCTACCCCCTTTCGACGCAGTTACCGCGTGTTTCCGTATAAGTCAGGTATTTCTCCAGCGGGGCTAGGGTTTCACCGGGAGGGGGGCTACGGAGTGTCTGGATCCCAACATAAGCTAGGGGGTGCCTTACCATGTTAGTATAGGTGTGTTTGTGTGCTTTGGATGTCAAAGATTGCTCTCCGGGGTGTGACCCGCTTCACCGGCATCCACTTCTCTCTCGTGAGCGCTTAGAGGGTGAAACTCCTGTATCGGACCAACATCGTGAATCTTCCGAAGAGGTGGGTTCTACCTTTTTGTTTTGTGTGCCTATGGGCTATCCTAGCACAACCAAGCAAAGAGTCCACATTGCTACCCCCTTTCGACGCAGTTACCGCGTGTTTCCGTATAAGTCAGGTATTTCTCCAGCGGGGCTAGGGTTTCACCGGGAGGGGGGCTACGGAATGTCTGGATCCCAACATAAGCTAGGGGGTGCCATACCATGTTAGTATAGGTCCTCCATCTTCTCATCCCTCTCCATCCCTTTGCCCTTCTCTCCCTAGCTTCAAGCCCTAACATGTCTTCCTACTCTCTACCATCTAGCCCCGAGTCGGTCTCCGACGAGGACAACCGCCCAAAAGATCGGCCTTGGTACGAGGCCGATTATACGTTGGAGGAAGTCGAATCTCCCAAACGGGAGAGATCGCCATCGCCGCCCTTCGTCCACAACCCCAAGCCTTCCCTCACCGCCCACAACGACCTCTCCCCCAAGACGATCCGCCGCCTCAAGGAACTGGAGCGGCTGGAGAAGAAGGAGTTGAAGGCCGAGGAGAAGAAGCAGGCGAAGGAGGACGTGAAGGCAATGCGGGCCAGCATCAAGCGGGTCCGTGAGCGAGAGGAGGAGAGGATGCGGGCGGAGAACCGCCGCGTCCGCGTCAACAAGGAGATGGAGTACAGGGCGGCGGAATGGAAGTAGGGCGCCGGAGGGCGGCAAGGCCTCCCGGGCGCCGGAGGGCGGCAAGGGCTCCCGCATGCAGCGCGGGAGCAGTTAGGGCTCCCGCATGCAGAGCGGGAGCAGTTAGTTTTTTTTTAATTAGATGTAATGTCCCTAGGGCCCCACTGATTATATGTAAAGTGGGGCCAGTTATCGAATTATAAGTATGTTTAATTATATATAAAGTTATGTCCTTATATTTGTCCAAATATGTACCCACTGTTTAGAAGTTTTATCCTTTCTAATTATCGCTTTTTTAAAAAAATATTTCTAATTATCGCTTTAAAATATGCACATTGTAAACAAAATTTATATATAAGAGATGTGATGCATTATGTTTTCTAAGATAATCTACAAATTTCAGTTGATCACAGTATATATTTTATATTATTAATACGAATAATTTGATGGTTTAATAAATGGATAATGTGTAGTCTGCATGTAGGGATTAATAAATATAAATGGATAATGTGTAGTCTGCATGTTGACATTGGGCCTCGTCAACAGCTGGGTCCCACATGCAGCGCCAGCCGTCAACAGTTGGGGCACACAAGCCGCGCCAACGCTCAACAACTGGGGCCCACAGGCCGCGCCAACGGTTCTATGATGGGTCCCACAGGTCAGCATCCTAACGGGGACAGAAAATAACGGTGGGAACAGCGAAAGGAGTCCTTGCGCACTGACTAGGGGCAAAACTGAGGTCGATTCGGCGCTAGGGGTAAAACTGAGGTCGTGGTGACAACTGAGGGCACCTTGTTAATTATCCCATTATTCAACTGTGCCATCCGGTTTGCCTTGTGACGAGTATAGCTAGACGAAATTTTTAACCTAGTGAAAATCGATTCCCCGTGACGAAGTTTCACGTTTGTGTGTCCGAAATATTTATATAGGGGACCATACTCCTTTTGTGGGGGATGTGGTACCATACTTGAGCTATCACAAGAGTGGACTTCACTTTCTCATGAGCTTAGACTAGCCATAATAGGGGTATTATAGGTAGTATCATACATGCCATGTTGGTAAAAGTCTAATATGACACTGCAATTAATGATGAGAGAGATTACTATGTAAGTTTGAACCAATATCCATGTTGATATGAACTATTATGTATGCACGGCAATGCTATTTTAATCAAGTGTATGAGCGTTTTTCCCTACATTATGTGAGAGTGCTTTCAACTATTTTTTTACTAAGTTTATGAGAGTGCTTTCTAATATTATCTATGCATGTGTACTTGTTGAAGTTTTTAATAGGAAAAAATGAAATAAAAAATTAATGTATCAAAAAAGTTTGAGAACAGAATGTATCTTGGGTTTGAAAACTGTGATAATTTCACCTATTTTCTCTACCGGGCAGAATTCGTGCAATATGTTTTACTTTTTCGTTCCGAATAATTTTTTCTACAACTAGGTCATCTAGATAAATAAAAATCACCATTCAGAATCATCACATTTGAGGCAATGTGCAAATACTAAAACTTCATCTAAGTACAATTTCAACATCATACAAGTTGCAATTTGCAATACAATAAAAATGACAACTGTCTTAACAGATTTATAATATTGATCTCGGACCATTCCACAAAATACTTCCTTCACTCCAATTTTACTCCAGAGGGTTCGTGTGAAGCCACACTATTGCTTCGTCTCCGAACTCCTTCTCAACTGTTAGTCAGACATTCAATTTTCCTTGTCTCTCAAGAACCTTTTTCTTCAAATGGGGTACATCATAATGAATGGTTCCGTTCCTTGGTATAATCTCCCTCATACATTCTTGGTGGCTCAAGAAAATCCTAAAATTAAAACAAATTTTTTTTTAGTCCAGACAAAATGAAACTTGTGCAAGTACATAAATATATATTATATAGGTACGAACCTAGTTAATTTTTTATGTGGATAATCGGCTAAGGAATGGTTCACCTCAGTACATATTTCAGGAATATTCTTTGGCATTTTTTAAGAAACATAGATTGGATCAAAGCAAACCATACAAGATCCAAAATGTTTGCAGACCACTTTGCCTTGACAGCAGGTAACCCAAACTTAGTTATGTACTGTCTGCTCTTCTCCATGCCAACTTCCTTACAGGGCTTCATCTCCCATGTTCTCGTCTTCCTGTTACGAATAAAAATGAGATAATTAGTGTGTGTACAATTTTGAATCATGCACAAACAGAATTATTGTGCGTACAAAATTATGTATGAAATAGTAGTAACATGCACAAACCTATTTTGCATTTCTGTTTGAGATTGAGTCCATTCAATGAACACCCAAACCCCTATCCCCCGTGAAAGTTACAATTTCCTTTGGCATCATATCTTAGTCTAGCCATTGCCGATAGAAACATGATCTTCTTGATATGACACTTGTTCTTAGTCTCACGTTTTGGGGCTTCCTCTCTATGGCTCAAATAGACGTTCTCATTCTCCCTGATTCGATAAAACCACTTCTCACCAAGATGAGCGACATTGAAACCGTCCTTGAACATGGGATCATCTTTGAAGGTAGAAGGCTCGGTATGTTGAAGAGCATAGAGAACACGTTTCTTCTGTTTCTGTCCTGATAACGTGGGCTTGATTTGTTGGATCGCGTAGAGATAAACAAAACTTTTCCTACGCGATGCTTCCAAGATCTAGCCGAGGTAGAAGGCCACGATGATTACCACTAGACGCGCGGTTGCGGATTATCGGTGAAGCGCGTCGGGGCAGTGCAGTCCCACGATCCGGTCCGGCCGATCCAATCCCTCGAACGTCGAAGTGCTGAACGTACAGCACCTCTGCCGGTATCCACACGTACGAGGAGGAGCTCCGACGGCAGACTGCTAGGTCTGGTGCGACGGCTGGACTGAGTGGGGCTAGGGTTCCCAACGCATGGGAGAGTGGACTAACGTGCCCGCTGGGCAACCTGCGCCCCTCTTTATATAGCGTATGGTAATGGGCTGCACAACACTTGTGGCCCATTCCCTCTGTGAGTCTGACTCACTAATTCAGTCCATTTCCGGTTCGGGTCCAACCCAACCAATATTTGCTCCCGCTCTTAAGTGTGCGACCCTGCAGGCTCATGGCGACTTGGACACGATTAGAGTCCAACTCTCAATCGATCAATCGGTAGCGGCTCCTAGCAGAACGTGCCGACTCCCAAGTCCCATTGAGTCATGACGACATACCTTTCAATGTGATATTCATCTTAGTCCTTTTTGCCTCACGATATACCTTGTCGAACTATAGGCGATTTATCGTCATCCCTTTAATAGTTCAACTCTCTTCTCGATCCGTGATATGTGATTCACCTGACTAACTCTTAGTCAACAGACACAGTTAACACTTAACTGAGTTGCGCATGGCCATGCTTCCTGAATCATATCACTCGAGAGGGCCCAGAGAATATCTCTCCAATCGGAGGGGCAAAATCCCATCTTGATTATCCACATCACGCATCTTGCTTCTCATTCGACCCGAACTCTGCCTTTATAGTTGCCTTGTCACAGAACAACGTTTGACAGAACCTAAGTCGGTGATCCACAACTCAGATTGTGCGACAACCTCAGGTCTAAGGATTACATTGATTGAGACATGCAAATGACGACTTGATCGTTGCATCTCAATGTGGGTCAGTCCGACTTGCTAAACTATTTAGCCAAGTCCGTGAACGTTGGAATGGCATCACCATGCCCATGACAAGTGGAACCGTGTCATCAGCCAACACTCACATTAGTCTAGGGTGTGTGTCCAGCACAACCTTAACGACCAAGGACAATTAGTATGAACAACATGAATACATAGTTCCACAATCGAATCACATATTCAATGACATATATCAGATGTTCAAACCAAAGGACAACTTAATAACTTTATGAATACATTGGGAATTACATCAACTATGATTGCCTCTAGGGCATATTCCCAACAGTCTCCCACTTGCACTAGAGTCAATCATCTTGGCATCATATGCCTAGGCATCTAATGCCCATACCTCTCGTGTGCGCCTCATGCTTAGGCTGTGGTAGCGCCTTTGTCAACGGATCTGCAATGTTTGCATCCGTGTGTACTTTGCATAACTTGATATCACCTTGTTCGACAAACTGGCGAATGAGGTGGTACCGCATGAGTATATGTTTGTTCTTCTGGTGTTGTCTAGGTTCCTTGGCCTGTGCGATAGCACCATTGTTGTCACAATATACGTCCAAAGGATTGGACGCGCCCTGAACCACACCAAGATCAATCAGGAGGTTCCTGATCCAAACAGCTTCATTTGCCGCCTCTGAGGCAGCAATATACTCAGCCTCTGTTGTAGGTGCAGACACCGTATCTTGCTTGGAACTCTTCCAGCTCACAGCCCCTCCGTTCATCACGAACACGTATCCAGATTGCGAACGAGAATCATCCGAGTCGGTGAGATAACTCGCATCCGTGTAACCCTTTACACTGAATTCCTCATCACCTCCATAAACTAGGAACATTTCCTTAGTATTTCTCAAATACTTAAGAATGTTTTTAACCGCTGCCCAGTGGGCTTTGCCAGGGTCAGCCTGGTATCTGCTCGTAACACTTAGAGCATAGGAAACATCTGGCCTAGTACAAATCATGGCATACATGATGGATCCGATTGCCGAAGCATACGGAATCACACTCATCTGACTTCGCTCATCAGTCGTCGAAGGACACTGAGTCTTGCTAAGTTTTATGCCATGGGACATCGGTAAGAATCCCTTCTTGGACTCTTCCATTTTGAATTTCTTCAAAACCTTGTCAAGATAAGTACTCTGACTCAATCCAATGAGCCGCCTTGATCTATCTCTATAGATCCTGATTCCTAATATGTAAGTTGCCTCACCCAAATCCTTCATTGAGAAACTCCTTTCCAATGACTCTTTGGTTTCTTGCAACATCATGACATCATTTCCAATCAGTAATATGTCATCCACATATAAGATTAGAAAATTTACTTTGATCCCACTAAACTTCTTGTATAAACAAGAATCATGATCGCTCTTGATGAAGCCAAACGATTTGACTACCTCATCAAAGCGAATGTTCCAACTCCGAGATGCTTGCTTTAACCCATAAATGGATTTCTGAAGTTTGCATACCTTGTCAGCGTTAGCTGGATCGACAAAACCTTCGGGCTGTATCATATACACGTCCTCAGTTAAATTTCCATTAAGGAAAGCCGTCTTGACATCCATCTGCCATATCTCATAGTCGAAATAGGCTGCTATGGCTAACATGATCCGAATTGATTTAAGCATCGCTACGGGCGAGAAGGTCTCATCGTAGTCAACTCCTTGAACCTGTCGGAACCCCTTCGCGACAAGTCGTGCTTTATAGACGGAAATATTTCCATCCATATCAATTTTCTTCTTAAAAACCCATTTGCACTCGACGGGTCTTGCACCGTCAGGCAGATCAACCAAATTCCAAACTTGGTTTTCATCCATGGACTTTAACTCGGATCTCATGGCTCCAAGCCATGACTCGGAATCAGATCCCACCATCGCTTCCGAATAAGTTGCCGGCTCATTACTGTCTAACAGTAAAACATCTTGAGCACTCTGTAATCTGGCAGATCTCCGTGGTTCAGGTGCTGTTACCGGTGTAGGTACCACGACCGGCTCAGCCTCCAAGGCGTTCGCCGACTTGCCCCTAGCCGGTTCCTCTCGAATTTCTTCGAGTTGCACTGTGCTCCCACTGACTTCCCGACTGAGAAACTCTTTCTCAAGGAAGACACCATTCCGAGCGACAAACACTTTGCCCTCTTCCCGGTTGTAGAAGTAGTACCCCAAGGTTTCCCTTGGATACCCCACGAAAATACACTTATCCGACTTGGGCGTGAGCTTGTCCGACTGAAGTCGCTTGACAAATACCTCACAACCCCAAATCTTAAGAAAAGACAAACTTGGCTTTTTGCCCGTCCACATCTCATGTGGTGTCTTCTCTACTGACTTTGATGGTACTCTGTTTAGTGTGAAAGCTGCAGTTTCTAGACAATAACCCCAAAATGATAAAGGTAGATCTGTCCGACTCATCATTGATCGTACCATGTCCAGCAAGGTCCGATTTCTCCGTTCCGATACACCGTTTCTCTGCGGTGTACCCGGCGGAGTGAGTTGAGGAACTATTCCACAACTTTTTAGATGGTCATCAAACTCATGGCTCATGTACTCGCCCCCACGGTCCGACCGTAGAAACTTTATTTTCTTGCCGAGTTGATTTTGTACCTCACTCTGGAATTCCTTGAACTTTTCAAAGGCTTCCGACTTGTGTTTCATTAAATAGATATATCCATACCCACTCAAATCATCAGTGAAGGTAATGAAGTACTCATAACCACCTCTGGCTGTCGTGCTCATTGGACCACATACATCACTATGTATTAGTTCCAACAAGTCGGACGCCCTTTCACAACTCCTTGCAAAAGGTGTCTTGGTCATCTTGCCTAGTAGGCATGATTCGCATGTCTCGAATGACTCTAAGTCAAACGAAGTTAGAAGTCCATCATCATGGAGCTTCTTCATGCGCTTCCAACTTATATGACCAAGCCGACAATGCCAAAAGTAAGTCATATTCAGATCATTTGGTTTCAACCTTTTAACATTTATGTTATAGACCGATTCACTATCAAGATTTAAAATAAATAACCCGTTCTGAACGGGTGCAAAGCCATGAAACATATCTTTCAAATATAAAGAACAACCATTATTCTTAATATTCGACTCATAACCTTGTCTCATCAAACATGAGGCGGAAATAATGTTTCGACTAAGCGCTGGAACATAATAACAATTATTTAGTTCCAAAATAAATCCTGAAGGTAAATGAAGTTGCATCGTGCCGACTTCCAATGCAGCGACTCTCGCCTTGTTGCCGACCCGAATGTCAACCTCTCCTCTTGCCACGCTCCTAGTTCTTACCAGTCCCTGCAACGAGTTGCATATGTGAATAACTGATCCGGTATCATATACCCAAGAACTATTAGGCGCATCAGCAAGATAAATGTCTATAACATTGCACACAAGCGTACCTGAGTTGGAAGTCACACCTCCACTCTTGGCTCTGTCAGCCAAATACTTGGTGCAGTTCCTCTTCCAGTGGCCATCTTGCTTGCAATAGAAGCAATTGGCTCCGGCTGTAGGAGAAGGCTTAGTCTTTGAGGGAGCACTCTGGACAGGGCCATGGGTGCTACCTCCTGACTTATCCTTCTTCTTCTTAGTCCAAGAACTCTTCTTGAACTTAGCCTTATTCTGCACCATCAACACTTGACTGGTGCCTTTCTTGATATCAGCCTCTGCCGTTTTGAGCATCCCATGTAATTCAGTGATACTCTTATCCATACCATGCATATGGTAGTTCGAGATGAACGAACCATACGCACTAGGAAGAGAGTTCAGAATTATATCAGTAGCGAACTCTTCGTTAATTGGGAAGCCCAACCGATCCAAAGACTGTATGTAACCAGTCATCTTGATTACATACGGACTCAGTGGATCGCCGTCTTTCAGCTTACATCCAAGCAAAGCTTGAGAGACTTGATACCTCTCAGTCTTTGCTTGAGCCTGGAACATACTTTTGAGGCTTTCGATCATATCGTAGGCCTCAACATTCTCGAACTGCTGCTGCAAGTCCGGTTCCATGTGTGCAAGCATAAGACAGCTAATTTCCGTAGACTCATCTCTAGTCTTACGGTAGGCATTTGTGACATCGATAGTCGCATCATCATCAGGCTCTTCTGGAAGTGGAGTTTCTAGAACATGTTCTTTCTTGTCATGCTTGAGGACTATCCTCAGATTACGATACCAGTTGGTGAAATTAGTTCCATTAAGCTTATCTTTCTCTAGGATTGACCTCAACGCAAACGCGGACAACTGAGGAAGGTTGCTAGGTGCCATTGATCTACAACAGAAAATACGCAAAAACACTTAAGACATGTATTCATAAAAGAGCAGGCATATTAAACGCTTTAATACTTATGCTCCCACTAGAACCAACATCCCTCCGATGGTTGCTAAGTGATTCAAGATCCTAAATAAGCAAGCCGACTAGTGAGCTTTAGCATCACCGCTAGCCGTCAAGTGATCTAGGTAGGCAACACCTTGCCAATCGTATCCCTATACGACTCCTGTTAGTTGGGTGGCATCACATGCCCCGGCTCCCAACCTTCCTCGCCCCGAGCCCCACAACCGTTGTGATGGACTCGTCTAGATTACCAAGTGCTTCCGCTTGTAAGAGTCCGACTCAAACCCACCTAACCGGAAAGAATTGGTAGCACCTCAATTTTATGAGCCCACTACCAAGAATGTCCGACTTGTGATGGTGCAGCACTGGCGGGGCGACCGACTAGACCTTCTTTGAGGGATTAAAGAATCTACCAACTATCTAAATAGAGGTAAATAGAGACATAACAATAACACAAATAAAGCAATTATAATGTGAAATGGTATGGCTCTCTTCATGGTGATCTCCATCTCCACAAAGCTTGCAAGTCGACTCGTGCCAACTTTTGTCACGTGCCTTCTTGCTCCATGTAGCCGACTTGTACATCGACTTGCATGCCTTCCGGGTTCTCCAACAAGCTACACTAGCTAGTAAATGAAAATTTACATAGAGAATCCGACACGCAGGTCGTTATACAATAAAATGACAGCACCTAGGCTCCAGCCGGCTGACATAAACATGATACGCAGATCATGTATGGATTACACACATCACATGCACATAAGCCATACCATTCACAACTTCCTGCAAAAACAAGTTATGCATAGATACGATATCTACCGGCGTTGTGAACTCGCAATGACATCTAAGGCGCTACGACAGGGCGAAGCCGGCGGAAAACGCAGATCTCATCTGCATTCCGATCATGGATTTCTTCATCGGATAAAACGATTTTACCCGAATCTGATCCGTATTCCGATTCGACCAAACTCTTTGATCTTCGATCACCGCAACTGGATTTATGTGTCACGGTATACCCCGATGGCGGAAACCGACCGGTAGGGGTAAGTTGTTCCACGACCTTAGCAGTATGATCACGGAAACCAGATCATCCATTAACCCCGAGTACGATTGATCCAATCAACCTTGTACAAAACCGATCTATCCCATAGAACGACCACCAAAACAGCAATTAGATCACATCTAACGCTAACTACATATCACATATGTACGGATCAAGGGCCTAATACCAGAAGCTACCGCTCTGATACCACTGTTGGATCGCGTAGAGATAAACAAAACTTTTCCTACGCGATGCTTCCAAGATCTAGCCGAGGTAGAAGGCCACGATGATTACCACTAGACGCGCGGTTGCGGATTATCGGTGAAGCGCGTCGGGGCAGTGCAGTCTCACGATCCGGTCCGGCCGATCCAATCCCTCGAACGTCGAAGTGCTGAACGTACAGCACCTCTGCCGGTATCCACACGTACGAGGAGGAGCTCCGACGGCAGACTGCTAGGTCTGGTGCGACGGCTGGACTGAGTGGGGCTAGGGTTCCCAACGCATGGGAGAGTGGACTAACGTGCCCGCTGGGCAACCTGCGCCCCTCTTTATATAGCGTATGGTAATGGGCTGCACAACACTTGTGGCCCATTCCCTCTGTGAGTCTGACTCACTAATTCAGTCCATTTCCGG
This sequence comes from Alopecurus myosuroides, assembly GCA_028641055.1. NCBI lineage: Eukaryota > Viridiplantae > Streptophyta > Magnoliopsida > Poales > Poaceae > Alopecurus > Alopecurus myosuroides. The sequence continues at coordinate 267,968,185 of CM054062.1, forward strand.
TTCGGGTCCAACCCAACCAATATTTGCTCCCGCTCTTAAGTGTGCGACCCTGCAGGCTCATGGCGACTTGGACACGATTAGAGTCCAACTCTCAATCGATCAATCGGTAGCGGCTCCTAGCAGAACGTGCCGACTCCCAAGTCCCATTGAGTCATGACGACATACCTTTCAATGTGATATTCATCTTAGTCCTTTTTGCCTCACGATATACCTTGTCGAACTATAGGCGATTTATCGTCATCCCTTTAATAGTTCAACTCTCTTCTCGATCCGTGATATGTGATTCACCTGACTAACTCTTAGTCAACAGACACAGTTAACACTTAACTGAGTTGCGCATGGCCATGCTTCCTGAATCATATCACTCGAGAGGGCCCAGAGAATATCTCTCCAATCGGAGGGGCAAAATCCCATCTTGATTATCCACATCACGCATCTTGCTTCTCATTCGACCCGAACTCTGCCTTTATAGTTGCCTTGTCACAGAACAACGTTTGACAGAACCTAAGTCGGTGATTCACAACTCGGATTGTGCGACAACCTCAGGTCTAAGGATTACATTGATTGAGACATGCAAATGACGACTTGATCGTTGCATCTCAATGTGGGTCAGTCCGACTTGCTAAACTATTTAGCCAAGTCCGTGAACGTTGGAATGGAATCACCATGCCCATGACAAGTGGAACCGTGTCATCAGCCAACACTCACATTAGTCTAGGGTGTGTGTCCAGCACAACCTTAACGACCAAGGACAATTAGTATGAACAACATGAATACATAGTTACACAATCGAATCACATATTCAATGACATATATCAGATGTTCAAACCAAAGGACAACTTAATAACTTTATGAATACATTGGGAATTACATCAACTATGATTGCCTCTAGGGCATATTCCCAACATGATTTCACTAGTGACCCTCCTTATTTCCTTTTCTTTTAACCTTCAAACGGATGAGGAAAAATAGTTAGTTACACAAATTTTGAGAGAGGATAAATGTAGTCCCAATTATTGTGTTGTACACAAGATTGCCTCTAGAAAGCATTGGTCTTTGGCTTGTTAAATCAGCTTCGGCAAGTTGGCGTAGAGTGATGCGTTATGTAGTAGGGATATCCTTAAATGCAGCAATGTCCAAGTGTCACTTATTCCTGCTGCACTTCATACTCTTCTTGCACCTGACATTATTTATAACTCCTTTTAATCTCTGCATCCAAATCCTTCTCAGTACTCTCATTGGACATTTTCCCAGTTCTGCAACAGCAGCTGAAAACCCACATTTCATTGTTGTGGATGTCCCATTATGCTGCAGAATCCATGAGTATATTTGTCGTTTCACTTCGGTACTAATAGACCTTCTTGTTGGTCTATTTGGTAGGAAATATAAAAAATAACATGAGTATGAGTATACATATAGTTCTATTTTGTGTGAAATAGTACAATAAAAACAAAAAAGCTTAAAAGTCTGAACATCTCTAAATGGCAGATATTTTGCCCTCTTTTCTCTACAGGGAAGAGAATTTTCACTCTTTTCTCTGCAGGGCAGACTTCATGCAATCTATTTATGTCTATTTGGTTACAAATTATTAAGAAAAATTACTTAAATTGATGGACCAGCGTGGAGTATCATCCGAATGTTCCTGGCTAGGAGGATACTTGTCGGCGTTCTCAAAGTTAGGGTTATATCCGTTGCCACCATAGAAACCACCGATGGAACCGTTGTCCACACCAAAGCCACCACCACTTGCATTGACATCTACTAAGGTAAACTAAAAAAAATTACATTCATGGAAAAACTATAAATCTTTGTGATACAAATTATGGAAAATGTAAAAAGAAAAACTGTAAGACCTTACTCAAATCAATGCTATCCTAGATGAACCCTCTTCTCCCACCTTGTGCACTACTTTTGCCTAGCTCAAAAGAGGAGCGTCCAAATCCTTCTAAAAAAGAAGACATAATCATCTAAATTATGATATAAATTTTTGTAACACCAATTATAGAAAATAATTCCACTATAATCGTTGAAGTCGTGGCAGATTATGAGATTTGGATTTGACATGCTTTTTATTTTGGAATGGATGGACCTTGCAATGACATCAATGTTCTTCACCGGTCACCACTGATGAACCGGATTGCTAACGGTGAAATGTCACCGGTGCAGTTTGAAGCAAAGGCCACACATACAACTACGGCTACTATCTCGCGGACGACATCTATCTAAAGTGGCAAATATTTGTGAAGTCAGTGAAGAAACCACAAGGTAAGAAAATATGTGGTTTCATAATGCACAAGCGATGGCTAGAAAAGACGTGAAGAGAGAATTTGGGATTTTGCAAGCCCACTTTTCTTTTGTGAGAGGGTTGTCTAGATTTTAGGATCAAAAAATCTTTTGATATATTATAACCGATTGTGTGATCATGTAGAACATGATCATTGAGAACGAGCGTGGGAAAATTTAGAGTATTCCTTCTAAGAGTTGATGGGACAACCTGTGCAAGTGAGAAGGAGAGAAAAGAGTTGTCCGCTTTATTACATACTACCATTCCATTCGTCAGAACGATGTGTCATGATAATTTATAAGAAAAGACGCTGCAAACGCGATTTAGCGCCCCTATTGCGGATCTACCGGAGATGCTCTTGTGCCAGGACAAGAGCCAGGTTAATCTGTTCACGAATCGTGGTGCAAGATCACTTAGAGCATATCCACCGACACCATTTTAATTTGTGTCCGGCACCCCCCACCCCCAATGGAGCCCTCTTTGAGGGCACCGGACCTATGTTTGCAAATTTGGTGGGTGTCGCCCACAGCGGCGACCCCCAAATGTCGACCCTCCAAACAACGATCTGATCAAACAACCGAGACAATTTGTTATAAAAAAGGGAAGCCGGCTACATATCCGGAAATCACGTCTTACCTCGGCATCCTGACTTCTTGATGGTTTGGTTGGTGTCGACGTCATGAACATATTCTTCACCCATGTCGGTATCCTCGGCATGGACATCGTTGTAGGCCTGGCCACCATCACCTTGCCCGAATTGATAGGCGTCATAGTAGCCGATGGAGTTGCGGATAATGGTATCCACCGCCTGTCGCACCCGGACTTCTAGAGGATACTCACAGTCCTCTAAACAGTAGAACAAATGGCTTACGGGGCATACCGGCACCCGCATCTCAATATGAGCAGGCCAACACGTAAACGTGTGACAACCATTCTCTACTATCCATCGTCTTCGTAAACCATCCCATAGAAATCCGACTACTTCCATTGACGTACTTCATAACATACACACATGGTACGTCAACGGCATTTGAACAAGTGATATTGACAGGGGGATGCTAACCCGGTATGTCAAGCTCCGAGGAATAACCCGGCCCGAAGGACGATGTGCAGGATTCGGCTAAGAGTAAAGAAGCTTGTGGAGGCCCAAGCCTGTGGGCCCAATGACCCGGATTATGGGTTACTGTAAAGGAAAGTTATGGTTAGTGCGCCGTATCCGGGTAGGATCCGAGATGTGTCTTGCCGAATAAGCTAGGGGGTACGGGTGCTTTATAAACCGACCCCCAGGTATAGTTTTAGACAGAGATAAAAGAACCCTAGCAACATCGTGTGATATCGAGCATCAGGTGTAATCCCAGGGTTGAGTTATTATATCAAGATCGGAGACTCGGCGACTTTGATTGCCGGCTACCAGATCGAATTGCACCATGTTTTCCTCTGAGCTAAACCCTCTCCCAAACGCCTGTGTCGACTTGCCCCAAGATCAGTTACCCCTGGTAACATCTGCCGTGATTATCCCACGACAGTTGGCGCCCACCGTGGGGCCTGCGTCCAAAGGTGTTTACATCACGGGAGAAGCTCGGAAGGGCATGGAGAATCTTGTCAGCGGCGAAATCTACATCGACCACGAAGGAGAAAAGGTGGTGGACGATTCCGGCTGGGGGCCGGAGTCGGATCACCTCGAAACCGGATCCGTCGTGACAATCGGCCGGATCAGCGTCTTCATCGGTATGGTATGTGCTTCCAATTCGGTCCCTGACAACGTTGGATCTGATTCTATGCCAGGAAAAGCCACGTCTATCCGATCAGATGATGAAGAATTGACTGGAACGACATATCCGGCAGAAGAACCCATCGCGGAGTGGGAACAGCCGGAGGAGCCGGCATGGACCCCACGCGACCGGGCCCAAGGAGAAGATGATACCGGGTCTATCCTGGATCTACTGGAAAACCGGTATGAGGAGAACGGTGAGGAGGAACAGCCTGAATCTACACCGGATATCGTACGCCGAGTTGCAGTCTATGCGGCCCCCGCGGCCAACCAAGGAAACACAACCGCGGCATCAGTCGGGGCGGCTCAGGCAGTGGCCCAGCAACAGGGCGCGGTTAACGGAGACCCGGTCTTGACCCGGGTAGATGGAGAGTCGGCATCGGTCACCAGTCGCGCAGCAGATGAGGAGCAACACGCCAACATGTTCGGGTTTCAAGCAAACCGGACACCAGGGGCGGGTCCCTCGAATCCACGTCACCCGGCCCTGTTCGATAATAATTTGATTTTGGATCCTACAGTCCTCGCCACAGTTATCACCCCAGAAAACGCGGCAGAGCGTGTCAGAGATCTGGATGTGGCTCGTCGTGCATTGGAACAGCAAAGAAGGCAAGTGGAAGCAGATAGACAGGGGATGGCCACACGACGGCGCGAGCTAGATGCGTTGGAAACCCGGCTTCGAGAGGAAACGTCCAGGATACATCAAAGGCATCACACCAGGTTACCAGCAACGGGCGGGGTCATTAATCCGGCTAATTTATTCGTTACACCTCAGGATCAACCGATACCAGTGGTGAACCAAGGAACCGCACCCCAACAGATGATAGCAGCGACACATCCGGCGAATGAACGGACCGGGTTACCCCAACCCCCACCACAAACTAGAGTCACAACCGGCAACGATCCACTGCCGCCGCCACCATCACGATTCCGCACACCAGCCGGCCACTACAACAATCCTATGGACAACGTATATGCAGCGACACTCGCATTGAATCAAATCCCTGTGGGAGAGTCGCCCCATGCAGAGAAGACTCGGCAAGCCATCGAGCTGTTGCACACTGCGGTGGCACAAGCGGTATGCACGGGACGCCATACGTCAGTCAGCAGCAAGGGAATATCCAAACAAGTTCGGCGCGGCGGAGGGAAGAGCAGCAGCAAATGCCGCCTCCTCCCCGCGCTCAGGCAGCATCAGCAGCACAGGCCGTCGTGGACAGTTCTAGGGCTCGGAGGGCCGCGGCCGGGTCTGCAGCGCACGGACCTCCCGCGGCACCGCGCCCAGCCGCGCCCCCCGCGGCGTCGCACGTTTCTAGAGCAAGGCCAGCTTCAACCGTTCTTGCGGGACCCAAGTGTCTCTCGGACAATATTAGAGCTGAACCTTACCCGGAAAAATTCAAAGAGCCAGGGAAAGTAGTGAATTATGAGCCAACCATGGATCCCGAAACATGGCTAAGCAGTTACGAGATGGCAATGTCAATTCGCAACGCGTCCGAGAACCTCCAAGCCAAGTTCATGTATCTGATGATGTTGGAAGGAGCAGCAAAATTGTGGTTCACCAATCTACCAGAGGGATCGATCAAGTCTTGGGAGGAATTGAAGACCGCGTTTGTCAAACACTTTCACGGGACCTGCAGGAAATTATTCACTATTGATGATCTAGAGCGATGCGTTCAGAAGAAGGGAGAATCGGCGCGCAGTTGGGTGCGCCGGGTTATGGAGATACTTCACTCATCCACGGATATCCAGCCCAAGGATGCACTACAGGCCATGGCAAAAACATGCAAGTATATACCTTTAGTGCAAAAGTTAACTCGCATGAAGTCCAGCCGAAATGCCTCGGAAGTCACAATGGGAGAATTGATGGATGCGTGCAACAAACACGCTGCTACAGATACTACAGAAGAAGAAGCTGATGACAAGAAGGCAAAAGCAAACACAGCGGTAATGGAAGAACCGGCAACGGATCAGCATCAGGTAACAATGGAAATAACCAGAACAAGCGCCCTTTCGAAGGAGGCTCCGAGTTTGTCGCCAACACAGAAGCCGGGTCTTCGAGGCCAAGAGCAGAAGGAAATTTCAACGGAGGTAACCACAATGGAGGAAATTATCAAGGTCCACCAAGGCCGGGTAACAATTGGGACATATTCAGGATGGCATGTCCGAAGCACAGCAGGAATGGCAGGCCAGCTAACCACTCCCTAGAACAGTGCGCCGATTTACAAAGATGAAAAAATGAGGAAGTGCACAGAGCTATGCGAGGTGCAGGACGGGGAGGAGGACCGGGTCCAGGGGCAAACCCGGGCAACGGCCCACCCCCGGCCGGTAACCCGGCGGCTGGAAATCAAAGTAATAACCAAGGGGGGGCAGGAGGTTTCCAGGCTAACCCCAAACAATTGGGTCAATATCATGTGCATACCACCGGAGGCTCTAACAAGGACAAAAAGATACTGAAGCAAGCGGTCAACTCAGTTTCGTTAGCCGTCCCGAGATACTTGAGATGGTCAGAACAGGAGGTAACATGGAGCAGAAGGGATCACTCGGAAAGAGTGGAACACCCAGGAGTCTTGGCACTAGTAGTTGCACCGCAAGTCAACGGGTACGAACTGAAAAAGGTTTTAATGGATGGTGGAAGCAGCATCAATATACTGTATTGGGAAACCTTCCTACGCATGGGTCTCAAGGAATCTCAACTGCAAAAAAGCTCAACAGTTTTTCATGGGATAGTGCCGGGTCATTCAGCATGCCCCGAGGGAAAAATCGCATTGGAGGTAACTTTTGGAGAGTCAAAGGATAACTATCGAATTGAGTGGCTCACCTTTGAGGTAGTGAAATTGCGCAGCCCCTATCACGCGCTATTTGGAAGGCCGGTTTATGCCAAATTCATGGCTAGGCCGTGTTACGTGTATCTACAGCTAAAAATCCCGGGTCCCAAGAAGACCATTACCATACATGGAAATCGAGACATAGCAGCTGAATGCGACGAAGGAGATGCAGCAATGGCCGAGCAGGCCTGTAGAAAAGAAGAACTCAAGCATTACCGGTCTCAAGCAGACCCGGAGGACAGAATTACATCAAAAAGGCCGAGTACTGAAGGCGAAAAAGCAAAATCCAAGGTAACGCAAGATCCTAAAATAGTGGCCTTAATCGAAGTTGACTCCCCCAAGCAATCCGCTGTGAAGGAAGAAGCTACACGGCCGCTCACAACCAGCCAAGTCATGGAAACACCCCACCCGGGTTGGCTAGCAAACCCGGTACTCATCAGAAAAAGGTCCAACATATGGAGGATGTGCATTGGTCAAGCCAGGTCAGGACCGGTGCTTATGAAGAACTAAACAATGTAACGGGCGGCAGGTTTCAGACGCGCTCTTTTCCTACCCAGGGTACCTAAGGGGACTGGAAGGTTTTTAATGAGGCGGCCTGCTAACCCAAAATTTCTAGTATCAATAAAGAGATGGTTATCAAGTCCTATGTCAGTTCGCCCTGATTGCAAGTAAGTAGTGTCCCTGCGACATCGATAATTCAGTATCATCAAAAGCATCGATTGCATGTAGGTCTTGGGGGTTGGTTGCTCAGGTAACCAGCCACTAACCCGAATGACCCGGCATAGATAGCTATAAGTTGTAAGGGCCGATTACTCGCAAACGAGTACGGCTGCAATCTTATGACTGGGCAAAGAAGCCAACTTTTCTTGACTTTTCTTACTTAAGCTCGATGTGACTCGCACTAAAGTGGCATGATTCGTTCGCTTACGATTACAATCAGCCATGAAGCCCAATGGGACTTGCCTGACACTGTTCTCGTATGGATGTAACAACATGGTATCCACGCGAAAGCCGGCTTACAGTACAAGATAGTCAAAAGGGTCATCTAAACCACAAGTTTATGCAGAGTACAAGGCTAAAAGCCGGAAACTCAACAATTATCAAGCATAACTTCAGTATTTACACGGAATGGCTTTAGGCTTACGACTCGGTAAAAAAATAATTTGTTCTCTGAGAAAGGCCACACCCCCATGACTCGGACTTTGGGTCATGGGGACTGGGGGACTTCGAAATAGAAACAAACTACTTGGCTATCGCAGTTCGAAAAACCCCACCATCCGAGTCTTGGGGACTTAAAGAAAAAGTCCACATATCAAAGCCCCCGGTACTCGGAAAACCGAGTCTTCCGAAGGGAGCCAAAATAGAGAATTGGGTATCGAGAAAAAATTCAAAGAATAAGCAAGCAATACGATTATCAAAAGGCAGGGAAAGCCGCAAAAATATGTCACCGAATAGAAGTACATTACAAGTTATGGCATCGGTATCAGAAGTGCACAGGCGCACCATTAACAGAATAAATAGTTCAAATGAAAAGGCCCCACGTGGCTAAGGTATTATGACATCATTACCCTATTCGGCCTCCTGAGTGCGATCTTCCGGGTCTTGCTCCTGGGCCTGCTGCTTAGCTTTCCTGGTAGAGCCACCCGGACTCACCGCGCCAGGGCGGATAGGTGGAAGGACGGACGGTGTAGAGGCGGACGGCCCTGATTTTAACTCGGCCTCCCTCTTCGCAGCTTCCTCCTTCTTCTTGGCCGAATGGTCAGCCCACTTCTCCAAGAGGTCAAAGGGCGGGGGTGCTTCCTCTGTGATAACTTTGCCATCGACGTCATACGCAGTCATTAGCGTATTCAGGTCCAAGCTATCGGCTAAAGTGGTAGCAGAGGGGCGCACTGCTGACTGAATGGCCTTGAAGTCCTTAGGCGTAAACTTGGCACCATCCGCCTTAAACTCGGGAAACCCGGATATTATTTTCGCCGGGTCAAGCTTCGGAAAGTAGGCTTTGGCCAAGGTCAATGCCCGGGTTATTCCAATGCGGCAGGACGAACGCTTCCAAAGTTCAATCCAGCCAGGCACAGTGGAGCAGGCTTGGACGAGATTCTCTTCACCCGGATAGGCTTCCGTGGGCCAATGTATGGCGTCCAATATAAATTTTGTGCCGGCAAAGAAAGTCCGGAGCACAGTCTTCAGGGTCCTAGCCTTGGCAATAGTATCTTCCTCTGGAGGTGCAAGGTTGGCACCTGCAGTGGAAACAGAAGCAAGAAGGTATCAGTAACCCAGAGTGGTGCATAACAAGAAGCATGAAATTAGTCGGCAGACAAAAACTTACTAAGTAAGATCTGGTAAGTATCGGTGACTTGATCCGATAAATTCTTCAAGTTGGTCTGAGCGGTGAGGCACTTCTTCTTATATTTGGAAACATCCTTCTTCAAAGTTTCCATGTCATCCTCAAGGATTTCCCGTCGTTTTATCTCGGCAAGAAGACGTTGTTCGGTCTTCAGTAAAGTTTCATCAGACCGAGTTATCTGTGCCTGTAAGTAGAAAGGAAGGCAAGCATCAGTTGGATGTTATGATAAGATAAATATGGCGTGAAGTACCAAGCATAACTTTTGCAAGTCATACTCGGAACTTGGGGACTAGATATGCAATATGAGATGACAAGCTCTTTTACCTGGTGCTCTGCAGCCATGCGCTCTAAAATATCGCCCTCTGAAGCCTTCATGGTGAGGAGCGTGTTCATCAATTGATCAAAAGTATCTTTACCCGTATCAGAAGACCCGGGGCCTTGGGAATTCCGAGAAGAGGTTTTTTTCTTAGAGGGAGGCGGAACCCGGGTCATTTGTGCATTGGAATCCGACACTCCTTCGGCACCCAAGGTTGTGGCTTTCTTCTTCTTGCTCGCATGGGAAGCAATTGGATACTCGGTTTCTTGGGCGTCCGGTTTAATCGGCGATGTTTGTTTTTCACCGCCAGACACGGCTGTAGTCTTATCGGCCGGGCTCCCCTGACCCGGGCCCTCGTCTTCCATGCCCTCTTGGTCGCTAACGACGACCGTGGCCCTGTAAATGTTATCAAGAAGCAGTTAAATACGCGGTCAGGAAAGGGTGATGAAGTGTGGAAGAGCATCTGGAAGGGGATCTTACCCGGTGTTCACCGCGAAGTCACAAGGAAACCCGTCATCAGACTCGGGAGAGGCTGAAAATTGTCAGGTTAGATGTCATATAAGAATAGTTCAAGGGGAATGTGCCGGTCGAGAAAAGATAGAATAATTACCAGCCCACCGAGTGGGAGTCGAAGAAATACCCGGGTTGATGGCGTCGTCACCCGGGTTATTTCGAGTTGACCTACGCTTGATCATGGGCGACTCCTTCAAGAATGGCCAGTGGAATAATGTCAAGATAACTCAGGTATATCATTAAGGTGATGTGAATTGAATGCGAGGAGGGGATATGAAACCTTGGAAGTGGCCTCTTGAGCTTTTCTTTTGGATCCGACTTTGGTTGTCGGCTCCGGCTCTTCCTCGTCACTGGCGGATTCTACTTTGCCATCCGAGTCTTCTTCCTCATCATCCTCTTGTTCTGAATATCGTCAAAGTTAGGGTGAGTTCAAAGGAATCAGATAAAATTCAGAGTGTACCTTCATCCGAGTAAACAGTCTCTTGTTCCTCTGGACCTTTGGAGCTAGGGGAGGCATTGGTCTTCCAAAAGTCGTCATCAGCCTGAAGGGCGTTAATGCACGGGTTATCAACTGTATCAAGTGGAAAGAATGAAAGTAAAGGCGTCAGAGTTGGTCTTTTACCTCGGGGGCTGGGTTCTCAAGCGTGAAGGGCTCTAACCCGGATATGTTCCGGATTACCTCGAGCTTTTCCGTCAAAAAACCCTTGATGGTTTTATGAGTGTCGCCAGGTGCGAAGATGTTATCGGAGTATCGGAGCGGATCGGAAGGTTCTCCTGAATACTCGCACATTAACTTTGTGCGGATGGAATTGGGCTGAATCCTAAAATCGACCCAGGTCTTCACTAGGTTGAGCCCGATGAGGCCCTGGGCTGTAAGAGTGGCGATTTTGGCTAGCAAGGGTTGAATTGCCTCCCTATCCGAGTTAGGGGCGAAGGCACTAAACTTATCGGAGATGTCAAGGAGACCCTCCGAATAACCCGGCAGTTTCTTTTGGCCGGGTGGGGAAGTGTCTTGACAGTAGAAGTATGAGAGCTGCCAATGCTTGACATGGGAATTAAGGGTGAGGGGTGGCATCAGAGAGTTTTTGCGGCGCTGGATCGAAACCCCGCCGCAAGCGAGAAGCGCCCCATCACCGCTTTCACGGCATGGTTTGCATTGAAAAAGCTCGGTAAAAAGGGCTAGACTTGGCGGGGTGCATAAGTAAGATTCGGAAAGGACAATAAAGTGGGAAATATTTAGCACAGAATTGGGTCCGATATCAAAGACGCGAAGGCCGTAATGGCTAAGGATGTCACGGAAAAAAGGGTGACCCGGTGGTCGAAAACCCCGAGTCACATGCTCCACGAAACAAATTACCTCATCTTTGGTAGGGGTGGGCCGGGTCTCCTTACCCGGCACCCTCCATTGGATATTTTCCTGAGGAGGAAGAATTCCCAGTTCCACCAGCTCCTCCAACTTGGCCTTTGTGACCATAGACCGTGCCCAGTTGGCAGAAATGGAATTGGTGGCCTTGGCCTTGGTTGGAGTTTTCCCCTGTTTCTTGGGAGCCATGTGGTTGACCTGCAAAGTACAAAGTAAGAAGAAAATTAAGACATGGAAGTTGCGAAACGGCCAAGTATAAGCCGGATAATATCGAGGTATGAAAAATTGCAGGAGACCCGGGTGTTAGCCTGCAGGGCAAAGTTCGAAAGTTCCGGGTATCAGGTATTATGGTGAAAATTGTGGGATCTAAATGGTGAAGAAGCTTTTTGAATACAGTGGACAGTGGCTTAAGCGCCAAACGTGAATAAAAGGAACTAAAAGGAAATGGTCCAGCCGGGTGATGGATGCAAAGGCGGAAACTTCGGGTAGTTCGAGCCTAGATTGGAAGTTTTATCTTCGGATTTGTGGCAAGAATAATGATTGTGGGAGGTAGGAGAGTGGATTGGAGTACGTGCTTTATCCTTTGTGCGAGCTAGAAGAGATTATGGGTAACCTAATTCGGCTTAGTCAAGAAATCCGAGGCGGGCCGATCTGGATCTAATCTGAGGAAGAAATCAAAGGTTGCGAGGGAAAATCAATGGGTGCAAAAGGTTTACCGGAGGAGATCTGAAGGAAGCCTTGCGGAGGCAGATGGCGCAGGCCTGGTGTCCTTTCGCGATTCTTGGTGGGCCGGATAAGGATTCGCCGGCGGATCTTGGCGGCAGCGCAGGGCGAATGGTGGCGGAGCGCATCCTCCGGGCGATGGGTTCCGGTGACGAGCGCGGAATTTCCGTGGTGGCGCTCAGGGAGAAAGAGAGCTTAGAGGGAGAAAGGAATGGAGTGGGGGAAATGAGCCGTTAGGGTTCGGGTCACTCCTAAGGGGCTTTTTTATAGTGCAAATGGATAAGCTCGGTTTGGTGAGTGGAAGCCGAGAATTATGGGGGTAAACGGCTATTTATCTAAAGTTTCTGCGAGATGTGCGCCAAGTATTGAGCAAAGCATCCGGATAAAAGAAAGAAGGGGATTCGTCCCGTGATGACAGGATTGGTTAACGAGCATAGGATCTTGGTATTGTTGTTATGGTTTGGACCCAGAAGTTTGAACCAAGGTGTTTGGAGGGAAAACTTGGGTTATTATATGGCCACCAAGGAGCAAGGCCTAGCTGAATATCAAAACATCTTAACCCGGTCTTCATATGCCCGTATGATCGATATCTTTGCAGGGAATAGCAAGCACTTCAAGGAGATCCGTGAAGCCCAGGCTATTATGGGGACTACTGACAGGGGGATGCTAACCCGGTATGTCAAGCTCCGAGGAATAACCCGGCCCGAAGGACGATGTGCAGGATTCGGCTAAGAGTAAAGAAGCTTGTGGAGGCCCAAGCCTGTGGGCCCAATGACCCGGATTATGGGTTACTGTAAAGGAAAGTTATGGTTAGTGCGCCGTATCCGGGTAGGATCCGAGATGTGTCTTGCCGAATAAGCTAGGGGGTACGGGTGCTTTATAAACCGACCCCCAGGTATAGTTTTAGACAGAGATAAAAGAACCCTAGCAACATCGCGTGATATCGAGCATCAGGTGTAATCCCAGGGTTGAGTTATTATATCAAGATCGGAGACTCGGCGACTTTGATTGCCGGCTACCAGATCGAATTGCACCATGTTTTCCTCTGAGCTAAACCCTCTCCCAAACGCCTGTGTCGACTTGCCCCAAGATCAGTTACCCCTGGTAACATCTGCCGTGATTATCCCACGACAGATATCACAACATATCTCTAAGACACAAAAGATTGAAATAAGTTGCAAATAGCTCTCACTAGAGCAGAGATAGCAAATACAATCATCCAGAGGACACATGTCCCAACAATTCATCATTACATCACAGCGGAAGCATCCAAAGTGTCTGGGTACAGACAAGATCCAAATAGGCCTAAGAGGCCGGAAAACGAAAAGACGGAGCCCATCCACGATGTCTCGGATCCTGCCCGGGTCCGCTATCTACTCGTCAGCAGCCTCGTCATACTCCACGTAGTAGCCATCATGGGGATCCTCGGAAACGTAGTCTGCGGAAACCACAGCCCCAAAGGGGTCAGTACAGACAAGTACTGGCAAGCAAGACTCACAAGTTACCAAAGTGTACCCGGCAACACCAAGTACAGATGCTTTGGGTTCAACGGAAGAATAGGTGATACAAAAGTGCGGCAGCAGGCTGCTCTAACCAACTACAGAAACACGCTACCACTTCCGGCTAAAAGAAGGGAATAAGATAGCGTATCGTAACCAACTACCACTATCCTCAAACAAACCCATCCTGGATCTCGCCCCTTATCCAAAGAAGCAATCCGAGGATAACTCACACAGTTGGATTAGTGAAGGTTCAAGTTATTGTGTCAATAAGCCTATTACTAGTCAAGTTATCATTAATTAGGTGTAAGTTGTCTAATCCTTGTTAGCCAGCCCTATCACCAAGTCATTCATAACCGCGGACAACATGGCTTCTCGAGAAGATTTAACCCTGCAGGGATGCACCAATTTGATCGTACACGTAAGAATACCCCGCCAGATGGAATGGTCCTTCCACCAAGCGGGGCACTCAACACAACTCAACTCTTCTTTGCATCAAGCCCAAAGAACCCCGTGCAATTGAGCGCACGGCTAATCAAGCCCCACGAAGAAAAGGGGACCCTCATAGCACTCTAAGAACGTGTCTCCCTAAATGCCGACTACAAAAGTTTCCACCCTGGCCTCGGGTTCGTACCTGCATATGCGTGCGGCAAATGGAAAACCCAAACTAAATGAGGCGATTTGGACGAGATGCGAATCGAATCAAATTGAGGGGGGCGCCCATACACGCTTCCCACATGCGGTTAGCGCGCTCATCATGGATCTAGAGGACAAAGACTTTTCCTGAGTTCGACACTAGCAGGCCTCAAAACCATACCCGGCCTCCTGCCGGTGCCTTATCATCAAATTAGCATTACCTCAAACATTAACAGGTTGTTGTTTAACATCGAGCCCCAGAACATAATAAATAAAGTAACAGTAATAACGGACAGCAGACTCGAGCATAAACAACCCTAAGCATGCTAGTAAGACACAGGCAACAAACAACAGGGTATAGGTGTGGAGGATAGGCAATATCAGGGTTGCAGGATAACATGTGATAGGATCGGAACACAAGCATCAAATCTTAAGGCTAGCAGGATAGACAACGGAAGGTATCGATATCCAGTGTGGAAAGGACACATTGGTTCTGGTGAGTGAATACTTGCCTGCAAACTCAGTAGCCTGGTACTGGGCTAACTCCTCAGAAGAAGTGTCGTAAACCTCGTCTGTCTCAGCATCGTCGTCTATTCGAGAAGAAGCAAACAAACAACGCAGAGAGACAAACAATCAATAACATGGCATAACGCACAATCATGGGATGATGCATGACAATTTAATTGATGCATCAAAATAAGCTAGTTGACATGGTAACATAATTAAATGGACCCATATGCAATTTGGATTGCATATGGAAAGCCCATGAATTAAGGTTGGGTTAAATGATCTACAAGTAACCAACATGTGAAAGTGGATTAGCATGATGCATGGATGAGGAAAACAAAAAGAAAACAACAATAGCTTCAATTTGAAAAGGTGTTTGCCAAGTTTGGAAATTTATTTATTAAGTTATGAAAATTGGCTCTTTAAATGAGTTACACAAGCATTTGTTGTTTTTACCAATTTTAATTGTTCGAAATAGATAACAAAATTCATATTTGGGAAGAACACAAAATTTTAGGTGGAATACATGTGTCATTTGTTGAAAAAGGAATTAAAATGAATTAATTATGAATTAAACAAGTTTGAACAAGATTTAAATGAATTTAATTCAAGTATGAAATTATTTGAATTTTTATTTGTTCAAAACATTAAATAAAATTCATATTTGAAAAGTTTATACTTTTCTGGTTTGAAAACATATTTTATATGTTCAAAAAGAATTTAATTTGACCAAGTTATGAATTTAGCAATTTTAAATGATTTAAACAAGGTTTAAATTATTTAACCAATTTTAATTATTCAAAACAAGAAACAAAGTTTATATTTGGAAAGGTGGTTCATTTTAGCATGGAAAACATATTTTATATGTGACATTTGAATTAAATTTGAATTAGTTATGAATTTGATCAAATTTGAAATGAGTTGTTTGAATTTGAATTTTGAAAACATTTGAAATGCTCAAAACAGAAAACAAATGATTTAAACAGGTAGAGAATTAAATTTGGGTTGGAAAACATATTTTATTTGGTTTATTTGGACTTGATATGCAAAAGTTATTTGCATTTTAAAGTTGGGGGCTGTTCTGCAATTTTAAAAGCTTTAGATTTTATTTCGGGGGCTTAGCTGCGAAAAATAAGTTCCAGACAGGCCCCTGGGTCTTTTCTTACGCGCCCAGAGCCACCCCTGGGTCACTGGTAGTGGGCCAGGGCCCAGCTGTGCGCTGCGTGGCCGCGGGTGGTGCTGGCGTGGCCACCACTGTCACCGACAGGTGGGGCACGCGTGCATGCGTGGCAAAGGCAAAAATTGGGGATTTAATCCCGCGGGGCTGGGAATCGAACCCACGCCCTCACGTGCGTGTGCGCAGTGCTGTTGCCACTGCGGTGGCTGCGGGATCGTGATAGGAAAGGCGCGCGCGGGGTTATGAGGTGTTGTTCGCGTCAGCTAACTGAAACTGCAGTAACATTCAGTTAACTGAAAACTTCGGACGGAGGCGGACGGCCGCCGGCGGCAGCTGCAGCGTTGCTGCTGCAGTGCGTGCGTGTTGCGCGTCGGGTGTGTGGCCGTGCGACTCGCGGGTGGCAGAGGGGAAAAGAGAGAGGGAAAGAAGAGGTGGCGCTCACCGGGAGGGGGCAGAAGGAGGAGGCGATCGTGCGCGGTGAGGAGGTGGCCGGCGGCGACAGAGAGCTGGACGGCGGCGAAGATCCGGGGGTTCCCAGCTGTCGCTGCGGTGTCGAGGAGGACGAGGACGGCACGGGGAATCGATTCCCGTGCCTATCCTGCGCGGAGGGAGACCATGTCGACGGCGATCGCCGGAGGGGTTTGCGGTGGCTGCTCAGATACAGAGAGGAGCAGAGGAACATAGGGAGGTGGAGGAAGAAATTGGCGGCGGTGGAGAGAGAGAGGAGGAGGAGAAGAAACTAGGGCAGAGGGGAGGAGTTCGAGGTGGCTATAAGGAGGGGGGAGAGCAGCTCCCGGCCGTTCCCTCCTCTGTACCTCGACGTGGACACCTCCGATGGTGTGCCGTACAGAGGTAAGGGAAAGGGGGGTAGCAGGCCGTGGCTGGTGGGCTGGGCTCAGCCCACTAGCCTGCCCTCTCCCTCTCTGCTATTTTTTTTCTGTTTATTTTTTTTTGCTGAAAAGAATAGCTAGGAAAAAGGGGAGAAAAGAAAGGTGTTTGGGGGTTTTAAATTTTGGAAAAAAAATTATTGGTTGATTATTTCAAAAGCTCAGCTGTGCAAGTGTTTGTTTTCAAAAATTTGAATTTTGGTTGCTGTTTGGATTTTCAAATGAATTTGAGTGAAACATTGGTATAATTAAATTATTGAAACTTAAGCAATTCAATAGTTTGGACTTTATAGTTTAATAGAAACAATTTGATGTTTTGATTTGAAATTTTCATTTGAAAAATTGTAACAGAACAAGTATGAACAAGAATTTGAAAATTTGTTTGAAATTCAAATGGAAAAACAAGGTAAAAAAAATGAAATCAAATGAAAACAAATGCAAAACTCATGATGACATGATGCAAAACATAATTTAATCAAAAAGCAAACATTCTAAAGGTTGTTTTCATACTTGGGAAGTTACAAAACGCCCCCTCTTGAAGGAATCGCGCCCCGAGATTCCTACTGAGAAGAGAAAAGGTCCGGATACTTCTTGCGAAGATCCTCTTCGGTCTCCCACGTTGCCTCTTTATCGTAATGATGAGACCACTGCACTTTCAAGAACTTGGTGCTCTTGTTGCGAGTTCTGCGCTCGGTCTCATCGAGAATTCGAATAGGGTGCTCCTCATAAGAGAGATCTTCTTGCAGTTCAATGGAATCATGATAAACTGCACGATCTGGATCTTTGAAACACCTCTTGAGCTGTGACACGTGAAACACATCGTGCACCTTGGATAGCTTTTCCGGAAGTTCAAGACGATAGGCATTTTCTGCACGCCTTGAGAGAATGTTGAAGGGACCAATATATCTTGGTGCAAGCTTTCCTTTGACACCAAAACGATGAGTGCCTCTGAGGGGAGTTACACGGAGATATGCTTTGTCACCAGGTGCATAGACCATATCCCTGTGCTTGCTGTCATAGTAGCTTTTCTGACGAGACTGAGTAATCTTGAGATTGTCACGAATGATGCGAACTTTCTCTTCGGCTTCCTTAACAATGTCAGGGCCTAAGAGTGACCGTTCACCAGCTCCAGACCAATTGATTGGACTCCTGCATCTGCGGCCATAGAGAGCCTCAAATGGTGCCATGGCTAGGCTTGCCTGGAAGCTGTTGTTGTAGGAGAATTCAGCATATGGAAGACATTCCTCCCATTTCATGCCAAAGGAGATACCACATGCTCTGAGCATATCCTTGAGAATCTGATTGACTCTTTCGACTTGCCCTTGAGACTGAGGATGGTAGGCTGTGCTGAACAGAAGTTTGGTGCCCAATGCTTCTTGAAAGCTTTTCCAGAAATGAGAAGTGAAGATGCTTCCACGGTCTGAGCTTATTTCCAATGGAACACCATGAAGAGGAACAATCTTTGCTGTGTAGAGGTCTGCTAACTGGCTAGCTGAGATTGTCTCTTTGACAGGAAAGAAATGAGCTACTTTAGTGAGTCGATCAATGACAACGAAGATTGCATCGTTGCCCTTCTTGGACTTTGGAAAACCAGTGACGAAGTCCATTTCAATCATGTCCCACTTCCACTCAGGGATTTTCAGAGGTTGGAGAAGACCGGCTGTTTTCTGATGGACTGCCTTAACACGTTGACAAACATCGCATTCAGAAACGTATTGAGCAATTTCACGTTTCATGCCAGGCCACCAGTACAATGTCTTGAGATCCTGGTACATCTTTGTACTTCCAGGGTGTATGGAGAGAGGAGTTTCATGAGCCTCCTTGAGAATGACATCTTTGAGACTTTGAACTTGAGGAACTGCAATGCGTCCTTCGAAGAACACAGTTCCCTTGTCATCAACTAAGAAAGAGTTAAATTTCTCCTTGCCTTCTTTGATGTGTTCTACCATCTTCTTGATTTCAGCATCACGAAGTTGTTCAGAACGAATCTTGTCCTCGAGAGTTGGACTGGCTGTCAAGTTTGCAAGATAGCCCTGAGGAACAAGACCAAGGTTGAGCTTCTGAAATTCTTCATGAAGAGGAGGTTGGCTTTCCATGATCATGAGATTATTGCAATACGACTTGCGACTGAGAGCATCGTCCATAACATTAGCCTTGCCTGGAGTGTAAGAAATGGTAAGATCAAAGTATTTAATCTTTTCAATCCATCTCCTTTGCCTGAGGTTTAGATCTGGTTGAGTGAAGATGTATTTCAGACTCTTATGATCGGAAAAGATTTCAGTGCGATTACCCAACAAGTATTGTCTCCATTTCTTGAGGGCAAACACAACTGCTGCAAGCTCAAGGTCGTGAGTGGGATAATTGAGTTCATGTGCGTTCAACTGACGTGAAGCATAAGCCACAACTTGACGTTCTTGCATAAGAACTGCACCTAGACCTTGGAGAGAAGCATCACAGAATATCTGGAAAGGTTTGGAAGGATCTGGGCCAACCAGAACTGGTGTAGAAGTGAGTTTAGTCTTCAGGAGATTGAAACTTTCATCACATTGTGGAGACCAAACGAACTTCTTGTCCTTCTTTGTGAGATCAGTGAGAGGTTTGGCAATCTTGGAGAAGTTTTGGACGAAACGACGGCAATAGCTAGCCAAGCCAAGAAAACTTCTTACTTGCTTCACCGTCTTTGGAGGTTTCCAATCAACAATTGCTTTAACCTTTTCTGGATCAATGGCTATGCCCTTGGCAGAGATGACATGACCAAGGTAAGAAACTTCTGGAATCCAGAACTCACATTTGGAGAACTTGGCATATAGACGATGCTCGCGAAGTTTCATGAGAGTGAGACGAAGATGTTCTTCATGCTCTTCCTCAGATTTTGAGTAGACAAGAATGTCATCCAGATATACCACAACAAACTTGTCGAGGTATTCATGGAAGACATAATTCATGAGTCGAGATAATGTCGCTGGTGCATTGGTGAGACCAAAGGACATGACGGTGAATTCATATAAACCGTAGCGAGTGGTGAAAGCTGTCTTTGGAATATCCTCTTTTCTGATCTTTATTTGATGGTAACCCATTCTCAAGTCCAACTTGGAGAATATTGAGGCTCCAGCAAGTTGATCAAAAAGATCATCGATACGAGGAATTGGATACTTGTTTTTGATGGTTTTCTCGTTAAGAGGACGATAGTCAACAACGAGTCTCTTTGTGTGATCCTTCTTCGCAACGAACAGAGTTGGGCAACCCTAAGCCGAGGAACTAGGTTGAATATAACCTTTTTCCATGTACATATCAATTTGTTCCTTTAACAACTTCAGCTCGGGAGTTCCTATCTTGTAAGGATGCTTAGAGATTGGAGCAGTACCTGGCTCAAGCTCGATCACGAACTCAACAGCTCTGTCCGGAGGCATCCCTGGCAACTCTTCTGGAAGGACGTCAGGGAATTCGCAAACCACCGAAACATTTTCAAGTGAAGGTAGAGGTTTTGCATCGAGGGTGCACAGCTGAATGGAACTTGATTCATTTGGAGAATAGATTATCTGGCCAGAAGGGTGGAACAGAGTTATTGACTTTTGAGCACAGTCGATCCTTGCTTTATTGGCCTTCAGCCAATCCATACCAAGAATGACATCAATGTCAGAACTTCCCAGCAACATGAGAGAGGCAAGGAAAATGTGGCCTCCAATTAGGATTTGATTGTCCTTACTTATCTTGGAAGTCAACATTTGAGATCCCGGGGAGTGAACAGTGATTTGATTGCTTAGTGGAACCACAATTAGGTTGTTTGTGGCAAAGATCTTTGACACAAAAGAATGCGATGCTCCGGTATCAAACAACACTTTAGCTGGAAAAGAGTTTACGGGTAATATACCGAGAACGACGTCAGGAGCTTCCTCAGCTTTGTCGATTTTGACATGATTCACCCTTGCGGTCCTCCCGACAGGCCTGTTATTGGAGTTGAAGGCTTTAGGCGGGGGAGCGCGCACCATTGCCTGGTTTGTGTTGGGACGAGGTGGTGGTGGAGGTAGCTGCCTCTACGTGCACTTGTCAGCGTAGTGCCCCGATTGCTTGCACTTGTAGCAAGTGACGACACGAGGAGGCCCTGGCCTTGGCTGCCCCATCGAAACCCTTTGATCATGCATCTGAGCAGGGTTGGGTGGGCGGGGAGCGAAGCCTAGAGAAGTTTGGGCGTAAGGAGCCCGAGTGACAGCACCATTTGGCACCCAGATGCGGCGCTTCTGCGGAGGGGTGGTCATGTTGGAGGAGGAACCACCCTCACGCGAGTGCTTGCGAGACTCCTCGAACGCCTTGCGCCCATTTTCTTCATTGAGCGTGGTGTTAACGAGATCCTCGAAGCTGTTGGCCTTGACGTTAGTGAGGGCATACTTGAGTTCCAGGTTAAAACCTCTGCGGAACCTTGCCATCTTCTTAGCTTCAGTGGACACCTCATCACCAGCGTAACGAGCGAGGCGGTTGAACTCACTCTGATAGCCGATGACGTCCAACTTGCCCTGCTTGAGTGAGCAAAACTCTTCACGCATCCTTTCCATGAGACCATCTGGAATGTGGTGCTTCAGGAAGGCTTCCTTGAAACAATTCCACGTGATTGGAAAGCCAGCTCTCATGGCCTGGTAGTTCTCCCACCAAGTAGCTGCCTGGCCCTTCAGCAGATAGGAGGCATACTTGACCTTGTCTTCCTCAGCAACGTGAGCAATCTCCAGAGCCTTAGCTATCTCACGGATCCAGTCATCAGCGTCCAGAGGCTCGCGTGTGGCCACGAAAGCTCTCGGGCCCAGACTGAGGAACTCCTTGATGCTGACTCGTGGAGCCGTCTGGTTGTTGTGCTGATTAGTCTGAAACTGGGCCATTTGTGCCATGACTTGGGTCATCTGAGTCAACAGCTCCGTGATTGGCGGCATCCTGAATGGAAATGCATTTTAGCACAACAATAGAAAAGGATAGACTTGGAAACCGAAAGAGAGATTATTCCGACGCATGAATAGATAACCAACAGGTACATCATCACATGTTCAAATACATCAGAATATCCAACACACCACAAATGGTTCGAATGCCAAAGGATAACTAAACATAGCTAAGACTGGATACATCGGTACTCCCATGCTCATCACGCAGGACGGCGGCTAGGAGTACGGCGAGAGGTACGGTGAGGAGCACGCCCACGGAAGTAGGTAGAACGACGATCCACATAGATCTGACGTGGTCTGAGAGCGACTCTAGGTGTGGTGAAGTACATAGCGTCGACTCCCTGTGCTCCAAAGCGTGGAATCCCAGTGTAACCAGCACCAAGGTTGAGGAGTGGCCCTCTGATCGGCTCGTAACCTCCAGCATCTGCCAGACGACGACCAACTGGCTGATCGAAACGTGCAAAGCGCTCGTCTCCAACAAAGTCTGTGGTGTAAGTCGCCAGACGAGTCAAAGCAAGGTAGAGCTGCTCTCTGACTAAAGCCAACTCCTGAGATAGTGTGCTGGCAACTGCGTCAATGTGCCTCACAAACTGAGCTGTGGTGTGCAGCCTGGAGTTATCATGCTCGTAGACATCCAGGTTGTCGTAGAGAGTGAAGTGAGCTCCCTCCGAAGTGATGTAACCACGGGGGATGTGGCGATAGATAGAATCGTCAAATCCCTAGTAGTCAACACGAAGGACGGTGAGACTCACATAAGCTACCTGCTGCACGGCCATATCCACTGTGGAACCTACTGCCTCGTAGCGGTGGACTACGCTCATGCCATCATCTGACAGAATGTAGACGATAGCCTGGTAGTAGGTCTGGTCAAACTCTCGCTGCTGCTCGTAGACCTGGTACTCTGGTGCCCAACGGAACCCCAGAAAAGTGACCATGTCTCTCAGCATCTCCGGATAACCGGCAGTGCTCTCGCAACGAGTCATACGAACCACCTGCGGGAAGAACCTGAGATCCATCTGCAGATGATCGGGGAAGTTTTGATTAGACGCCGGTAGAAGAACTGAATAGGCAAGCAACAACAAGGTTTCAACGGACGAAAAGGATGTTGAGAAGAACAGGATATCGAAGCAACATTGGGGAAACACAAGACCAAACACTCCTGAGGTACTACGGAAAACCCCATCCGGGCTTCTAAAGGATAAATATCTACTGCTTAAGGAATAGAGGATCTGCTTCCGGGGCTTACACGCCTCCGTTCTCAATCGTGAGTAGGCAACATGATAAATCATGTCACAACCACCTCCATTCCTATGGTCTAGTAGATATAACTATCCTAGAGAAACCAGGATACGTGAAATCCTAACTTGAAAGTTTAGATGAGGAGAGAAAACAACGTTGCACTTCCTTACCAGAAAAGGGAGGGTGGGTGGGGAAAGAAGTAAAAGAACAGAATTCCTACTCTCACGTTTCATTTTTCCTATATAGCTACAAAATAGTTTCTAGACTCAAGTGCGACCAGTAAAAGGGATCCTACAGGCAGACAGGCTCTGATACCATTTGTCGCACCCGGACTTCTAGAGGATACTCACAGTCCGCTAAACAGTAGAACAAATGGCTTGCGGGGCATACCGGCACCCGCATCTCAATATGAGCAGGCCAACACGTAAACGTGTGACAACCATTCTCTACTATCCATCGTCTGCGTAAACCATCCCATAGAAATACGACTACTTCCATTGACGTACTTCATAACATACACACATGGTACGTCAACGGCATTTGAACAAGTGATATCACAACATATCTCTAAGACACAAAAGATTGAAATAAGTTGCAAATAGCTCTCACTAGAGCAGAGATAGCAAATACAATCATCCAGAGGACACATGTCCCAACAATTCATCATTACATCACAGCGGAAGCATCCAAAGTGTCTGGGTACAGACAAGATCCAAATAGGCCTAAGAGGCCGGAAAACGAAAAGACGGAGCCCATCCACGATGTCTCGGATCCTGCCCGGGTCCGCTATCTACTCGTCAGCAGCCTCGTCATACTCCACGTAGTAGCCACCATGGGGATCCTCGGAAACGTAGTCTGCGGAAACCACAGCCCCAAAGGGGTCAGTACAGACAAGTACTGGCAAGCAAGACTCACAAGTTACCAAAGTGTACCCGGCAACACCAAGTACAGATGCTTTGGGTTCAACGGAAGAATAGGCGATACAAAAGTGCGGCAGCAGGCTGCTCTAACCAACTATAGAAACACGCTACCACTTCCGGCTAAAAGAAGGGAATAAGATAGCGTATCGTAATCAACTACCACTATCCTCAAACAAACCCATCCTGGATCTCGCCCCTTATCCAAAGAAGCAATCCGAGGATAACTCACACAGTTGGATTAGTGAAGGTTCAAGTTATTGTGTCAATAAGCCTATTACTAGTCAAGTTATCATTAACTAGGTGTAAGTTGTCTAATCCTCGTTAGCCAGCCCTATCACCAAGTCATCCATAACCGCGGACAACACGGCTTCTCGAGAATATTTAACCCTGCAGGGATGCACCAATTTGACCGTACACGTAAGAATACCCCGCCAGATGGAATGGCCCTTCCACCAAGCGGGGCACTCAACACAACTCAACTCTTCTTCGCATCAAGCCCAAAAAACCCCGTGCAATTGAGCGCATGGCTAATCAAGCCCCACGAAGAAAAGGGGACCCTCATAGCACTCTAAGAACGTGTCTCCCTAAATGCCGACTACAAAAGTTTCCACCCTGGCCTTGGGTTCGTACCTGCATATGCGTGCGGCAAATGGAAAACCCGAACTAAATGAGGCGATTTGGACGAGATGCGAATCGAATCAAATTGAGGGGGCGCCCATACACGCTTCCCACATGCGGTTAGCGCGCTCATCATGGATCTAGAGGACAAAGACTTTTCCTGAGTTCGACACTAGCAGGCCTCAAAACCATACCCGGCCTCCTGCCGGTGCCTTATCATCAAATTAGCATTACCTCAAACATTAACGGGTTGTTGTTTAACATCGAGCCCCAGAACATAATAAATAAGGTAACAGTAATAACGGACAGCAGACTCGAGCATAAACAACCCTAAGCATTCTAGTAAGACACAGGCAACAAACAACAGGGTATAGGTGTGGAGGATAGGCAATATCAGGGTTGCAGGATAACATGTGATAGGATCGGAACACAAGCATCGAATCTTAAGGCTAGCAGGATAGACAACGGAAGGTATCGATATCCAGTGTGGAAAGGACACATTGGTTCTGGTGAGTGAATACTTGCCTGCAAACTCAGTAGCCTGGTACTGGGCTAACTCCTCAGAAGTAGTGTCGTAAACCTCGTCTGTCTCAGCGTCGTCGTCTATTCGAAAAGAAGCAAACAAACAACGCAGAGAGACAAACAATCAATAACATGGCATAATGCACAATCATGGGATGATGCATGACAATTTAATTGATGCAGCAAAATAAGCTAGTTGACATGGTAACATAATTAAATGGACCCATATGCAATTTGGATTGCATATGGAAAGCCCATGAATTAAGGTTGGGTTAAATGATCTACAAATAACCAACACGTGAAAGTGGATTAGCATGATGCATGTATGAGGAAAACAAAAAGAAAATAACAATAGCTTCAATTTGAAAAGGTGTTTGCCAAGTTTGGAAATTTATTTATTAAGTTATGAAAATTGGCTCCTTAAATGAGTTACACAAGCATTTGTTGTTTTCACCAATTTTAATTGTTCAAAATAGATAACAAAATTCATATTTGGGAAGAACACAAATTTTTGGTGGAATACATGTTTCATTTGTTGAAAAAGGAATTAAAATGAATTAATTATGAATTAAACAAGTTTGAACAAGATTTAAATGAATTTAATTCAAGTATGAAATTATTTGAATTTTTATTTGTTCAAAACATTAAATAAAATTCATATTTGAAAAGTTTATACTTTTCTGGTTTGAAAACATATTTTATATGTTCAAAAAGAATTTAATTTGACCAAGTTATGAATTTAGCAATTTTAAATGATTTAAACAAGCTTTAAATTATTTAACCAATTTTAATTATTCAAAACAAGAAACAAAGTTTATATTTGGAAAGGTGGTTCATTTAGCATGGAAAACATATTTTTTATGTGACATTTAAATTAAATTTGAATTAGTTATGAATTTGATCAAATTTGAAATGAGTTGTTTGAATTTGAATTTTGAAAACATTTTTAATGTTCAAAACAGAAAACAAATGATTTAAACAGGTAGAGAATTAAATTTGGGTTGGAAAACATATTTTATTTGGTTTATTTGGACTTGATATGCAAAAGTTATTTGCATTTTAAAGTTGGGGGCTGTTCTGCAATTTTAAAAGCTTTAGATTTTATTTCAGGGAGCAGCTGCGAAAAATAAGTTCCAGACAGGCCCCTGGGTCTTTTCTTACGCGCCCAGAGCCACCCCTGGGTCACTGGCAGTGGGCCCGGGCCCAGCTGTGCGCTGCGTGGCCGCGGGTGGTGCTGGCGTGGCCACCACTGTCACCGACAGGTGGGGCACGCGTGCATGCGTGGCAAAGGCAAAAATTGGGGATTTAATCCCGCGGGGCTGGGAATCGAACCCACGCCCTCGCGTGCGTGTGCGCAGTGCTGTTGCCACTGCGGTGGCTGCGGGATCGTGATAGGAAAGGCGCGCGCGCGGTTATGAGGTGTTGTTCGTGTCAGCTAACTGAAACTGCAGTAACATTCAGTTAACTGAAAACTTCGGACGGAGGCGGACGGCCGCCGGCGGCAGCTGCAGCGCTGCTGCTGCAGTGCGTGCGTGTTGCGCGTCGGGTGTGTGGCCGTGCGACTCGCGGGTGGCAGAGGGGAAAAGAGAGAGGGAAAGAAGAGGTGACGCTCACCGGGAGGGGGCAGAAGGAGGAGGCGATCGTGCGCGGTGAGGAGGTGGCCGGCGGCGACAGAGAGCTGGATGGCGGCGAAGATCCGGGGGTTCCCAGCTGTCGCTGCGGTGTCGAGGAGGACGAGGACGGCACGGGGAATCGATTCCCGTGCCTATCCTGCGCGGAGGGAGACCATGTCGACGGCGATCGCCGGAGGGGGTTGCGGTGGCTGCTGAGATACAGAGAGGAGCAGAGGAACAGAGGGAGGTGGAGGAAGAAATCGGCGGCGGTGGAGAGAGAGAGAGAGGAGGAGAAGAAACTAGGGCAGAGGGGAGGAGTTCGAGGTGGCTATAAGGAGGGGGGAGAGCAGCTCCCGGCCGTTCCCTCCTCTGTGCCTCGACGTGGACACCTCCGATGGTGTGCCGTACAGAGGTAAGGGAAAGGGGGGTAGCAGGCCGTGGCTGGTGGGCTGGGCTCAGCCCACTGGCCTGCCCTCTCCCTCTCTGCTATTTTTTTTCTGTTTATTTTTTTTTTGCTGAAAAGAATAGCTAGGAAAAAGGGGAGAAAAGAAAGGTGTTTGGGGGTTTTAAATTTTGGAAAAAAAATTATAGGTTGATTATTTCAAAAGCTCAGTTGTGCAAGTGTTTGTTTTCAAAAATTTGAATTTTGGTTGCTGTTTGTATTTTCAAATGAATTTGAGTGAAACATTGGTATAATTAAATTATTGAAACTTAAGCAATTCAATAGTTTGGACTTTATAGTTTAATAGAAACAATTTGATGTTTTGATTTGAAATTTTCATTTGAAAAATTGTAACAGAACAAGTATGAACAAGAATTTGAAAATTGGTTTGAAATTCAAATGGAAAACAAGGTAAAACAAATGAAATCAAATGAAAACAAATGCAAAACTCATGATGACATGATGCAAAACATAATTTAATCAAAAAGCAAACATTCTAAAGGTTGTTTTTTGTCGTGGTGGTGTCACGGCAGATGCCATGGGATGGCTAAAGATGTGGGGACGATGGACGCTGGAGGTGTCCGGGGAGGGATCACGCGACGAGTAGCCGCGTGAGGTAAGAACAACACACTTCAAACAACATGATCTACCCAGGTTCAGGGCCCTCGCGAGGAGGTAAAACCCCTACTCCTGCCTCTCTGTATGTATTATGATGTTTCTCCGAGTAGCCACAGTACAAATGATATCGATACCGAGTAGCCACTCTCCTCTCTCCGAGTAGAGCTAGGTCAAGATCTTAGGGTTTCTAGGGTTCTATGTGTGCATGTGTTCGATATGAGCATGCCTCGCGCAGGAGGCGGCGGGGCACCTTATATACCTGGTGCCCAGCCGGATACGTCCAAACATGGACAAGTGTCGACATAGTGTGCACACCGTCCTTCTTCCGGGTTCCCGCTGACAGCTTTGGTTCCTAACCTTGGCTTCATCTGGAAAGTCGTTGGGCAAAACTAGGGGACAGACTGGTATCACTGTACCTAGGCACAGAGTAGGCCCCCCTTATCCTGCCACGGCCTGCTTCCATGCTGTCACTGTCAGGCAGGCCGGTCCCAGATGAACAGTAGTTCGAATGCTGCCAAGTACGGACCCAGGATACGCGGGATCCTGTGTCAGAACGGCTCCTTTGACTTTCTGGCCCGAGTAGGTTCCCGCCAATTGTTCCCGCCAATTGTACTCGGGCCAACTGTTCTACTCGAAAGGATAGAACTTGATTGATATCTCCTTCTGGTCATCTTGAGGTGAGACCGAGTAGCAGTCGACCGGGTAGCGAGTACCAGGTAGTCGGCTACTCGACCAAACCTCTCTTCTGTAAGCCGCCTTTACCCTTTGACTTTACCCTACTCGGGGGTAACCCCCCGACAGCAGTCCCCGAAGCTGGTTGAGTCTTGCGAACTCGTTCACTAGGCTCTGCCAGCTTTAAAACCAATTTTTGCCTCTTAGCCCTTGAACCTCAAGATGCCGAGTAAGCGGCCTCGGAGTAGCACTCTGACAAGTATCTTCTGTCTCTTGTCTCCCGAGTAGCACTTGCTTTCTACTCTGTAGCCGAGTAAAAAGACTTAGAGAATTTTCTTGAATTGAGCCGTTGCGGCGCAGAGTACCATCCAGCCGTCCGTGCCGCAGCCGGACGCGTGTCAAGCATCCACGACCCTGTCGTTTCGCTGCCCACGACACATCGTGCCACGCGCCCAGTTTTCACGGGGCGGGCCCACCGGCTCGTTATATCCCATCAATCGTAATAATAGGCCACGATCTGATCGTGGGATCTACTGTGGCCGTTACGCGCGCATCCCGCGCTTACGTGCGTTTCTATTCGGCCACAGGACCCACCACACTGCAATCATGGCCACGATTGATCCCACTACGCCGATGGTAACGGTAAAATCGCGGAGAGGGTATAAATACCCCCGCCGGTAACTTCCTTTTCCCCTTCCCTTGCACTATTCCTCTTTCGTCCTCTGCTTTCCTCCTCCACCGAGCTCTCCGCCGCCGCGCAAGCTCTCGCGCCGCCGCGGACTCAATTCGCCCAACCACTCCGTCCAATTTCTTCCACTCCTCCTACCCGCAACAATGGCCAAAGCCGGCTGGGCGGGCTCAATCGTCACCAGTGAGGACTTCGCCTGGCTCGTTAATACCAGGCGAGTTCCTCCCGGCGTGGAGTGCCGGGCGCCTGACAACGAAGTCGTGCCAACTCCGCGGGAGGGTGAGCGCGTCGTCTTCATGTCGCACTTCGAGCGCGGCTTCGGACTGCCGGCCTCCGAGTTCCTCCGTAAGTTTCTCGACCACTTTGGCCTCCAGATGCATCATCTGCCGCCGAACGCCGTCGTCTTCCTCGCCTACCACGCCGTGGTGTGCGAGGCCTTCCTCGGCATCCACCCGACGTCGGAGACCTGGCTGAGGTACTTCCACCTCCGCCAGCAGACCGTCGGGAAGAAGGACAGCGCGGGCGTGGCCGGCCGCGCAACCGACACCGGCTGCGCCATGATGATACAGCGGACCGGGACGAACCACCCCCGTATCAAGGGGCTGGACTCCGTTCGACTGTGGCAGAAGACGTTCTTCTATGTCAAGAACATTCCCGCCGCTGAAGGAGCCCAGGTACACGACAGGATCAACCTTCCCGCCTGGAGCCTCCGTGCTCCCACTCAGAAGAACTGGAAAGAGAAGCCCGCCAACGACGACAACGCCATCGAGATAGAGAACAGGCTTGGCTGGCTGATAGAGCAAGGCCTCAAGAATGACGATCCGGTGGCTTGCTGGATTCAGCGCCGAGTGCTTCCTCTGCAGGAGCGCTGCCATCTCATGTGCTACATGGGAGGCCCCCGCGACTGCACCAGGACGACAACCATCGAGATCGACAACATTGATGTTCCCGGGCACGCAAGGGCCATCTTGATGACGAGCCTCAGCGACCATTGGCAGTACGGGTTCGTCCCGTACAGCCGCACGAAGCCGATTGAGCGGGTACGTTCTCCTTATTCCGTTTTTGCATATGCTTTCCGAGTAGATAGCTCTTCTTCTTGCCGCGAGTAGCAGTTGCCTTCTGCACCGAGTAGGATACTTAACCGAATCTCACAGGCTTAATGTGTTTTGTACCTACACGCCTTGTCGGGTAGCCTACTCGGGAACGATTCTTAGGCTTAGTGTGCTTTGCGCCTGCACGCCTTTCTGTGTAGGATACTCTACAATCATGCTTAGGCCTCGTATGCTTTGTATTTGCACGCCTATCCGGGTAGAAACAATCAGCGAGCCGCCTAGGCTTAGTGTGCTTCGTGTTTGCACGCCTATCCGAGTAGAATTCCTTCTCGATACTCGGCTAATATGTGACCCTTCTCTGTCTTTCAGATCCTTACTCGCCAGAAAATTGAAAGCTGCGAGCGCTTCGATGGCAACTTCTCTGCCGATCGCGAGGAGGACGATGTGCCCTCCTTCGAGGCCGCGGATCAGATCAATCTCTCACGCTCCCCAACAACAGAGAAACGCGAGACCGAATCATCTCTCCGCGACTGGCCGGAGGACGAATCTGAAGGTAATTGCGCACTTGCTTTGCTTGTTCTCAAAAGACACCAATCCACCGATTACTGTTCCTGACTTGCTCCTTTTCTTTCCTGAATCCGCAGATGATTTTGCTGATGAGCACGAGGATGAGGACGAAGACGAGAACGAGGACGATGCGGTCCTTGTCGTCAAACCTCTGTCCGTCGCAGCCCCCAACACCCGCAAGCGGACTGGCAGTGACGCCCAAGGGCCTCCAGCCAAGAAGAAGAAGCCAGTCGAGAAGCCGAAACCGACCAAGACAGTCGTGAAGAGATTAAGGCGAAAGCTCCCTTCCACCACTGCGTAAGTTTTCTTCTCGGTCGTCTCTCCTCTCGCGCCGTGCTGTTTTCCCCAATCTGCTTCTAATTTCTGATTCTTTCTTTCTTGGCAGCCCTGCCATGGACGCGAATGCCGTTCTTGCGCCCGACCAAGCCAACAAAGCACCAGTACCTCTGATCAATCTCGACGATGAGGAAGATGACGCCACCAACATCCGAGGAGCAGAAACAGAACAGCAGAACCGTGCGTCGTCAGCAGCACAGGATACTGCTGCTCATCAGGACAGAGCGCCTTCTCCTCCAGCCAGCAATGCCGATGAGGATCAGGACCAGGAGATGCATAACACCGCCACCCACGAGCAGCCAGACGCAGAGCAAGAGCAGCCCACCACTGGGGCTGCCGCACAAGAGAATCCCGCTGGCGAGCAGCGGGTAGAGGACGCCACCAACACGGATGCCACCATGGCGGACTCCTATCCGCTGAGCGACGCGCATCCAGGCGCCGCACCGACTAGCGCCCAGCCCGATGCCGCGCAAGGTGATGCTTCCGTGGTGCCTCCAGTCGTTCAAGGCACCGCACCGCCTGTTTCCTCCTCAGTGCCACAGAACCGGGACCCAGCCAGGCAACAGGCCCTAGACGCCCTGAGGGATGAAGTTGACAGAAGAGCAGCCGAGAAAGAAGCTGCCGAGAAGGCCGAGGCTGAAAAAGAGGCAGCCGAGAAGGAAACCGCCGAGAAGGCCGAGGCCGAGAAAGAGGCAGCCGAGAAGGAAGCCGCCGAGAAGGCGAAGGCGAGAGCTGAGGGGAAGAAAATCGAAGATCCCGAGAGGCAGAGAGCCGAAAAAGAGAAGGCGAAGAAACGGGCCAGAGATCAGAATCAAATGCCGCCGCCAGCCTCTGGTGGAGCACTGGTGATTCGGGAATCCGGCCCGGTTGCCACTGCGACCGCTGCCGCCGCCATCGCCGCTGGCCAACCTTGCTTCCCGGATTACATGGTTAAGGTTAGCCAGCAAAACATAATTGGCTTCTCTCCCCAGGACAAGCAGCTTGCCCTTCTCAGGGGACAAAAGGCCGTAGCCAGGAACTCCCCTCCCCCAGATCCAAACCAGAACCAGTCCGTCACTATCGCTTCTCGGGGAGTCCAAGATCCAACGATAAAATCCCGGAGCCTTGAGCAGGTGCTGGATACCATTGGCTATATCGACGCCAAATGGGACAGCAAGGTTCTCGGTACGGACAACTGGCACGGCCTTGGTCTCGGCACAATTGACCATATGCGCGTCGAGTGGAACAAAGTGGATCTGGGATACAAGCCCATGACCGTCTCCACCGCCACTGCCACTCTCGCCGCCAAGATGTTCCTGCACCGCAAGAACGCCGAGGACATCGAGCAAGCGTATGCAGTAAGTCTCAGCTTGCCCTTCTCCGAGTTGAATTTTTCTTCTCTTCTATTCGCCTTCATTCTTCTTTACCATCACCCAGTCCCCGAGATTCTGGCCGAGTAGGCGGATACTCTCCGAGTAGCCTCCTACTCGGGTTGAATCTTTTCTGCTCTGTCTAACTTGTTTTCTTCTCGTTTCTCAGGATAGCGTCCTGAAGCGGACCAACTTATTCCGCGTGCTTCTCTGGAATCACTCTATCGCTAGGAGGCGAATCGCTGCACTGGAGAAGGAGAAGGCAGCTGCGGAGGCTGCGAGCAAGAATGCCAACGACAGCACTCAGCAGCTGGCTGAAGTGAAAGGTACGCTTTTAGCCATGCGGTTACTGCGTTTCTTGTTTACGCCCGCGTCTGCTTTCTTTTGCGCTAACCTCTCCTATTCTGCAGAGAACCTGAAGAACTTGGCTGAGGAGCACGAGAAGTGCCGTGCGTTTGTGGAGAACGCCGAGGCCACCATCAAGAAGCTAGAAGGTGAGTGGCCGTCTACCCGGCATCATTCCTGTGCCTATCTCCTTTTGCTTCTCTGCTAACCGTGCCTTGCTCTTTTCAGAAGATCACAAACTGTTTGTTGAGGAACACCAGGACTGCGTCAAACCGGAGGAGGTGCAGAAGCAGCTGTCCGACCAGGCTGTTGAGTTGGTGAAGGACCACACCGCAGAGGTGGCGGAATTGCAAACCCAGCTGCGGACAGCACTCCAGGATGCTGTTACAGTTGGTGAAGAGAAGGACAGAGTGATTGCCGAGAAGACCAAAGCGGAGACAACCCTCAAAGCCAAGATCAAGGCCCTAGAGCTGGAGTGCGAAACACTGAAGACATCCAATGCTGGGTACTTTGCTCAGTTGGATTCTCTGCGCCAAATTCAGGATAAACACATATCCAATGAAGAATCTTGGAAGACCCAGTTGCAGGCGCTGCGCGTCGAGCTTAAGAGTAAGCTTTCTCTTCTCTGCATCCTTTTCTTCTCGGTCAAATTTCTTCTCGGTTCTTCCTTTACCCGGTTCTTTTCTCCTCTGATTCTGAATTTCCTACTTGTTCCCCCAGAGATCTTTCCTGCCATCATTTCTTCCTGCGTGCCCGCTCTGGCTAAGGCCCAAGCAGCACGTGCTGCGAACGGCGAGCCAGAGGACACCAGGGCCGAAACTGAAGACAACATGCTGGTGATGTGAAGCCAGTTCCAGCGCCTAGCCGCCGTTGGTTCTGACCTCGTGCGTGTGGGCTTTGAGCTTCATAAGCTCTTCTGGCCTGAGGAACCTGAGCCAACAACCATTTGGGGCCTCGCCCTCAAGCTGCAGAATGTGAAGGCCGAGTTGAAGAAGTGGCGTGCCTCAGGAGCTCGGGCTGGTGCGGACATAATGCTCCTCTGCATTGCATCCTGGTATGAAAATCTTGACATGCGACTCATCCGCGGGAAGCGCAACGACTCCAAGTGGGAGACAGACCCCGACTGCGTGGCCGCGCGCAAATTGCTTGCGTATGAAGTGGCGGAGTGCGCTGAGACGGAGATCTACATCGACGGCCCCCCCGAGCCCGACACCGAGGTGGAGGAGGACGAGGAGGAGGAAGATGAGGAGACAGAGTCCGACTTGGAGGGCCTCTTCGATTCCCCCAGGAGCAATGCCGGGAAAGGGAAAGGCACGGCCATCTCGAGTAGCGATGAGGAGGCCGAGCACATCGAGACCGCCCCACTCGACTTCGGCACCTCTTCAGGAGCCGCTCTTGACGACACGATGCCCGCCCCCAGCCGAGCCTCCGGTTCCTCTACAGCTCCAGGGCCCATCTCGGTGGCCACGGCCACTTCCGACCCGGCTACCACCGAGCAGGACGTCGAGATGAACGAGTCCGCCACCATCCAGTCGGATGCGGATGCCACCCACGCCAGCGCTGAGGAAGATGCG